>JAOTON010000580.1:0-734896 GCA_034440635.1 Lepas anatifera | reverse complement strand
AGCAACAGGCTCTGGGTGCCCAGTTGCAGCTCAGGTCGACACGGTGCATTAAAAAGTAAAGTATGTAAAAGGAAGTGTAAAAATAAGACCTAAAACTGGAACCTCATACAGCAGCAATATTTCAATGAAAGTACATACATTGATAAAACAATATCTAAATAGGATCCTGTTTTACTTATCTAAAAAAGCCTGCCTTACAAACAAGGATGCGTAATGTTAAAAGCGTCGACATCTGGACTAATATAAAAATACTCGTTAAAAGAGCCTGCAGCAAAGCAGCATTTGTTATTGGATGTGGTCCCGGTGCCGCCCGGCTTGCCTCTGTCCACCGTTTGACTATTATGTGAGTGTATCCACAAAGCCGACACCGTTACTCATCGGAGTAAGCGGCCAGAGATTGCGGCATGCGTGCCGGAGGGGAGTGACCGGGGCGCTTCCCTTTTCTACTATAGCGGACTGTCTTTGCCGTGGCGTCGGGCGGTCGGAGGGATATGTTTTCACCCCCAAACTTGGTGGTCCGGCGCCGGGTGCCACCCATGCGCCGCTGGACCTCGGGGTCTGCTCCCACAGACGTGCGGGGAAGCAAACATGCGAGGAAGTTGTCAGACCTCCCTGCTTCTTCAGCGATGCTGGGCATGCCTTCGTAGCCGTTGAGGAGTCACTGCACCCGTCGCGGATCCCAGGCTATGTGCGCTGAGGGACGGGTGCAATCCTGGGCCTAGTGTCTACCCTGAGGGGGCACTGCCGCGCTGTGAAGCCTAAAGGGGAGGAGTGGGTCGACCGGACGACCCGCTGGGTACGGAGTGACGGGAGAGCGCGGATGTCGGCGAGGTGACGAGACACCCCCGGTACCGCTGGGCGCGTTCCCGCTAGCCAAGCGGAGTGGTGACGATTCTGGCTTTTGGCAGCTTTACTGCACCCATTTTTTGGCCCCGGTGGATCCTGAACTCGGTCCGCTCGGCGCTTTCGGCGCTGGCAGTCTGCACTTGATCTGGGCGACCCCCCCTCTGGGGGCATTTCTGAGCAGTTTTTAGCGAGCGCGGGTGTGCGATATTGAGTGCGGCTGAGGTCGGGCGAGGTTCGGTTTTTGCGACATGTCCCTATGTAATTGGATGCTTACCATGTACTCATTAAATGTGTGCTTTCTATCTTGCTATTCACTTCTGTCTCTGTTCTTTCCTGCTATTATGTAAAAATAAAATAAAAATACTGGTCGAAAAAGTGTATTCCAGAGGGAGGATGTGATGTCATCTGACGTAACCTATGTTTTCTTTTTTTTGTTGTTCACCCACCTCTCAGCCTACGGATGACTGAATTTCATAGAAAGGGTTTTCTCTCTTTGCCTTGATCTTATTGATCTTGCGAGTGACCATAGAATTATTAATTATTGTTTGATTGACAGAAGCGTATGTTGATTGCCGAAGAACCGAACGGCCGAGGTGTCCGCTGATCCGCTGACTGATGCCCCACTGTGCTGACGTACTGCCTGCTGCCGCCGCTGCCGCGTCGCCCCTGCAGAGGCCTGGGAGGTCTCTGCCCGACAGCGGCAATAGTCGCTATTCTCACACCGTGCTATCGCATCGAAGTTTTCTGAAATTTGTTAGATCTCCCGCCATGTGTTCTAAAATTACTAGAAATCAATGGCTATACCTAGTCATGCTCTTGAATATAAATATCTGGTTAATTAGAACTGGCATCGAAACGAACCCCGGGCCACAGTCCAGCAATGATCATCTTCGAATTTGTAGTGTTAATATTAACAGCATCACTGCAGATGGGAGGATTCAAGAAATTGAGCAATTCATTAACCACGACAACATTGGGTATTTAGGACTAGTGGAAACCAAATTGGACGACTCTATCGATCCTTGCGTATATAAACTGTCAGATTTTCATCCGCCCATCACTCGTCATAGGACTAGGAAAGGAGGTGGTGTAGCGCTTTACTTTCACTCTTCATTAGCAATTACTCGCCTGGATAGTTTAGAAGTAGACGAGATCGAATGGATTTGGGCAAAAGTTAAACCAAAAAATGATACCATTATAGTTTGTTGCATGTATTTACCGCCTGGCTCTAATGCCGACTGGAAGGAAATGTTTTTAGAACAGTTGGCTGAAAAGGTTAGCTTAGCAAAAACGTATAATCCGTGGAACAAAATTTTGCTAGGCGATCTTAAGTCGGGAAATAATTACTTAAAACATGCTTTCTCAAATCACTCACCGATAACATCATTTGAAAGACATTCAAAATCAACGGCAGACTCCTTAGAACTAGTTCAAATGGTTGACGAACCAACTAGGGCACAAGGGAATGTTCGCAATTTACGGGACCTGTGTTTTGTTCTAAATGCTAATGGTGTCTCGCACAGAGTAGTATTTTCTTCCTTCTCAAATCTCGACCACTTCCCGATATACGTTTCCGTAAAACATTGTCTATCTCCTCGCATTCAAACACAAAAGGAAATATAGGATTATAGTAAATTAGACACGAACCAACTAACTAACCTTCTCATGACGACTGACTGGCACGCCATTCTAGACAATGGCATGGACACCGCTGTCGGCTTATTTACAACAAAGCTCTTGGACGTGGCCACATTGACCATTCCTACAAAAAAATTTCCTCGGGGCAAGAGACAAACCATGGGTAAATAGTGCAATCAAATTACTTTTAAGAAAACGAGCCAGAGCTTCCAAAAAGCGAAAAAAACTCCAGGAGAAGTTAAAAGATTCGAATCATCCAAGTGCTAAGCTTGCGTGGGAAAAATGGAGGTTATGCAGGAATCAAGCCACAAGTGAAACGTGTAGAGCTAAGAACCAATATATGTTAGCTAAGACACAGGCTCTTCTAATTAGTAAAGTTAACCCACATAAATAGCATTCAACTCTAAAAGAACTGACGGGCCGCAAAAAGCATGCCGAAATTCCTCCCTTAACAGCCAGCAACAATGCGGTGATCAATGACAGCTTGGAAAAAGCAAACGCTTTCAATTCCTTTTTCGTGTCGCAATCAATCCTTGACATGAATGAGGCAGACGAAATAGTAACTGAGCCACCAGACACACCAATTCCTGAAATAGGCACATTTGAAATTACAGAGAGTCAAGTCTTATACGAATTAAACAAATTACAACCTCATAAATCTACAGGCCCTGATAAGCTGCCAACAAAATTTTTAAAGTTTATTGCCCCACTTATAGCCGATCCCTTATCAAAGCTGTATAACAAATCATTACGTCTAGGTATTTTTCCTTCAGCTTGGATGCTAGCTAACGCCAAACCGATCTTCAAGAATAAGGGCTCACCCTCAGACTTGTCTTGCTACAGACCTATTAGCGTACCCTGTGTTTTATCAAATGTTTTTGAAAAACTAGTATTTCGCAACATTTATAGCCATATCACCCACAAAAATCTGCTAACACAAAGGCAGAGCGGATACAGGCCCGGTCACGAAACTCAGCTACAACTGTTTTACCTTTCTCACCAACTATATGACAATCTTGACAAGGGACGAGACTTCACTGCAATCTATCTTGACATATCTCGCTATTTTGACAAAATCTGGCACAAAGGACTGATAGAAAAATGTAAGAGGGAATTCTGACTGGCACCGCTAACAAACTGGCTGACATCCTACTTAACGGACCGAAAACAACGGACATGCGTTCAAAACACCTTCTCCTCGACGCTCCCACTAAAGGCGGGCTGCCCCCAAGGGTCTGTTCTGGCCCCCTCCTTGCTCTCTTGTACCTGAATTCGCTCTCAAAACAGATAACAAACGACATACTTTGTTTCGCAAACGATACATCCGTCCACGCCTCACACACTAATGACTCACTTCAGACTATTCAAAACTCCCTTCAAGACGACTTGAACAAAATCTATACCTACGGAAAGAAATGGCTGATCACCTTCAACCCCACAAAAACCACACCGCAAACATTTTCATTAAAGAAATGCTACCAAGAGCCGAAGCTGAACTTCGGTGGAGTTCCTATTCCAACCGTTAAGAATCATAAACACCTAGGTCTAAATCTATAACATGACCTTCATTTTAAGGAACAAGTTAACCACATAATAAAAAGTAGATGTTACTTTAAGCCCTATATTTCCCATTGCTAAATATCTATCTCGACCAATACTAAACCAAATTTTCAAAACATATGTAAGACCCCACTTTGACTACAGTGACATCATTTACGATTGGTACTTAACTGTGAAAGACAAGCTTAGACTAACGCGGCTGCAGAATAGGATAGGTAGACTTGTGACTGGGACACTTTTTTCGGACCTGCACGGACAAACTTATAACTGCCCTGGGCTGGGAATCCGTAGCGACGCGACGGAAGGTGCACAGAATATGTTTCCTTGTTTCCTTTCATCAAGTTATAAACTTGATGAAAAATCCAAACGTCCCATCGTTCGTACGTGATCTGATACCCCAAACCAGAGAACATAACACCGACAGGGATCTACGACAGGCAGGATGCATCACCCGAATTCCTCACAAAACTCTCGGCTTTAAAAACGATATTTTCTTATCAACACTATCAACTGCTGGAACAGCCTCCCACAATATGTCCGGGATTCAACCTCAATAAAAATATTGAAAAATGAAATTAGCAGTAGAAGCTTTTTTAACGCCGCTCAGGGCTCCCTGCTCAGGTCAAAGTTTGTTTTGTTTACTTCTAATGCTCTTGCTTTAATGCTCTTAATTTTGCCACAATTTAACTAGACGGCAGGGTTTGGGGGTGAACCCAGGTAAAAAACCAGAGATAAAAAAACGCCACGGGATGAAAGATGTGGCCACAAGATGCTTGTTTTTCCTATCCAAGGATCATTCACTCAAAGGCGATTCTGAATATCAAGAGGACCAAGGTCCAATGTTAACACTGAAGTTTGACTGGTTCTGTGTGAAGTTGGAAGTTGAAACACCAAAACCTTGCTTATAAACTAAAAAATCAGGGTAAAGGGAGGTTTAAGGATGGGTGGGGGAAAACACATACTTTTCCCCGAGCTTTCCGTTTGGGGAAATGCATTTTCCCCTCCCCCAGGATCTCCCACTGGGTATATGAATTACAAACTCTGCCATCATAAACTCGCCCTGCCGGTTACACGCGGTTCAGGTATAGATCACTTGCCTCCTGAACCATAGGTCCTGGGTTCAAGGCCCAGCGGGTTCTCTGAATAAGTATAACTGAACCCCCCCCCGACCACAAAAAAACTCCGAATAGGATCGTGTTTGTGGCGCAGTATAAAATTTGTCGTTTGGTGCATCGCCAAGCCTAAACAATTATTGTTGTTAATCGCCTCGCCGTGCCGTCATCAGCAACATACCTCCGTAGCTTCATGTAACGAGTGTACTAGCCCGGCACCACCTGCGGTCTTTCGTACCCCAACGCCGGGGGGGGATCAGACCCTCTTACGATCTCGGGAACTGGAAGCGATACGGAAAAAATTAACGGCGCTGAGAAAGTCTTACCGTATTTTACGCTGGACCCAAGTTTGAACCATATCCGCTGAACCGTGACGGCACAGTGGGCCAATCTGGGTAAAATTTAGAACCATTTGTGAAATTCTTTTTGACTCGGGAACCATTAGACCTAGAGCAAGATCAAAGACATGAATGCACTCTTCTTGACCCAAGGATTCAAATGCTATGCAACATGACTTTGTAAGGTCACATTATGATATCGACCTTAGGTCAAGGTCAAATAATGACATTTGAAGGTCATGTTGTATATCCTTCAAATTCTTTGGTCATGCTCGTCACTACGATACCAAATTGAAATATGTATCTGTTTTCGTTTAAAAGTTATATACATATACAATTTCGAAAACCGTGACCTTTGGTGACCTCTGCTGACCTTGGTACTTACCGAACCTTAAAATTTGTGACCTCTTCCCGATTTTTTATTTCAATAGATGTAGAATACTATTCAGGAGCTTCATTTAGCTCTTCCAGAAACCGAGCTAGGCCTTGGTTTTGTCAGCCGCATTTTATAAAAACAGAAGGACCTTACATGGGCTTAGAAATTACGCCATAACTCGTTGACCTGACCTGACTTAGTGCCATTTTTGGTCATAAGGTGTCAAATTAATCATCCTACGAGCAGGCAAAGCGACGCGCATCACATTAAAATCGGCTCAGAGCCATTCGCGGAAAACCAAGGGATGGGGTCTAATTGGACCCCTCAGGCAGCGAAAGGTTCAGAAACGGTCAAATTAGTCGTAATAAACTGGCTCGCCGGGCTGAATTTTTATTTTTGGGCCAAATTTTCTTCATGAGTCATTTTTTATGGGCATGCGCAAAATAATATCATATTATCATTTGCATTCTCGAAATAAGTTATTAGGTTATGCCCGCTCTGAAGTTGAATAGCAATATGACTGGCCTGTGTCATGATGCTGCAGTTAAACTGGATTACATAAGAGGCTGATGGGGCTGCTAAAATCGTTACAGAGCGGGCGAGAAGCGTTTGTGAGGTTTATCGTCCAATGTGATTCAATGTGATTCAATGGTATACAATAGCAAACCTTTATCGGGAAGATCTAACGTTGACTTTCCCTAACTTTTCGTCGAACTGTAGCGACAGCTTTCAGAAGCTTGAAACTTTGCAAACACTGCCTTAGAAAGTCAGAACTTATACAATGGCTGTGGTGAGTGCTTTATAAGCTGCGCTATAACACGTGCAACTGAGGAGGATTTCAAAATCTACCGACAGAGGCGGACGCAGACCCAAGTTTTGGGGGGCCAAACACATGTCTGCCTCTCCTCCTGGGGGGGAGGGTGGGAGCGAATATTCTTTTGCTCTACAGACCTAGTGTAAACACCTTTTTCAGGGTTCGACAGACCTAGTATAAGCTACCTCTCCAAGTACAAAATCGCTCTCCGGAGAGGGGCGGGGTGGGAGCGAAGATTTTTTTGCTTTGCAGACCTAGTGTAAACCCGAATTTTTTTGCAGACCGTGAAAACGAAAATTTTCCGGCGTTTGGGGGGGCCAAAGATAGGTTGGCCCCCCCTCTAGCGCTTTGCGGGGGCCATGGCCGGAATGCCCCCCCCCCTGCGTCCGCCAATGCCCGTTGAGCTATGCAAAATATTTTAGAATTGTAGCTGGTTAGAGCTATGACGTATTGCAAATCTTTTTCGGATTGGGGCCGTGCTTTTTGGTGGCAATTGCTGTGAAAACCACCCGTTGGCCTGAAAAATTCCTGCATTTGAAGATGCAACAGGCCATTTCAACCCATCAGCGGTCATCCATGCAAGGAAACTTCTTCGACCTTTTCTACTGACGTTGAACAAACAACTGACTTACGCAAAATTTGTTCCGGATATTTACCACGCATATAACTAACCCTCACTGGGGTGACTGGACCTTAGCAAGCATCTTCCTTGAGATCACGGTGGGGGTGGGGGAGGGGGGGTTGATTTCGCCTCAATGTAAATTTTAGTACAATTTTCATGCTATTGTAGAGCCTGCGCCACAAGTTCAAAGGTATCATTTTGCAACGATAGCCTTGCGTTTTTAGCTTCCCTCGCTCCACCCATGCAATTCGCATATGGTTTAACACGCGTATTGACAGGGGGTGGGTACCCGCCCCCTCGGGTTTTTAAAACAAAATAAAAACGGCGGCGCGTAGCGCTGCCATACTTGGCATACCTTTTTCTGATCGTTTTTACAACTTTTCGCAAAATTTTAAGGTTGGGTCATCTTTGGTCAGGTCACCAGTACAGGTCACTAACAAAGTTTAAGATAGCATAAGCCAGAATTGGGTGGACATATCCTATTAAAACTCATATCACATAATGGGACTACCGAGCTCTACATATACTCCGGTATTTTTTATATTGATGACCTAAGGTCAGGTACGAGCCATGACCTCTCCATTGGAAATGCATGGGAAAACTGGTATAAACTAAATTACTTGGAAATGGACCGATTTAAAGGGTTTGTTTCTACGCTATTAGGTTTGCCTCCTCATCCTTGCAGTTCTAATCATATGCGTTGGAAAAGGGGGCCAGGGTGGGCCTGGCCCCCCACTTTTTGGCCAAAAAATTCCTGATCTCAGTCAAAATGAGAGAAAGCCGGGCATTCTTATATCCAACCGCTGTGGAAGGCAACGAAGAGCCCAAATTCGAACAGTTTTGGTCTTGATGTTGAAAGTTTTTTGTCAGCATCAGGTTGAAGTTTGGCTGCCCCCCCCACGTTTTTGCCGGTGGCGACACTTATGGTTCTAATGATATTAATTTTGAGTTGTTAAGATGTTCTGGCCTCTCCCTCGAATCCGAAATGTAAAAGACACTGAAGATTGTATATTCGGGCACAGCCCTTCATCAGAATCGTGGAGTAAATATCAATAATTCTCAGTCCTAGATAGCCAGACCTCGAATTCGAGGTCTGGCTATACTAGACTGAAATCCCGAATATACAATCTTCAGTGTCTTTACATTTCCGGATTCGAGGGAGAGGCCAGGGAACATCTTAACAACTCATCATCATGCTCCTCGCCGCAGCACCAAAACTTATCAACGATATGAATTTTGACTTAATTTGACCCTGACCTGACCTCAGGTCACGTCAAATCCTAGATTGGGCCTGATTTGACCGTAAAATATCATATTTATATGTCATTCGATTCGACTTGCTGCAAGGATTTCTATGGCTTAAATTGTTTTTCTCTACCTTTACTTGTTCCGAAGCAATGTCTGAAAACATTCTACTGCATGTTATCCCTATGGTGGCATTCTTTGACCTCTAGTAACCTTAAATGTGACCTTAAAAAATGGTTCAAATATCTTCTGTAGAGATTTGAATGGGCTATCCAACGCTATTTACTGTTTTTTCGCTATCTAGCCAGGTTCTCGAGATTTAAGGGGGCGGGTACCCATCCCCCGTTAATGCAAAGGTGGCTCAGACGCCCGTCAATGCGCGTGTTAAAGGCCCGGGTAGCGTATCATTGTCGCCTATCTATGTCACTACGCCCTTTAACCGAAGCAGTGTGAGGGTATATCTATGAAACCAGGATGTTTTCCGATGACGGGTTAATAAACCGAGAACATGCCCAGAGCTCTCTCTCTCTCCCTCTCTCTCTCTCTCTCTCTCTCTCTCTCTCGTCTCTCTGCACTCATAGTATCTTACACTAGCTTTCGTCCCCTTTTATTCGACGGTGCAGGTGGATTTTTGGTGTGAAGTCGGGCGTCCGTAACGACGGCTCTCCGGCCTGTCAGACTCTGCAGGTTGATGGCCTGGTGTGTCCATTTGGTTTAAACACCAGCTGCGTTTTCGCATTTGCTGGCGGTGCTTTAAATGCAAACGTCAGCGCGGATGGGACTGGAATGCTGCCAGAGCCAACCACGTTGTCGCCATCCAATGATTTTTTAGTGTTTCTGTTTCTATTTTGGAGGCTAGATTCTCCATTCCAGTACTGTTCTTGTGGTGCGGCGTAAATGTTAATAATTGTTGCGGAGTGGCCGTGGACGTTTGCAAAGTTTCCCGCTAGCTTAGGAGAAAATGTGTATGTATGCACGACCCAGCGTAAGACCTCCTCACCGGCTGTATTAACGCTTTTGACAAGTTTATGATTCGGCGAGCAACTGACGTAAGATATAAGTAATTACGTATTAAGTATTTACGTATTAGTATTAAGTATTTACGTAAGGTATAAGTATTTTTAAGACGTGAGTATTTACAGTCCGAACATGTGTGAGCTTTAAGTACATAGGTACAAAGCGTTTATTTCTGAAAAAGGATAGTATGACCGTAACTAGTGAGGATTAATCCTAAAAATGTGCATTTCAGTAAGTCTCCAAGAAGAAATATATAAATTGCTGTCGAATTATATGCCTGTGGCTTTTTCTGTAGGTAGTGTCCCATGTAAACGGAACGCAATGCGGTATTCATTTATTGCGGCTGGGCTGCGATCTTGCGACTTTGCCTTGTGTATGTTGTAGAAATAACAATGAATTGTGCAACAACATTTAAGCACAACTTCACCCCCTCCTTAACACACGCCCCGCTGGGGGCGAAATTCGCCCCCTCCCTCCTGGTTTTCCCCAGATAACGAAAAAACTAAGAGACGCAGAACAATGAAATTTACAGTACCTTATCCCTTATTAATTTTACGCATCTGATCAAATTTTTAGGTCAGGTCATGTCAGGTCACGGAGCTATTCAAGGTCAAGTGACCCGACCTCGAAACCTAAAACTACGAGTTTGAAGCGGCGCCTAAGGAAAATCAGCCAACCGATCAGTATGAAACTTTCACAATATAATTAGATCATTAGGGTCAACAACGCTGCTATCTCGGAATTTCGATATTTTTGACCTAAGCTGGGGTCAATTTGTTGGTCGCCCCATTATAAGTCTATTGTGAAAAATTGAAATGGCTCGTTTTCAGTAAATACAGGACAGATAAAGCTGAAAATCCTCAAACCGTGTATTCTTACCGCGATCTTGACCATAAAGTTGAGTTTTTGACCATCTGACTTATCAAAGGTTATGTCAGGTCACATGAGCATACTGTAATTGTTGTGCCGATAACTTCTCACTGAATTGAGATAAAGCTCCTATTTTGCTTGCATTGTACTTATATTGTCACGGGGAGTCGATTGATATGCAACATAACCATACCAGGTCCCTTTGTGACCTTGACCTAGCTCGATGTCCGGTCATTTGCACAATTTGACCTAGCAAGGTCATATTATATATCATTCAATTTTCAATGACGGGAGGAATACAATGATGCATGCATATTTTCTTTACCTCTACTGAGTAAATATCTAGAGGGTGAAACGTACCCTGCTCTGTTGTAAGTCTATGGAACCTTCTTTGACCTATGCTGACCTCAATACTGACCTGACATAAAAATACTTCTTATAACTTCTTTTCGTCTCGTCAAGAGCTTTCGAACACCGTCTTTAACTTTTATTTAGCTTTCCTAGGAAATGAGACACGGAGGGAGGGGGCGAAATTCGCCCTTTTGTGCTTCTTTTTCGCTTGTGTGACATCCTTAACCCTATTTCCGTCAGGCTCCCGGCTACCCCCTATTTCCGGCAGGGGGGCAATATCGGCCCCCCTAAGATCTCGTAATCTAACCGGCCGATTTTGAAAATTCAAAGTGCTATAGATTCCCCTGACGCTAAACTTTATTTTGAAAAAAGAAAATTTCAAAATTTTGATTTTTAAGGAGAAAGTCGTGCAAAATATACAATTTTTGTGTATTTTTTAGATTTTCCATAACCCTTGTCTCTGTTGTACGATGTTCACAAAACTAGTTCAGATTTACAAATAATTGACCCAAAATTGTCATATACTCGAGTTACGCAAAAATTCGAAATTCAATGGCAGTTCCAGGACCAGGACTATGAGGGGAAATATATACAACCTAAAAAGTTTTTGTTACGCGGATTAGAAGCCGTGATATACTGCTTGGCATCTTTGACACATAAATAAATGAAAAAAGTGAAAAACTCATCAGGGGCGGATGCAGTAAGGTAAAACAGTGGGGTAAAATACATCCCAACAATATGCGAGTGGTATGCATGAGTATATTAGTCCCTCGACTAGTTGAAATTTATTTCTGATAATTTTTACCCTCCCATGGCAGCTCTGGGAAAGGGGGTGACATAGGCGGATCAAGGACTCTCGTCGTGGGGGGCGGGTGGGGGGTAATTGGAAACACATTTTTAATATACAACGATATTGAGTCGCGGCGGTGATACTGGCTGGGAATATGCATTTTGAAAATGTGTAGTGACTGGACACGCCTCTGGTAATCTAGAATTTGGTTATAACTATTTTGAATTTTCATATACCCAATTGTATTCGCCCTGGCACGGCTGTAAGCAGCCTTCTCACTTACTAACGTTTAGTCCTTCTTGATAACATTCCCCCCATTTTGAACTGCTGTAACCGCCCCTGATGAATACAAATAGTGACAATTGTGAATGCACTATCATCTCACATAAAAAATGATATAATAAAACCATATAACTGGTATCAGGATCAGCAGAGACGGCTTCCTTTTACAAAGAACCCATCGCATACGATAATACTTGGTTTGTGGATAGAACCTCCCCAAAAACCCAGCCATAGCTCCGCCCCTGGTAAATATATAATATTGACAATTTCAGAAAACCTGCCTGTACTAGTTTTAGGAAAAGTCAGGAAGTTTCAAAGTTCTATCGCAAGCCGTTTCGGAGATATTCTTGAAAAACCTTAGGGGGGCAATATTAGCCCCCCTGCCGGAAATAGGGTTAAGGGTGCGTTATCAATGTTAACCCTATGGGAGTATATTTCGTGAAATATCTCGTAAAGTAAGGTGGCCATCGTCGTGATTTTTTCACCAAAAGTAGACAATATGTGTATCTTTACGGCAGTTGATATTTCAAGCGTGACGCATTTCTGGTTTTTCTACAATTTGACTTTCT
This sequence comes from Lepas anatifera, assembly GCA_034440635.1. Taxonomy (NCBI): domain Eukaryota; kingdom Metazoa; phylum Arthropoda; class Thecostraca; family Lepadidae; genus Lepas; species Lepas anatifera. The sequence continues at coordinate 722,466 of JAOTON010000580.1, read as the reverse complement.
TTTTCAAATTTCTCAAACTTAAAGTTTGAATAACTTTTTACATAATATAATCATTGAAACAGTGTGAGTGGGCCTATGTTCTAGGAGCCAGTCTCCACAACTCTGTTGTTGTACTTTTTTGAATTTTTGCTTTATAAGAAAGATATTAGAAGCTGAAATTTGAAAGCGTTTTCCAAAAATTCAGGGTAAAAATCGGAAAAACGGAAACAACAGAGTTTTGCGGCTATCTCCTCTATACAATTTCCATACAGAATCAAAACCAAAAAAGGCTCGGCAAAAAAGTTATTTCAAGTTTTATAAAACTTTCCCAATAGATGGCGCTGGCAGTACCAGATTCGCATGAGTCGCCGCTGAGCCAGGTCTGTTCATTCATGATTTGGTGAATGGGACAGGAGCAGTGGCATTACAAGAAATACTTCAAGGTGGTTGATAGCAGAGAAACTGCAGTTAGAAGCCAAAGTAAATATATTCAAAAATTTGGATAGGAAATATTGAACAAAAGGAGAGCCTATAGCCTGATCACCCCTTGGCTACGCCACTGGCACACGGACACCTGTTTACCGGCGTGACCGGTTCCTCTGCGCCTCGGGCGCGCGCCAGTCACGTGGCAGCCGACTGAGGACGGGATCCGGCTGCTGAGGCCCTGCTGAGTGGATAAGGACGTCTCCATTGGGCAGTGCCGGATCTAGCCGGTCGGTTGGAGGGGGGGCAAGGCAAAGTCGCAACAAACAAAAAACGTCACACAGTGAAAAATGTTGCCGCAATATAATTTGACCGTAGCTTTTGGGAATGCCCAGGACGAAAGGCAAAAAACCATCACGGGGTGAAAAATAGGCGCACAAGATGCTTGTTTTTGCTATCCACGGCCCAATGCTTACACTGAAGTTGACTGGTTCTGTTTGAAGTTTAGAGTTAGGGAACACAAATCTCGGTTATGAACTCAAGCGGAGTCGAGGCAAAAAGGAGGTCGATGACTTTGTGGGGGGAGGGGAAGGCACAACATAGTTCTACCCGAGCTTGTCCGTTTGGGGGGGGTAAATATTTTTTGCCCTCCCCTCTGGATCCGCCACAGCCATAGAGTTTGCATGAACTTTGACTACCGTGTTGTCGAATCAAATATTTGAAATGAGGATATTAAGGAATTGTAAAAAAAACAATGGGATTCACCCTAATTAATATTACATCATCCCGGTCATCAAAACTGGTTCAGTTTTTACCACCCCAACATTCAGTCATCTCCGCAAGGTGTTTTCTTATTGGATCGATGGTCTAGACGAGCGAGAGGTGAGCTACAATGATGTGTCCAGGGTAAAGATCGAGAAAACGAAAACAACAAAGTTTTGTGGCTATCTCTTCCATACCATTCCCATACAAAATAAAAATTAAAAAAGGCTCAGCGAAAAAGTTTTTTTAAGTTGTATGAAACAGTTTTCAAGTTTTATAATAAAATCTACACTTCTGTCTTTGAAAAACTTCCAAGAATCTAAAACGGTGCATCGCACCTGCTCGTACCAAGAAGTGAAATCTACCTGCTGATGTTTTATCATTTTAAGTCCGCCTAACAATTTGTTGTCTCTCAAAAACCATGATCAGTGCTCTTACAATTTCCAAACTGAGACGAAAGCATCAGACTTCATCCGACCGATTGTCCAATCATGATTGATGATATTTCGGTAACTTCTGTATTCCATTAACAAGAGAAATAGCTACTTGTCTTGTGAAATAATATCGTGGTAATTAGACGAAAATAGCTAATTCGGGCTTGCAAACGTCCCCCCCAGAAAAAATACTCGGGAATTTTAGAATGACTAACCGACCGAGGAGACAGAGAGGGGGACAAAAGGTCCGACGGGAGCGTTTATCTCTACAGGGGGCATCGCTCAGGGGGTGATGTTTTCATCGAAAGCAGTCGAAGTGTAGCTCATAACAAAACTCGAATATTTTAGTGGGACTGATGTTTTAAATCCAAGCAACCATGTATTATTGTTGTGCTATAAAACACAAAATGAATAAAATAAAGCAATTTGAAATAAGGCAGGAGGAAAAAATTGGAGCAACACTTCTCAGTTATCACACATTTGTATTTACTAAGAGGCAGGGCCGTAGCCAGGATTTCGCTCGAATTCCCTGCGACAGCGCCACAAGAGCCCTGATGGGTAACAAGGGCCCTGCTTGTTACAGAATAGAGTGCTGAAGAGGGCTTGAGAGTGCGCTGTCTGGTATGAAATTTCAAATTTGGCCACAGATCATAGTGGAAGCGAGCCGCGCTTCGCGCGGTCCGTATCCTCAGGGGGCCCTTCGGGCCCTAAGGGGGGCAGCTGTCCCTGCTGCCCCCTCCTTGGCTACGCCCCTGCTAAGAGGTCTCAGTAAAACATTAATGGGGCTTTGCGAATTGTACCTATATTTTTTATATTACGATTGCTGTAATATCCCAAATATATGATTAACTAATAAAGCATACACAGCATGATCAGGGGTACTGAGCATCATACTAAGCCGATGGCTACCACATGTTTTGGACCAAAAAACAGTCAATTATGTGCAGACCCTACATTGTCACAATCATGGATGCAGTTTTTTTGCCTACGCAACAATACCGGAAATCATGGATCTGCCGATGTGATCCTTGCTCCAATTGGTCCCATAGATCCGACGGAGTGGAGATAAATCTTCATGACATACAAAGAAGGTTCAACACAAAGTCGTCATTTGGGAAATGCAGTCCTGCGTTCACTTCCTTCCTATCGCTCGCTAGCTCACTCCGTCTCATGACCGCATTTCAAGCACGTCCTTTCTTTCAAGTCTTACCTCCTCTTGTGGACCAGTGAGGGTAACTAACAGGCTGTTTTCACAAAATGAGCCTCAGGTGAGACCAGGCAATTTCACTTCCAGCAAAAATATTTATTTCGTTTTTAATGGATTTGTGGGCACAGTAAATTTTTCAGTGTGATTAACTGGCAGCAAAAATAGGCCAGAATCTGGTTAGCTTTCAGTTTTGCAGTGGAAAATGTAGTGCCAGAGTTGGAGGCTGAAGGTCTATGGTCCCCTCACTTTCTGGCCAGTTTCGGCCTGCCTGGCCGAAGCTGGATAGCGCACATTGTTCTGCAACTGGACAATATGAGCCTTCATGAGTCTACTAACATATGAAATGTTGCTGCATTGGTGTTTTTTTAAATCGATGTGGCTTCATATTTTGCCTATGTTTGTTTAAAAATGAGCGCCCCGCAAATTTTCCATGATATGGTTTATTTTGGACATCCGATCAAAATTTGGTCTTAATCAGGTCACTGTCCGCGTTCGAGAAATCAGCATGAAATAAATTTTGCATAGTTGCAGCTAAAAAAATCGTACCAGAAAGCTACGGGGTGTGTTTTCGACATAATATTGACAGAATAGACCATTCGTAACACATTTAAAGTACAAATGAAGAATAGGCTGAGCTACTTTGTACCTGATTTGGGTCAAATGGCCTAGTTGACCCAAGACGGCGTTTTTACCGATGTGAGCTGTGTGCAATATCAAGGAGAGACGGGTGACAGGGAACGATCCTGTGGGAGGTTTATGCCGAATTGACCCGCCCGAATCCTTTTCATACCTTTTAGGTACCCAAATAATCGATTTTAGGGGACACCCAGAAATTGATTGGTCTATGATCACTAGAAGCAAAAGCCGCCGCGAGAGATCTGTTCCAACGAGTGAAAACCCCAAAAATTATCCTCCGGGGTCAGCTAAGATCTATGGAAGCCTTCTTCATTTGTTGCTCATCATCCTCCCTCAGCAGGGCAAAACTTCCGACAGCGAGAAAGGTCTAAAATACAACCTTACCAGCAGCCGGAAGATCCGGACTTTTATGGAGATGCCACTGTTACCAGCGCAAGTTTAAATGTGAATAGATTTTGATCCATGGCGTCCACGGAATACATTACAAGTGGAACTTCCGACGACTGCTTGATGGAATACTTTTGCTGACAAAGAGCAGAGTGGGAAGGTGACACTCAGAAAAAAGACGCGTTCAGTATGTTGATAATCTTTTGGATTTCGCAGCACTCCATTCTGCAGGGTCTCAAAACTGGTTTTGCATTGGGATAGTGAGTGTAAAATTCACGCTTGCAAATATGGAAGGCGAGTAGAAAGTCCAAACGCTATAATATTGTGGGAGTTAGTTGAAACTCGGTTACAGCCCTTACTAGCCCTTACTCGCGCATTTTTCATCAAATTTGTCTTTCCTTCCACACTAGATGGTTTTATATATACTAGGATTATTGAATTATGCTAAAAAAATCCCCAGGAATCTCAGGTGTTTGGAAAAGTGAGTTAGAAAAAAATGAAGGGGAAAAAGTGAAGGAAATTCAGGACGCCTGGGTGTCACACTCTACTAAGCATTCCAGGATTTAGATCATTGTGCCTCCATCGCCATTCTCAAGGATGACACTTTCCGTTCAGCGGAATACAAACGGCAGAACACCAGGCTCTACCAATATCAGTAAGACCCATTTCTGGCCACCACGGGCTGGAGTGACAAGATCTTTCAGGGGAAAAGAAAGCAGCGATTGTCCTTTGAGCAGAGTGCTAGCGACGACGACTTCAGGGCAGCGATTAACTCAACTAGTGTGTCCCCGTAGTACACTTCTCATACGGAAAGGCAAGCAATTGTGCGAGTCAGACTTCTGTATCATATTCTGCCAGCACCTGTTATCACCGAGGCTGGTGACTAGGGTATCCTCCCCCGTAGGCGGATCCAGGATTACCGATCGGGGGGGCGGGCAGCTTCCCGAGGGGCGCCATTTGGACCAGGGGGCTGCCACTTTTGACCGGCAAAACCCATCAGTTGGGCGCAAAATCCTATCGGTTGGCACCGATTTTTGCATCCTGGGGGGGACGGAAAGCGATATTTCAGGGGGAGTCTTGTTAAAGACGTCACGTTTTTCTTGAAATGAAAATGGAAGGACTGAGGTCAGTTTTGATTCAATTGTCGAGTTTGCCGCACTTGTTTTAGATTTGTCTCTGCGATTAATTGTTTATGATCGGAAAAATATTGGAAGAATATTCTTTATGATACTCCCGTCATGGAACCTCCCTGAAGCTGGTTTCTAAAGATATTGTTATTTTTGGTATTTGTGCATATCTCGTGCATAGCGGGTGGAGATAATTTATTCATCGCACAATACATAGAAAAATGTCACACTACAATATAATAATATAATGATAGCCACTAATTCGTACCCGAAATATCTAGTTACTTGTATAAAAACAGGACCGACAGACTCACGAATGCATCTCCACTCAGTGGACCAAACCGACTGCCGAAAAGACTGGGCTGACGGCCAACGCCTATGCCTTGGATCACCCAAGCTGATCGAGGTTGCAATGCGGGTATCCAAGTCCGGGAAATCATCCCGAAAACGGTCCCGAAGACAGCCACCTCCGGTCCCGAGAGGGAGCCAGGTGGGACCTGGACGGCGGGGACGGTGCAACGGCGCGGGTCCTCGCCACAAATCGGCTGTAATCCAAACCGGAATCGCCAGAGCTTCCTTCGGCGATTGGGGCGACTTTAACGAAGCGCCCCCCATGTGGATATCTTTATTCGACGGCCGGAACAATCATCATCATCACATTTCAGGGGGTGCCATCAACCTTTCAGGGGGCGCCATGGCCATTTCAGGGGGCTCCGAGGGTCGATAGAGGGGCATGTGCCCCTCTTTGCTCCCCTGGATCTGCGTATGATCCTCCCACTTTGGGGCAGCCATGTGATGACTTGGGTGTCTCGTTCTTTAGTCCATCAGCTTTATCGCATTCAATGTTCCGAATTTTCGACCGGTAAACCCTCTTTACTCTCGGGGCGTGAAGCCCGATGAAATTATTTGCTGCTGATGTTGCCACTTTGCAGTTTGTTAGCAAAATATCAGTTTATTCTGCTTTTTGCTGTGATGTATACATATATTTTGGTCCACTGACACAGTAACGTGTTTTCTTTATCCTTTAGACTCCATAAAAGTCATTTTTGGAACTGTGAATTTCCAGAAAGAGGGTACTTTCTCGCCCAATTGAACTACGGCTTTCCCTGAAATGATTACGATACTCCTTGAAATGGCTAATGACACCCCACTGAAATTTTGTTGGGGAGGTGGTGTTGCATCACCCACTAATACTTGCCGAATATTTCAGGATCGTCGTTCAGGTCTTGAAAATCTATGCGGACTATAGAACATTTATTGCGCGTGTTTTGCACACACGTACCTTTAGCTCCTAACATCAGGGAACTACTGACTCATGACTGGAGGCATGTGAGGGTTATTTGGACGTCAGCACACGTATTCACACGAATCTCTCACGGTTCCTCTCCTCATAAAAAGGTCACACAAACAATTCCAAAATCCAATGGTGATGATGTGTGGATTCCATTGAATCACATCAGTCTTAATTCTAAGTCAGAGCTGAGGGCCTATCCATAAATTACGTTACATGTATTCTTATAATTCTAACCCCCCCCTCATGGTAATACTTGCTTACGCCCTGTTGTAACGTCTAAAAAAACGGTTGCTGACTTCCCGCTCCCCCTTGTTTTTCCTTCTGTACTTTATGGACGGTCTCATATGTTTCGGAGGCCATCTTTCGATGCAGGGCCCATACCTAAAGAAACTGCTTCTAATACATTACAAAGGCTTTGGTTTATATCGAACTGATGTGGTCAGAAAGCGTCTGGACGGGATTGAGACAGAACACGTGTTTTGTCGATTACAACACAAACTACCCTATGATCAGAAACACTTCTCGATCACAGTGAGGGAAACTCCGCACATGATCGAGGGATACAACGCCCCCCCCATCTCCGAGCATCAGAACAATGTTCCATAATAAATACTTTGGTAAACACATGGAGCTGCGCGCCTCAGGGTTCGGTGGGTGAGCAAGTCAGTGAGTCCCGTACGAACGCACGCCCCTTTCCGTGACCGCCACGGGGCGGGGAATCTCTAAGAAAACCCCAAGGCGATCACAAATGCGGGCACCCGGCCCATGTGTCATGTGTATGTGCGTGTGTGTGTTTACACACGCACGGAAAATGACGCACCACCGACGCAAGGCGGGCCGAGCAATAATGCTGAAAACGATAGCTTTCAAAAGAGGACACTATATGTTTACAAAGTTAGGGCCCTCCGCATAAAGAGGGTATGTTATGTGAATGGGTGGACGACGTTTTTTATATTTTTTTCGGGATGGAAGAAGTCGTTAAATTTCCCTGAGGTTCTCACGGAAAACAGTAAAGAAGGATATTACGGAAATATTTCTGATATATTTACCAGGATGGAAAAGGACTAGCTTAGTTTGGGAGGAAGAAAGTGGGTCCACAAGGTTTGGTCACGAAAGTGGACGAAGTAGTCGAGGATCCTACAACTAACTAGCTGCTAACTGACGCAAAGAGCGTAGCCAATCCACAGCCATGCTTGAAATGTCATTTGGCTGGCTTTGGTCCATCCCAGGTGACAGTTGTGCGAGCTGCAACTGCTTTCTTATTTAGAGAAATCAAGACAAAGGTTTTAGCAGTCTGCTCTCGGACAAATACTGGGCCCGCCCCTGCGAGAGCACCTGTTACTGCGACCCGTCTGACCTTGCCCGCAGCGGTTCTTGTTTACCTGAAGGGTCGTAAAGCGTGGAATGCGGAGGCGTACTACGGTTTACAACCAACGTGTCACGTGGGCGGTCTGTGTATCGAAATGAATGAACGAATGGCCTGACATCTGTTGTTGGGGAAACAGGGTATTAGTTCTGACGGGTCATGTCGTGTGGTGCATGTGTCGAGGGTAACGCACCCTTAAGGGTGCGTTACCTTCGACACATGCGCCACACGACATGACCCATCAGAACTAAAACCCTGTTTCCCAAAAAACAGATGTCAGGTCATTCGTTCATTCATCCTGATACACAGATCGCCCACGTGAAACGTTGGTTGTAAACTGTAGTACGCTGCGCATTCCACGCATTACGACCCTTCAGGTGACCAAGAACCGCTGCGGGCAAGGTCAGACGCGTCGCAGTAACAGGTGCTCTCGCAGAGGCAGGCCCAGTATTTTTCCGAGGGCAGACTGCTATTGGGCAAATGTCTTGATTTCTCTAAATGAGAAAGCGGTTGCAGCTCGCACCATTGTCACCTGGGATGGACCAAAGCTAGCCAAATGGCAGTTAATGGATTGGCTACCCTTTTGCGCTAGTTAGCAGCTAGTCAGCGGTAGGATCCGCGCCCATTTCCTTCTTCCCACTTCGGCCACTTTCGTGACCAATTTTTATGTTCTTGGCCCGCCTTGCGTCGGTGGGTCGTCATTCTCCGCGCGTACACACACATGCACATAAACATGACACATGGGCAGGGTGCCCGCATTTGTGACCGCCTTGGCGGATCTTAGGGATCCCCCGCCTCGTAGCGGTCATGAAAAGGGGTTCACTGACTCACTCACCCACCGAACCCTGAGGCACGCAGCTCCATGTGTTTACCCAAGTATTTATTGTGGAACATTTTTCTGGTTATCGGAGAAGGGGTAGCGTTCTACCCCTGATCATGTGCGGAGTTGTCCTCACTGTGATTGAGAGGTGTTTCTGATTATAGGATAGTTTGTGTTGTAATCGACAATACACGTGTACGATCTCAATCCCGTTCAGACCCTTCCTGACCACATCAGTTCGACATAAACCGAAGCTTTTGTAATGTATTGGAAGCAGTTTCCCAAGTTATAGGCCCTGACCTAGGACAGGATCAAAAGATGATCTAAACAAGATACCGTCCATAAAGTACCTAAGGAAAAACAGAGGTTGGGAAGGCAGCAACCGTTTTGTTAGACGTTACAACAGGGCGTAAGGAAGTATTACCGTGGGGGAGGAGGGTTAAAATTATAAGAACACATGTTACGTATTTTATGGATAAGCCCTCAGCTCTGACTTATAATTAACACTAATGTGATTCAATGGAGTCCACACATCATTATCATTGGATTTTTGAATTTTTATGTGACCGATTTTGGAATTTTTTGTGTGACCTTTTTATGAGGAGAGGAGCCGTGAGAGGTTCGTGTGAAAATGTGTCCTGATGTCCAAATAACCCTCACATACCTCCAGTCACGAGGCCATAGTTCCCTGATGTTAACAGTTAAATGCATGTTCTTGCAAAACACGCACAATAAAAGTTGTATAGTCCGTACCGATTTTCAAGAACTGAACGACGTTACTGCAATATTCGGCAAGCATTAGGGGTGATGCAACACGACTTCCCCGCAAAATTTCAGTGGGGTGTCATCGGCCTTTCAAGTAGTATTGTGATCATTTCAGGGAGGGCACTAGTTCAATTGGACGAGAAAATATTATCTTGCTGGAAATTTATAGATTCAAGAATGACTTTTATGGAACTTAAAGGACACAGAAAATACCGTAATATGTCGGAAGCAAAAATGTGTATAAATCACAGCAAAAAGAGGAATACATGGTTATTTTGCCAAAGAAATTCCAAAGTGGCAACATCAGCAGCAAAAAATATTGAATCGGGCTTGAGCTTCAAACACCGAGGGTGAAGACAGTTTACCGTTTGAAAATTCGGAACATTGAATGCAATAAAGCTGATGGACTAAGGAACGGGACACGCAATTCCTCACATGGCCACCCCAAAGTGGGAGAATCAATCGCGGATCCAGGGGTGCAAAGGGGGCACGTGCCTCCTTCGTTCGACCCTCGGTGCCCCCTGAAATGGTTGCGGCGCCCCTCTGAAAGATCGATGTCTCCCCCTGAAAGGTCGCTAGTCAGCAGCCTCGGCGATAACAGATGCTGGCAGAATATGACACAGAAATCTGACTCACACAATTATTTGCCTTTTCTTATGAGGAGTGTACTATGGGGACACACTAATTGAGTGAATTTCTGCCCTGTGGTCGTCGTCGTCATTTTTCCACTCTGCTCCTGGGACATCGCCGCTTTCTTTTCCCCTGAAAGTTCTTGTCATTCCAGTTCATGGCGGCCAGAAATTGGTCTTACTGATATTGGTAGAGCCTAGTGTTCTGCCGTTTGTATTCCTCTGACACGAGAGTGTCATCCTTGACCATGGCGATGGAGGCACAATGATCAAAATCCTAGAATGCTTAGTAGAGAATGACACCCAGGCGCTCCAAATTTCCCATTCACTTTTTTCTTTTTCACTTTTGGACCCACTTTTCTAGTGGATTTATTTTGGCATAATTCAATAATACTAGTGTATAAAAATCATCTAGTGTGGAAGGAAGGAAAATTTGGATGAAAAATGAGCAAGCTTTAAGTAAGGGATGCAATTGAGTTTAAACTAACTCCTACAATATTACACCGTTTGGATTTGCCACTCGCCTACCATATTTTCAAAGGTGAATTTTACACTCAGTATCCCAGTGCAAAACCATTTTTGAGACACTGCGGAGTGGGGCGCTGCGACATCCCAAGAATTAGCCAGCATACTAAACGCGTCTTCCATTTTTTACCGTCACTCTCTCACTCTGTTCTTTGTCAGAAAAAATCTTCCATCCAGCAGCCGTCGCAAATTCCCCTTGCAGTTATATTCCGTGAACACCATGGCTCAAAACATATTCACATTTACACTTGCACTGGTAGCAGTGGCATCTCCACAAAGGCGAGGATGTTCCTGCTGCTGGTAAGGTCGTATTTTAGCACCTCTCGCTTTGTTGGAAGTTTTGCTCTGCGCTGAGGGAGGATGATTTATTTATTTATTTATTTATTTATTTTACTTCATCAGACCGCTCCACAAAATACATGTGGCTATTCTTAGCCTGGAACTCACTTGTACATAAGATTATTCGGCTAGATTGATCGATTACCTATTAATTTTAGGTGCACAGAATCGTTTTATATCGTAATTCTTAAGTTTGCCGTAACCACCCTTGCGCAGGGGGCTGTTCCTCCTTGTTTTTCGGTTCGCTTGGATAACTGTCTTCGGACTAGGGTCAGCAACCATTTTGAATTTAAATCCTTGATGACAGACCAAAATCACTAAACAGCTGAGTGCATAAGTAGACGGCCCGCAGGATGTGAAGCCAGGTAGAATGCAGCAGACGTTGCACTGTCCGGAAGTAGCAGTCTTGTAAAATGTTCTGAATATCACAGGAAGACTAAAAATACGTATCAGAAGCCATATGATGGCCATTGAGGCAAATGCCATCAAACTAAGCGTTATCAAGGACGGAAATTAAAACTCCAGCTTTGACAAAAAGACCAGAAACAAACAGAGCCAACGCGAGCAGTCGCACATACGGGACCGCTCAGCGAAAGCTCTGTTATATAGCCTTATCCTTCATTCCATTCACGATAGTTGTAGTGTCCACGTAGAAGACATAATATCGAGTTTCCAGGCAAACATGACGATTATTCGAACAACCTATTTTTCAGTCTGGGATCAATTTACCGTCTCTAGAAAATAAGTGCCCAACCGAGAAAGTCACGAGATTTAAGAGTCTGAAAACGCAGGGTCTTTTGGGCAGTATATGCTGAGGCGTCGAGATCGTCGCAAGGATTTTTACGGTGATCGCAAAAATCTTCAGCAATTCTGCAAACTTTTATGATCTTCATGTTGGTCACAGAGTCATTATAACATCAAGATCTTCGATGCACAAGTATAAAAAATTATCAGCTACATCTTGGATATACGTTCTAAGAAGAAAAACACTTAATTCACAACTTTTGGAGCACGAATCGCGGAGCACTCGCAGGAGCAGCCGATCAGCCGATCGTCAGCTGATCGACTGATGATGGGCAACACATGAAGAAGGCTTCTACAGATCTTAGCTGACCCTGGGGGATAATGTTTTGGGTTTTCACTCGTTGGAACAGCTCTCTCGCGGCGGCTTTTGCTTCTAGTGATCATAGGGCAATCAATTTCTAGCTGTCCCCAAAAATCCATTACTTGGGTACATAAAAGTACGAACAGGATTCGGGCGGGCTAATTCGGCTTAACCCTCGCCCCACCGGGGGCCATCGATGCCCCCCTAAGGTTTTTCGGGATAGCAGAAAAACGACGAGGCGCAGCACCGCAGTTGAGGGCTCTACCTCTCACTGCATCATTTTCCCATCATCCCTGAAATTTTTTACCCCGGGTCACCCAAGGTCAGGTCGCCAGACGAGGTCAACCAAGGTCACCTCACTTCACTTTAGAGCTCTGTAAGAGCTACATTTCAAAGTCGATCGATTTGAAACTTCCTACACTTCATAACCCCTCCAGGGTCTACAAGGTGTATATCCGGGATTTTTCGATTTCGTGCCCTGAGGTCAGGTCACGAGGCGACCTCTCCCATTGGAAAAGCATAGGGAAAAGTTGTTTCATGATATAAAAGCCACAAAAATGATTGCAAATACTCAGACTGCTCAGAACAACGTTTTTGGACACCCTTTCACGGATCCCAGGGGCCATATTTGCCCTTTGACTTTTCCAAGGTCATCCAAGGTCACCAGAGGTCAAAAAACAGTATTTTGGCAATAACTTTTGACCTAATTAAGCTAGAGCGGTGAAACAAACACCATCGTGTTTGTCTTGTCACTGGCTTTCATTTGATATACGGCAAGGTCACTTTCTGACCTTTCGTGACCTCAGGTCATATTAGGTCACGAGGTGACCTCTGGAGGTCAAACCACTGGCGGGAGGTCTTTACGTTCCACATAGCGGAAAAAGTACTGGCAATTTGCTATCAAATGTACTTTACCAGGCCTCAATAGCTCTAATGACATAAGAGTTATGCCCAGTTTGCTCAATCATTGCATATTTGAGTGAAAATAGCCGATTTTGACCTAATTTGACCTCTGGAGGACAAACCATTGACCTGAGCACTAAAACATGCGAAGTAATTTCTTACTGAATTCACGCAAGCTTTCTATTGCACTTTGCAGATTTGCGCTAACGCCCATATTTTCGGAGTTAGAGGGGGGGCCATCGATGGCCCCCCCGGTGGGGCGAAGGTGGCGCCGGACCCCCGGTGGGGCGCGGGTTAAACCTCCCCTCAAGATCGTTCCCTGTCACCCGCCTCTTCTTGCTATTGCACTCAGCTCACGTCGGTAAACACACCGTCTTGGGTCAGCTAGGCTATTTGACGCAAATCAGATACAATTTAACAACGTATTCTTCCTTTGTACTTTAACCCGCGCCCCATCGGGGGTCCGGCGCCACCTTCGCCCCACCGGGGGCCATCGATGCTCCCTCTAACTCCGAAAATATGGGGGTTAGCGCAAATCTGCAAAGTGTATTAGAAAGCTGGCGTGAATTCAGTAAGAAATTACTTCACATGTTTTAGCACTCAGGGCAATGGCTTGACCTCCAGAGGTCAAAGTAGGTCAAAATCGGCTATTTTCACTCAAATATGCAATGCTTAAGCAAACTGGGCATAACTCTTATGTCATCAGAGCTATTGAGATGTGATAAAGTCCATTCGATAGGAAAATACCAGACCTTTATCCGCTATGTGGAACGTAATGACCTCCCGCAAGTGTTTTGACCTCCAGAGGTCACCTCGTGACCCTAATATGACTTGAGGTCACGAAAGGTCAGGTGATTTTGTATATTAAATGGAAGCCAGTGACGAAACATACACGATGGTGTTTGATTCAGCGCTCAAGCTTATATAGGTCAAACGTTATTGTCAAAATACTTTTTGACCCCTGGTGACCTTGGATGACCTTGGAGAGGTCAAAGGGCAAGTGTGGTCCCTGGAATCCGTGAAAGGGTGTCCAAGAACGCTTCTCCGATCAAGCTGAGCATTTTCAATCGTTTTTGTGACTTTTAGATCATAAGACAGCTTTCCCCATGCTTTTCCAATATTAGAGGTCACCTCGTGACCTGACCTCAGGTCTCGAAATCTAAAAATCCCGGATATACAGCTTGTAGACCCTGAAGGGGTCATGAAGTGGAGGACGTTTCAAATCGATCGACTTCGAAATGTAGCTCTTACAGAGCTCTAAAGTTGAAGTCAGGTGACTTCGGTTGACCTCGTCTGGTGACCTGAACTTGGTTTACCCGGGGTAAAAATTTCAGGGATGGTGGGGAAAATGATGCAGTGAGAGGTAGAGCTCTCAACCGCGGTGCTGCGCCTCGTCGTTTTTCTGCTATCCCGGAAAAACCTTAGGAGGGCCATCGGTGTCCCCGGTGGGGCGAGGGTTAATTATATTTGGAACGCTCTATTCTGTCAATATTATTTGGAAAATACACCCACGTAGTTTTCCGGTAAGATTTTTGATGAGCTGCGAATATGACACATTTACTTCAGGCTGATTTTCGACCGCAGATGGTGACCTGATTGCGACGAAATTTTGAACGAATGTCCAAAATGATCCAAATAATGAAAAATTTTCGGAGGTATTTTTAAACAAAAGTGTGCAAACTATAAAGTCTGCTTATCAAAACACCAACTCAGCAACATTTCATATGTTAGTAGATTCATGAAGGCTCACATTGTCCAGTTGCAGAACGGTGTGCGCCATCCAGCGTCGGCCAGGCAGGTCGCAACTGGCCAGAAAGTAAGAAGGACCATACAACTTTAGCTTCCAACTCTGACACTACATTTTCCACAGCAAAACGGAAAGCTAACCAGATTCTGACCCACTTTTTCTACCAGTTAAGTACATTAGAACATTCCCTGTGCCGCCAAATCCGTTAAAAACGAAATATGATTTTTTGCTGGAAGTGAAGTGGCCTAGCCTCAGGAGAGGCTCTGTTTATAATTTCAGCCTTTTAGTTACCTTCACTGGTCCACAAGAGAACGTAAGACTTGAAAGAAAGGACGTGATTGAAATGTGGTCACCAGACGGAATGAGCTTCCGCGCGAAAGCAAGGAATTGAACGCAGGAATGCATTTTACAAATTACTACTTTGTGCTGAATCTATTTTGGATGCCATGAAGAATAAGCTCCACCCGTCGGATCTATGGGACCAATTGGAACAAGTATCACATCGAGAGATTAATGATTTCCGGCATTGTTGCATAGGCATAAAACCACATCCACGACGGTGACGGAGTAGGGTCTTCACATAAGTGACTATTTTGGGGTTCAAAACATAACACCATGTGGTAGCCATCGGCTCAGTATTATCCTCCGTCCCTCTGATCATGCTATGATTTATTAGTCAGTCACATAATTAGATAATTACAGCAATCGTAAAGTAAAAATCCAGGTAGAATTTGCAAAGCTCCATTCATGTTTTTAATGAGACTCTTAGCATGGGTGCCGAAAGCGGGGGGACGCGTCTCCCCTGTTGGCAAACCAGGGGGATATCCCCCAAAATTTTGGGTCAATCGTCATTAATGCTTTCAAGTACCGAATATGCTCAAAACACGCCTCCCCTGGTCAGCAGCAGCCTGGGTCCGTCCCCCCTGCGAAAATTTCGTTGCGGCGCCCCTGCTTCTTAGGAAATACAAATGTATGATAACTGAAAAGTGTTGTCCCAATTTCTTACTTCTACCCAATTTCAAAATTGTGTTATTCTATTCATGGTGTGTTTTATAGCACAAAAATGATACATAGTTGTTTTGATTTAAAACACCAGTCCCATTAACAAATCAGAATTTTGCTATGGCTTAGCTTCGGCTGTTTTCGACCTAAAAATCACCCCCTGAGCAAGGCTTCCCTGTACAGGTAAACACTCCCCGTCTGACTTTTTGTGTCCCCCCCACTTTCTCTCTCTCTCTCTCTCTCTCTCTCTCTCTCTCTCTCTCTCTCTCTCTCTCTCTCTCTCTCTCCTAGGTAGTTTAGTCATTCTAAAATTCCCACATACTTATTCTGGGGAACGTTTGCAAGCCCGAATCAGCTATTTTCGTCTCATTACCACAATATTATTTGATAAAACAGGTTGTTATTTCTCTGGGTAATGGGATACAGAAGTTACCGAAATATCATCAATCATGATTGGATAATTGGTCGGGTGAAGTCTGATGCCTTCGAGCTCAGTTTGGTGATTGTAAAAGCACTGATCATGGTTTTTGAGGGACAGCAAATTGTTAGACTGACTTAAAATGATGGAACATCAGCTGCTAGATTTCACTTCTGGGTACGAGGAGGTACGAGGCACCCTTATAGATTGCTGGCAGTTTTTCAAAGACAAAAACTCATTGAAACATCATTGTAGCTGACCTCTCGCTTGCTTAGATTATCGATCCAATAAGAGAACACGTTGCTGAGATTACTGAATGTGGGGGGCGGTAAAAACCGAACCAGTTTTGATGCCCGGGATCATGTAATATTAGTAAGGGTCATTCCCATTATTTTTCTTTACAATGCCTTCATATTTCCCAATTTCAAATACTTGATTTGAAAACACGTTAGTCAAAGTTCACGAAAACTCTATGGCTGTGGCGGATCCAGAAGGGAGGGTCAAAAAGGAATTCCAACCCCCTAACGGAAAAGCTCGGAATAAACTACGCTTTTGCACCCCCTTCCACACACACACACAAACACACACAGGGATCGACCTCCTTTTTGCCCCGACTCCTCTTGAGTTTAGAAGCAAGATTTGTGTTCCCTTAACTCTAAACTCCAAACAGAACCAGTCAACTTTGGTGTAAACATTGGGCTATGGATAACAAAAACCAACCATCTTGTGCGTATATTTTTCACCCCGTCACGGTTTTGTTTGCTTTTCGCCTTGGATATCCCCAAAAGTCACCGTTAAGTTATATTGCAGCAACATTTTTCACAGCGTGACGTTTTTTTTGTTGCGACTTTGGCTTGCCCCCAAAACCGACCGGCTAGATCCGGCACTGCTCAATGAGACGTCCTTGTCCACTCAGCAGGGCCTGAGCAGCTGGATCATGTCCCCAGTCGGCTGCCACGTGACCGGCGCGCGCCCGGGGCGCAGAGGCACCGGTCACGCCGGTAAACAGGTGTCCGTGTGCCAGTGGCGTGGCCAGGGATGACCAGGCTATAGGCTCTCCTTTTGTTCAATATTTCCTATCCACGTTCGTGAATGTATTCACTTTGGCTTCAAACTGCAGATTCTCTGCTATCAAATACCTTGATGAATTTCTGGCTATGCCACTGCTCCCGTCCCATTCACCAAAGCATGAATGAACAGACCTACCACAGCGGCCACTCATGCCAATCCGGTACTGCCAGTGCCATCTATTGGGAAAGTTTTATAAAACTTGAAATAACTTTTTCGCCGAGCCTTTTTTGGTTTTGATTCTGTATGGATTGTATAGGGGAGATATCCGCAAAACTCTGTTGTTTCCGTTTTTCCGATTTTTACCCTGAATTTTTGGAAAACGCTTTCAAATTTCAGCTTCTCATATCTTTCTTATAAGACAAAAATTAAAAAAAGTACAACAACAGAGTTGTGGAGACGGTCTCCTAGAACGTAGGCCCACCCACACTTTTTCAATGATTATATCGTGTAAAAAGTTATTCAAACTTTAAGTTTGAGAAATTTGAAAAAGAAAGTCAAATTGTTCAAAAACTAGAAATGCATCAGGCCTGAAAAGCAACTGCCGTAAGGATACACTTGTAATCTACATCTGGTGAAAAAATCACGACGATAGGCACGTTACTTTACGAGATATTTCACAAAATATGCTCCCATAGGGTTAACATTGATAACGCACCCTTAAGATGTGTGGCTTACACCAGAAGCAGCGTCGTCTTGGACAGCCAATTTCAGGATGTCGCTGCGAAATAACTCGGCGCCGCCCCACCACGATTTCAATTAAACTCATGGGCGCCGAGCTCCATTGTGCAGGATGTCCAATAATGCTTTCTGCTGGGCGGTCCACACCAGCCCCCAACCACCGATATGCCGTGCCGACGATGAAATTGTAATTTATCATAGGGCCACATGTTCAAATCTATCGACTTCAAACGCCTTTGGCAGGCGCATCATGCATTAGCGGGCTTCCATTTGTCTCGAATTATTACGGCCGGAAAACATTATTAATGAGATGGCTTCGCGAGACATGGACTCCGACTCCGAGATTCTGTCCGAAAACCAGCTCGGCTGATATGGAATCGGCCCAGAGACTGCGCTAGTGTGTTACCTGGAGCACACCTGGACTGAAATGAAACGAGGAAGGCGCTGGTCTCGCGGGAGTGATAGCCGCCGCCGTGTGGGCCCCAGCCTCCTCAGACACTGCCTCCCAGTCAGAGGCGGAACGGGCCCGGAAACAACAGTCGCTCCGATGAGAAGACATGATGGATCTCCTTGAGAATTACTGAGCTGCGCTTGTTTGAGCTTTGATAGACTGAGGGGGTGGATAGGGAGAGCGCCCGCAGCTGGCAGCTCGCTACGCCCATGTGAGCTGCCAGCTCTCACTTACAGTGAGAGGATGTGGGTAATATTTCCCGGTGCTTCTTTTGCCGTGGGCCGTGCGCGCGGCCACTTCCTTAAGTGAAAAACCTTTTTCTCATTTCTCATTTCTCTTCTGGTGTCTCACCAAAGAGTCATCGAAATATCCGCAGAGGATGCCTTTTTCAAGTTTTATATGGATCCTGAAAGACAATGGGCACATGAACAACATTTTCGTGTTTTCCTGTGAAGACATTTTGGCGTAATATAACCATGATGTCTCAGCCGCTTTCAATAAGAATCATGAAAGGAGTCATAACTCTCAAACTATCATACTCACAAGCTTTGAAATTTATAATGATCAGTTTTATATTACTAAAAAATGTGCAGAAGGCAATGAAACGTTATCCACATCAATACAGCGCCACCAGCATGCGCAAGGTTTCGTAAGCAAGTGGAAGCACCTCCGAAACGGCATCCACAACCGCCTCGGAGCTGACCACTATAAACTATACTAACCCGCCGTGAAATTCTGTGATAGTATACGACAACAGTATGAGGCCGGATCGATGACAACGGATCCAAATTTATTAATTTCTAACATCTTAAATTGAATTTGAGAGGTGGCGTAAGGTTAATGTACAAAGCCCATTTTGACATATTTCACATAAAAAGTGGTTTTGGGCGCCTAGAAGTCATAAGAGAGTTATGAAAACATGTTTTCTTAACAACGAATTGTTACATTAAACAAATATTCATAATATCGCGAAGGATCAGTCAGTGCTTTTATAACGCTTATACCATGGTTTAAAGTTTGAAATTTCCCCTAATGACCTGTAGCATTCGAAACCAGAATCAGTTCTCACGAAATCGTTGTTCTCGCTCGCAATGAAGTGTGGGTTGGCTCCCGATAGCGCAGAGCAGCCGATGTTTCTCCACTTTTGATTCCTTGGAATCAATACCATTTGTGCAAGTCGCAGTGCCCCTCTCGCCAAATTTCAAAGCACAGGGTTGATACTTATTGAACGATAGATTAACGTTGCAGTAGCACCGTCTTATAATGAACATATATCGTTCATTGATTTGGACTTTCATATATATGTTTATATTTAATGACAGCGCAAATTATTCTCATTGTTACAGGCAAATTATTCAGGCATAGCTTAAACATAAACATAATGGATTTTCAATGAAACACAAGAAATGAATAAAGCATACGTTGTACCATTATATATATATATATATATATATATATATATATATATATATATATCAAAAGAATATATATATATATATATATATATATATCTCAAAAGAATATATATATATATATATATATATATATATATATAAGTTACAATGATATTTAGGCGAATTTCAAAGTCTAAATTTATAAAAAAACATTATATTGAACCACATAAACGCGTTTCGTATCAACTTCATGAGTATTTAGCACAATACAAGTATAAATCGAAACAGGAATATTCAAACATCAACTTGGAATTTCGGCAATAATGTCATGAGAACAATTATTCAGCCGTCCTTCAGCAAAAAGTGTTCCGAATCTTAGCACAGAGGCCACAGTGTGCACACATTCATACCATAAAACGCGCCTTCAGAATAAAATAGTACCATAATCCTAAATATTTCAAAACAATTAACTCTGATATACGCTTGTAATGAATTAAGCTGTCGGAGTGCTTAAGTTAATGAAACCTGTACCGTGGTCTTAGGCGCACCCGTGACCCGACGCGCCGATTGATCGGTGTTGTCTGAGCCGCACCCATGTCACGTGATAATGCGCCCGCTCTGATTGGCTGGTCAGCGACCCGCTGTGCCTGCGGCATTTGGTGGCCTGGTCGGCAGCTCTGCGCTGTGACCGGACAATACACTTGTATCTCGGCAGCAGCGCGTGTTGGACGTCTGAGCGTTGGAGTTGCGAACGATAACGAAACATGGCGCAGCCTGCAGCCGGTTAATTTTGGCGCCCACCACAATTATCCGTTATTAGTTAAGCATTTAAGCAAACATTATTAGTTAAGCGTTTAAGCAGTAGCTTTGAAGCGTTTAAGCATTAGTTTTGAAGCATTAACTTTATTTGGTCAGCAAGATTGATTGAAGAGCATGAGGCAAGATTGAGAAGATGCCAGGATTTCAGCCGCCTCAAGAGTTCGACTTTACAGCACCGGAGCGGTGGCCGACGTGGCGAGGTCGATTTCAACGATACCGACTAGCATCGGGACTGCATAAAGATGACGGTGAGGTACAGGTGTCTGCATTGATCTACAGCATGGGTCCGCAGGCCGAGCATATTGTACCAACTTTAAATCTCACTTCAGATGAGAGTAAGGACTTTGACCTCGTTGTTCAGAAGCTCGATGATTATTTCATCCCCAAACGTAACTTCGTAGCGGAGCGTCATAATTTTGAGCTGCGATCTCAGAATACAAGTGAGAGTAACGAGAGTTACATCAGAGCCTTGTTTGCGCTTGCTGAGCATTGTAACTTCTCTGACAAAGAGGAACGCATCCGAGATAGACTGATCTCGGGCATGACTGATAAGGAGTTATCACGCAAGATTCAGCTCAAATCACTGGAAGAGGATGTAACCAGCCCCCGTTCAAGTTGCCTGGCATTTTGCGGCGGTGACGTCATCGCCGCGATGCCGCAGGCGTTTTGCGGCTTGAAGTATCGGCAAACTGGGTATATTTGACATAGTCAGTAAAGCTTGCAAATGACTGAAAGCCGTCAAAAATAACTTAGTTGACAAGTTTGATCATATTTCTAGCCAGTACAGAGTTTCTGCAGCCCTAAGACCGGCCTGCAGGGATTTCAGGTGCTTTTCTCGCAGTGGTGTTCCGTTGCTCATAAGTCATTATCAGTGTAATAGCTTTGTAATTTCATCCTTCACGTCATCGTTGCTTAGATGAAAATACGAAGTACGGGTCTTTCCAACGGAGGTTTCCTAGCGAGACGCACAAATTGTTTGAGGTACCGCGTGGTCGCGGATCCAAGACTTATTTTGGGGAGACTAGAAGACTTAAACCTCCCCCACTGCCAGTGGCGGATACAAGGGGACTAGGGCTCGAGCCCCCCCCCAATGTTAGTGTAAATGCATGGCCGATGCTGATGTGAGGCAATGGCGGGGAGGCTCGAACCCCCTTGCCCCACCCAAAACATTTCTGCACACGCCACTGTCTCCGACCATAGCCTCTCAACAGCCTTTGCTTATACAGATATTAGTAGACATCTCGGAGGGCCCTCAAAATTTAGGAGGCTCGTGAGCCCCATATCCGCCACTGGTACCATAGGCGGATCCAGGGGACAAAGCCCGGGCGGCTGTCCCCCGCGTGATGGTCCTCGAGGTGTCCCCTGAAATGGTCACAGCGCCTCCTGAAAGGTCGATTGCGCCACCTGAAATGTCGCTTCCCACCCCCCTCCGCAGGATGCGGAAAGCAGCACCCGCCGATAGGATTTGGCGCCCACCTGACGGGTTTTGCCAGCCAAAAACTGCGCCCCCTGGTCCGAATGAAGCCCCCTGGTCTGGATGACACCCCCTCCCAGGAAGAATGCCCCCCCCCCCTCCCGACTGGCAATCGTGGATCCGCCTATGACTAGTGCCCTGTATATATAAACAGCCCAATTACAATAACTTTGGGTAAAATTTTATCACACTTACAGGCTTCAATGGGGTGAGTCAGAGGCGTACCCACGGAATTTTTACGGGGGACAGGAGTGGTCCGGCGATGATGACAAGGGAGGAGGATGAGTTGGCACTTAGCGGATGCAGGAGACAAGGGGGCACTTGGTCCTCCAATAGCCAATGGGGAGCACATCCCACGTCCATGCTGCTTTCGACGCCCATGACTGCAACTGTTAGAGCGATCGGCACGTGTTGCATTTAGGCTTTGAGCAACGGCTATAATCCGGCTCTGAGGTGCTATCTTTCCTACTATCGTTACTCTTTCCGTATTTACCGAAACCCACTCCCTTCACCCCGTATGTCGTTACATTGCTTTTTAGTCTCGCTCGGTCCCGTCATGTTTTTCTTTTACTCTTAGAGTTGCGGCTAAGTAAAAACCGTAGTAAGATTGCCAGACTAGCATACTTTTTAGTATAACATACCAAAGCTACCAGATTTGTCAACACATTTCACTTCACAGACATTAAAGTGCAAAAAGTGTATTCCATGGCTCTTTTCCTAAATATTTAAACTCAATTTATCCAAAAAGCTTAAATTTCAGCCCTCAAAATAAGGAGCTGTTTCCTTTCTTAGTGGATACCAAACAAACAACCAAAATTTTACTAGTAGAAAACTTGAACCAACCTGGGATTCTAGGGCCTTGGATGTAACCATGAATACTGTTATCGTCATGATGCGTAATGTGGAAATTGTGAGCTCAAATGACAGCTCTGGGCCATCTATTAACAGGATCCACGCATCGAAGCAGAGGAGACAGCAGCCAAAGCCTCCGGGACAGAGCCAGCAGCATCCGCTTCAGCATCAGCGCCAACATCGCGTCCCACCACGTCAGCAACATCGGCATGGATCGGCAACCACATGCAGGTATTGTGGAAGGAAACGCCACCCAGAACCGGCAATGTGTCCTGCCCTTGGCAAAACTTGCAACAAGTGCCAAAAGCGAGATCACTTTGCGGCTGTTTGCCTTTCGAACCGTGCCGTTCCGCTGATTGAAGCTGTCTTGCATCCGCTTCTTCTTCCGCTGATCCTGAGCCTTGGCGTGCTGCCAGGCCACCTTCTCTTCTCCATCACCTTCCAACGCGAACCGTGTCAGTCACGTTGAAGATGAGCATGTTGTTGAGCCAGTGAAATCAGATCTGTTCCTTGGTGAAGTAAACAAAGATGAAAAGCCATGGAAGGTTTGTCTGGAACTAGACGATCAAGAAGTAGTTTTCAAGGTAGACTCTGGTGCTGACGTAAGCATTTTGTCTCTAACCAACTACAAGAAGCTGAAACTGCCGAAGCTTCAGAAAACTTCGAACACTTTAACCAGTATCGGGAGTACTCTGAAAGTGGCTGGTAAAATCCAAGTAGCGCTGAAGTTCAGGGATAAAGCTCAAAATGAAGTGTTCTACATTGTCGACACATCTGAAAACTTGCTCTCCAGGTCAGCAAGCTCTCGTCTGGGCATTTTGCAGTTTACCGGCGAGATCAGCGAGGATGTCTTCGGAGAAGCTGGCCTGATGAAGACCGCTCCCATCAGCATCAAGCTCCGTGAAGATGCAGTCCCCAGTGCTGTCGCGACTGCTAGACACATCCCCATCCCTCTGCTGAAGCCGGTGCAGGAGGAGTTGGAGAGAATGGAGGAGCTCGGCATCATCACATCAGTGACGGAGCCAACCGACTGGTGTGCTCCGATGGTACCAGTACGCAAACCAGGGGGCAACATCAGGATCACCGTCGACTACAAGAAGCTGAACCAGGTCGTGAAGAGAGAAATTTTCCCGATCCCGACTCTAGAGCAGTTGACGTCAAGGATGTGTGGAGCGACGCTGTTCACCAAGCTCGACGCGTCGTCTGGGTTCTTTCAGATGCCCCTGGATCAGAAGAGCTCTGAGATGACTACGTTCATCACGCCCTTCGGCAGGAAGCGGTTCCTGAGACTTCCGATGGGAATCAGCCTGGCTCCTGAATGCTTCCAAAGGAAGATGGAAGAGATGCTGGAAGGACTGCCCGGCGTCGTGACGTATATGGATGACGTCGTCTGCTACGGCGATACGACCACCCACGACGCTCGCTTAGATGCCGTCATCAAGAGGATTGAAGAGTCAGGCCTCAAACTAAACAAGAAAAAGTGTCACATCAAGAAGGAGGAAATAAAGTTTCTCGGCATGGTCATCAGCAAGCACGGTATCCAAGTCGATGAAGACAAGGTTGAAGCCATCAAGAAGCTGGACGCACCACAAAGTGTGGAGGAGCTAAGGTCCTTGTTGGGCATGATCAACCACCTCTGCAGGTTCATCCCACAAGTGCAAGCAAGACTGAAGCCTCTCAACAACCTTCTAAAGAAGAACACCGTCTGGAACTGGACATCACAGCAACAAGAAGCACTGGAAGAGGTGAAGAGGTTGCTAACATCAGCTCCTGTGCTAGCCTTCTACGACCCAGCAAAGGAAACCGTGGTCAGCGCGGATGCCAGCAGTTTTGGACTCGGGGGATGCGTTCGGCAGCGACATGGAAGCGTCTTGAAGCCGGTAGCCTTCTGCAGCAGAACACTTACCGACACCGAGACGAGATGGGCCCAGATCGAAAAGGAGCTTCTTTCGGCAACCTGGACGTGCGAGAAGATGCACATGTTCCTGTCTGGCCTACCCTCCTTCAAGCTTCAGCTGGACCACAAGCCTCTGATCCCGCTGATCAACTCCAAGAACCTGGTTGACGCACCAATCAGATGTCAGCGCATGCTGATGCGACTTCTGAGATACAACACCACAGCAGTCTACGTTCCTGGAAAGCAGCACCTCGTGCCAGATTTTCTCTCCAGACACCCAGTGAAGAAGCAGGACGAGATCAGCGCCGTTCTCCAGCAGGATGTGCACAGCTTCTGTGCTGGCACCTTCAGCGACCTGCCAGCAACACCACAACGGATAGTCGACATCAGCGTGTCACAACAAGAGGACCATCTGCTACAGCAAGTGGTTCAGCAAACCCTCACTGGATGGAAGGAAGGCATGAAGCACTCCAACCTACAGGACTACTTTCAAGCAAGGAGTCAGCTCAGCGTGCTGTACCTGACCAGTGGAACACTGCTCATGTACGGCAGGCGCATGGTGATTCCACAGAAGATGAGGCAGGAGATGCTGAAAAGACTTCACGACGATGGACATTTCGGCTTGAACAAATGTCGGCAAAGAGCAGCTGATTCCGTCTGGTGGCCTCAGCTCGGCAGTGAGCTGAAGCAGCACGTCGAAGGATGTTCCTTCTGCCAGGTCTACGCACCAAAGCAGCACGCAGAGCCCCTCATCGCGACACCAACGCCATCTAGACCGTGGTCTCATGTCGCAGCAGACATCTGCCACTTCAACAACGTCAACTGGTTGGTAACGGTGGATATATTCAGCAGATATCTAGACGTCCAGCGTCTGCCAAGCCTCAGTAGTGGAGCAGTCGTTGATCGTCTGAAGCGCCTGTTCTCGCGGCACGGCATTCCTGACCTGCTCACAACTGATGGTGGAACGCAGTTCACCTCCAGCCAGTTCAGCGAGTTCAGCTCAGCCTACAATTTCACGCATCGTGTAACGGATCCACACACGCCCTCATCGAATGGAGCTGCTGAGAGGGCGGTTCGCACTGCAAAATGGATCCTCCGTCAAAAAGATCCACATCTGGCGCTACTCAACTACCGCTCGACTCCCGTGGAAGCGACAGGCTCTTCACCAGCGCGTCTCCTGATGGGCCGAGATCTGCAAGCCAGGCTTCCTATGGTCGCGTTGGAAGGTGATGGAGAAGAGAAGGTGGCCTGGCAGCACGCCAAGGCTCAGGATCAGCGGAAGAAGAAGCGGA
This sequence comes from Lepas anatifera, assembly GCA_034440635.1. Classification (NCBI taxonomy): domain Eukaryota; kingdom Metazoa; phylum Arthropoda; class Thecostraca; family Lepadidae; genus Lepas; species Lepas anatifera. The sequence goes on along the minus strand of JAOTON010000580.1, from coordinate 696,670 downwards.
TGCAAGACAGCTTCAATCAGCGGAACGGCACGCGCACATTGCCAGGACTCCGCAGCGGCGACCAAGTTCGCATCAAGACTGGCAACGACACCCAGTGGTCTGAACCAGCCACTGTTATCCGAAAGATCTCCAGGAGAAGCTTCCTGGTGGATCTTAACGGAAAATCATATCGTCGAAATCGACGACATCTAATGCTAGTGTCTCAGTTTCAGGGACAACCAGCCCGTGTTCCCGAGTCGCAGGCGCCCCTGCCCCTGCTGTTCGCACCTTTACCAGAGTGGGAGGTAGCGCTACGCCGCCTGCAGCAGACGTCGGTGGCAACCGTGACGAGGCCACCAGAGTCGTGACACCGTCGACTCAGTCAGCGCCAGTGGCGCCACCAGCGGCCAAGTCACCGCACCGCCCGGTCAAACCGCCGGACCCGACCACCGTGAAAACGCCTGCGACTGAAGAAGAACCGCCCGAGCTAGTGCTTAGCCCGCGTGTTACTAGAAGCGGACGCCGCTTCTAACTTGTTTTGTTTGCTCTCTCTTCGAGAAGATATTAACGTAGTTTGTTTCGGGGGAGATGTACCGTGGTCTTAGGCGCACCCGTGACCCGACGCGCCGATTGATCGGTGTTGTCTGAGCCGCACCCATGTCACGTGATAATGCGCCCGCTCTGATTGGCTGGTCAGCGACCCGCTGTGCCTGCGGCATTTGGTGGCCTGGTCGGCAGCTCTGCGCTGTGACCGGACAATACACTTGTATCTCGGCAGCAGCGCGTGTTGGACGTCTGAGCGTTGGAGTTGCGAACGATAACGAAACAAAACCCATACGTTGTTTGATACAATTGTTTGATAAAATGAAAAAGCTTCTACGATTTTCCTAGCTCTTTTGCTGATATTTTTGGCTACAATTTTTGCCCCTCCCCAGTCTGGTAAATGTTTACACTCCATGCTGTGTACTACTAATGCATTACTCTCCCGATTATGTATAAAATCTCTCCTATGTTCTGCTAATCTTATTTTCAAACCCCTATGTGTTTCACCATAATATGACTTCGGGCAACCTGTACATGGAACATTGTAGACTACACTATTTTCCTGAGTATTTTCCGACTTAAAGTAACTGCTGAACATACCCCCAATTTTTTTCCTGACCTTTCGATTAGAACTACATTTACTCCTCTAAGTTTTTTATTCAAATCTTCCGTTTGTGAAGATTGAGGAACAGTGATTACTCCCTGATATTCCTTTTTATTTTTAGTATTTGACTTCTTTTTTATCTGTTTAGCCTTATTTTTGCATGGAATGAGCAGAGCCTTTGGATATCCTAACCTTTCAAAAATTTCAAATATATGGCCTATTTCTTCGCTGAGGAACTCTATGCTGCAAATTCTAAAGGCTCTCAAAAAGAATCCTATGTTTATACCTGTTTTTGTTTTTTGGCTATAGTCATAGGTTTTTAGGCTATAGTCATACCTGTTTTTGTATTTTGGCTATAGTCATAGGTATAGTCATAGGATTCTTTTTGAGAGCCTTTAGAATTTGCAGCATAGAGTTCCTCAACGAAGAAATAGGCCATATATTTGAAATTTTTGAAAAGTTAGGATATCCGAAGGCTCTGCTCATTACATGCAAAAATAAGGCTAAACAGATAAGAAAGAAGTCAAATACTAAAAACAAAAAGGAATATCAGAGAGTAATCACTGTTCCCCAATCTTCACAAATGGAAGATTTGAATAAAAAACTTAGAGGAGTAAATGTAGTTCTAATCGAAAGGTCAGAGAGAAAAATTGAGGATATGTTCAGCAGTTACTGCAAGTCGGAAAATACTCAGGAAAATAGTATAGTCTACAATGTTCCATGTACAGGTTGCCCGAAGTCATATTATGGTGAAACACATAGGGGTTTGAAAATAAGATTAGCAGAACATAGGAGAGATTTTATACATAATTGGGAGAGTAACGCATTAGTAGTACACAGCATGGAGTGTAAACATTTACCGGACTGGGGAGGGGCAAAAATTGTAGCCAAAAATATCAGCAAAAGAGCTAGGAAAATCGTAGAAGCTTCTTTCATTTTATCAAACAACTGTATCAGACAACGTATGGGTTTCATTAACTTAACCACTCCGACAGCTAATTTCATTGCAAGCGTAGATCAGAGTTAATTGTTTTGAAATATTTAGGATTATGGTTCTATTTTATTCTGAAGGCGCGTTTTTATGGTATGAATGTGTGCACACTGTGGCCTCTGTGCTAAGATTCGGAACACTTTTTTGCTGAAGGACTGCTGAATAATTGTTCTCATGACATTATTGCCAAAATTCCAAGTTGATGTTTGAATATTCCTGTTTCAATTTATGCTTGTATTGTGCTACATACTCATGAAGTTGATACGAAACGCGTTTATGTGGTGCAATATAATGTTTTTATAAATTTAGTTTTTGAAATTCGCCTAAACATCATTGTAACTTATATTTGTCACTATGAACACAACAAAAAAAAAAAAAAAAAAAAAAAATATATAATATATATATATATATCCATCGTCTTTGACCGAATATTGGGAACAGTGACGGATCCAGGACTTTATTTCGTGTGGGGGGGGTGACTAGGGGCTCCAGCTTTCCCATCATTGCCTTCCAACAGCCTCCTGCTATGCATTTGCATGTACTCCGATATTTCGGGGGCTTGAGCTTCCTTAGCCCCCCCCCTTTGTATTAATTTCAGGGGATTTAAGGGTCACAAGACTTAAAGATGGGAACAATGGATGCCAGTTTCCAGTCATTTGGAAACGTTTTATGCCAAGCGAGAAATTGGAAGGGCGCCAAGCTCTGGCCAATAACTATGCAAAGAGATCAATAAAAGTGCTTGAAGGCCAACAATTATGCAGAACTTATTAACCGGTCAAAGAAGCCGCCAGTGACAGTCAAACTCAGCCTACCGGAACTGAAAACTTCTGTGCATGCAGCACCGGAATGCTTTGTGCACAATCAGGCCGTGGAAAGGGCGGTGTAATTGGTGACGTGGCCGGCTGAGCGCTAGTATTTAGTGAAGCGCGTCCTGATTACATATATTTGTACAGGAATGTTTCTCTTCCAAAGCATATCTGTTTGTCCATCAATAATAATTATTGGGGCTTATCGACGCACCAACTGCCAGGGTCATATGGCGTCGCCAACTCTTTCCCTGTTGGAAGGGTTTCTCGGGAGCCAGCTTGCTCCTTGTTCAGGGAAGCCGCCGGGCCTTGTACCCGGGTCGGCTGCGTGGCGACAGCTACGCTGACCACTCCACTACTGCGCCCCCTGTTTGTCCATCAAAGCATGCTCGAAACGAAGTGATGTTTCGTTACGGATTGATACGTATGCACAACCTTCGTGCCATTATTGGCGTCTGGCATGCTGCTGATGCCAAAACCATTTTTGTTTCATGAAACAAAACAAAAAATACAAAAATATATTTTCTAAGGTCAGATATCAAAAGCAGTGTTGTATTAGCTGGCGAATAATTCGATGGGTACTCGGTAGCAGTTGTTCAAACAAAACTAAATATATGGGTCCCTCACATTTAACTTACGTGGTCCAAAACATAGAGACAACATAGGACAGTGCTTCCGCGGCCATCTGAAGGCTTTCGTAATCACGTATTGATAATGGCACCAAGTTTAGGTCAAGCCTGGGTGGCGAACAATCAAGGTCAAGGACGGTACGCTACCCATACTATGGGATGTTTGCTTCTTGGGGATAACGTTCGAAAAAACATGATACAGTCGTAGTTTTGGACCATTGTAATCCTCTTGTTAACCCACACCCCGGTGGGCCTCCGAGCCACCTTCGCCCTGGTGAGGGGGGAATGTTCGAACACCCCCTCGAACTTTTTTATAAATGTTGTACAAGTTGTTCTCAGTTCGACTGCTGGAGTCGGAGTCTCACTAAAGTCATCAAGAGACTCGTCACGGAGAACCCAACCCCACCACCCAAACGAGAAACTACCACAATAAAGGGTTGATTTAGAAGCCAAAGTTTAACGTCCCATAAAGCACAGGGACGGCCGCCCCGCTCAAGTCACCCTCTCACCAGTCAGTTGCCAGCTGACTTGTACGTCGGGAAAACTACTGAGCGCCAGAGCGTCTCAGGGGAACCGATCCCAAGCCTGGAGACAAACGCTGCCACTCCATACTCCTGAGCAGCGGGCCGGAGCCCAACGCTCTACTAACTGAGCTACCGGGGCGGCGGTAGCTCCGTCGTCCCCTATGCGGGATAGCAGAATTGACAGAATCGGCTGGCAGAATTGAGTAAATGTGCATATAAATAGAGATCTCAATAACGATACCAAAATAATCTGAACGCAACGATATCAACATAAAAGTTGTACCATCATTTCAAGCAAAGTTATTGATTGAAGTATGAAAACTACTTAAATTGCCCCAGATGACCTCTCAGAGGTCACAGGTAAGAAATGCAACATGCAACATGAACCTGGACAAGGGTGCAGGAAACTACGAGTTGGAGAGTATGATGGTATTATCAGCTTTATCTACCCAAATACAGCCCAATTTGTTTTTCCCATGTATTTCCAATGGAGAGGTCATGGTACGTACTTTATCTTAAATCATTGATATGAAAATCCCGGATTATATGTTGTAGCACTCGGTGGGCACATTATGTGGTATAAGTGTAAATCCGATAGATTCCCCCATTTCTTACTTATGCCACCTTAAACATTTTTTAGGTGAGGTCAGTTTACCTGCACTGGTGATCTGACCTGAGATGACCAAACCTTAAAATTTTGGAGAAATTTGTGGAATTGATCAAGGACAAGGTGTGTCAAGTACAGCGGCGCTTCCCACCGCTGTTTTTTTCGTGCCGCCGGAAAAACCCGACGGGAGGTGTTCAAACACCCCAGCTGGGGCGAGGGTTAATCCAAATTGAACGATATATGATCTACTGTACTATATGAAATTCAAAGTTTGACCTGACATCAGCTCAACGAATTGACCCGAAGTGACCTGGTATGGTCATGACGTACATCATTGGACTTACAGTGACAAAACACAATGATGGTAAAATAAAATTGGTATCATTGTTAATTCAAAAGTTATAAGGCAAGTTATTTAAAATTACTTATTTGACCTCAGCTGACCTCGAGAAAGTTACGGGCCAAAATTTTCACAATCAATCGTAGCAATGGGGTACGAACACATGATCCTTAAATTTTGAAGCTGATCTGAGCAATGAGGACTGCAATACAGGCATTTAAAAATTTCCCCACAAACTTACAATGGGGAGGTCATAACCTGTATATTACCCTGAGTCACCGATATCGAAAATCTCGTTACCACATATTGTTTTACTCGGTGACCTTATAATGTGCTATGAACTTCAGAGCAATAGATTTAACATACTCTCACTGGTGCTACTTTGAATATTTTTAGAGGTGTGGTCACTTGACCTGACCTGGTGTCCCGGACGTAAAAGGTTCAGGAAATGAGTAAAATAGAACATTGAATAGCTTTTTTTATAAATTTTGTCCAAGTTGTTCTCAGTTTGACTGTTGGAGTCGGAGTCTCACTAAAGTCATCAATGGACTTGTCACGGAGACCCCGACCCCACCACCCGAACGAGCAACTCCCACAATGAAGGGTTGATTTAGAAGCCAAAGTTTAACGTCCCACAAAGCACAGGGACGGCCGCCCCGCTCAGGTCACCCTCTCACCAGTCAGTTGCCAGCCGACCTGTACGTCGGGTAAACTATTGAGCGCCGGAGCGTCTCAGGGGAACCGATCCCAAGCCTGGACATGCACTGCCACTTCATGCTTCTGAGCAGCGGGCCGGAGCCCAACGCTCTACCAACTGAGCTACCGGGGCGGCATGCAAAGCTATGCAAAGTACGGTGGCGCTGCGTGCCACAGTTATCCGGTCATCTTGGAAAAACCTTAGGGAAAAGGGGTTAAAAACCCCATTCGAGTAAAGGTTAAAAGTATTTCGTTCATATGATTGAAATCAGCTGCTTAACAATTGCTCAAGTCCATAAGTCTGAAATTTTTTCATATTGTGTTTAATTTTTCAGTAGGCTAGAAGCTCGTAGATGGATATCGCCAAGGTGTCCGAAATAAATGTATTTTTAAGGCAAATCTGGTCAAGGAATATCATCTACAAAACATTTGCAGGAAAATCGCGATGGCTATTTTTCCTTTCAGTTGCGACTGAATCATTTCGTCCGAAACCATTATGATAATTTATCACGGTTGTATTATAAATGTAACTGTGGTCACGCTCCCGCAGTATCCAACCAGGCACCAAAACAAAACCAATCCAAGTTATATACTCCCACGCGGGTCCGGGCAGGGGCGTGGCAGTAGCTCATCGACTCAGCCGTCGACAGACTGTTAACACGCGCATTGACTGGGGTCTGAGCCAGCTTCGCATTGACAGGGGGCGGGTACCCCCCTCTAAGATTTCGAGAACCACGGTAGGTAGCGAAAAACGGTAAACGGTGTTGGGCTGCCCATCTACTTCTCCATCGAAAACATTTAAACCATTTTTTTCAGGTCACATTTAAGGTCACGAGAGGTCAAAACATGCCGTGATAGGGATAACCTGTAAATTAAGTTTTTCGGCCATTTCTTCTGAACAAGTAAATATAGAGCAAAACGACTGAATTTCTATGAATCCTTTCAGCAAGCCGAATTGAATGATGTATAATTTGACCTTACTAGGTCAAATCAAGGATTTGACCTGACCTGAGGTCAGGTCAGGGTCAAATTATATAAAATTCATATCATTAGAACTGCAAAGCCCAGGCAAATCTAATGCAGCTAAAATAAATGCTCTATCACCATCCGTTACTGAGTTATACACTAAAAACCATTTTTCTCATGTATTTCCAATGGAGAGGTCATGCCTCGTACCTGACCTTAGGTCATCGCTATCAAAAATATCAGAATATATTTTAGAGAACTCGGTGGGGCCATTATGTGATATGAGTTTCAATCGGATAAGTTCACCCTGCTCTGACCTATGCTATCTTAAACTTCTTTGAGGTCGGGTCACTTGACCTGTACTGGTGACCTGACCTTGGTTGACCTAACCTTAAAATTTTCACAGAAGTTGTAAAATTGATTAGGAAAAAGGAATGCCAAGTACGGCGGCGCTACGCGCCGCTGTTTTTCTGCTATCTCCGAAAAACCCGAGGGGGGCGGGTACCCGACCCCCGTCAATGCGCGTGTTGAAGAAGCGCGATTCTATTATTTTGGATCAGGTATGCGCTTTGCTCCTTGAAACGATACCATCTGGCATCTCGTAGTCTCTCAAATCCGCCTCCAGGCCATGACGCTCCGCGTACTCCACATCTGAATCCGCCTCTGCTCCACACACCCCACACATAGATCCTCTTCAACTCCACATAACCCCACACTTGGTCTCACCTCTGTTCCACATACCCTCACACATGGATCTACCACTGCTCCACATGCCCCATACCTGGCTCCGCCTCTGCTCCACATACCCCATAACTGGCTCCGCCTCTGCTCCACATACACCCACACCTAGATCCGCCTCTGCTCCACATACACCCACACCTAGATCCGCCTCTGCTCCACATGCCCCACACCTAGATCCGCCTCTGCTCCACATACACTCACACATAGATCCACCTCTGCTCCACATGCCCCATTACTGGCTCCGCCTCTGCTCCACATACACCCACACATAGATCCGCCTCTGCTCCACATACACCCACACCTAGATCCGCCTCTGCTCCACATGCCCCACACCTAGATCCACCTCTGCTCCACATACCCCCACACCTAGATCCACATCTGCTCCACATACCACCACACCTAGATCCGCCTCTGCTCCACATGCCCCCGCCCCTATATCCGCCTCTGCTCCACGTTTCGCCACACTTGGATCCCTCTCTGCTCGACATTTCCCCACACCTGAATACGCCTCTGCCTCGAACGTGGCCTTCACTAAACAGGCGTTGCTAGTGGTGTTTGGAGCGCGCTCCGAGCTCTGGTCCGCGTTGACTCAGCGCTAGCTCGGAAGATGCACGCGCTCATCTATTGCTGGTTTCCCGATTCTATCTCTGATCAGGATCTTGATGATCTGTCGCACAATTATGCGGCTCAACAACTTGGGGTAGCCAATTATCATAGCCGATTGTTGATGACGTTGACTGGAAGCAATCAGGAACGTCCCTGGTAACGGCTCACTTCCCTGCTCAAAGCCCAAAGCGGTAGAGTGTGAAACGCAGAGGTGGGAGCCGCTACCAAGATTTCGACACTATCGCTACTTCCGCTACATTAGCTAGCTGCAGCCAATATCGCTTCTGCCGTTACTTTCTATTCAAAGTCGCAGCACCGCTACCCACTACTCCGTTACTTTGCTATCGCTATTACCTACAATAAACCGCTACTAAAGCACTACCCAAAACTGGCGAATATCTCATTCAAAATTTATCAGTTTTCTGGTAAGACATACACTAAAAAACACTCAACAAAACAGCCATCCAGTTTCCTGTTGTTTTTCTTGTGGATAACAACATTTCTCTCAATATCCATGACCTATTTTTGGGTTATAACGGTCCACGAGAGAGGCTGCAGTAACGCAACCAAGGGGGGCAGGGGCCATGCCCCTCCCCGAAAGTTTTCAGGTGGCCACAAAGGTGCACACTTAGGGACAAAAACGCAAAAAGACTATATATAAAAAGTAAGATGTGCGTACCCAAAGCATTAAAATCTAAAAAGGTCTGGTGCTATCACAACAATGATTAGCGGGGCACACTTTCGATATTAGGGGCACATACCGAATATTTTGGAAGCATGCATATCTATCGGAAAATTGTGGGAGAGAGCACACAAGATTTGGGGCACACATTGGACATTTGAGCCCACACAAAAACCCATTGGGCGCGCACACAACATATTAGAGACACGCTAACTGAATTGGGGGAGGCACAGGACTTAGAGGACATGTTTTCGAGTCCCACCAAGGTTGCTCATGCAGGCCCCTCAAGAGTTAGTATCAGGGGGGGGCAGATTCCGTCTCGGGGCCTCCATATCTGTCCCAGAGGCCCCCAAGTTGGTCTCTGGGTCCCAAAGTTGTTCTCGGGGCCCAGACTTGGTCTCAGAGAGCCCCAAGTATCGGGGACATCCAGAGTCGGTCTCGGGGCCTCCGAATTTGTCTCGATGGCCCTAAGGCTTAGTCTTGGAGACCCCAAAGAGCTGTTTTCAGGAGGCACCAACAGTTAGTCTCGGAGCCCAGAGTTGGTCCACAGAGATCGGAGCCGTGAATCTGCATACATGTGTTGGTGAAGTGAACCATCGTTAGTGTTTTATATGCAATTAAATTATCAGAATTTGGCTCCCGCCTGCCTGGTCATCACCCACCTAGGGCCCCCCTCCTCTCCAATAAGAATTCTGCGGCGACGCTCCTGGTTTTTACCTATAGCAAAACCGGGGAAGCGCATACAGGTGAAGACCGTCTATGACCATCTAAAGCTGGATGCAGTTCTAAAGAAAAAAATATACATTCTAAAGCTGGAACTGAAATAAACAGCACTTAAAATCTATGACTTTAAAAAACTAGTATTAAAAAGAGGACACGTCCCAAAATAAGTCCATGTTTTTTGCAGGCTTCAAGTATATGTGGGTCACACATAGGGTGGCACCCCCAAAATGAAGTCCTGGTTGCGCACCACTGACGGACTGTCGGTAGCGAAAGCGCTTTTGAACCATTCTGGGTCTGTCACTCGCTACTCCGCTACTTTTTGGCTATGAATACCGCTACCGCTACTCCGCTACCATTCGGGAGTACGCAGGTAGCGGAGTAGCGGACTCAAGTAGTCGTGCCGCCCGGCTCCGGTTAAGTGGCATATCAGGTAATCATGAACATAGATAGGGCTTAGCCCCTACTTAACAAAGACACTTGCTGACGTGTTGGCATTTCAGAAATGCTCATCTGTTTTCGGTTAAAATGCTGGGTCATTTTTCTTTTCTTCCGTCCCCTTTCCCATACTCCAATTCCACTCATGCTGCAGCTTCCACTTACATTCAATGAGAGTTAAGGCTGTCGTATGGCCAAACACTTGCGAATCTTTTACTGTCGATGTGTTTTATTGGGAGCTGGCCCTGTGTAAGCATGTGAATTATTTAGGGCAAATATACCAAAATGGTTCACTTGGCACACATACCATATATTTGTTGGTTTTGGCTGAGCCAAAGGTAAGCATACACAACATTTTTCATATACCGACAACACTATTTCAGACAAGATTCTTTACTTAAAAGGTACATAGGACTAATATGGAGTTTTAACTGAGCTATCAGTTGTGAAGAGTTTGCAGAAAACCGCTTGCTTTACATTTCGGTTCTCTCAGAACGCAGTGTAAATACAAAGAAAGGTAAAATGGAGCTCCGCCGCCCCGGCTCGGCCGATGGGAAGGGCTTTACAGCTGGCTCAGGGGAGTTGAAACACGTGAAAGGACACGGTAATTTGATAGCCATGAAGTTTGTGGTAATCAATTACACTTAATGAGGAAACTTATCGTCAATTTCATGTTTATTTTTCAACCCAATGTAGTCAATACAGTTTCAAATATTTTCATGGTAATTCATTTCAGTTCAGTTCAGTATATTAAGAAACAATCCACACGAGTAAAAACAATGGGATGGCTTTTCGTGTTTCCAGGTCAGTCATTAAAAGAAGGCAACACTTAAGATAAGATAAATAACTTGGGATAAAAGACAGAAAAATCATACATACAAAGCAAAATCACATATAAAATCATACATAAAACAAATACGATCACGGCAGCTCTCACATCTTCAGCATGTCCTCGAGCTGGAAGCGTTGTTAAACGTTGTCTTATATCTTAGGTCCATTAACCCTAAGATATAAGAATGTATTTAATTTTGCCTTTTGGAATGGTCTAAACAAGCTACCACTCTGCTTTGGTTCAGCAAACAGTTGTGCGATGGTCAAATGGCAGCCTCGAGAATCACCTGAGCCATTCGTTGTCTGTTTCGCGCTGCCTGCATTTGTGCTACCTAGCTTGTTTTCGATTCGGCTAAGTCCCCGTGGAGGCCCGCCACGCCAGACTTACTTAGCATACGTCCAAACGGCGGTGTCCCAGCCCCGAATCCCATTATTTCCTCGCGAAGCCCGGTCCAAAACGGACAACCCGCAGGTGTATAGAATAGCACTATGCAGTCGACTGGTGCGATTCGGGAGCTGGCTTGGGCAGCCGCAGCGGCGCGGTCGTCTGGAGGCGACCCTGCGTCCATTTCCGGTGGGAGGAGGCAGTGATCCTGCGGGATCAGGAAGCGGCGGATCCGATGGCCGTCGTCGGCGACGCCCCGACGTCAATGTGCCGCTGTGGCGCCAGCCGTGGGCAGGGGCTTATCTGGCTCTCGGCAGACTCGACAAAACGCTGCTGATACACTCACAGGACAGCGGTGAGGCAGGAAACGGGTCTGGAGAGAGAAAACTGTGCTCAATGAGGTGATGGATAAGAGAAGAAGAGAAGATCTAATCTATATAATCTAAGAGGACGAGAGAATGGACGTCATATGACCATTGGTTTGTTCCGCAGCCGTAATCATGTATGATAACAAATAGTTGTTTGCGATTAACAATTTGGGAGCCAATTATAGAAGTTTCACGTGAATTTCTAGAGATGTATTACCAAATCTCACATAATAAATTGTAGATCACAAATGATAATGATTCATAGAACTCATTTTTTTCGTGTCTTTATTTGCAGCAAAAGAAGTAACTGCCTATATTTGTTAAGCTTCATTTTTAGGCACATTAAGACGTCCACATTTGAAAAAGGGACCTTACAAACAGGGGTGTGAATTTCTATCTCTTTGGGGGTGCACCGGCACCCCAATGATGTGCTGGGCACCACCAATGGTGATTTGGTTACCCCCTCCCCCTACCAAAAGGTGAAGCAAAGTTCTTATTAAGTGTGTAAATAGATGAAATTATCAACAAATATGTGTTCCACAGTGCTACATTGACATTCTGTATTTGACCCACAGCTTGATATTTTACCAAAAAACGGAAATCCTCAGATGTAGTGGAAAATAAGAATACATAGATGATGTTTCGAGTCCCCAATTAAATTTTATGTCTTTTCACAATCTAACACGGAGCAAAGCAACACGTGCTTCCCTCTTCTGATATATTATCTGGTTGTACTTCGGCAGTGCTTCCTCTCAGTTCTCATTCTCTATAACTCGTCCGACGATTAAGTTTGAGTTTTATGAACGACTCTCTCCTCCTTTCCTCGGTTACCTTGAGACCGGGCCGAAGTCCTCTCCACTCAGCCGAAACCCATCGCAACACTCCCGTCTACAGTGAACTCGGCCGCCGGCTAGCCTGTGCCGACTCTGCCGCCGTCTCTCCGGTACCGAAGAGCAGCCTCGGAGAGTGGAGCATATAATCACGCCAATAGAGGGAAAGGTATGGCTAGGAATGTTTGAAAAACTTATTGTTAATACATATCCTGGTTCATGGCTTAAAGCTCTATCATTTCCATGAAGAAATTTCCCCTGAATTTCTCGCTATATGAGTGAACGCGCCTCCACCAATCAGCGGCCGCCATCCGCTGGGTGCTGCTTGCCCGCTGGCACAGAGGCTAGAAAGGTCACGCTGGGTATGGCTAACACCAAGTCCAAGCCTCGGTGGGGAGGGGTCGTTAGGCTGATTGAATACATGCATGTTTGGCGTTGAGAATGGTGGTGGGTGTGCCTGCTGTTGGACTGAGGGAGGTGGACAGGTGTAGGAGATATTCTGTGCACGTGGGGTGAATGTATGGGTTAGGTGTTTGTGCGGTGTGCGGTGTTGATAATGCTGAAAATACATGAGTACGAGTTCACCAAATGAGTTTGATATATGAATATGTTTGGCGAACAAAATTGGAGACACCGATTTCGAGTCCATTCGGAATCAGGGTAGATGATGGAGCCTTCCAAGATTTTTTGTTTGTTAAATTCACACACTTATTTGCAATACAACACACACAGTACAGGTGCGATACACGTCTGGCTAACATTTCATGCATATGCAACGCTAAAAGTATAAAATGTTTAAAAGATTATTTGAGGTGGAGGTATACGTAGTTCTGAGTGTGCCAGCCAAGAGGGTCCAAGCGAAATCATGGCATGCACTAGATAATCAACTAATAAGAATGTATGTTTTAATGGCGTGCACATAATTGTTTTAGCATGGGCTATTCCCCGATCACATCCTTTCGATGTCGCCACCACCCGGCCTCCAAGTGGTCAGATGCTACTGTGCATGGTCTTCTAAGCGTGATTGTCCACCATGATATTCTTAGGCCTTTAAAAATTGGTTTGTTTACTACAATACTCCGCTATTAACACGCGCATTGAAGGGGGTCTGAGCCACCTTCGCTTTGACGAGGGGGCGGGTGCCCGCCCCCCTAAGATCTCGAGAACCACGGTAGGTAGCGAAAAACGGTAAACGGCGTTGGGTAGCCCATCCACTTCTCCATCGAAAATGTTAGGAACATTTTTTCAGGTCACATTTGAGGTCACGAGAGGTCAAAACATGCCGTAATAGGGATAACATGTAAATTAAGTTTTTCGGCCATTTCATATGAACAAGTAAAGATAGAGCAAAACGACTTGAACTGTATGAATCCTCGCAACAAGCCGAATGGAATGATATATAACTTGACCTTGCTAGTTCAAATCAAGGATTTGACCTGATCAGAGGTCAGGTCAAAGCCAAATTATATAAAATGCATTTCAATAGAACTGCAAAGCTAAGGCGAATCTAATGCAGCTAAAATAAACGCTCTATCACTGTCCGTTACTGAGTTATACAGTAAAAACCATTTTTCCCATGTATTTCCAATGGAGAGGTCATGCCTCGTACCTGATTAGTCATCGATATGAAAAATACCGGAACATATTTTAGAGAACTCGGTGGGCCCACTATGTGAAATGAGTTTCAATCGGATAAGTTCACCTTGCTCCGACTTATGCTATCTTAAAATTTTTTGAGGTCAGGTCACTTGACCTGTACTGATGACCTGACCTGAGACGACCTAACCTTAAAATTTTCACAGAAGTTGTAAAAATGATGAGGGAAAAGGTATGCCAAGTACGGCGGCGCTACGCGCCACTGTTTTACTGCTATCTCCGAAAAACCCGAGGAGGCGGGTACCCGCCCCCGTCAATGCGCGTGTTAAAGGGAAGGTGGCACCTTCATAACTTAAATGCGCCTCGCTGCGGGGGCGAAATTTGCCCCCCTCCTGGTTTTCCCAGGTAGCTCAAAAACGAAGAGACGCAAAACAACGAAACTTACGGTACCTTATTCCTGATCAACTTTACACATCTGACCAAATTTTTTAGTTAAGGTCATATCAGGTCAAGGAGCTATTCAGGGTCAAGTGACCCGACCTCAAAACCTAAAATTAAGAATTTGAAGCAGCGCCCAGGGAACGTTAGCAAACCGATCCGTTTGAAATTTGCAGAATATGATAAGGCCATTAGGGTCTACATGTCTGCTATCTCGGAATTTTGATATTGTTGACCTAAAGTGGGGTTAATTTTTGGTCACCCCATTATAAGTCTATGGTGAAAAATAGAATGGTCTCGTTTTTAGTAAATACTGGATAGATAAAGCTGAAAATCCTCAAACCGTCTATTCTTACCACGATCCTGACCATTAAGTTGAGTTTTTGAGCATCTGACCTCTCAAAGGTCATGTCAGGTCACGGGAGCATTGAGTGATTGTTTTACCAATAACTTCTCACTAATTAAGATAAAGCTCAAAGCTCCCATTTTGCTTGCATTGTGCTTATATTGTCGCGGGGAGTCGATTGATGTGCAACACCACTATACCAGGTTACTCTGTGACCCGGACCTAGGTTGAGGTCAGGTCATTTTGACTATTTGACCTAGCAAGGTCATATTATACATCATTCGATTCGCCGTGATGAGAGAAACCCAATGATGCATAAAGATTTGCTCTAGCTTCCCTGACGGCAGATCTAGAGAGGGAAACGCACACTGCTCTGTTGTAAGCCTATGGAGCATTCTTTGACCTATGCTGACCTCAATATTGAACTGACATAAAAATTTTCCGTATAAATTACCTTCGTCTTGTCAAGAGCTTTTGAACCCCGCCCGTAATTTGCCTTTAGCTTTCGTGAGGAACGAGATACGGAGGGGGGCGAAAAATGCCTCCCCCAGCGGGGCGTGTCATGCAAGGGACCCCAGCGGGGCGCGTGTTAACTGAAATAACCAAGTTTTAAAGCAAGTCAGAAAACCCGGTACTCAATATATCATTTGTCTTGGAACTCGAGATTTCCGTACAAAAAAACTAAAACCTACCTGCAGTGTACCCCTTATGTACCCCTAGCAGCAGGCCACAGTTGTCATGGCTGTTGGTGTGACGACATATGCTGTCAGCCAATCGAAGTGCTTGAAGCTTTTCGAGTATGGTAGTGGCTGCCAGATCATGACATCATCCACAGGCAGATATTTATTTCTTTTCCTAGAGAAGTATTTTAAAAATCAAAATATTGAGCTTATTGTACATTTTTCAGAGATATCATGAGTGGTTTATTTATTATCGGCTAAAAGTACGCCTAATTACACTAAATTCCAGGATTCGACCAAGGTGCCACATCCCCTTTAATGTCCTGGGTGACGTCGCGTTCCTCGTTAGCTACTGTTTATTGTTTTCGTTAGTTGTCAAAAGTCGTGTACCGTTGTAACATTAATATTCAACTCTCCGCTTTCACATTATACCTAGTTTTGTGGAACTGAGGCAGTGGGCGACCTTGCAAGTTGTGTCAAGCATTGAAAATGCTGAATCCTAGGAAAAAATTTCGGTAGATGTTGATTTTTTTCAGGCAAAAATTTCCGTGCTGACCGAAACAATACAGCGGACTGAAATTTTGATACGAGGATGGGAGAGGACGATAATGAAACATCAATCAACGTCAATTACATCATTTCCAGCGGCGGCAGTTTTTAATGGCTGTTTTTTAGTATGTTCAAAATGTTTTAAGTTTAATCGTGAAATCTTAATAGCACGACACATGTCAGTGGAAATGGTAGCTGAACGGTGTCTAAATAAAACAGTGGTGGGTTGTTGCGTGGATTTTAATGAGCGGTACTATTCAGGGCCGTAAACTTATATCTCTTTGGGACTGTCTGTGCACCTGCAATGATATATCGAGTTAGTGTTTAAGTATCCTTTAAGTTTTATTGTTCATTAATTTCAGGATTCAAAAGGATTGTGCTATGACTAAAACAAAGCTAATAATATGCTATGTCCTTTCATATGGCGGTCATTAAAATGTTCCTTCTTCAACTTTGTGCACTCCCAATGATGTTCGCAAATCCGCACCCCCTGCTTAAAAATGCCGTCTTAGAATCAGGTAACAATTCAAATAAGCCGAAGCATCTCCCGAAATAGAAGTGCCAATATCAACCACATCCCACCCCGTAAATAGTGATCCCAGCTCCCCATCGATCTGTCTCCTCAGTGGAAATGATAGAGCCATCAAAGATTTGGTGACGGCCACATAGAATTACCCGGACCAAGTTCAGCTCCGTTGCCAGTGAGCGGCGGTGAATCAGAGGGCAAAGAATTGTTTGTAAAAAAACGGTCGATTTTGGGTGTAAGGGCATGACTGGCTTGGCTTGGTTCCGCCCGTTTCAGTGGATAAGCCCCACCGGTGCTAGGCTTCTCCGTTGCTTGCGGACTCTCTAAATGCAAGGGATGAAGCGGTGGCAGTTTTTTAAACTAAAACGCAATGGAGCAGTGGGTAGCAGGCTCACACAGCTGAAAGCTGCGGCCGCCAGCGGTTGAAAGGAACCATCACCAAAACAAATTTTATTTTATGCATACACTGGGGAGTCCAGTTTGTGGGGTGGAAGTGCAGCCACAACGATAACAGTGAATTTATATTATCATAGCCTTGCATGAACGAGACGGTAGTAAGTTATTAATAACCGATGAAAGCCTATAAAGGAGATGCATCGAGCGACCGCAGCTGGCTGGTTGTTATGAATAGTTGGTAGGTAAACAGGGACCTCAGCACAGCGCTCACACCCTAGCCAGGGGTGGGAAAGCTGCCAAAGGACGGTGACCGTGGTTGGTGTCGTTGATGCCGGGTTGTTATACCACGGCAGACCGCGACAGGCCTTGAACATTGTAACTATGAAGCGCGACAGAAAATAACTGTACAAAATCCAAACCGATCCGACGGGCCAAGTGTAAGAAAACATCCAGGAAAGCAGAGATCTTACAGGGTTATAACAGTAATTAACTGTGGATAGAGCACACGCCCTCAGTCCTTCATCGGGATTCAGGGGCGAGGTATCCAAAAGCAAAGGCATATCCCCAAAGCATTTGATAAAGAAATAATGTAGTTCCCTTGACCAGCCAAGTTACAATTTTATCTATCACTAGCTGCTCCGTTCATGTCTTCAAAAATTATATGCGCACGACTAGCGTGGAAGCGAAATAAGTATGTATATGTGACAAGAATGTATCGGACATCAATTGTATGCTTAGCAGCTGCACTCTCCCCCTCCTCTCCTACTCACCAGACACGCTATACCGCAGTGCAGCACTAGACGACAGCGACAGGGCGCGGTCGTCAAGAGTTGTCGCTTCTACGGGCGCCAGTTTTTTTCTCATGGGACGACCGGAATTCTTTTCATTATTAAACGACAGCTTGTTGGTTTCTTGGTTCCCCAGCCGCATACGTTGGATCATTCATCGAGGACATATTCCGTGAGCAAGGAGTAATAAGTTGGTTAGTCGATAAACCCCCAAAATTGGTTTCGCCACTAAGGATAAATTGATATGGATATGTTTACTTGTACGCGCGCGAAATCATCAGGGGTCGACTGCCTCGGGCAGTATGTCGATGACCTTAGGTCTGATATATATATATATATATATATATATATATATATATATATATATATATATATATATGAGTTCGTATCTTGGGCGGCTCAGGTTTTCGTTTTTCGTCGCTGTTGTTTTGCAGTGTTTTGGGGCAGCGTTGAGAGCGGTCGCTGCATGTTGGAGGATGGGAACCGGCCAGGTCTCGTTCCGCTGGTTCTCGCCACTTTCGCGTGACGCATGCAGCGTTGTCTCATTGACTTAACATGGGGAACAGTGGTGAATACAAGGGGAGCTAGGGGGCTCAAGCCTCCACCCCCCCCCAAAAAAAAATCCGAATGTCTATAGTTATGCATAGCCGGATGCTGTTACGAGGCAATGGGCTCAAGCCCCTACCTCCTCCCTGAAGCCGCCATTGCTGTGAGAATCAATTTTACCTCGGATAATTGTGGCAAGGGGTAAAATTGAAGTTTAGACCATACGGCTTACGCAGCAGTCACTCTGGCACATTGGCGGACGCAGAGGGGCCATTCCAGCCATGCCCCCCAAAGCGCGGGAGGGGGCAATCTATCTTTGCCCCCCCCAAACGCCGGATAAATTTTTGAAAAAAGGTGCTTTCACTAGGTCTGTAGAGCAAAAGATCTTCGCTCCCCCCCCAGGAAGAGAGGCAGACATGGGTTTGGCCCCCAGAACTCGGGTCTGCGTCCGCCCCTGCTCTGGCAAAATTGAGTGTCGAACTCTGCTGCATGTGTTGGCTCTCCAGCGTATACTGTATCGCGCGCGCACGTGCCACTTGGCGATCAGGGACACTTTCTTTTGAACATGGGTAAGGACCCAAAATAACCACTGTTTACGTCCGGGTGGGTTTAGGTAGTCTCCCTTTATTTGGATCTACCATCCATTCATTTTGAATTACCCCGGATGCATGAGCAGTCTCAGCACGCTCTATTTACGGACCAGGCATGGAAACGGACTTATCGACTCGTGTAACCGGGAGTCCCAAAGGCAGGCTCTCGCTGACATTAGTCAATCAGTCCGTTCTACTGAAGCAGCTCATGTATCTGGGGTACATGGAGCATGGTACGGACTTACCTACCCCAGAGTCCTTCTCGGAGGGGACTGAGGCAGGGTGGTGCTAACATGCCAAGCATCCGGTTACATGACTCGATTAGTCCGTTCCCGCGGTCGGTACGAAAATAGTGCGCACTGGAGCTGCTTATGTATCCGGGGAAATTATCCATCGGTGAAGAGGAGATATGATCGCTCCAGGGATACAGGGGGCTCGTACCCCATGGGTGCTGAAGCGCTCCTCGACTACTGAGTGGTCTCCCCCCGGTGATCCTGTGGCTCTCAGCCCATAGTGTTCTGTGCTGCTGAGTCTGGATACACAACCATATGTGAATATTCAAACCTTTCTCTGGAACTTTTGTTCTTTTTACAGTCCGCTGGGGCAGTGTCTCGTCTAAGGAACTTTCACTAGGTGGGATTTCACGTAACTCAACCAACACTGCCCGATACAAAGGCAGAAACGCTAGAACTATGCTTCAGTTGTGAGACAGGCCAAGTCAACAAACAAACAAAAAAATTGCGCGGTGCGATCTATGCGTGACAGATGCAAGGAAAATTCGAATTTATTTTCACGTTAAAACTGTTCTTTTTCCATGGTAATCTTTATCCACCCCATATACAGATACGCTGTATGTAATGCAATTTTGTTTAATAATTTTTGTCCAAGTTGTTCCCTGTACGGCTGGTGGAGTCAAAGTCTCTCTAAAGTCATCAAGGCACTTGCTACGGAGACTCCAACCCCACCACCCGAACGAGCAACTCCGAAAATTAAAGGGTTAATTTAGAAGCCAAAGTTTAACGTCCCACCAAGCACAGGGACGGCCACCCCGCTCAGGTCACCCTCTCACCAGTCAGTCTCTTTTCAGGACGACCTACGATATATCAGGTAAACTATTGAGCGCCAGGGCGTCTCAGGGGAACCGATTCTAAGCCTGGACATGCACTGCTTCTGCATGTTTCTGAGCAGCGGGCCGGAACCAAACGCTCTACCAACTGAGCTACCGGGGCGACAATGCACCAAGATGTAAATGGAGGCAGCGGCACGATAGTTAAGAAACATTTTGCGCTGACAAACAATTCCAGTTTCGTGAAGCTGCACGAAATTCGGTTCATGCAGGGTGCATTTTCCATGCTTTCCCTCCCCAGAACCCCACAGGTAGTCCGTCGTCACAGGAAAAATTTGTGGGGTCGCCTTTGATGCTTCTATAAAATAGCCCTCATGTTTCATTTCATTGCAGCTATACTCCTCTCTAGATTAAATTGCTATTCAAAAACAACAAAAACCTTAAAATATTTACCGTTTTCGGAAAAAAAAGACGAAAACAGATATTTTCTTCATTCTTCACATAAATATATAAAATATAACTCTTAGCCAGCAATCAAAACAGCATTACGAACAAAAATTCACACTGCCGTCACCCAACCCCGTCTCAGGCATGATAGGCGGGCACCCAGGTTGACAAGTGAGGTGAGTGTTTTTTCGTGTTATTCGGTTGGATGAGACGAGCATTTCTATTGTCTGCAGACTGTATCTAGCTTTGTGATTATTCGGCGCATTCGCGGGGTTTCGTCGCACACGTTGGGGTAAGCCGACTTAAGCGAGTATTCTTCACCCTTGCCCCACCGAGCGGCATCGATGGTCCCCTTAAGGCTTTTTTCTTCAAAATAACACAAAAACGACGAGGCGCAGCACCGTGGTTTTCAGGTCTACCTCTCACCCCATAATTTTCTCATCATCTTTGAATTATTTTACAATAGGTCACGCTAGGTCAAGTCACCGGGTGAGATCAAATAAGGTCACCTAACTTGAAGTTTTGAGCTTCACCATAGCTACATATCTAGGCCAATCGACTTGAAACTTTCTACACTTGATGACCCTTTCAGGGTCTAAATATATATATATATGCAGGATTTTTCGATTTGGTATCCTGAGTTCAGGTCACAAGGTGACCTCCCATTGAAAAAGCATGGGAAATGCTGTCTTATGATCTAAAAGTCCCAAAAATTGTTGTAAATGCTCAGATTGCTCAGAAATTCGTTCTTAAACACCCTTTCACGGGTCCTAGGGGCCATATTTTCCCTTTGACCTATATGAGGTCATCACAGGTCACCAGGGGTAAAAATTATTTTGATGATAGCTTTTGACCTAACCAAGCTATGGCGCTGAATCAAACGTCATCGTGTATGTCTATTCACTGGCTTTCATTTGATATAAGGAAAGGTTACGCTGTCTTTGCGTGACCTTAGGTCAATTACGTCACGAGGTGACCTTTGGAGGTCAAATCACTGGCTGGAGGTGATCAGTGACGGATCCAGGGGGGAAGGCATTTTCTTCCCAAGCGGAAGAGCTCGGGGCAAAACTATGTTTTTACCCCCCACCCCCCAAGCGATCGACCTCCTTTTCCCATACTCCCTTTTAGTTTATAAGCAATATTAAGGTGCTTTAACCATCAACTTCAAACTGAGCCAGTGAAGTTCAGTGTAATATATTGGGCCTTAGATAGGAAAAAAGTATCATGAGCCCATATTGTTCATCCCGTGACGTTTTCTTTTTTGCTTTTTTCTTTTCGCCTGAAATACCCAAAATTCTACCGGTGAATACGTAGCGCAATTTTATCTCCGTGGCGTTTTTTTTTTGCTTTTCGACTTTGGTTTGCCCCTCCCAAACCGAACGGCTAGATCCGTCACTGGAGGCGATTATATTCTACATCGCGGGGAAAACCCTGGCATTTTCCTATCAACAGATTTTTACCAGATCTTACCACGCGCACTGACGGGGGCGGGTACCCGCCCCCCTCGGGTTTTTCAAAGAGAGCAGAAAAACGGCGGCACGTAGCGCCGCCGTACTTGGCATACCTTTTCCCTCATCATTTTGACAACTTCAGTGAAAATTTTAAGGTTAGATCATCTCAGGTCAGGTCACCAGTACAGGTCAAGTGACCCGACCTAAAAAAAAGTTTAAGATAGCATAAGTTGGAGCAGGGTGAACTTATCCAATTGAAACTCATATCACATAATGACCCCACCGAGTTCTCTAAAATATGTTCCGGTATTTTTGATATCGATGACCTAAGGTCAGGTACGTGGCATGACCTCTCCATTGGAAATACATCGGAAAATGGTTTTTACAGAATAACTCAGTAAAGGATGGTGATAGAGCATTTATTTTAGCTGCATTAGACTCACCTGGGCCTTGGGTTCTGATGATATGCATTTTATATAATTTGACCCTGACCTGACCTCAGGTCAGGTCAAATCCTTGATTTGACCTAGCAAGGTCAAATTATATATCATTCGATTCGGCTTGCTGAGAGGATTCATATAGTTTAAGTCGTTCTGCTCTATCTGTACTTGTTGAGATGTAATGGCCGAAAAACTGAATTTACATGTTATCCCTATGACGGCATGTTTTGACCTCTCGTGACCTTAAATGTGACCTGACAAAAAATGGTTAAAATGTTTTCGATGGAGAAGTAGATGGGCAGCCCAACGCCGTTTACCGTTTTTCGCTACTTACCGTGGTTCTCGAGATCTTAAGGGGGCGGGCACCCGCCCCCCCCGTCAATGCGAAGGTGGCTCAGACCCCCGTCAATGCGCGTGTTAATAGCTCTAATGGCCAGATCTAATAGCTCCTGGCCCTGCCCTAGTTTCTTAGCATTGCACAATGCACATTTTGGTGCAAATAGACCATCCTGAACTAATTTGATCTCTGGAGCTCAAGCCATTGACCTGGGCGCTGAAACATGCCAATTACAATCTTACTGAATTCACACGAGCTTTCTAATGCGCTTTGCACATTTGCGCTGACCCCGTATTGTTGGATTTAGAGTGGGCCATCAATACCCCCGGTGGGGTGCAGATTAAGCTCAGCTTATGATGGTCCAAAATAAAACATATATCAGATGGAACTGAAGAAATACAGACCGTGAGTAGGTATCATGTGATGTACACATCTTCTAGAATATTCTCGAACTTAATGATTTCTAAAGGTTGATAGGTTTTGAAGTGCTGCGGCGAGAAGCATGATGATAAGTTGATAATGTGTTCCCTGGCCTGTCCCTCGAATCCGGAAATGGAAAAAACACTGAAGATGCAAAAATTTTCAGTGTTTTTTCCATTTCAGGATTCGAGGGGACAGGCCAGGGAACACATTACCAACTTAACCGATTTTTTATTACACACGGTTTCTACCCGAGCCAGTATAAGCTAGGTGGGACTTTTGACTGAACTGGGTGGGATCTGGCCAAACTAGGCGGGACGAGTCTCACCTAGTTTGAATGTTAGACGAGGCCCTGCACTGGGGCACACCCTTTCGCACATCATGGCCCCTGACAGAAGCTGGGATACATAATCTGGAAGTAACTGCGGTTCTCTTTGCGGCAATTGAGTGACATCCTCCTCCGCAACCAGCTTTGGGTCCACTTCTCAGCAATTGCAAACGGCAATGCCGGTGTGCAAAGAGTGGAGAGGAGAGAAGTGAAATTCGATTAGTGCCCAAATGCTCCTCGACTGCGTGGGACTCCGTCCTGACTCAGTCTATATCCAGACTTAATCAATTTAACCAAGGTCCACACAATCGTGGCTCTTGACTCATTTCAATATGGTAAAACGCATGGGGCTCAGGTGGTAAGACTTAACCGAGATAGACACACCAAGCTCACATGACATTAAAAGCGATGGCCTCATTTGTTCGAGCTCACCTGTTATCTATACCTCACAACACGCTAGAACGAAACGAAAAAGGCTCAACCTCGCCTAACAAGACCAAACTGCAGGATGATAACTGGGGCTTTAAGGCACGTCAGTTGCTGAGGCTACCAAACAGCAGGAGTCTAGCCAGAACTACTAAAATTCAATTACTGGAGTGTTGTACAGAAGAGCGGGTCAAAGAGTCCAGCCATAATAATTTAACAACTGAACACCGCGGTAGTTAGGCGTACGCCGGCGAGCTTCGGTTCGGATTGGTGGCAGCGTTAACAAATAGGTCGTCCTTACTAGATGAGTCGAGGCACCGGTCACAAGTTTTGCACGGCAGAGCAAATACTGTCCAAAAACCAAACAGGCGTTCTACGGTGTACCATTCAAGCCCAGGCAGGGCATCGGAGATTTGGTCACGACACCGCTCACCAGTCATCACTCTAGCGCACAAATTCACTATCTTTTAACACGATGAACATGTGCGTTGTTGCAAGTTCCTTATGCAGATGTGCAGTACTGAACGATTTCCAGCACGAAGGCCGGATACAATGTTTCAGTGCAGTGCACGGCAGGACATGGTGGAGGTGACTGAGCGCGACAAGAGTGCCAGTACACCTTCAATTTAGTGGCTATTTAGATGTCGACCAATCGTAACAACCCCAACGTTACTAACCAAGCGGGTTTCTTGGACGTTCGCGGTGCAGAAATTTAGTCGTAGGGGTGGGCCGCGTAACTCCAATGTTCCAAAGGCGTTTGGCTAAATCAAAGCTCCTGGGGGAGTGGGACGTGCGGTTTGGGTGCTCGACAGACCTAGTATAAGCTACCTCTCCAAGTACATGATTACTCTCCTGGAGGGGGGGTGGGAGGGAGCAAATATTTAATTGCTCGATAGACCTAGTGTACCCATCTTGTGTTCACAAATTTATCCGGCCTGGGGGGGGGCAAAGATAGTTTGACCCCCCTTACAGCGCTTTGGGGGAGGGCATGGTCGGAATCCTCCCTCCCCTGCGTCCGGCAATGGTTGCGCCACATTTCTTTTTATTTTTGGGGTGTTTTTTTACTTCGATCGGAAGTTGCTGCTTATGCAGAACACCTGACTGGCAGCTTTTGGGCCGTCACATCAGGGCGCGAGTGATTTTCTGTCTGCCAGCGTCAAGGCATCACTTTGAAAGCAACTGCAGACTAAGCAAGCCTTTATCTATCGGCGAGAAGCCCTGTCACCAGCCCGCAGTCGAGTCAATACGACTCCATCCCGCGGCAATCGGGCTCTCGCCAAAGGGTGAATTCAGGCCCGTCAACAAGGATTAGCCAGCCGGAGAGCCAAGAGCGATAATCAGAGCCGGGTTAAGGGCTTACAGTCAGGGTTGGACTACGATGCCAAGTTCTTATAAATACCTTCTATTTGTTAAAACAAGGCCACAATCATAAACAGGGTTTTGTATTTATCTGTCCAAAAAAGTTCTCGTAAGCTCTTGGCACGGACACCACGTGCACATTATGCCATGAACACTGGGGTTCGATGTGAGGGTTGATAGCAATCGATTGAGTTTTGGTGTGGAGTGTGAGCGTATCTATTACAAAATCAATCGTAAGCAAACTGATTGTAAGTCCAGGAGCATAGGTAGCGGAACTTGGGGGCACAAGAGCACCGTGCCCCCTCAAATGATGCATTATAACACAAGCCCTTTGGCGTTGACAGGATCATTTTGCATAACAATTGGGAATAATTTATGGTTCCAAGCTCCTCACTATGGTCCACAGTGGTTCGGATCGTCCTTCACTGGGGACTAGTGTCCTCACAGACCGGAATAACTGAATAGTTGTTTCCCGTTTGGAAAGGGCTATTGTGCCTTTTACTTCAGGGCGTATGACCCCATAGCTTAGTTTGTTGCGCCAAGCAAGAAACTACAATTCCGGCATAGAAAGCAAGAGCACACTTACGAGCATTGCACTGTGTCACTTTGAGCTGTATAGTCTGTTTTTCCCACCTTGGTTCTCAGCATAAATTTGAGAACATAGGGTGTTGATATGCAGCATTGAAGATTGACGGAAGGTAGATATCGCACTAATAGAGGACCTTTTAACTGAGCTGAAACTAAACATGGAAACACTGCACATTGTCACGCTCAGATTGCACATTGCACATCAGATTGCACATTGTCACGCTCGGTTCCCGCATGGTGTAGACAAAGTTCATGGGGAAATGTCAACCAGTGCTTAAAATGGTTGAGGACCGGGACCGCCTTAGTACCTACAGTCCAATGCTGTCGGTTAAGGAAGAGAGACTCGCTTTGTCCTGCAGTAACCTGCAGTGTTTTACTGTGAGATGCAGACGAGATTCGGTCGTCAGTGGTTGGCTCAAAGGCTGGCATTATCACCAATCGAGAATAGTAGGGTAGAGTGGGGTAACGCGCCCACCTGGGTAAGACGCCTACTACCGTCTACAGGCTGATGTGGGATCTGGACCCTCCATCTAGTATTTTTTTCTGGTAGCGGTCTTTCTGATCGGGTCCTGAGCGTGATTGGACGCGCCTAGTCTGCTCCAGTAATTTTCAGCAACCATTTGTTGTTTTTTGCCCCTCCGGATATAAAAACAAGCTATCTTAAAGTTGTTATTGTACTGTATGCGTTTTAGACGCACTCACGGCAATTTGTGAGGTCAAAACAGCTAGTTTGTGCGGCATTTTGACAGCCACTATGCGGCATAGAAACGCCGCAGAATTGAGTAATATTTGTTGCAACGCTGCCGTTGCTACGTGGGTAAGACGCCCATGTGTAGTGCGTGGTAAGATGCCCCAGGCGCCTTGCCCCAATATTTGGTAGGCATTTTACCCCAATGGATAAGTGTGTCCTTTGGATAGGTAGGACATGGAGGTAGGACTGCTATCGCTATTACCACCATCACGACCACTACTGGTCGTGACGGCAAAGTACGTTGGGTTAGAAAAAATCACCGTAACAGAAGACCTTAAGTTTCAAATATTAGTTCCTATAGCACACAGGAAAGTTTTCGCGTTTCTCTCATTTGGTCATCTTGAGGGGTGGTCTTAAATCACTGACGGAACCAAAGGGGGCTAAAGGGGCCGTGGTCCCCACCAAAGCCTAAAAAGTATATTTTCCCCCTCAAGGCCAAATTTTGGCCGATTTTTTAAATGCTACGTTTTCGAGATTTCTTCTTGATTTACCCCCCCAAAGGTTGGTTTGGCCCCTACAAAAGTTACTCCTGGATCCGCCGATGTATTAAATACCTACTTTCGTCATGGATCTGCTCGAAGCACTGTTTGCATATAGCGATCCCGAACCATTATCGTCGTTACATAAATTTTCCAGATTATACATACCCATCCTCATCCTACCTTGACATCTTGTTCCAGAATATGGGAAGACATACCGAAGAAGAACCACTTGTAGGCAGAATGAACCGGAGGCGCTTTAAGGTGCTTTGCACCCCTAAAATATGTTGGGGCTCTATCTTAAATTGCTTTTGCGTTTTCCGTTAATAGGTAAAAAGCCCATCTGCTTATTTTTGCTGTGTCGGGCTTTAATGCCTCGAATAACTTGCCCACTTTGTCACAACATTATCGTAAAGCGTAATCACAACAATGTTCCCACTTGTTCATGTAACGAGATACAGTATGCGCTGGGTGTTATATGACGGCGTTTTGCCCCGGGGCTAGGGCGTCTTACACGCTATCGGGGTGAAACGCCTTTTTACATGGTCTCAAGAAAAAAACAAATTTCGCACACTTCGCATAGTGTTGGAGTCCCAAATTTCTATCCGAGTGTAGACAGAAGATCACAGAACTTAACGAAGAAAACATGAGGCAATTCCATCCTCGCAGGATTGGTACAGACACATTCTCCCTTAACGTATGCGTCTTACCCCACTCTACCCTACAATTTCAGGGTAGCGTCTGTGGGAGAAAACTCTCGTCCAAACCCAATTTAATCGCCTCGTGTATCCCTTCTTCGAATTATTCCGTGCTCTCTTGAGAAAAGTTTGGTCAAAGGTCAACTGAAAGCAGTCTTTTTACAATGCATCTATTCCCTCTACAAGAAGCGTATAGTCACAGGCCGACACCACGCGGGTCTAGGCAGGTCAGCCAAGAAACGCTGCAAAGATTGCATTGCCCCCGGAGTGTCGTCTGTTATGGGAATGCAGCCGGCTTTGTGGCCGGATTGACTGCGGCCTGTTTTTCGCCTGCACCTCTCCGTCGCGCTGATCGGGAGACGCACCTGGGCCCCCGCCGCACGCGCCCACAACACCGACGGAACACGTGACGTCATAATTTCCAGCTTCATCTAATCCTGCCGCTTGCAGCGGGAGCTGCACGCGTCAAAAACAGACGCTGTGGCCCGGCCTTGTTATTACAGCAGTAAAGAAGACATATGCGATTGTGGTGATATTTAGGGTTCCTCGTGTCGTTTCGGAAGCTTGCTGTGCTGTGGAAGTATGATAAAAGACTGATGGAGAACTAGATTGCGACTAACCCAGCCAAAGAGTGCTACTGCGTGCATTGTAGAACGGATGATAGCTCTATCCTACCAGGAATTTTCCCGCCAACCCGAGACTCTTAAGCGGGCGTCGGAGTAAATGACTTGCCATCAGCTCTGAGAATTCACCTTTACTTTTCACAGCGCGATAACCATATTGGCTGGCGCTCACCAGGCTGGAAAGCTAACTTTATCAGTGCATTAGACGGCGGGAGCGGGACTGTATATGCAAAGTCAGTTGACACCCGGTTCTTAATCAGGGAAATGGCCTCGCTGCACAGCCCACCAGCGCCCTGTCAGCACTGTATCAGCCAGGTGAAATGGAGTCATAGGCGCAGCTATAAATGGAGTATTTTATTTGCTCCTTTATAAAACCCAGTCAACGACGGGTGGACTGCTACGCCCAGGCGTGTTTAGAATAGATCCGTGCATATATACTGCTACCGTGAAGATTTGGCGGCTCGCGTGTATGCTTGTAGTATATTTAGTGTATGCTTTCGGTATTGATCGGTTCCATATTTTATTCAGTTGCCACTCACGATCCCCCAGAGTGCATTCATGCCCACCCGATATGTGGCTGTGTTGTCCATTGCAACGAGAAGATTCTACGATGCAATAAAGCCGACTGGTGAGAACATATTTCTTGTGAATAGCACAGTTTGAGCACGTTGACCAATATTCTTTATATTTGTTTCAAGAATATTCTAAATCAATTGATAACTCTGTTTGTAGGGGGGATGACTTCGATTATTTACTTATCTTGCCGATGTGTTTTTTCGCTATGCTTCTAATGAAAAGGTGTGTCCAGATTACAATGAACAATTCCTCGTTATCTGTGTGAATACAGTGGCAATTGAATCTGTTCTCCTAGACTCGGCAGTTTTTTGCTAAATTCTGGGCAACTGTTGCTCCCTCGGCCATGATGAAATATATAGCATATGTGTATTACCATTGGCTTTAGCTATTGTGCCAAAAACTCGATTCCAGGTTCCTTGTTTGAAAATAATTTGCGAAAATATTTTTATGGTTATCTCGTGACAATTCAATTTCTTGCCATTCAATTGTAAACATAAGGATGCTGCGTATTAGTGGGTACGTAATCGATAGCCATTGGTGGACGCAGGGGGGCATTCCGGCCATGCCCCCCCAGAAAGCATTGAAGGGGGCCAAACTATCTTTTGCCTCCCAAACGTCGGATAAATTTTTGAAAAAAGGTGTTTACACTAGGTCTGTAGAGCAAAACCATCTTCGCTCCCACCCCCCCCCAGGAGGAGAGGCAGACTTGGGCTTGCCCCCCAAAACTCGGGTCTGCGTGCCCGCTCCTGTCGATAGCTGGGAGCAAGACACACAAGCTGTATGTTGAATCACGACTCTGCAAGCCGTAGTTCGCTCACACTATAGCAAAAACTTCTGAGCCTGTGTGTACAGATTAAATTGCAGGGGACTGTACCGGCATAATTTAGATACGGCTTGTTCGGACTAACTCCACTAACTGTTTTCGGGGTCGGCAGTGCGTTGCCCTGTCTTCTGAGAATACGCTGCTGGTTTCATCGATCACGGAACTCTGCAACATGATTAGGAGAGACCGGGTCGGCTGCATTATGGAATGAATGCATCACCTGCAACTGCTATAGTTCGAACACCATACAACAGACAGGGACGCAAGCAGGCTTATAGGAGATTTGTCATTGTGTAAAGCCTGTATGATGAAGACGTGACGAGGCTGTGCAACAGGACTTCACTTTGATATGTCATAGAATGCAATAAACATTTCCTCTACATGTTGAAAATTGTTCGCGCACGAGGTGCAGTCAATTTTCTGGGCTCGATCGCATCAGGATGGAGCACTGTTCATTGGTTTGCTATAATTGGCAAGTCCTAGCTCCCTGTTTTAACTCTTCTCTTGTATTTGTGATGACCCGTGTGTCGTTCGCGGCCGAAAAGAGAAGTTTTCGGAACAATCTGCAACATTGATTTATAATTCTACATTTAGATACCGCTTGGGGATGGAAGATCTTAGAACGGGCGACAGCGAAGTGTGTCATTTGTGCACAATTATGTTTTACATAGGCATAGAGGCAAAGCAACTGAAATGTGTGCCAATAACACTGGTGAACAAAATTTAAATTTTGTCGTGGATCCAAAATAAAATAGTCCGTTTCTAAGGTAATTTGTGGCGCTGAACACGAATCTGGCAGCAGAAATGTCGTATCAGATCAGAATTTTGAGATCCAGTATGTCTGTGTGTCGTCTTTGTGCAAGCCTTCCTGGCATCAGTGACATTGACAGTGCAAAACCCAAGAGGTCTAGGAAAATGAACGTTTAGGTGTTTGTGGAGGCTAGGGTATACTACCTTAAACCCCATTTTCATAGACCTAGGTCAATATATTCAAGGTAAAACAACGATGTCATATAGGTCAAATCATGTATGTGCAGGGCAGTCATTGGAAAATGCCGTGATTATGCGGTGAGAAGCCGGATATGGAGAGAAAGTGGCCTGAAGTAACAGAGGAAAGGTCTGAGGCAATGTTCTCTGAAAGTTTTAGGCCAAGGTCGTTTAAGGCCATTGACCTTTGACGTCAAAATATTACATTTCGCCTATAACGTGTACTGCAACTAGCACTATTGCAACCGTCGGGCGGAAAATAAGGTTTGATCTTGACCCATGACCTTTGTCTTGAGCCTGCGACTTTGAGCTCAAGATTGAGTGACCTAGCGTATGACGTCATAGCATGATATACGTCATATTAGGTGGCATCAACCGACCAAAGGCACTTGGGTCAATGACCTTGAAATGGTGGTATGATCTTGACCTGTGACTTTTTACTTAGACTCGACCTTCAAGGGAGGCGACTGACATAAAATCCTCATCATATAATGTTGCGACGTCACCTCTCGACCTACAACACCGGTGAGCTTGTGCGATTGAGCACAAACCTTGTTCAATGTACAATGTTCATGCACTTGAATGCGAGGTAGTCTTACGTTGCAATAAATTCACATGTATATTGATAAGCTGCATAATCTGGGTGCAGATAATCCGGATTCCTGACATCCTTGATCTATATTTTTCTACAAAAGGCTAGGCCGATGACAGTATGTGGAAAGTGTAGGGGCTACACAACAGGTATGCTCTGGAGAAGAAACCAGGTCCGATGGCAAAAAACGGTTACTAAATTTGAAATCAGCCGTATCGAAATAGGCAGAAACAGGTGTTCACGTGCCGGATCCATTTTGGCTGTTGACCAGTGCATTCACTCACGGTTCGTTGGAAGGCAATGTGTGCCCCAAGGAGTAAAAGTTACATCATTGGAAAGCTGAGAGCGTGCTGATTCCAAATATAGGCAAATTTATATATTTTCCTCGAGGGCTTTTTGAGTAATTTTCGATTGTGTGTTCTTCAATTGCACACAAGCATCTCTCTAACTTCCTTGTCACTGGCATAGTGTTGTTGGATACCAAATGCAAGCTTGATAATCTGGGAAGAAAATAGCAGTTCTTGAATTCACGCGCCGCGTTGGGATTTTGATTATTTACCCTTTCAATGATTAGAAGCACGGATGTTGCGCGCAAGGCGCAGAGTCGGCTTCTCGGCGCTGGAGGTTAGCCCTTATTCATAGGCGTAGGAACCGGGGGGGGCAGGGGGCCACTGCCCCCCCACTTTTCTGTGATGGGCCCCCCCCGAAATTCAGATACGAATATCAGCAACTGAGGTACTATGAGTCTATCTTAAGGGCCCCTGAACCGGCCTCTGCTGCCATACAAGCTAATCTGGACCCCATTAGCTGAACATTAGCGCCCCTGAGATGGTTTGGGCAGCAGGAACTGTTCTAGCTGAGCTAGGAGCCGTGAGCTTGAACGGGGCCCTTTGAGTTAGCCAAAGACCCTATATCCGCCGACTTGGGGGCCCCTGAGCTGAGCTGGGACCGCAAAGCTAATCTTGATCCCTGAGCTAATCTGGGTACCTTGTGCTGCAAGCGAGGCCCTTAACTTATATGGGGCCCCTGCGCAGTAATTGGGCCCTGACCTGAGCTAGGGAGCATAAGCTTGAATTGGAACCCTGCACTGTTCTAAAACCCTATATAAGCCGACAAGGGTTTTAGAACAGTTTTCTAAAGACTTCTGTCTTTAGAAAACATAAGCAGCTTAACCATCTCTTGAGTCTCGTCCGACTTTTCACGGAATTCACAAGTTTAAATCGCCCACAAGGGGCACTTTCTGAGTTCAAATGGATACCAGCAGCCGCGCGCCTTGGTGGAGTGAAGAATCGGCGTCGGCTTTGCACTCAATGCACGCTAGCCTTTTTTACTGTGCACATTTAAAAAACAAGGTGGATAATTTGTGTCAGGACGGATCGACCCCTTCTTGCAAATATTTTCGCCATCACTTCTTGGATTTCGGTAAAATTTGCAAGCTAGCTTGCCTAGGGGCACCATTGTGTGTGGATAATTTTTTGCTAGTGGTCAAATAGGTTAGGAATATTCATGACAAAGATAAGTTTTGACCTCATGTCAAATTTCTACCTGATGATCTCCTGAGTATCTATTCAAATGGAATGTTTGATAAGTCATGTTTGAGAGCGCCAATCAGCACTAGAGCCATGCGTCACGTGCGCACGTGTACGCCCCTTCAATAATGAAAGTATGGAATTTTCGTGAAAATTCAGGGATGTGCCATGATATCTTATGAATGCTTGCGATATGATGGATCACTGGCGGCGGAGCTGGGGAGGGGGAGCACTGAAGCACGGTGCCCCCTTGAATGAGACATTTTAACACTAACCTTAGTGCGTTAACTGGAAAGACATGGGTTGAAAATTCCCTGCTGCCCCATTTGAGTTTGGACGTCCCGCCGTCACTCTCGTGGATTAAAAATCGCGGGAATCAAATCGCGTCTTTAGCAGAACAGTTTCTCCAGGGAGGGGATATGATCCCAAATCTGGTTATTTGCCATTTGCTCGAAAATTATGATGATAGCGACACAAAAACTCAACCACGGGTTACAAGGTCAAATGACTATGCGGTGCCGTTTTTTTAGAGTTTTCGGGCTCAATTATTTTGTTCTGCGAAAATGCATTTAAGCCGGGGTTGTATTTCTGAAACTACTGATGCGCGATTACAGCTATAAGTGAGCTGAATCGGCACAAATGTTCCGTCTATATGATACAATTACGTCTCACAATAAAAAACAAGTGTCGTAACAACAGAGCGTTGCTTGCAAGCAACACTCTGTACGACTCGTGCCAGTCCTGCGGACAGTTCGAGCAAGGCACTATCAACGTGTAGATTCAGTAATTCTTTGGAAATAAATCCTAAATGACGTTTGGTACGAATACAAAATAAAAACAATGGAATTCTCACAGCCATTGGAAACCTTTTTTGAACAAGCCATTACGACTGCAACTTGGAAAGGTAGGCGGAAAGATTACTACGGTCAAAAATTGGCATCCAAAATATGTACTATTTGGTCCATTTCAAGCCAAAGTATAAACTTTGTTGTTTGAAAGTGCATTGTTCAGAAAGCCAAAATCGTAATCTACAAAAATGTGAATCTATTTCCCTGTCGATAATCGATTCCCAAATTATTAGCTATTTCCTTATTTCATTGCAAATCTAGTTTTTTAGTCCTGCGAAACAGCTTCAGCGTTGTTAATACTATGTAGAAAACGACAACGGCACGTTCTTAGGGGTCTGCAAGATTCGTTCATTATTTGTTTCCCTTCAAATTTTCAATATCAGGTGTCCGCTCGGTTTTTCTTATACATGCGTTTCACGGGTACATCTGCTTCTAACCTTAGACACATCGCATATTATGTTAGACGCAAGTTCGAGTTAACGTTCAGAAAGGAACCTGAATGCAGGTTTTAAAAAGCACTGAAAACCAAGAGCACGTCTTCATGAATACATCATACTGTAACTGGCATCGACAACTTACATTGAACATTAAGCCTACAGGAGCATGCAGTCTTTTGTTCAACGCATATGTGTCCCATTACACATATTCGTTTACAATAAACATTGTCAGATCACATTCACTTCGTCAAATTGAGTCCAGTGGTTCGAAAAACAGAGTAATTCGCTGCTGAAGAAATTTAAAAGCAGCAATAGTGCCCTCATCCAGGGACCTAAATCAGCGGAAAGACTTAATGCCATTTACTAGCTTTCCGTTACCGAAACGTTCCGTAAAAGCTATAATGTGAATTTCGTCTTTGAAAGAAATAAAACAGCTTACTTCGCTTTTAAATCGCTCAGTGTCTATGACATACTTTATGATCTCATTAACCCCATAGGCTCATTTTGTCACCTAAACAGATTTTTTGTTCATAGAACCACAAAAATTGTGTATCGAGAACCAAAATAGTATAATAATCTGATTTAATTTGTAGAACCACAAAAATTAGTACAAGTCTTTAGTTTGTTTCCTAAGGTGTCACACGAAAAATAAAGAAAAATAGGATTAAAAACAATTTAAAGTAAAAGCGAATAGATCAGGTAAAAATTTAATGAAATGAATTTTACAATTATAATGATCATATTTTTCTTGGATATCAATTGACAAGAGGAACAGCGAATCCCAGGTGCCAAGGGGTCAGTTGCACCACTCGGATTTTATCAAGGGGTGAAAAGTATATTTTTGCACCCCTTGTTTTGGCTTGGTCCACGGAGGCGTCCCCTCCCCGGCCTCGGACGGCGCCCCCGGCCGGTCAGAGAAAATCAAGCCTAATCACCGGCCTACCTGAAGAGGTAATAGAATCCTCTATGAGAAAGACATTTTCATATATGAATGGCACCCCCGACATCAAATCCGCGCCCTGACAGCAAAAATGCGCCATTTGAGTAAAGGCGCCCCGTTCGATAACATAGCCCCCTTGGATAGCGTAGGCGCCTCCTGGACAGCCGAGGCGCCTCCGAAGAAGAGAAACGGCGCCTCTGGATATCACATGCGCCCCCTGGTTAGCACAGGCACCCCTGGACAGCAAAGGCGCCCCCGCAGAGAAAATGCGTCCCCCTGGATAGCATAGGCGCCCTTGGCTCGGAAAGACGCCCCCGGAGCGCAGAGGTGCCTCCTGGAAAAAAAGACGCCCCCTGGAGAGCAACGGCGCCAGGGACGGTGGATTCCACGGGACAGAGTGTGCAGTTGTACAGCTTGAAAAATGATAGTGTCAAAAGTATCTTTCGCACACCTGGTTTCGACCTGGTCCGGAGAGGCGCCCCCCCACGGATTTGGGCGGCACCCCGGCTGTGGCCGGCGCCCCCGACCGGTAAGAGAAAATCAAGCCTAATCACCGCCTACTCGAAGAGGTAGGATCATATGTGAAAAGACATTTTCATATATCAATGGCGCCCCCTGACATCAAAGCTGCACCCTGACAGCAAAAGGCGTCCCCGCAGAGAACAGGCGCCGCTCCTGGATAACAAAGGCGCCCTCGGATAGGAAAGGCGCCACCTGGAGAGCAGAGGTGCCTCCTGAGAGAAAAAGACGCCCCCGGAGAGCAGCGGCGGCAGGGACGGCGGATACCGCGGGACAGGTGTGCAGTTGCACACCTTGAAAAAGATGGTGCCCAAAAGTATCCTTTTCCACACCTGGTTTTGACCTCGTCCGGGAGGCGCCCCCCCACGAATTTGGGTGGCACCCCGGATTTGGCCGGCGCCTCCGGCCGGTCAAGAGTAAACCAGACACACTGCCTATCTGAAGAGGTACACATTTTACAGAGGTACACTGAGGTACACCCTCTGTGGAAAATAAAATACACTTTCAAATATGAATGGTGCCCCTGATATCAAAACCGCGCCCTGACAGCAAAAGGCGCCCACCACCCTTGAGTAAAAGCGCCCCTCTGTATAGCAAAGGTGCCCCCTAGACAGCAGGGGTGCCGCCCCTGGACAGAAAAAGGCGCGCCCAGTTGAGGAGTAACGACGCCCCTGGATAGCATAGGCACTCCTGTACACCAAAAGGCGCCCCCCATAGAGCAAAGGCATCCCCTCTGGATATCATAAGCTCCCTTAAATAGCAAAGACGTTCCCTGGACAGCAGGGGCGCCCTCTGGATAGTATAGGCGCCCCCAAAGAGAAAATACGCCCTTTGATACTAAAGGCGCCCCAGATAGCAGAAGCGCCCCATGGACAGAAGACACCCTCTGGATAGCATAGGCACCCCTGGATTGCGCAGGCGCCTCCTGGACAGCAACGGCGCCTCCGAAGAAGATAAACGGCGCCCCTGGATATCATATGCGCCCCCTGGTTAACACAGGCACCCCTGGACAGCAAAAGGCGCCCCCGAGAGAAATGTGCCCCCTCTGGAAAGAATAAGCACCCTTGGATAGGAAAGGTGCCCCTGGAGAGCAAATCAGAGCTTTAAGAACTCAGTAGGGGGTGGGCATTTCTTGTGCTGGCCATCATAGTGTCTTCGGGGATCAAAACCCCATTTGTAGGAGGAGGGCGTTAATACAATTTAGACGTGCGAATGCTTAAAATGTCTCCCAATTTTTGTTATTCCATGTTCTAAAGATTAGAGATGCTGCCCAGGACTGCGAGTTTTTTTCTACGGGAAAAGACCAAACGGGCTTGAAAAAGGCCTAAAAGTTCAAATTTTATTTGCACAATTTTTTTTTGTAAATTTCGTCCAAGTTCTTCCCAGTACGGCTGCTGGAATATGAATCTCACTGAAGTCCTCAAGGGACTTGTCATGGAGACCCCGACCCCACCACCCGATCGAGCAACGCCCACAATGAAGGGTTAATTCAGAAGCCAAAGCTTAACCTCCCACAAAGCACAGGGACGGCCGCCCCGCTCAGGTCACCCTCTCACCAATCAGTTATCAGCCGACCTACATCGGGCAAACAATTAAGCGCCGGAGCGTCTCAAGGGAACCGATCCCAAGCCTGGACATGCAGTGCCACTGCATGCTCCTCGGCAGCGGGCCGGAGCCCAACGCTCTACCAACTGAGCTGCTGGGGCGGCCAAATGGCCAAATAAATATCACAAAACCCATATTTAAGGCTAAAACGACCCATACCGGTTGTCATAAACCCACAGAAAAAGGACAGAATAACAAACTTGTATCACTGGAGTGAACAGTGCACAACTAAATTTTGATAGTGTGATATTGACTTGACGAAATATTTTTTAGCACACTGCTCATTCAATGGAAAGCCAGGAGTGCCCTTCCAATTCCGCGTGGCCACCAAATGATTTTATCCACATAACTAAAAATTTGTTAGCATCATAAATTATCTTGGCCACATCACTCCCCGCTAACATTTGATATTTTCTCTGCTTTTGCTGTGAATTGTTTGCTCTTGAACAGTGACGGATCCATAGGCAGATCCAGGATTGCCAATCGGAGGGAGGGGGCACCTTCCGGGGGGGGCATCCGAAGCAGGGGGCGGAACTTTTAACCGGGAAAACCTATCAGGTGGGCGCAAAATCCGATCGGTGAGCACTGATTTTCGCATCCTGTGGGGAGGATGGGAAGCGCTATTTCAGGCGGGTGCCATCGACCTTTCAGGGGGGCGCGGTGACCATTTCAGGGGGCACCGAGGTTTAATTGGGGGACCAAATCTGCCCCTTTTGCCTCCTGAATCCCCGTATGGGCGGATCTAGAATTTTGGTAAGTGGGGGGGGAAGCGGAGCCTCAGAGGGCGCACTTTACCATCAACTTTTCACCCAAAGGGCGCCTATGGTACTGAACCCTCCGCGTTCGGTTTTCGGTTGCCGTCATTTTTGTGGGTCGTATTTTTAACAACGTTCTGTCCTTTCCTCCCCCTGCCATAACAGCTTGTACCAGCCAAAGTAAGATACCTATTTGGCGTGATATTTGAAACGATGAATTGATAAACAGTTCAGTCCACACTTTTATCGGCACCTCTTGAAAAAAAACTGTAACCGCCACTAGGTCATGGAAAAATGGAAGACACTTGGGAAGATGCAACAGCCGAACATAAAAGTACATAACTGAGGATTTTTCTATTTTTGAAGAGAGGCTGCTAAGTTTATTTTAATATCAAATAAGATAAGCATCATTTTGACTTTCCAGGTGGCCAAGATTCATGCGATAATGGTGAGGGGACATAGAAAACAATCGCAGCGAGTGTGAACCTGGCCTGTGCGCTGTCCCAGAAAATTATCTCAGCGGAGAAGCTTTGACATTGTAGGCAATGCAAACCGGACTTTAACCCACATTATTAATTGCTCCTAAAAATAATTTTTAAACCAGATGGCAGACTCAAGGAGATATAAGGCAAGTTGAAACATTGAGATAGACACAGAATTAAATATGTGGGCATTTTCCATCGTCCTTTATCAATATTCTTCAATTCGTCAGTATGGAAGAAGGGCTCTTATGCGTGAAATTTCGAGAGGTGTTAAGGGAATTTTGGAGGCCATGAGATTGAATGCTAAAATGGATCATGGCAATGTGTGATTTGTGACATAAATGGGACCTACCGGAATAAATAAATCAGTTGCCACATGTCCAAGTACTCTCTTGATAAATTCAGCATAACTTGTTTTCGTTTATTGGCTGTGATTTGCGCGTTTAATTATCACAAGTCATTGTGCTTTAATACGTACTGCACTTCTCTCGAGCATCAATAATACAAAAAGCAGTTCGCAGTTTCACGTAATTGAAGGAAGCTGCCAGTAACCATTTCGACAGCTTATTGGCTAATCCGGAATGCGGTCATTTTCTCGCTGTGCGAACGACCAATCATTTCGATATCCGTTTTAGATCATCATCTAATACCTAACGCTTTTAAAACGGTTAGTTATGTGCAGTGTTCAGATCGAAGTGAAAAGACCATCCATTTTGATAGAAGGGGTATATTTTGTCGCTGACTATCCATTTGTACCATCAACCATCGTCTTCAGGTCAAGTTCAGAACGCATCATTTAAGAGAAGAGGTGAGCGTGCACTGTGCATTGCCCAAATCGAGACACAGCTGCCCTCCTGATGGACAGACCACTCAGAAAACAGACAGCTGCCCCGGAGGCTGAGTTGGTATAACGTTGGGCTCCGGCCCGCTGCTCAGAGGCATGCACAAGGCAGTGCATGTCCAGGCTTGGGATCGGTTCCCCTGAGACGCTCCGGCGCTCAATAGTTTACCCGACGTACAGGTCGGCTGGCAACTGACTGGTGAGAGGGTGACCTGAGCGGGGCAGCCGTCCCTGTGCTTTGTAAAACAAACTTCGGCTTCTAAATCAACCCTTCATTGTGGGAGTTGCACGTTCGGGTGGTGGGGTTGGGTCTCCGTGACAAGTCCCTTGATGACTGTAGTGAGACTCCAACTCCAGGAGCCGAACTGAGAAAAACTTGGACAAAATAAAAAATAAAAAACGTCCTCGGCGCGTTTGATTTCGCGCCCGTGCACGACGTAGTGGACCACCGCCTGCTACGCATTGGCCTACTGGAGATGGGGCTGCCAAATTGCACGGTGGCCTGGATTTGGCAGTGGCTTCGGGACCGAAGAGTCAAGGTGGAACTAAATGGCGTGCTTTCCAGTGAGCTTATTTTCCGAACTGGCCTGTTGTGAGGCAGTGTCTTATTGCCAGTTCTGTTCTTGTTATGGGCGGCTCGGCTGGTAGACGCATTCCGCGCGGTTCCCGGATGCTCCCCCCTACATGTACGCCGATGATACGGCGGCTCTCTGCAACGGGCAACAACATCCAAGTCGCCAAGGACCAGGTGCAAGCTGCTGCTGGCGCCCTCGTGAAGTGGGTCCGACAGCACAAAATGGTGGTATCAGGAGCCAAGACCCAAGTACTGGTGATGTCCCAGTGGGCCAGAGACGCCGATCCCTTCAGCATTAATGTCGATGGGAAGTTCATCACTGCTAGAGACACCCTACTGCTACTTGGCGTTACCATCGATCGGCTCTTCCACTTCAATTCACACTTTAATAGACCGTGGGAGAAGGTCCACCCCGCATCTTCCACCTTACTCAACTGTCTGGATACAACTGGGGCTGCACGAGCAGCACCTCCGAACCGTCGCTACTGGCTACGTGAGAGGAGCGGTGGAGCAAGCGGCCGCAGCGTGGCTCCACGCCACACCACCATTTCCTGTGGAGCTGCTGGAACGCAAAATGAGAGCGTGGGCGCGTATCATCACTGGATGCACCCGCCCCACCTCCAGCCATGCCTTGGCCGAAGTAAGACTCCCCCGTGGCGGCCAGAAGGAGGGTACTGGCATCCCGACTGCTGGTGAAGTCCATACGCTGCCGCCTGGAGACGCTCTGTGAAGACGTGCGGAGGCAACAGCGCCCTCTCGACTCTCCTCGGTGACCGGGTGGCGGCAGGTGGGCAGAGAGATGTGGGATCAAGCAAGCATCTCCCTCTCCATCGAGCCTCTCCTCCCTCGACGTCTTCCACCGTGGATATCAGGAGAGTGAGTCACATTTCAACTAGACGTGGGCCTACTGACATCAGGAGCGCCCCATGTCCGGAAGAAGCGAGTAGCTCTCCACCACCTCGCTTCCCTGATTCAATGTGGCACATGGGTGTGAACCGACGGGTCAGTGCACGGAGGGGTCACGAGCGGAGGAGCAGGGTCTTCATTGAATCACCAGACGGAGCCCAGCATGAGCTCAGGTGACCAGCAGGCTCGCTCGGCTCGATTTTTCGAGCTGAGATGGTAGACCTCCAAACTGCCTGTGTCTTCCTACTGGACCACTCAGTGCACACAGAAGATCCGGTCATCTTCTGCATGGCCCGCCAAGATGATGACGCATAATAGAAATAAAATGGCTTCAATGTCTTTAGATAAGACAGTGAATCGGTAAAAATCGTAAACCTCCTCGCCATCAGCTTAGACACCTGGTGCACACAGCAAAAAAAGGCGTACAGCTCTGAAGCAAAACTGGATCCTTCGTAAGGCAAACTAAAAAAACTCTCAACATCGCCACCAACAAATGCACAGTCTGTGCCATTGTCACTTTCTTTTGCAACCGTCTGTATAGAAACAGACGTGGTTTTCGAACGGCTCCTCACGCATGTTCACAAATAATTCGATTCAGGAGGCAAATGTTTGCTTTGCTGGAATAGGTCTGTGTTCGTGTTAACAACTGTCGAGATGAGCTATGGTTCAATAACAGCTGCTTCATGTCGTTCTACGAGGCTGCTGTCGATACCAGCCTCTGCCAGCCAGGCACGGACTCTCACTCCCGGGTGACGGGTTGCAACACGCGAGCCACTGTCTATCCGACAGCGGTGGGCGTCGCCAAAAAACGTTTGGTATCTGGGGCGTGTCGGTGACTGATTTCAATGGCATAATGCAAAGCGAGTACCTAACTGCGCATTTGTAGCGGTATTTCGTTCATTTCCACTATCATGCTCATTATGAGTGAAGCTTGGAACCAGGGGTGGAGATCTCTTTTCAAACCAGGAGGTCCCGGTCCGGTCGAGGCCGCAGGAGTGGATGTTTTTAAAAAAAAAATGAAGACACTAAAATTCGGGCAATGCCTATAAATACCTTATAAAGCCGTATGATGGTGGGATTTTTACACGGCCGGATCATGACTTCCACTGGAGGTAAAACCGGCATGCACATTTCAACACACTTCGAGCATTTAATCAGATGTTTTCCGGAACCTCAAAATGAGATACGGGTCTAAACCTTTGCCGTTGACTTGGTCTTAGAAAGAATAGCGATTATAACGTACCGTGGTTTTTTAATCTGGTCCTCAATGAAAACGTGCTGGCAGTAGTCAACATCATCGTGTGAAATCAAAATACATTTCAATGACCAACTCTAGCGTATTCCCCTTCTGGGAAGTCTTATGACCCCAGCAATTGGCGCATCATTATAGCCCTAAAATATTATTAAAAGAAAATATCTTAATGATATAAATAAACAGAATCTGAGGCATGCTCCAGTATGCTGTTTCCCTAAAATTGGCTCATTGTCTAAGCTGTTTCTCCCCCTTTCTCTCTCACTCGATGGTTTTGCCTTCTTAAATTCCATGACAAAAAACTGCACCATACATCAAAGGGAATTTTATAAAAAGAATTTATGCCACGAAAAGTCGTTCCTTGAATGTGTCAAAAAATCAATAGCTTTCATTAAACCACTTTCTTGATACTTGTTCGTGTATAGAATCACGGGTCCTGCCGCTGGGGGGACCGGGAGATGCGTCCCCACTTTTGAGAGTGGGAGAGGACGGATAATAATTTATCCCCCTCCGCCCACCACTTTTCACGCAGGCTCCTATCACGTTGTACCGAGTACTGAAACCATAGCGAATAACAAAGAGCGGGTCTCCTTCAAACACCAATTACAACCACAATTTCTCTCCGATACATGACTGTGGGTACAGACGCCCAATTTGGTCTCTCAGGGGCCCATCACTGGTTCAGAGATCCCGAGATCAAGTCGGAAACCTTTGGAAAAATATTTTCAGTGGGCCCAGGTCAGCTAAATGGGCCCAGCACTAACCGAGGGTGCCAGACGAGCTAAGGGCTCTAAAAAGCTCATGGGGCCCCAGATCAGAACAATGTGCCCAGACAGACAATTGTATCCATACTAATTAAACAGGCCCAATGCCACTTCAATGGGCACCAATTCAGCTAGTGGCCCTAGGACCAAGTCAGGAACCTCTTACATAATTCCTCTCAGGGGCCCTAGGCTAGCTGAGGACTTCCTTTGAAATTCTACCTCAGGGGCCCTTTTAGTTCAGGGGGCCCCAAACCAGCTTGAGCTCGAATATCACTCCAGTAAGCTCCTGTGTAGTACCTCCCCCCAGAGGATCCAGAACAGCCCAGAGGCCTTTTGCGAAACTCTCTCCTAAGAGGTCCAGCATCAATTCAGGAGGCTCAGGCCAAGACACTAAGCTCAGGAGGCCCATACAAACTAAGAGGGCTAGACCATCTGGGTGCCTCGACGAACTCACGAAGCCCCAGATAAGCACAAGGGACCGCAAACAAGCCAAAAAGGAAGTCCAACCCAGGGGCACTTGTAAGCTCAAGGGACACTAATCCAGCTAGGGGCCATAGGACAGAGTCAGAAACCTCTTATGTAGCTCCTCTCAGGGGCCCTTACCAGCTAAGGTGGCCCCATACCAGGTTACGCCCCAAGACAAAGTCAATAAGCTCCTGTATCCTGACCTCTCTCAGAGTG
The DNA here is from genome assembly GCA_034440635.1 of Lepas anatifera. Lineage (NCBI taxonomy): Eukaryota > Metazoa > Arthropoda > Thecostraca > Lepadidae > Lepas > Lepas anatifera. Next base: position 653,405 of record JAOTON010000580.1, on the reverse strand, counting down.
CCAGATCAGCCTAGGGACCCCTTGCAAAACTCCCTCTCAAGAGTCCCAAACCCAACTCATGGGACCAAAGATTAGCCGAGAGGGGCCATACCAGTTAAAAGGTTCCAGACCAGATAGGGACCCCTGATGGCTCAAAAAGCGCCAGTGCTATCAACCGGGTTTCAAGATTAGGGAGGGGACCCTGACCATCTGAAAAGGCCTCAGATCAGCTCAGGGACAATACCCGCTGTGAGGGCCCTAAATCGGCTTAGCAGGCTCAGAAAAACTCAGTGAGCCAGACCAGTTGGACCCCCCGACGATTTTAAGTGACCTAAATCAGCACAATAGGGCCTGGACAAGCGAAAAGACCCATACCCATTTAAAGGGCCCAATACCAGCTCAGGGGTTCTTGCCAGCTCAAGGGACACCAATCCAGATAGGGACCTTATGGCCAGGCCAGAGACCTCCTTAGTAAATTCTTTCAGGGGCCCTAGACCAGTTCATGGCCCCTGAGCCAGCTCAGGGTCTAAGGCTGAGCCTGTAAGCTCATGAGTAATATCATCTCACGGCCCCAGAACAGTCCAGGGGCTACCTACAAAACTCCCTCTCCGGCGGCTCACAACCAACTCATGGGGCCCAAGACCAGCTGATACCAATTAAAGGGTCCCGACAAGCGCAGAGCGCTCCAGTGCCAACACATGGGTTTCAAGGTCATTGTGGGGGCCTGGCTATCTAAAGGGACCCCAGATCAACTGAGGGGACTTAATATCACGTCAGAGGACCCACCAACAACTCAGGGTGCCAGGCCTGTTCAGGGACTCCAAAGCCACTCAGGGGGTTCAGACAAACTCAGAAGACGATACCGAGAGGCCTCAATCTCAAGTCTAGAACCTCCTGTGCAAGAGTCTCTCAAGGGCCCCCAGACAAGCTTACGGGCCCCTAGTGAAACTCCATCTCAGTACGCATAAAACTAACTCAGGAGTTCCAGAACATCTGATGGGTTCCAGAACATCTCAGGGGTCCTAAAAACATCTGAGGGAGGTCTCATATCAATTCAGGAGGGTAAGGCAAGATAAAAGGCCCCAAAAAGCTCAGGAGTCCCAGTGTTGACTCACGGGTCCATATCAGCCCATGTGTCTCAAGATAAGCGGGCCCCAGAACAGCCTAATGGCCCCTACGAAACTTTGATCTCAGGAGGCACAAATTCAACTCAGGAGTGCAGACCAGCTCAGGGGTCCAAAAACCATCTGGCAGGCCCCATAAAAGTTCAGGGGCCCCGGACCAGATAAGGGGCCCACGGTGAGCTCAGGGCCTCATGTCCCAACTCTTAAGGGTCCAGTTTAGCCCAGAGATCTCAAGATCACTGCAGGGGACCCGACCATGTAAAGGGCCCAGCCCAGCTCAAGGGTCCACACCATCCCAGGGGTCCAAACCAGTTGCAGGTCTTAGTCTATTTCAGGGACCGAGGACTAGCTGAACTTCACGGAATCCAAAAACTGCTAAAGGAAGGGGGGCAACACCAGCGCGGGGGCTCCACCCCAATTCAGAGGCCCAGTCCAGCTAAAGGGCCCTGAATCACCTCAAGGAGCGCCAAATCAGCTCAGGGGACCCATACCAGCTCATGGGTCCTAACACCGCTCGGAGACCTTAGCGCGCGAAGCTCAGGGGGTCTTAACCTTCGCCCGGGTGGGGTCTTTTAGACCCCCCCTCAGGTTTTTCCAAAGCGACCAAAAAACGGCGGCGTGCAGCGCCGCCAAACTTGGTCTAGCTGTTCTTTTATCATTTCTACATCTTTCCTGAAAATTTCAGCTCAAGGTCATATCAGGTCAGGTCACCAGGCCAGGTGAAGTGACCTCACCTCAAAAAATGTTTAGGACCGCATAACTAAACGAAGGGTTAATCGATCAAGTTCAAATTCATACTACATATTGGGTTCACCAGGAGCTACAACATTTGTTCCGAGATTTTTGATATTGGTGACCTAAGGTCATGTGCAGAGCATGACCTCACCATTGTAAATACATGGGGAAAATCACGAAATGAGCTTTTCTCAGTAAGCATGGATGGAATCAACTTCAAACATCGGTTACGACCTGCTCTTAGCCCATTTCTGAAGTTGATGCCAAAAATTTTGACTTGTGACCTTTAAAAGGTCACCTTAGGTCAAATAAACATTTTTTGGTGTTTTATTCTATAAATTTTGAATAAACTAAGATAGAACTTTTATTTTGTCACCAAAGTGTTTGTATAGTCAATGCAAGTCAAATGATATACATCATGACTATACCAGGTCAAGTTGGGTCAGACCGTTGACCTGGGTCAGGTCAAATTCTTAAATTTGACCTGGCATAGCAATATAATATATCATTCGATTCGTATTGACGAGAGGATTGCAATGGTGCATACACCATGGCTGTATCTTGTCTGGTTTGGAAGCTATTAGCGAAAAAGTAAACGCCCTTATGCATGGGTGGCTATGGACATTCCCAAGAATATGCCCAATATTCAGTGACCTGTAGCTCCCTAGGCTTTGACCTGACACGAAAATGAATGCCACTGCAATAAAAGCGCATCTCAAGAGCTTTTGAATGGTGTTAGAAAAATGTTTCTAGCTATCATAGTTTCTGAGAAATATGAGGTTTTCTTAGTACACCTCATATTAGCGATGTTGACCTATTTTGACCTCTGGTGACTTTGATATTGACCTGACAAGAAAAAGACCGAAGTATTTTCGATATCATTTTCGAAGAGCTTTCGATTGCCGTTTTGCGCTTTTTCTAGCTCTCTTAGTTTTTGAGATCGTGGAGGGGGTCTTTTTTAGCCCCCTCCCACCAGGGCGAAGGTGGCTCGTACCCGCCACCGGGGCAAGGGTTAAAGTGCCCCCACCTATTTTCCAAGGTGCCCGGGGAACCGTTCGCTGCCAGAATACGCTACTCTGCCACATTTGAGAGAATGCATGAGTGCGACGATTGGTGAACGAATTTAAAACAATTGGTTGCATTTTGTTTACTTATATACTTTCAAATTCATGCTTATATTTTGAGACCGTCGCAATCGCGCAGTCGCACCAGTTTGCCTGCACTTTCAGTGTATTACCGCCTTTCTGCATAATCATGGTATTTCCCAATAGGTTTTCAGCACGGTCCATATCCTCGGCGAACGACCAACTTAGGGTGCTGCTTAATTCAGCTGAGGGACCTTTACAACCTCCTTTGGCCTTGAAGACACTGAGCCAGGTCAATAAAACCTAGCCATAACGTAGATCATCATCGCCCTCACGCACCTCGCAACGGGTGATTTCAAACCCTCTTGGTTTCCAAGATCTCAGGGGGGGGTGTACTTCAGGACCTTCCACTGCACGTTGACGCCAGACCCCTCTTCACTGAGCGTGTTAACACGCGCATTGACGGGGGCCGGTACCCGCCCCCCTCGGGTTTTTCGGAAATAACGTAAAAGCGGCGGCGCGTAGCGCCACCGTACATGGCATACCGTTTCCCTCATCATATTTACAACTTTTGTCAAAATTTTAAGGTTAGGTCATCTAAGGTCAGGTCACCAGTACAGGTCAAGTGACCTGACCTCAAAAAAGTTTAAGATAGCATAAGTGGGAACAGGGTTAACTTATCCGATTAAAACTCATATCACATAATGGTCCCACCAAGTTCTCTAAGATATGCTCCGGTATTTTTGATATCGATGACCTAAGCTCAGGTAGGTACTCCTCTACAAAGAAGATGCAAAGGGACAGATAGGTCAAATTATGACTCAGCCGATCACACAAATGCCGCGAATTGAACTATCATTATTTATAGGTTCGAAAATATTTTGCGAGAGCAGAGGGTGTAGGACCCGGGCTGACCCCCCAGGTTTTCTCGATTTCCAAATCATGGGGGGGTCCTGACCCCCCAACCCCCCGGGATCTCCATCCATGCTTGGAACGCCCCTGTTACTATTCTGATAGCGTGATGATGGACATATCGATAATCTTTTTTGCGGACTAAGGAGCAGCCTCACACACAACACAGTCGTACTCGATCTTCGAACGAATAAGTGGTCTGTTAGCATAAGAAGCGTATAACGATAAGCGTATAGGCGTATCACGTGCGTATAACGTGTATATATATATATATATATATATATATATATATATATATATATATATATATAGGTGAGAAGCGTATAGTGTGTATAGCATGAGAAGCATTACTTTATCCGCACAGTATCTCATCCTCGTCAACACCTTCAGTATTTTCAGCGTATCCAAATATTTTTTGCGGAGTTCATTCAGGTGTGGCACATATGAAATTTATCTAGTGTGAGCCCAATAAATCTGGTTTCCGCTACAGCGTCGATCGGATTTCCGCAAATTTACAACATCGGGTATTCAGTCTCAACGTCATTACAGAAGTACATGCACTTTGTTTTTGAACTTGAAAATTTCAGTCCATTTCGTGTGCTCCTGCAATGTGTCGCGGCCAAGCTGCAGCCGCCTCTGCGCAGCTGCCGCTGTCGCCCATATTGTGAAGTCTTCAACACAAAGTACATGGTGTATGTTTGCAGGAATTGTCTGCAATATCATTGGTCATAACTGCAAAAAGGCTATGAACATCACAGAACCCTGGGCTATGTCGCTCTGTTGCTGATACCAATCCTATACGACTGAGTTGACGCGGAATCTAAAATAACTATTTTCGGAATTTTAAAAATAAACCACCCCATGTGGCCTCGCACGCCGAGTCAAAATAGTTTCTGCAGAACGCCCTTGGATAGCAAAGGCACCCCCAAGGGATGATGGCGCTCCCCGGGGAGGAAGGCGCCCCATCCTGAAAATCTTGCACCCCTTGTCGAAAATGGAATCCACCGTCTCTGATTGACAGCTCATTATACTTAGGCTATCTAATGATATAAAACTTTATGAAGTTTCTCCAATTTGTATTGGATGTAAAATTTAAAACGCATCCCGACTTCACATCTGACACCAAAATTTCTGTGACTTCTATCTTGTGACCTAGTTGACCTTGGACTAAACAAATTTCCAAACACAATGGGGCCCATGGGTAAGCTCACTTACAAAGTTTGAGCGAATTGTAAGGGGTGCTGGTGAACGTGCTTTGTGGATCCGTCCTGGAATTTTCCAGCCTAGCTGAAAGAAATGGAAAGGTCTTGTCATAATTATACTGGTCCGGGTTAGCCACATCGTGAATGTGTCCCTAAAAAAGCTTGTAGCCAGAGTACCGTTGTCACTTTCTAATGCATACGTAGGGAACGCAACTCACACAGTGGCGGATCTAGGCGGTCGGTTTGGGAGGGGTAAACCAAAGTAAAAAAACGAAAAGAAAAATCGTCACGCCTTGAAAGCTGCGCTACAATATCACTTGCGGGAATAATTTTGGTTATTTGAGGCGAAAAGAGAAAAAAACGCCACGGGATGACAAATATGGGCTCGAGATACTTTTTCCAGTCCGATGGCCAATATCTACACTAAACTTAACTGGTTCTCTTTGAAGTTGAGAGTTGAAGCACCAAAATCTTGCATATAAGCTAAAAAAGAGTCGGGGAAAAAGGAGGTCGATCACTTTGGGGGCAACAACATAGTTTTGCCCCGAGCTTTTCCGTTGGGGGGGGCAAATGCCTTTTTTGCCCCCTTGGATCCGCCACTGAACTCACAGTCCTTGTGTAGGGAGTGCAGGCGCTCTGTATCGCCTTCGTCTGTGTAAAATTTGCACCTCTAATCATTCGTGGAAATTCTTGCATCTTGGATCGGAGCTATCTTTATCCCTAGACTTTTTATCATTGTCAACTCGTAGTACCTACTTTAACAGAAATGTAAGTGAAATTTTGTACTGTTATTTCCTTGTAGTATAACGCTCTTACATTTACCTTTGGTATAATTTAGTTGCTTTCCTGGTTTAGTGATATGCGTCCGCAAACCAATGAGAGGTCGAGTTCGCGCGCCCAGCGCTGTGGCGCGAAGCAGACAATGGCGTCGGCGCCCAGGGCAGGATCGGCGCCATTCCTGGCTTGCTTATTAAGTGTAAATAACATTGCGCTGAGCTCTAAACGACTGTATGTATGGGGGAAAATACACGACTGCAACTTTTGAGCTGCCGTATTTGAAGAACCCGGTCTACATCTGGTGACAGCGGAAACTCATCTTGGCAACGCCTATTCATGTTCAACTCGGCCAGTCATCGGGAATGGCCCCTCTTCCACCTCGCATCATGAGCGGTGCTCACCGGTCGGAGGTTGCCATGGCAACGTGGCGGCGACGGGGAACCTGCAACTTGTGTAGGGGCTGTGGGGACGGGCAGTGATGTGCTGAGGGAGAGAGAGTCAGCAGAGTGCAGTGAGGAGAGATTGGGAGTCAGTAGAGTGCAGTGAGGAGAAGAGGGAGTCGGCAGAGTGCAGTGAGGAGAGAGGGAGTCAGCAGAGTGCAGTGTGGAGAGAGGGAGTCAGCAGAGTGCAGTGTGGAGAGAGGGAGTCAGTAGAGTGCAGCGAGGAGAGAGGGAGTCAGTAGAGTGCAGCGAGGAGAGAGGGAGGCAGCAGAGTGCAGTGTGGAGAGAGGGATTTAGCAGAGTGTAGTGAGGAGAGAGGGAGTCAGCAGAGTGCAGTATGGAGACAGGGATGTAGCAGAGTGTGGTGAGGGAGAGGGAGTCAGCAGAGTGCAGTGAGGATAGAAAGGGAGTCAGCAGAGTGCAGTGAGGAGAAAGGGAGTCAGCAGAGTGCAGTGAGGAGAGAGTCAGTGCAGTGGGTATAGAGGAGTCAGGCAGTGGTGTGAGGGCACGCGAAGGTCAGGAACAGCAGAGGACGCTTCCTAGGTTTTCTCCGGTCGTGAGTACTTACCAGATATTGGACTTCAACGCTTACAACTTTCCTTGTGTCATTTTGTATGTTTGTAGTTTGTCATATTCTTCATTTCACGTTGTGTGGCAGGTATAAGTGGGGGGTTGGATTTGACCTAGATACAGCACCAAGCCAGGAATCCATATTTGGTTGAGGTTCCAAATATAGCTAGGGTGTCAAGGAGGGGAGGGGTGCCGGTCGTGTAAGCTCGTCGGCGATCGGAGTGAGCCACTGTATACCTGTGGTTCTTTTCTGAATTCGGGTTGAATTTAATTTGAGTGGATATTTAACATAGTGATGACAGTGGGGAAACTGTGGACAGCGTTCCCGAGAATAGCTACGTTCCCAATAATGGGAATATTGACTCATATTTGGGAACGCGTGTTCCATGAATGGAAACGCACGTTCCAAGGATGGGAACGCCCGGAACGATGTTTTCAGAAAACACAACAGGAGCTTAGAAAAGACAAGGGGAATCTTTCTACCTGGTCGATTTTATAATAATAATTTTTGGGGCTTATCGACGCACCAACTGCCAGGGTCATATGGCGTCGCCAACTCTTCCCTGTTGGAAGGGTTTCTCGGGAGCCAGCTTGCCCTTGTTCAGGGAAGCCGCCGGGCCTGAACCCGGATCGGCTGCGTGGCAACAGCTATGCTGACCACTCCACTACCGCGCCCCCACCTGGTCGATTTTAACTCTTCTTAAAATTTGAGGTGGAGTTCTACTTTGAATTAGAAAAACTGTCTTTGAACGCTCCCTCAAATATTCGTATAAACTGCGCGATCCAGCCCCAACGGTAAAGAACGATGGAAAGATTGTTCTGAAACTGTGCAGCCAGACCGGTATTTTTAGATAATTTTCGGGGAAATTCAATGAAAGATATTAGGATAAAAACAAAATTTCAAAATTGTAGACTGCAAAAATATTTTTCTTGGCGTCACACAGATGCTGCCCACCATGTGCTGACCAATGAGGAAATAGACGAAAACCGTGCCTTGTATCTGTTTAGGAAGTAAGTAGTGTTTAAAAGTGGTATTTTCGCATTTTCTAAGCCTTTTTATATTGATTTGTATCAGAAAGTTTTTAGATCCTGTAGTTTTTGTCCCCAAGATTGTTTGAATTATTCCGTAGTATTTTGATGAATTATGGTGCGCCGATGCATCAACTCGATATTTTCTACTGGGGTGCTTCATTCATAGGCAGATTCAGGCGGGGAAAGAGGGTTACGTTTCCCCCGATCGACCCTAGGCGTCCCTCCCCCATCGACCTTCGGCACCCCCCACCGACCCTCGGCGTCCCCCTGATCGACCCTCGGCGTCCCCCTGATCGACCCTCGGTGCAACCCCCCATTGACCCTTGGCGCTCCTTGAAATGGTCACGGCACTGCCCTGAAAGGTCGATGGCGTCTCCCCCTGATATGTCGCTTCCCACTGCCCCCCCTGCCCCAGGATGCCAAAATCCGATAAGATTTTGCGCCCACCTAATAGGTGTTGCCTAGGGTCTCAAGCTCCCCCCCTCAAGATATCAGAGTGCATGTAGTAAAATCATACGTGGAGACTGATCAAAGGTAATGGCGGAGATGCTTCAGCCCCAAGCCCCCCCAAAGAAGTACTGGATGTGAGAATTGGCCACTCTGTGATAGAATTTGGCACCCCCCTGCTCGGATGCCGCCCCCTTTCGAAAAAAATCTTGGATCCGCCTATGCCTCCTTCTACTCTTTTGATCCTGCTTCTTGCAGGGGTAGGCTTTATCCTTGGGCCGCTATCATAGGCGGATCAAAGATTGCCGATCGGGAGGACACCTTCCCGAGGGCGCCATTCTTGACCGGAAAACCCTATCGGATGGGCGAAAAATCCTACCGGTGGGAGCCGATTTACGCATCATGGGGGGAAGCGACATTTCAGGGAGGCGCCGTGACCATTTCAGGTGACGCCAAGGGTCGATTGGGGGGGGCACGTACTCCCTTTGCCCTCTGGATCCGCCTATGGGGCACGTGCCCACTTTGCCCCTGCCCCCTGGATCCGCCCATGGCCGCCATTCATATTTAGCCCGGGAAACTGACATATTGAAATAATTCAGTAGATATATGCCTTTATTCGTTTCAAGCTGTCTGAAATTCCTGTTTGAATCCACGATGAAAAATGCGTTTCCAAATATGGATCATTGTTCCCATTGTTGGGAACGTAGCCATTCTTGGACACGCTGACCACAGTTTCCCCCACTGATGACGCAGCCACCTCTGTCACTGTCGTACCCCACGTTTTCGGGTCCAGGCTCTGTAAACAGATTTTTTAGTATTTCAAGCTGTTCAGTTCTCTTCAGAATTGGGATGAGTCAAAACAGGCTTCTCTTCCTGGCCAGGGACGCCTACGACTTTTTATTAGAGGAGCAAAAGAAGAAATTCAGTACAGCTTCAGAGGGATTAACACAGGCTTTCCCTTCCTGTTGCGTGGTTGAAGCTCAAGTGGCTTTAAGGGGATTGAAGTTTATTCCGGGCACCGACCTGGAGGGATTTGTCATGCAACTGAAGCGACTCACCAGTCAGGCCTTACCCGATGGTGATTCTCCAGGACTTCTGTTCAACTACTTCTTGCAGACCATGCCAGCCACATTTCAAACGCGTCTAGTGTCTGACGGGGTAACAACTCTTGAGGCAGCGGTTGCTTTAGTAAGGAACTTGTGTTGCGCGGAGAAACTGAACAGAGCTCAGACAGTCAGGCATGCAGATACAGAAAGAGATCAGTTCCGCGTGTAGCGGAACTAGAGGACACACTAGTGAAGTTGGAGGGGCCCACCCCGGGTAAAACCTGTTTTTGTTGTGGGAATGAATTTGGGGCACCTCCGTTCATTGTGTAGCCACTGGTTTGCACTTGCTACCGGTGCAGGGCGGCCGGTCTTTTGGCTCGTCAGTGTAAGGCGGGAAACAGCCCACGGGGTCCCGGTGCAAGCGTCCCGCCAGCGTTCACCCCGGAAATGCCTCGACACCCCGGTCCAGAGATGCCACCTCCTCGAGGGAGCACTCACAGCCAGGTGGAGCGGTCAGCACTCAGGTATCACAGGCTCCGGTCCATCAGACCAGAGGGGCAACCAGTCCCCAGTGAATGTCACTGCCACCCTTTACGCAAGGACATGACTTTTGATGCGGTTTTGGGAGGGGCCAACTGCTCATGCTTACTTGATACCGGTAGAGCCATTCATTTGGTGAGTAAATCTGTGTTTGATGTCCTCCCACATCCGCGAATTCTGCTCGAGACTTTGACACAAGCGAGGACAGCAACACAGGATCCTTTGCCTTTCTTAGGGAAAGCAAAAATTTCGCTTCAACTAGGAGCAGTGGCGGATCCAAGGGGAGGGGCAAAAAGGCATTTGCCCCCCAAACGGAAAAGCTCGGGGCAAAACTATGTTGTTGCCCCCCCCAAAGCGATCGACCTCCTTTTTTCCCCGGCTCCCTTTTTAGTTTATAAGCAAGACTTTGGTGCTTTAACTCAACTTCAAACACAACCAGTTAAGTTCAGTGCAAATATGTGGCCTTGGATAGGAAGAAGTATCTTGAGCCCATATCTTTCAGCCCATGACTTTTTTTTGCTCGAATAGCCAGGCCTACCGGCAAGTCATATTGTAGCGCAATTTTTCAGTGCGTGACGTATTTTTCGACTTTTGCCCCTCCCAAACCGACCGGCTGGATCCGCCATTGACTAGGAGTGCAGACTAAAGTGATTTCATTGTATGTCACCAACGACATCGACGTTCCCGTTCTTTTAGGATTAGGGTTTTTGTCGGAATGTCCCTGTGTTGTAGACATTTCTGAAGGTCGATTAGTTCTCACTCCAACTCGTGCGGTTCGTTCAGTGTCTGCTTCAGTTATTTCTGTGGGCAAGGTAATGCTGCAGCGCGACGTTCCTGTTCTACATGGACAAGAGCTTGTTTTGCCCGGATTTTTACCCACACTGAAAAACCAGAAACGGATTTATCTACGGTGCCAAAATCCACCCTGGCGAATATTTTACACCCGATATCAACGCAAAATACATGAAACAGGAATAATAAAACCCCAACCCATGGGTCGAAAATATCAACCAACAAAAAGACACCATTTTTAGGATTCTTCTACGGTGCCAAAACCACCCTCTTCCGGCATTATTCCACAACTTATTTACACCGGTGAATGCAAAAATGCATGTGTTTGGGGGAATATTCCTACACCACTGGAGTAAAAAGATTATCAGACAAACCGGAACAGTGAAACTAGAATCGGGGAGTAAAAATATATTAAAATGTAAATTTCCAGCGTAGAAAAACTTACAAGGTGAGAATGAACCCGCGTTCAATATTCCATTGCGCAAAAAAACATGGATTAAAAACGACCCAGTTTATTCTCATTAGGCACTTGATGTTAGTTTACTCTGATAACAATGATTAGTATACACTGATGAACATACACCCAACGGAGAGTTTAAATCACTTGTACTTATAATCACTTCCAATCATCTAAATACCTCTAATTAGCACTCTAATCTTGAACCATATTGGAATACTATCAATCACTACAATAATTCGTTTGTCTTTGGACAGACATGGCTTAGACTTACAACTTTGCCATGCCATAGAATCGCTGGTTTTGCTCCCCCAACGTTTCCGTTGTATCATTCATTAACACCGGACCATCACCACCCATCACCGAAGATCACTTAGGCGCTTCACACTTTTTGAGGGGGATCACGAATCCCCTGAAAGGTCGATGGCGCCCTGAAATGTCGTTTTCATACCTTGCCTTAAAGGGAGATACGCGAAAAAATTATTATTGTGGTTTCTTGTCATTTTTGGGAGGCCACTCACTTATTAACGAGATTTGTTTCCTCGCGATGGGATCTGGTGGCTCCTGGCAGGTTTGGAGCCCACAGGAAGCCGGTTTTCGCCCACAATCGGAGCCCCTGGTCCGGATACAATCCCTGTGGGTCTATAGGCTAACCCCGCCACCCCCCGCTGCTGTCGGAATGAGAACCGGCCCCCACCTTGGCTTGTAATATCATTGAAAAAGCATAATCTTAGTGGCAAAACCCTTTATCACTGGCCCGCCCTACCCCCACCCACCGTGGATCTTGCCCCACACTTGAAGCTCTATACACTTGAAACTCTGTAGCCCTTGAAGCGGCTTATATATATATATATACATATATATATATACAGTGTCCTGAAATGAATTTCGTGAAACCCACACCCAGACTTGATCAATTTTGACATCCTAAATCTTGAATTTTGACATCCTAAACAAAATCATCAGAATCATCGGCTTGCGGCATCATCAGCTTTCGGGGTGGTGGCCTCAATGAGCTTTTAGTGAGCCCTTATTTGCATCTCCTACTGGTTTTTGCCTTGTGTTAACATGTACTGGCATGGTTTTTATTGCTTGTTGCCGTTGTCGCAAACACATGTACGGATCTCAATGAATAAAAATGCAGCATCATCAGTTTCCTTTTTCAGAAGTTGAGGAATGGAAGCAGGCCAGACCAGCAACTGAAGCCAACATACCATTTGATAAAGATGCTGCAACACTAGCTTTGGAACCTATTACCTTCATATGGAATGCAGCATTCTTTACACAGTCCTGTTAGGACGGATTCCATGTCAAAATAGAACACAGCAATCATCTTTGGAGAGAAGGAAGTTTGAATACTGAAGGATTCTAGCACAAACATTTTACAATAAAAGCCAAAAGGACAAAACCCTGTAAAGAGAACATTCCTAACAATTGCTTCTTCACAAGCACACTGAGATCTCACAGAATGTGAAAGATAATGCCTGACAAACAGCATGTCTAAACCGGAGATGCAATTAGCTGAATCAACCAATAACAAAAATAAAGTCAGCCATCGACCCCTCACGTCTCTTAGCGCACTAATAAACTAAGACGACTAATAATATACCCCACTTTATAAGCCCCACTCTTTCCCTCTCTCTCCTCCTCTTCAACAACCAAAGCCCCCACGCCTCACACTCTGTGGATGTATGCTTCGTCTTAAACATATAGCTGAATTCAAAATAAACTCGATGACTAGCGGCAGCGCTGACTCGCGATACCATTTGAAAATTGATGTTCAAGGACAAATTAAAAATGCAAAATATTGCTCGTAATTTTGCTAGCCGAAACTGGTGGTCAAAACTGCCTGGGGCTAAGGCTGGTAGAGACATCATGACATTCACATTGCTCGAAACCCAAGCAATCATCACCACATCGTTCTTGGAGGCTACTGCAGCCAAGGCCCAAGGCCTGAAATGTAGTGCTACTGACGTAATATATAGTTTGATGACGTCAGCTCCTTACGACTGAATTTCGACATCCTTAGAAATCGCGTGGTCAGGTGAGTTATAACATTTGTTTTTGAAGTTTCTGTCAAAAGAAACTTTTGAGAGTACCCAGAATATGAAATCAAAATCTTTCTATTCAGAAAAAATATTGTTTAGCCATATTTTGGGTCATGTCACTCGGAATTTTGAGTGGAACAATGCAAGCATTCCTAAATAATTTCGACATCCTTGACTTTAAAAAGAAATACTGTAGTTTTATCATGCTTTGTGGTTTAAAATATATAAAATTAAAAATTCTGCTGTCTTGGTTTGATAAAGTGATCCCAATATTGGATATTTGTTCAACAGTTTTTAAAAAAATAATACCCAAACATGGAATCTTCACGGATCAGAAAACGCCTCTATGTATTTCTCGGAATATCTCCAAAGGCAGCCAAAATATTTCGATGAATTTCAGGATGCTTTAAAAAATAATGAACGATTAAGGTAAAGTTAGTTTTTCTTTACAAACGCCGAATCTCTGCGTGATTTAAAGGTGGAGAATTTCGACATCCTTCTCACGCTCAGAGGGCCCGCCTGGTCAGTTCACTCGCATTAGAAAACCGTACTGGCTACCGGTGTCGACAGGCTTGCCTGAATTTGACGCGAGATGTATTTCAGCATGGAAAATGAATTTGCCGCAGTTGAGATTAGTGTTTGTGTACGTTTCTGGATTGCATGCGGGTGTCGTCGAAGCTCATACGTACGTTTGAGAGTTGTGTTGTAAGTAGCCAGCGTTCGTATGTCTTAAGCCTTAAGCAGACTAATCTAACCTCAACCTGTTGATCGTTCTGTATTTCAATAGGGTAATATAGTTCAAGTTTGAAAATCCAGGCACGTGGGTAAAGGTAAGTTATTATTTTCATGGTGGCCATTTGACTAGGTATTTTTATTGTGATTGCATGCTGCAATTTTCCATGAATGCAAGTGAAAACAGAGGGAGTGAATCCTGCTGATTTAGGTATAATTTCAAAAATAAGTTTGTTTGAAAATAGTTTGTTCAAATGGACAAGTTTTGGAATTTCCCCTCCCTTTTAGACATTTCAGCTTGTTAAAGGTTCTAAAGCAAGACCTATCTCACCCGAGGTATTGTTTTGGTAGGTAGGTATTCCAGACTTTGCTTTACGTATCTGTAGGTTTGCGGCTTATTAATGTATTCCCTTGTACGTTTCTGATGCTTTTATTTGGGAAAAATGCTGAACTCTGCAGGAGTTGGATTTGTAGGTTTCTCAAGTTGTTTTAACTTCTGTTAATACAGTTAATTTTAATATTGTCCGTCCCTTATTTGTTTTTGTATTTCATGTGCATGTAATGTTTTAGTACGTGTATTTGTTTTCCGAGATGTTCTAACCCTACATTTGCTATTTCCCCTTTTGACAATTAATTTTGACCTCTTTTCCCTGAATTTTGACATCCCACACTCTGCAGAAAAGTAATTTCAGGACACTGTATATATATATATATATATATATATATATATATATATATATATATATATATATATATATATATAGCCACAGGCGTTGCTACTGGGACCTGGGAAGAACTGGGCCCCTCTTTTGGAAGAAAGTGAGAAGGATGCCAGCTCTTTGGCCGAAAATAACATTGAATATGCAGGGTCTAACTGATGTAGGTAGTGTTTTATCACCCACCCCCCACCACTCGAACATCTAGGCGACGCCAAGGGCGGGGCGGGGCCCGGCTGCAGCCACAGGCGGCCGGGAAAACACAGGGGAATGCTCTGCAATTCTGAGAATAGGCTCGGCTTCGGCAGTGGGTCAGGGTAAATTCTGAGGGGTCCAGTCGCAGACTCAGAGCCTCTAAGTGGACTACAAGGACCCGGGTACGCTACATTTGGGTGGCATTTGAAGGCAATTTGCTGGGCTGGGGTACAGCCGCAGCCACCGGCCCCTTTGCGGGGGTAGTGGCTGTGCCGAGGGCGTTTCTTTTCATTGCTTACAGGTGAGCCCAAGGCGGGGCGATCGCCTTATCCTCCCCCCACTTGGATTCGCCCCTGGTGTTGGCATTGGTGAAATGTCGCATTTTTCATCGATAAGTCCGCCATATTGAACTTATGATCTGTATACTGACCTCGATTTATAAACCACGAGAGAAAAAAAGTTGATGACCATGATCTCTCAGGTAAAAATACGACACAATCATATTTCCATCAAAGTACAAATATGTAGATACAATCAATCCAAGCACAATACAAGGATAGGTTGGACAGCAAGGGGAGAAGTGGGACAACTTGTCCCAGTTCTCCCCACCCCGCCATTTTTCAGAATTGCGATGTCAGCATAATTAAAACCCCTTTCGTTGTTCGAAGCTGGGAAAGATCGATGGAAAATGTGACACCAACTTTATTGCACCAAAATAAAGAACTTCTCGGTTGCATATTTAACAGAAAATCCACTCAAGAAAACGTAAAAATTAACTTTTAAGGAACACTCACCTCTCGCTTCCAGCACCCACCGGAAAAGGAAGTTGACGCCCTAGTGATGCAGCGGCACGTGTAGTGCGGAAATCAGCTGAAAATTATATTTTTGGCTCACTCGTGGATTCAATAATGGGGTGTCCCCCTTCTCCTGCGTCCCAGTTCTCCCACTCTCCCCTACCTGTATACACTCAAAACCGCTCAGGAGAACTTTGCCACAAACTTCTCCCATTAGAAGCCAGTGGTGTCTCCCTGTTCTATCCCAATACCTCATTGAGTTCTTTGCATTTTGGCGGGAAAGTGTAAGAAGCCCCACGTATCTTTCGGATGAGAACCCATTGGGACCGTTCTCATGCAAGAGAACAGGCGAGCACCGGCACTCAAATACATCGATTTTAGCTTCTTCGTAAAGAACGCGAAGAAGGGATAGCGTTCTCGAACTACTTCTCGGGAATGGTCTCAGCTGATTGTGCGCGTGCGTGACGCTGCGGGGCTGCGTCGCCATGGCAACACAACGACGCGATAGCGGATGGTTCATTTGCAGTGGGAAGCTCCGGGAGTTGAGAAGTGGAGCATCTGGCGCCTGTTTTGTTAAGGTAAGTGTGACGACACTTTGTTAATTGGTAACAACTGTCGTGTATGGTAACTAAATGTGGCTACTGGCCTATGGAAAATTTGCATCTTTGTACAAAACTGTGGTACCACCGACTCTTTGTGGCAGACCTGGCAAAACGTTTGGATGGGGCCAGCCCTGGAAAAAATTCAAAAACTTAGTGTTTCTGAACAACAAAAAAACAAAACGCTTTGCGCTTTGAAGAAGGGTCACGGGATCCACTGGCGATGTGCAGTTAGGCTGACTTTACCGTCTTCCTGTGAGAGGCGAGGTTTGGGAAGGAGGGGAGGGTTGGTTTTGTCCATCCGTCCATAGGCAGATCTTGAATTGCCGATCAGGGAGAGACACATGTTCAGGGCGTCATCCAGACCTGGGGGACGCCAATGCCAGGGCGGCACAAATATATCCGTTGGGCGCCAAATCCGATCGCGATAGCGCTTATTCTTGCTTCCCGGGAAGGAAGCGACATTTATGGGGGCCCCATTGACCTTTCAGAAAGTGTCATTGATCTCCAGGGGCATCGATAATCGGTTGGGCGAAGTGGTGGCAAAAGTCTTTAAAAAGTATCTTTGTCCCATAGATCGGTCTATGCATCCCTCATATTCCTCTGATATATCTTTAAAGTAAAGCTGGTAAAATATAGCTTATGAACCGGCATCTTAATGCTCAAATAGAACAGACCAGTGGCGGATCCAAGAGGCCTGCCCCTTAGAAATGTCCGAACCCCAATAGTAAATGCATAGCTGGATGCTGTCCGAGGTGCTGGCGGGGCAGGCTCCAAGCCCCCACCCTCCCTCAAATGAAATCTTGGATCTGCCACATTAACTCAAACGTTTGGGTGTTTTTGGTTCATTTTTCGCGTGTTTGAGCAGACTCATTTCCTTTTTCAGAGGCAGAACAAGTGGCGGCCATCAAAAGCCTGCTCGGGACTGCTGGGTTGGTGGTTCGTCAAAGCTGAAAATCGAGGAGGTCAGCCTAGTCCTCAGAGATCAGCAGCTTTTAGAGGAGATGCTGGACGTGAGTGGGCCTCACGCAAAGCCCCGTGCGTTTGTGAACAGATATCTTCTTTATCTGCAGACATAAGGGCCTGATCATTAGTTATGCTCCCTTTATAGGGGCGTTCGACCTCCCTACTGACGTCATGTGCCTTCACTGTTTGCAGGCCACATCATAACAATTTTGATCCGTTTGTGTTACAATATAAAGAAAACGCATTGTGTTGTTTTGTCGCCAAGTGAATCTTTAAGAGTCTATAAATATTTGATTGAACACCAGTGCATTGTATTAACTTTGGCGTGATTTTCCATGCCTCACCACACCAGTTTCACTTCTTTGGCATCCCATTCTTTTGGAGAAGTCACGGTTACGTATGCCCATTTTCAGCTGCAGTTCTGTGGAATTATCCGCTTTTTTCTAAGTGCTTAACAATTTGGCTGAGACTCAAACACGAGGTCATGTTTCTGATTAGCTCCACCACAACAGTGGAGCTTATCAAAATGTGACTTGGCATCCGGCCTTAGACCTAATTGCTAAGTGCTACGAATAAGCGGATAATTTACGTGAAGCTAGCGGCATTTCTCCTTTAAGCACCATATGAAAGAATTTTAGCACGTCTTCATGAAGAAAGGTAGTCGTTCTCAGAGTAGACGCAGCGTGAAAATTTCGAGAATCTATTACTTTTGAAAGATGGATACGGCTTCTTCTAGAAAACTCTAAAAACCGGAAAGGGTACTCACAGAACATTCTTAAGACAGCTGAGAACTGTTTGAGTTCTCCTGAAAGAAATGAAATACGTTTCACCGAAGAACATAAAGAAGCGCATCACGTCTCGATATGAGAACCCCTATCAGTCTCGTTGAGAACCCTGACAGGTCTTAAAATTTGCTGTCCGATTATTGATATGGTGCAAGTTAAGTGCAAGAACTCTACGGGTTCTCCACCGGTTTTCAGTGTACGAGTCGTGATCAATCCTCTGAATGCGGAACTGCGGTGGGTAGTTCAAGCTCAGAACTGCAGCAGAAAGGAAATGGCGCGATTCCACCCACGTGTAAACTGTAGTAAAAACATACTTCCTCTATCATAGAAACACACCCAAACGAAAATCAAAAAATAAATACATTCATCTAGGGTAGCTAAATCATTCAAGAACTTGTTTTAATCTATTGGCAGGATTATTTCACCACAGGAGAGTGAAACTATTCTTGGGGCAGTTTGTGAGTTCTATAGAAATACTCTGAGGTGATACATTTACACCTTTGCATTTTCAGTACGAATGAAACTGCACTGTGCTAAAATGAAATAGTGATTAATTTACCACATGCGTGTAATATTGCACCTTTTATTCTTATATTAAGCTGGATGTCGGAATATATTTACCAAGAATTCTAAACAAATTCTTGATAATGGGGTAATTTTAGGAGCAGACAGATTGAAATTCTACGCTTGAGGTGTTGTTTTTTCAGTGCAATTAGTGACGCTCATGGCCTGACGATGTTTGAACCCACTTTGGATATTCCTGGTATAGTTTGTTCCAGCTATTGTTAATGTCGAGGGACAGTCAGTACCTTTCGTTGTCAGAAACATCTCTTCTGATCATTTGACGCTACCTAAGCGGTCTGAGTTAGGTCAGCTGGAGATAGGAGTGGCGGAGTGCCAACCTTCTCATCAAAAATCTCATTCGTGGCTTGATGAGGTTGACTTGTCATCAAGTGAGGTCTCTGAATCTCAAAAAGAGGCCGTTCTTGAACTTCTGTCAAAGTACGATTTGGTGCGGGATGGCAGGTTAGGTTTTACTGATCTTGTAGAACATGAAATAGACACAGATGATTGTTCCCCGATCACGTCAGTAGCGCGCAGAATTCCTTCGTTTCGGCAGGACAAGGTCAAGGCTGAGTTTGACGACATGGTTGAAAAGGGAATTTTCGTGGGGACTTTCAGCTCTTGGGGGTCACTGATTTGTGTAGCCACTAAGAAAGATGGTCGGGTTAGAATTTGCGCCGACCTTCGTAAGGTTAATGTTGCCATGAAAGTCCCGTCGTTTCAGATTCCACGCATGGATTCAGTACTGGATTCGTTTGGAGGTTGTCAACTGTTTTGTGTGCTAGATTTGAAAGAAGGCTACATCCAAATCAAAGTTGCAGACAAAGATGTGCCGAAAACTACAATCGCTACTCCTTTTGGGACGTATGCGCATGCCAGATATCCACTCGGTGCTTCAGGATCTCCGGCTACGTGTGCCAGGTTACTCGATCTGGTCCTAAGAGGTCTCCCACCCGCCACAGCTTTCAACTTATTTGATGATCTCATCTTAGGTGCAGAGACGTTCGACGAACTTCCGAGAAGTTGGATTTCGTTCTTGACCGGTTGCAGCAGGCTGGGTTGTCGATCAACTTTAAAGAAGTGCTCCTTGTTCCAAAAGACTGTGGAAATTCTTGGGACACATCATCTCCGAGGAAGGGGTTGCCGTGGATCCCGAGAAGGTTGAAAAGGTTCGCAATTGACCGGTTCCGCACACTGCACGTCAGCTGCATTCGTTCTTGGGTTTGGCTAGCTTCATGTGCAAACATATCAAGGACTTCGCTCTCATTGCAGCCCCATTGATGAAGCTGTTGCACAAAGACGTAAAGTTTCAGTGGTCCGAGGAGGCCCAGCGGAATTTTGATAGACCGCTCTGACCACTTTCAGAGGCACTTGTGTTCACAGTCCCAGATTCTAGTCCGACGCTGGATCCTTTATTTTGGACACGGACGCTTCTCTTTAGTCAGCTGGCGCCGTCTTAAAATAAGTGGGAGAGGAAGAGAAAGTCATAGTGTATGGTAGTCATACATTTTCAAAAGCACAGTGAAACTACGGGGCAACAAAGCGAGAACTTTTGGAAGTTGTTTTGTTTGTTCAGAAGTTTTCTCCTCGCCTGTTGGAACGGAAGTTCATCGTGAGAACCGATCACGCTAGCCTTCAGTGGCTTCTGAATTTTAAAAATCCGTGTGGCATGCTCGCACGTTGGTTTGAAGTTTTGGCTCAGTTCAGCTTCACAATTGAGCACACGCCTGGTCGTGTGCACGTCGTGCCTGATGCCCTCAGTCGTCGGCCTCCAGATATGGCTGACAAAGCGTGCCAGACAGGTGACACTGTTCACACTTTTCGTGTTACCGCGTCAGACTGGTCCACCAGTTACATCAGAGCAGAACAAGAGAAGGACCCAGACATTTCTGGGGTTACCAGACACTTGTCCGCAGGTCGCAAACCAAAGAAAAAAAGCTTTCGAGTTCCAGGGCCGGGAAATTCCCTTCTCAGTGGTCCCGCCTGAGACTGATAGAGGGTGTTTTGTACCGGCTTTATCGCCACAAACCGTTCGAAACGGATCAGCTTTACATTGTTTTGCCAAGTGTACTGACATCAGGTGCTTTGACATCGCTTTATTCTGGTCCTGCAGGTGGCCATTTTGCTGCCGATAAATTATTTGAGCAGGTTTGATTGAGATTTTGGGGGGCCTTCCATGTTGGCTGAGATTGACATATTTTGTAAAATTTGTCCGAACTGCGGTTCCCGGAACGCACCGGTTCCCGCGCCCCGAGCATCTCTGGGAGCGTTGTTGGCATCGGCGCCACTAGATGTTGTTGGGTTGGATATTTTGTCGTCATTGCCAGTGACACCTATTGGTCACAAGCACATTCTCGTCGTCGTGTACCATCATTCTCGCTGGGTAGAAGCATATCTTAAAACTCAGGAAGCGACTGAGGTTGCCACCGTTTTTGTCCGCGAGTTCGTCTAGAGATTCGGCTGTCCGAGGCGTATACATTATGGTAAAAGGGAATTTCATAGGGAAAGGCATGACAACACCATGTAAACTGCTAAGTGTGGACAAATCAAAGACCACAATATTTCACCCAATGGCTAATTCGATAGTGGAACGCACGAACCGAACGTTGCTGAACATGTTAGCTAAGTTTTAAGACAACCATCAGCATGCTGAGTGGGATACGAGTCTACCTCTCTTGTTACTGGGGCTAAGGTCGCAAATTCGCCCCGGTAGCTCAGTTGGTAGAGCGTTGGGCTCCGGCCCGCTGCTCAGAAGCATGCAGTGGCAGTGCATGTCCAGGTCTGGGATCGGTTCCCCTGAGACGCTCCGGCGCTCAATAGTTTGCCCGACGTAGGTCGACTGGCAACCGACTGGTGAGAGGGTGACCTGAGCGGGGCGGCCGTCCCTGTGCTTTGTGGGACGTTAAACTTTGGCTTCTAAATTATCCCTTCATTGTGGGAGTTGCTCGTTCGGGTGGTGGGGTCGGGGTCTCCGTGACAAGTCCCTTGAGGACTTAAGTGAGACTCCGACTCCAGCAGCCGTACTGGGAACAAGCTGGACAAAATTTATAATAAAAAAATTCACAAGTCTCTCGATAACCATAATTGTTGGGGTTTAACGACGCACCAACTGCCAGGGTCATACGGCGCCGCCAACTCTTACCCTGTTGGAAGGGATTTTGGGGATCAGATCGACTTATTCAGAGGCTCCGCCGGGACTTGAACCCGGGACCGGTGGCTTAGAAGAAAAGGGTGCTAACCACTAAGCCACCTCATCCCCACAAGTCTCTCGGAGTCTCAACATATTGTATCCTGTTTGGCAAGGAGCCAAGACTTCCTGTATAGTTAGAGTTAAGTGAACCTGTGAAAGGTCGAATCACACAGCGATCACCGATCGCTGTGTGATTCGCTGTGACCGATCGATCACAGCGTATTTAGATCATCTCATAGAGCCAATTTGAAGTCTTTGCATGAAGTAGCATTAGAGAACTAGAGGTTCAGTCACAGGAGAAACAAGATCGCTTATGATTGTAAGATAAATTATTTCGATTTCTCCCCATGAGACCAGGTTTATTTGCACAATGGCGTTGTTCCCCGAGGGGCTTATTACAAGTTTCTCAGACCATGGAAGCCGGCGGTAGTCATTGAAAAAAATCGGCGACATGAACTATCGCATCAAGGTGAATGGTGCCAAATCCACGTTACTGGTACACCACAACAGCTTAAAGCCCAGAGTAGGGAGCGACAGTGAGGATGGGGCAGGCCCTGATCCAGTTGAAGGGACGGGTCATGGTGAAAGAGCTGCTGCAGCTCCTCAGGGTGGGACAGGCATACGCAACTCGTGCCGTGAGTCAAGCGGGTCTCAGTGGAATGGTCAGACTAGTCGACCAGTTGAATCTGTACACACCACGGAGGAGTCACGTGCTCCGTTTCTGTCGTTCAATCTTTTTGCGCTGCCGTTTGTTCCGGGTGGTCCATCTGTTTCTCAGGGAGATGGAGGGGGTTCGAATCAGACGGTTCCTTCAGGCACAAGTGTGGACCAGGAAGTGGCTGATGTTCCTGTCCCACTTCGCCGACGTTCATTAAGGGATAATCGAGGGGTCCCTTCAGATCGGTTAGATCTTTAATCAGTGATGTATTGTTAACATTGACGTTGGGTAGCGTGCGGATTAATTCGAATTCCTAGCTTGGTGCTAAGTTGTAAATTGGGTTATAGTGGACAATGCTGCAATTCTGGCCAGGGTTTCTGCATTTGTTATGCCTCCGAGGTGAATCGAGGCGAGCGTTACCTATAACAACAGAAGCCCAGCGAGGGAGTACGGATATCCAAAATGCGACTGTGTATGTGTGTGATTTTTCGATTGTGTTGTTGTGCTAGTGCGGAAGTCGCTGTGAGCAGACTGTCGGGCCAGTACACTGCCCCATTGTTGTCCAGATACCACGTTTTCCATGAGGTCGTGCGGGTAAGGGGGATTTTTTCCATAAGGAGGTGAAGTGTAGGGTGTGTAGGCGCTGTGGATCGCTTTCGACTGTCTAGAATTTGCACCTCTAGTCGTTCGCGGAAATTCTTGCATCTCGCTTCGTGGCTATCAGTGGGGAGGGAGGCGGCTGTCCCTGCCCCCTTAGCTACACCCATGGTGGCTATGTTTATCCCTAGACTTTTTATCATTGTCGACTCGTAGTACTTTAACAGAAATGTAAGGGAAATTTTATACTTGTATTTATTTGTAGTTTAACGCTCTGAATCACTCTGAAGATTGAATCACTCTGAATTTGCGTAATTTTCCATCCCTAACTCGAGGAGACGGGCCAAATAACTTATAAGCAGACGAGAACAGTATAACTTCGGTGATATTGAATGCAGCTCATTCAAAACATTGAAGCCGGCTTAAACAGGATGGAATGTCAAGGGAAATAACCTAAGGTCCTAGATAAGAAAAGTGAAGAGTAAAAGGCGATAGGTGGGAGAAGATCCATAAAAACTAAAACTACTTTGAATTCCACAGTAGATCCCTGTGGAACACCACGAAAGTAAAAAAGAGCATAAAACAGCTTAAATGAACTTAAAAAGGTGGAAAAGCACAGGTGAGATGTGGAATGAACTAAAACGCTGCTAAAAACACCAAACTCGCGCCGCCATTGTAGACTGGCTGAAGACGATGATTCTGGCCAGCCCTGGCGACCAGCCCGCGATGTACATACGCTACATTGATGACGTTCTGGGCATATGGACACATGGTGTCTAGAGCCTCAACGCATACTTCATGTTTATAAACTCTGTGCATGATCACATCAAGTTCACTTTGGATCATACGGCTTCTTTTGGTTCCATCCCATTTCTTGACACTCTCATCTCGGTTTACGATTCTGGAAAGTATCACATAGAACTCTATTACAAGCCCATGGCTACCCCAATCATAATGCCATTTGACTCAGCCCAGCCCATTTCCATGAAAAAGGCCGTGGTACGCTCACAATTCACTAGAGCCATTCGTGTCTCCACTCCGGATAGCCCACGTGAAAGGAGTTTGGATAAGGTGGAGTCTATTTTCATCGGGAACGGCTACCCGATGCACTTAATCCGAAAACTAAAGTTTGAGGCTCTCAATCCACGGCCAAGACCAAGGGATCATGTTGACAGTCACACTCCTCTGGTGCTTCCATTTGTGGATGACTCCCTGGCCAAGCAAGTTCAAGGGCTCATAAGGAGCTCAGGGTTCTCGTTGAGGGTAGCATGGAGTAGTGGGCCCTCTGTGAGGAACATGTTGGTGAGATCAGCCCTGGAACCCCCGCTGTGCCCGGGAGGTGGTAGATTCTGTCACGCCTGCCATGCTAATTTGCAGGGTAATGCCATGTCAGAAAACGTGACTTATCGCATAGATTGTAAATTGTGTGGGCCCGACGAGTCTTTTTACATTGGAGAGAGTCGACGCTCTGTTCGGTTTAGGTTCAATGAACGAACACCTTGAGGATGCACGTCACAAACGGCACAACAAGCCTTTCGGGGACCATCGACGACTGGTTCACCCGGACCAGAGCCTCACCACGGATTTTTGGCTATTACAATTTTGAAACCCACTAGGGATGGGCCCGACTGCAAGATTTCCGAGTCTATTCTGATCAGACAACACAAACCCAGTCTAAACACACAGTCATCCTCTTGGCCGCTTATTCGTTATCACCCTCACACGCACGGAGGCTCTCATCTGAACTGTTTTAAACTGCGACACTGTCGAGGCAGAATAAAAGTTTACCTCAGGGGTCTCGTTCTCACCCTTTCACTGCCTTACACCTGATGAAGGTCCATGACCGGAACGTCGAGGTTTACCTTTCCCTGACTTTCATTTCCCTTTTGAGTTACTATGATGTTCCCTGGCCTCTCCCCTGAATCCGGAAATGCAAAAAACACTAAAGATTATATATTCGGGCACAGCCCTTCATCAGAATCGTGGAGTAAATATCAATAATTCTCAGTCCAAGTATAGCCAGACCTCGAATTGAGCTTCACACAAAAATGCCTTTTAGAAGGCATTTTTGCCTATTCTAAAAGGCATTTTTTTGTGTGAAGCTCAATTCGAGGTCTGGCTATACTTGGACTGAGAATTATTGATATTTACTCCACGATTCTGATGAAGGGCTGTGCCCGAATATATAATCTTTAGTGTTTTTGCATTTCCGGATTCGAGGGAGAGGCCAGGAACATCATAGTAACTCATCATCATGCTCCTCGCCGCAGCACTTCAAAACTTATCATTTCCCTTTTATTTATGTCCACGCTATTCTTGAGGCTTCCATTACGGTTGTAGTGTATACTTTGAATTTTAGTTCACTTACAGTTTCAGTTTACGCACAGAATTTTAGTTTTTTGACCGAGTTTGGTTTTTAGCAGCGTTTTAGTTCATTCCACGTCTCACCTGTGCTTTTGCACCCTTTTTAGGTTTATTTAAGCTGTTTTATGCTCTTTTTTACTTTCGTGGTGTTCCGCAGGTTTCTGTTGCAGGATTTGAAGTATTTTTTATTAGTATTTGTATAATTATTTTTAGTTTTTTTAGGAGGGGGCGCGGTAGTGGAGTGGTCAGCACTGCTGGCTCCCACGCAGCCGACCCGGGTTCAAGGCCCGGCGGCTTCCCTGAACAAGGAGCAAGCTGGCTCCCGAGAAACCCTTCCAACAGGGAAAGAGTTGGCGACGCCATATGACCCTGGCAGTTGGTGCGTCGATAAGCCCCAATAATTATTATTATTTATAGTTTTTAGGAATCTTCTCACACCTGTCGCCTTTTACTCTTCACTTTTCTCATGTAGGGCCATAGGTAATTTCCCTCGACATATCCAGCACGGTACCCTGTCTGCAGCAAGCCCTCCGAGAACTCAACGTAAACAGAATGGTTAACACGCGCCCCGCTGGGGCGAAATTCGCCCCTCCTAGTTTTCCCCAGATAGCTCAAAAACAAAGAGAGGCAGAACAAAGAAACTTACGGTACCTTATCCCTGATCAATTTTACACATCTGACCAAATTTTTTACCTAAGGTCATGTCAGGTCAAAGAGCTATTCAGGGTCAAGTGACCAGACCTCAAAACCTAAAATTACGAGTTTGAAGCAGCGCCAAGGGAACATTAGCAAAGCGATCAGTTTGAAACTTACACAATATGATAAGGTCATTAGGGTCTACAAATCTGCTGTCTCGGAATTTTGATATTGGTGACCTAAGGTGGGGTCAATTTTTTGGTCACCCCATTATAAGTCTATGGTGAAAAATAGAATGGACTCGTTTTCAGGAAATACTGGATAGATAAGGCTGAAAAACGTCAAACTGTCCATTCTTACCATAATCTTGACCATAAAGTTGAGTTTTTGAGCATCTGACCTCTCAAAGGTCATATCAGGTCACGGGAGCAGAGGGTGATTTTTTGCCAATAACTTCTCACTTGATTGAGATAAAGCTTCTATTTTGCTTGCATTGTGCTTATATTGTCACGGGGAGTCGATTGATAGGCAACATGACCGTACCAGGTCACTCTGTGACCCTGACCTAGGGCGAGGTCAGGTCATTTTACTATTTGACCTAGCAAGGTCATATTGTAGATCATTCGATTTGCCGCGATGAGAGAAATCCAATAATGCATAAAGATTTGCACTATCTCCCCTGAGGGCAGATCTAGAGAGGAGAACGTACACCAGTGTCCTGAAATTCACAATTTTAACCCGCGCCCCACCGGGGGTCCGGCGCCACCTTCGCCCCACCGGGGGGGCATCGATGGCCCCCCTCTAACTCCGAAAATATGGGCGTTAGCGCAAATCTGCAAAGTGCAATAGAAAGCTCGCGTGAATTCAGTAAGAAATTACTTCGCATGTTTTAGTGCTCAGGTCAATGGTTTGACCTCCAGAGGTCAAATTAGGTCAAGATCGGCTATTTTCACTCAAATATGCAATGATTAAGCAAACTGGGCATACCTCTTATGTCATTAGAGCTATTGAGGCCTGGTAAAGTACATTTGATAGCAAATTGCCTGTACTTTTTTCGCTATGTGGAACGTAAAGACCTCCCGCCAGTGGTTTGACCGCCAGAGGTCACCTCGTGACCTAATATGACCTGAGGTCACGAAAGGTCAAAAAGTGACCTTGCCGTATATCAAATGAAAGCCAGTGACAAGACAAACACGATGGTGTTTGTTTCACCGCTCTAGCTCAATTAGGTCAAAAGTTATTGTCAAAATACTGTTTTTGACCTCCAGTGACCTTGGATGACCTTGGAAAAGTCAAAGGGCAAATATGACCCCTGGGATCCGTGAAAGGGTGTCCAAAAACGTTGTTCTGAGCAGTCTGAGTATTTGCAATCATTTTTGTGGCTTTTATATCATGAAATAGCTTTTCCCCATGCTTTTCCAATGGGAGAGGTCGCCTCGTGACCTGACCTCAGGGCACGAAATCGAAAAATCCCGGATATACACCTTGTAGACCCTGGAGGGGTTATGAAGTGTAGGAAGTTTCAAATCGATCGACTTTGAAATGTAGCTCTTACAGAGCTCTAAAGTGAAGTGAGGTGACCTTGGTTGACCTCGTCTGGTGACCTGACCTTGGGTGACCCGGGGTAAAAAATTTCAGGGATGATGGGAAAATGATGCAGTGAGAGGTAGAGCCCTCAACCGCGGTGCTGCGCCTCGTCGTTTTTCTGCTATCCCGGAAAAACCTTAGGGGGCCATCGATGGCCCCCTCGGTGGGGCGAGGGTTAAAGGGAAAACGTATATTTTTCAGATTTATTTAGGGCTCACCAGGGACTTGTTTTGGCCTCACTTGGCAGAGGAATCCTGGGCATTAAAACCGGTATAATGCACATCTAAATTATGACAGTGAATACCCAAACCATATAACTATAATTCCCAACCACCTTTGATGTAATATCTTGCCTGATTACATCCTCTCGCCAATCTCAAACGCCAATACTACTCCCAGATAGACCAAGAATGATATGACAACAAAACAAAACAATCTCGGCCTGCCCCAAACTAAAACATAAAACCCACAGAAAAACTCCAACGGTGATTTGGGAAAAGTGAGAGAACAAAGGTTTTCTGGAGGTATAACAAATTTGGCATGTCCCAGAAGTTTCTGGCCCTTTCAAATACAAAAGATGGCGCATACTTTTTGCCTAAGCCGGCTTGGGATTGGCTGCTACCAGATTTTCAGGCGAAGGAAATACTTCACGTGGGTATTTGTTCAGTGAGGCCGATTGGATCGAGGCGCATTCGTTTTCGTCCACTTTTAATTTTCGGCAATTATTCGCATTAGAATAGGATAAAAGTCGCATTTAAATGGTCAAAATGAAACGTAGATTCCTACCAAGACCACCAATAATGTGAAAGTAATCTTATAATCTCCAGGAGGCTGCCAAAGTCAACGCTGATTTTTTTACTATTTTTTAGTGTTGGTGACATTGAGGAATGAATTAGGATATATGTTATTTTATTGAACAAAGGTTGGAAAGTAATACATTTTTTCTTCAAGAAAAATGAATAGATAATTTTTAGGTATTTTTATTACGCGGTTTAAGAGCTTCCTTGAATTTTTTAAATGCTCAGAACAACATCGTGATTCCGGTAAAAATATCCACTTTAAGTGAGGCCGATTCCACCTTTGAATATATTTCATAAAATACAGATCTATTTTTCTTTTTGTTAGTTTTTTTCAAGTTGAAACATATTTTAGAAACATTTCTAGCGTTCGATTGCCCTCAACCGTGCGATTATTAATGAGAAATGGGATTCCAAAGACATCCAAGTGCCGAATTGGCCTCGGTGAAAAGGCCTCAGCTGGATTTCGTCCATTCGGAACAATGACGTCACTTTGTCGTATTTGGGGGCCGAAATAGTCTCGGGTGTCATGAATGGGTGGGCAAGTGCACGCAGTGAGTTTTCTTTTAGTTAGTTAGGTAACCTTGGCGAGCCCTGCATTGAGGCGGAAATATCACCAAGGCGGAGAATACAGAATTTTTAGGTCAGTCTGGTTGTTGGAAAGAAGACTGGAAATTGAGTGAGTGCGTGGAAGGAATTTGAGTTTACTGTTGGAAGGGATATTGTGGATGAGGGTTCATTTCTTATCCTTGATACTGCAGCTTACCTTTCGGGAAATTCACGATTAATCGAACCATTTCTCCCATCTTAGGTATCTACAGGAGATAGGTGGGTACCTACCTACTCAGTAAAGTACTGGGTGAGGCCTTGCAAAAGTTTTCCACAGCTCGGAGGAAGGCTCAGACTGTACCTTTGCGGCTCATTATTTTTAAGGCTGAGTATGGTTGCTATTTTCTTAATCTGAACTGATAGCATACAAATATAGGCTGGTGGTTTTCACACATTGAAGCAAAATAATCCTGGCAGCGGTTGAGTGCTTAAGCCCCACGTCTTGCATTAGATAATGGTAGCCTGTGTGGTGCTTGCATGGGGAAAGTTGGAGAATATCAAAATAAGGGTAAGAAGGATTTTATCTCGTTGGCTATTTACCATGTCGTCAGGGTCAAATAATGTATTCTATATATAAACATTAGAAATTATGTAGCTTCCTAGTTCTATGTTAATGGGTTAGAGATTCAGGTTTATGAGATCCTATCTATATATGAGGTACCTACAATTGCGGAGTTTCATTGGGCCACTAGGATGTAGCAGAATGATGATTCTTGACTTCCATTCTACAGCAGATATTTTCATCTAGTCAGTCCAAACAAAAAAACTGGTGGTAGTTGTTGCTAGTATTATGAAGGCATATAAATACAGTCCTAATTCAAAGTATTATCCTAAAAAAGTATTGGTTTGGTAAGAAGCAATAAACAGGTCCAAGAAAAAGGCTGTGATGGGACTTGTAAGCCTGTAAATACTAAACAACAATGAGGCATGTTAATAAAGCTAGGGATTTTGGCCTCTTTTTGGGGTTTTGGCCTCACTCTCCACCTTGCATGAAAGCAATTTCAGGACCCTGACATATGTACACTGCTCTGTTGTAAGCCTATGGAGCATTCTTTGACCTATGCTGACCTCAGTATTGAACTGACATAAAATTATTCTTATAAATTATCTTCGTCTTGTCAAGAGCTTTCGAACGCCGCCCGTAATTTTCATTTAGCTTTCGTGGGGAACGAGATACGGAGGGGGGCAAAAACGCCCCCCTCCAGCGCGGGGCGCGTCATGCGAGGGACCCCAGCTGGGCGCGTGTTAACGAACAAAATATCAAAAATAATAAACAAAATAAACGAAAAATGGCATTCATATCCCCGCAGTGGTGGATAATTCGATCGCTTCTATTTAGGAACTAAAGGTAAAAGAATTTCAAACATCAACTTTCTTTGAGTTGTATAAAAAACATGGTTACTGACAGTGGCGGGCCCAAGGGGAGGCCTAGGGAGGCTCAAGCGTCCCCTGAAAGGTATGAACCCCTATAATTAATACATAGGCGAGGGGCTGCCCGAGGTACCGGCGGGTGAGGCTCGAGCCCCCCCCCCCCCCAAATGAATTCCTGGATCCGCCACTGGTTATACAGTTTAGGAACTCAAAGGTTTGATCTAAATGTTCACGCGTTCAAAAAGTACATGCATAAAATGAAAAAGCAGAGAATACTCTGAGGTGGAATAACCAAGAGAAATATACTTTGAATTAAAAATGGTGAAGCTAAGCTATATACATAAGATTTTTTCGTGTTTCCATCCGGCCTCGGGGACTGCGGTGACAAAATTTCTGGACAGACTCAGATAATATTATGGGCATGACGACAACGCGACAGCCAGCGCAGGAGAAATCTGTGTTGAATTCTTTCCAGACATTTGAGATGAGTGGCGGCTACTCCACGCCAGACAACGCTGCAGTACGCCATTACTGATCTAACATTAGCGCAATACGTTGAGATTTCCGCTCTAGCGTTACATCACATTTTTTTGTTGTTGAAGAGAACGCGTAAACATCTTTAGCGCCGTATTTGTGCTCGACCCAATGTTATCTACTTGATCACAAACATCAGTGTCTCACTCAGAACACGGAAATCGGTCATCACTTGCGCTGTGCATGACGCTGTGACGCTGTATGTGACCAATGTTATGCTGCCAATTAAAAGGCGTTTTAAAACCGGAGTGTGGCACAGCGTTAAAATGACAGCTTTGCATTTTAATCGATTTAAACATAGCTTGCAAGTTCAGCATCATTCACATGGGACAAAGCTGCGTTGAATTGAGCGGATATCATTGTTGTCGACACTATAAAATGATGTTAATATCATCGGTAATCATAGCTTTGCAGCGGACAGAGTCTGTCAATTCATTTACGTACGTAGCAAGCAGGGAGCAAAGAGGATTAATTGATGCCCTCTGTTGTTCGTAATGGTCCAGAGACCGATGAACAACTCCGGCTGTTCGCGACAACAGACCGGGCACCTCAGATCGGTACCGCTCACACCAAGCTAGAGCAGTCCTGTTTGCTGTACCGGTGTAGTGTTTCTTACCTGTTTGGGCAACCTTTGTATGCATAATGTGTTGTATCTAGAGCCGTATCTAATGTAAAGACGTTGTGAGTTTACGAAGGAGTAAATTAAAGATAGCAGTGTAGTATCTAGAGCCGTATCTAATGTAAAGACGTTGTGAGTTTACCAAGGAGTAAATTAAAGATAGCAGTGTAGAAGGCTGAACTGTAATCGGTGCAAATTCAACCACTGTAGGAGCTCGATGTGATATGAAACCATGTTGTTCCTGATATGAAGAAGCGGGATATGAGTGACCAGATGAGATATGAACACCACCCGTTCTAAGATTTTATTAAAAGAGGAAGAATCGAAACACGCGGTAGTTAGCCACTGACACTTTGGCACCTTTTTAAACACTGTTATATCATAAGCAGGCTTCAACACAGCAGAGAATGTCCCTCGATCCAAAAATGATTTGTACAGCTCAGCGACCGACACTGATATTCCGTGTTGCAGGACATTTTCCAATTGAAATACGGATCACGTTCTATGTTTACTCTCGGTTCCCACCAGCGCATTTCACACCCAGCGGGCGAGATAGACCACAAAGAAATAGTGACCCCTTGCGACTGGCTTTCACTCGAGGACAATTTGCGAGCTGAACAAAAGATGACAGCCCTATTTGGTCGGACTAATTCCCTTCTTTTGTGCTCCGTTTATTCGCCGCACAAAAAGGTATCTCGGGGGAATGAGCCTCGCCTGCTGAGGGCACGCGACAGAGCAGAAGACAAGGCGGTGTCAGCGCTCAGCGACCAGGGGGTATTGTTGCGACGCTGTGTCTGCTCACCACTTTAACTCAGAGGAGACAAGCCAGAGCAAAGGCGGAGGAGGACTGCCCCCCAGAGCAGGGGCCTGGCGGCGCGCCTGCCCGACAATGACGATGAGTGGCTGCGGCATGGACGGACACGCGACGGTGCTCATCTTCTCGCCGTCCGCCCACGGCCGAGGTGCCGACGAAGGCTGGGGCAGAGGACAGCTGTCTCAGCAGACTCGACGGCGCACGAGTATCCTCGACAGGCTTGTAGCAGTGGCCTCTCTTTATATCTTTCCTTTTTTATTCAGCTCGTACACTTGTTATCGTTGTGCACAGAAATCCTTCCTATTTTGCATTTTTCGGACGCGTGTTGCCTTTATGGTGAGCAACATGGAGGAAATGGCTTTGAAGTGGGAACGCAGCCGATCAGGCAAGCTCGCTTCAAAGTCGACCAAATGCTGATTTTACTACATCGCCGTTTCTCTTGAATCCTTATAACGGGACGAGGGATTTGTGGGCAATATCAAAGGCCTCGCCTGGCTCGGCCAGCTTATCCCATAGACCAGTTTGGGTCCGACGCCTGTAACCGATGCTGAAACGACCTTATTTCATTACGGTTTTCGAACGACATTTCTGGCTGATTTATGCTTTTCAACAGGCGTTCTGAGCATAGCTCCTCTGTCAGCCTCTAAAGGTTTGTGGCAGAATTTAGACTGAAGATGGATTAAAGGGGAACACATTTAGAAGCTTGTATTCTAGAGTCTGGCTGTCTTTAATCTATATGGGAATTTCTCCAGTCAAATTGTTAATATTGAAAGGTGACGGGCTTAGCTCACCAGATATGCAGAATTTAGAGTATTAGATAATGGGGGTTATCGTACTCTATAGATGTAGAATTTCGGTACTCCAAGCACTCCGAAGAAGTAGAATTTCGGTGCTGCAAGCACTCTGGAGAGGCAGAATTTCGGTGCTGCAAGCACTCCGAAGGAGCAGAATTTCGGTGCTGCAAGCACTCCGGAGAGGTAGAATTTCGGTGCTGCAAGCACTCTGGAGAGGTAGAATTTCGGTGCTGCAAGCACTCTGGAGAGGTAGAATTTCGGTGCTGCAAGCACTCCGGAGAGGTAGAATTTCGGTGCTGCAAGCACTCTGGAGAGGTAGAATTTCGGTGCTGCAAGCACTCCGGAGAGGTAGAATTTCGGTGCTGCAAGCACTCTGGAGAGGTAGAATTTCGGTGCTGCAAGCACTCCGGAGAGGTAGAATTTCGGTGCTGCAAGCACTCCGGAGAGGTAGAATTTCGGTGCTGCAGTTGAAGAGGGCATGGGCTCAAATCGCCACTTCACGAGGTTAAAGTCACATGAGTATACTCATGCTGCTTACTGAGGTAGGCGAGTTAATAGTCGTGAAATGTAAACTATATTAACCTAATTTAGGGGAAAGTATAATATTAGTACTGCTTTTGGTTGTTTTTTAGAATGCCGGGCGAATAATAATAGGCCATGTAGCTCTCTCCATGTGGTGGTGATGCTGTAGTGCGTCGGGCGTGATTTCGTACTCACAGAGTTTTGCTTGGCTTTCAGAATGCATTTTCTGGAGTCCTGGCGTGAAGTTAATGCCGTACTGCCGTGCTTCATAGCCATGTTTAGAGGCTGGATGATTGCTAACTTAGCAACGAAGTTTGCCTCACTATTGGGAAGAGCAAGGATGATTTGTATTGTTCTGAAATATGATTTAGTTAGGTATAATTAATTAAAAAAACAGAAGGCTGCCCACCCCGTGGATCGGCGCAGAGGTACTGTCGGTAAGAGCCAAAGATGGCAGCACACATATTTGCAGTTTGTGCTTCGGTGCCCCCCTCCCCCAACCAAGGGCCCAGATCCGACATTGCCCATTCTTGTCCCGTTTTCAACTTTCACATTTAGATATTGGTAGGGATTGTTTGTTTTTTCCGAGCTTTGGAAATTAAATACACGGAAGGGGCCAGCAATTGCATTTTGCAATCTTAAATCATTTGTATTTGACCTTAAGTCACTGAAATCATTTAAGTCTGACAGTCCAGTGGTGTGGATTTTTGGAACACCGGCCCCGCCCTCGAAATACAATTTACCAGACCGCACGTGACTTTATAAAGATAATCCTGACGCGGGAGAAAAACAAGGGGCAAAATTTTGTAGCAACGGCTGTTTGACTCTCTCGCCCTGGCGGTGGGAGGTGTTTGAACACCATCCCCCCTCAGGTTTTTCCGGTGGCACGAAAAACGGCGGCGCGAGGCGCCGCTGTACTTGGCACACTTCATTCTTGATTAATTCTGCAGCTTTCCCCAAAATTTTAAGGTCACCGTATCTCAGGTCAGGCCATCAGTGCAGGTCAAGTGACCTTACCCCCAAAAACGTTTAAGATAGCATAAGTGAGAACAGAGTTAATCTATACAATTGAAACTCATATCACCTAATGCGCAAACCGAGTGCTACGAAGCCTATTCTGGGATTTTTCATATCGATGACGTAGGGTCAGATACGGATCATTACTTCTCCATTGGAAATACATTGGGAAAACAGGAATTGGGCTGTATTTGTGTGTATACAGCTGAGAATACCGCCATATTCTCCAAACCGTAGTATCCTGGTCCCTTTCTAGGTTCGTGTTGCAATGTTTGACCTGTAACCTCTGAGAGGTCATTTGGGCTACTTAAGCAGGTTTTCAGACTTGGGTCAATAGCTGTGCAGAACATGACGATAGGGTTTTTATTTTGATACCATTACCTTTAGATTGTTATTACGTGTCGATTGATGTGCATATTGACTTTCCTAGATCAGAAAGTAATCTTGACTTGACCTGATGTCAGGTGATTTTTGTGTTTTGACCTAGCATAGTCATATTATGCCTCATTCGATTTGACACGACGAGAGAAAGCAAATGGTGCGTAAAAAATGATTCCAACTCAACTCTGTCCGACGCTAGAGTCCAAAAATATACTCTTAACATTCAACCTTCTTTGGGCTGGCATGACCTCAATATTGACCCGAGCTAAAAAGTGACCAATAAAGTTTGTTCATGAAGGGCTATCCACCAGCATGTTTTTTTCGCTATCCCACATAAGAACCGAGTTCGAGAAGAATTTTTGAACACATCCCCTCCCCCCACCATGGCGAAGGTGGCTCGGAGGCCCACGGGGGCGGGTGTTAAAATGTGTTTAGCATAAAAATATACATTCTGTATAAAACATTCGAATTTGCAAATAAAATTACAGCTGCTGGTTTTTGTACTTCAACTAGACAACTGCGATTTAAAGTTTTGTGACATTAAAATATTTTATATATTCGATACTCTCACATGATTTCCTCGCGGGTTAATATGATCGGTTTTCTGTGTTAACACGCGCCCCGCTGGGGTCCCTGGCATTGCGCACCTCGCTGGGGGGGCGTTATTCGCCCCCTCCGTATCTCATCCCCCACCAAAGCTCAAGAAAAATTACGGACGTTGTTCGAAAGCTCTTGACAAGGTGAAAATATTTTATACGAATAATTTTTATATCAGGTCAATATTGAGGTCAGCATAGGTCAAAGAAGGTTCCATAGGCTCAGTGTACGTTTCTCTCTTTAGATATGTCCTCAGGGGAGCTAGAGAAAATATTTATGCATCATTGGATTCCTCTCATCGCGGCGGCGAATCGCATGATGTATGATATGACCTTGCTAGGTTAAATAGTGAAAATGACCTGACCTCGAGCTAGGTCAGGGTCACAGAGTGATTTGGTCTGGTCATGTTGCATATCAACTGACTCCCCGTGACAATATAAACACAGTGCAAGCAAAATGGGGGCTTTATCTCAATTCAATGAGAAGTTATTGGCAAAACAATCACTCAATGCTCCTGTGACCTGACGTGACCTTGGAGGGGTCAGATCCTCGAAAACTCAACTTTATGGTCAAGATCGTGGTAATAATAGACGGTTTGAGGATTTTAAGCTTTATCTATCCAGTATTTACTGAAAAAGAGCCCATTCTATTTTTCACCATAGAGTTATAATGGGGTGACCAAAAAGTTGACCCCACCTTTGGTCAACAATATCGAAATTCCGAGATAGCAGATGTGTAGACCCTAATGACTTATCATATTGTGAAAGTTTCAAACTGATCAGTTTGCTGATGTTCCCTGGGCGCCGCTTCAAACTCGTGATTTTAGGTTTTGAGGTGGCGTCACTTGACCTTGAATAGCTCCTTGACCTGACATGAACTTGCCGAAAAAAATTTGGTCACATATGTAAAATAGATCAAGGATAAGGTACTGTAAGTTTTGTTGTTCTGCGTGCCTTCGTTTTTGCGTTATCTAGGGAAAACCAGCAGGGGGTGGCGAATTACGCCCCCCCCAGCAGGGTGCGTGCTAAACAGGCCACTTAACAACGGTGGTCCTTTTTGGTCCCACTTATAGTGTGCGTAGTTTTGTACTTTATCAAATTGGGGCTTTAAGTCTGTTTGCTTAATACATTTTACTTGTAAAAACGTTTGTGTCGTCGCTGCCGATCTGGATGATCTCGAACGGTGATCAGAATTAATTGCTAGTTAAATCCCACGAAAACGCCAGCTTGTTTCTTTCTGTAGGGCTCCCGTAAGGGTGAAATATAGTAACAGCGTCCTGGGCCACTAACGTGTTGAAGTCAATCAATAAAGAGACCAGAGCCTGAGCCATTCATGGGTCAGTTTGTCAGAACGTTGTAATCCTGTATTGAAAATGCATTGGTTCATATCTAAGGCATCCAAATTATTTTCTATGAAATAAAGACGAGAAGAGCCAATGTTATGATATGTTAGTATTATATTATTTCAGACGCAAAACTTTGACATGATGCCTATCGAGAGTGGGCTGCCCATTATATTTTTGGCCACCCTACATAAAAGAGGATTATCTACATGATTGGTCAGAACCTGATGCAAGACAACGGCACGGATCCCGTAAGACTTGAAATGTAATGAGTAATCCTGTATTAGCTTACGTTGAGAAACAGTGTTGACTTGATACTCCTAGTTATAGCCGCTGTGGCAGGCGATGAAGTCGTGCGCTGAATATGTCAACTAAGGTAGTTGCTTTCGTATAGTTTGCCTATTTCCTGCTGTTGGCCGTGGATGGTGGGAGAAAGAGGTGGCTGCAAACGTAGATAATGGTGCCATATCTCTGTTAAAGAGACTGCTGGCAGCGGATTGTTTTTTCAGTGCGCCATTATCATGCTTTAGACAAGAAGTGCGGGTAAAACAGCAAACAATCAGAAAACGAAACGATAAAAATGATGCCCCCGCGTGCTTAGGTTTCTGTGCATGCTTTCCGGTGGGGTATTTTAAAGGGAATTTGGCGCCTTGGTCGAATCCAGGAATTTAGTGTAATTAGGGGTATTTTTATCCGAAAATCATGAAAACGTCCAATATTTCTTGGAAAAATTCACAATGAGCTCAATATTTTGATTTTTAAAATGTTTCTTTAGGGTGAAAAATAAACCTCTGCTTGTGGATGACGTCATGGTCTGGCAACTTTTACCATATTCAATAAGCTTCAAGGGTTTCAATTGGCTGATTACTCACCGTGACGTCAGCGCTGTCGTCACACCAACAGCTAACAACTGTGGCCGCCTGTCTGAGTT
Organism: Lepas anatifera; assembly: GCA_034440635.1. Lineage (NCBI taxonomy): Eukaryota > Metazoa > Arthropoda > Thecostraca > Lepadidae > Lepas > Lepas anatifera. Next base: position 615,508 of record JAOTON010000580.1, on the reverse strand, counting down.
ACATTTGGGGCACATTTCAGGTAAGTTTTTAGTTTTTTTTCCACGGAAATTTTTGTTTCAAGACAAATGATACATTGAGGACCGGGTTTTCCGGCATGTTTTACAACATGGCTATCTGAGTTAAAATTATGGTATAAAGATACCACATTCCGTTTGATTAGAAATTTTATTTTGAGTATTTGTTGTGCTCTCAGAAAATAAGCAAAGGATTGTCTGTAATGTTTTGTCATCTGAGCAATTGTGAGGTTAGTTTCTCCTCGCCCACTTGCCTCCGTAAATTTCTGAAAATGGCGTGTCCCTCAAACATTCTCAGATAACTGTCCTAACGAGTTTCTCAGGGACGCGCGTTATTTACTGGACGAAGTAGACCATTTCGCTGCGGAAATGTCTTATTCTGGCGACCAACGGGGTGGTAACTGTCCGTAAACAACAGCCATTTTCTTTCCCCGTTCTCACCATAAAAGCCTTTGTAAGACCTCACAATGCACTAAATTACTTCATTATTATAGCACGAAAGGCTTCACGTGACCGTTGGGAACGACCTTGTATTCCCAAAAAATGCTGAAAATGCAGGCGTTGCTTTCAGGTCTTCCTATAGGACGAACTAGCCGACAGAGTCAAGAACATCTCAAGTTGGCACCCACATATCCTTGATGGACCAACATGGCTACCGAAGTGAAATCAACTTTGCGTGAACTGAGGCTTTAAATTGCCCCAGAAAATATGTCTTAGTGAGTAAAAATTTACTCCAAATAGTGGAAGTAGAAAGGAATTAAATTTACTGTGATTTGGAGACTAATGAATTACATATAGTATACTCTTAGTACCAAACAGCGAAAGGTTAAGATATGTGCAGTGATTACAAGTTGTGTGGCCGTAATACAAGCATGTGTCCTTTAGCTGTGCATATTAATCAGTCAAAAATGTTATCAAATACCTAATACAAAAGACAAAAAACATATGTGCCGTCAGAGTTTAGTTCCCTTACTGCAACTGCTTCTATGATCAATAATTGCTTAGATCATCATCGCTAAGATGGCAGACAATCACCATTTGACTGTAACAGTCACCATGGTGAGACTTAAGCTTCTGAAGGATACATTAAATTAACATTTTGTTCAAATAATACATAAAATTTAAATATGTCCGATGCCTGCAACCAAATATAGGTATTCAGCCAGAGGACAAGTATCTCCTAATACCACAACCATCATCCGGCAAATCCTAGAAAGATTGAAGCAGATCAATAAGCATCACCACATTCACCTGCTCAATGGAAACTTGGTGGAATCATCACAATTTTGTTAAGCTTGATTTGATAAAATTGACTTAGGTAGGCACCAACGAAACCTACCTGCAGTTTACCTGAATTCATGGGCACCAAACAGCATATAATTTTCCATGTGCAAAGCCAGAATTTGCAACTCTCATATTGATCTCCACAGGTCTAAAGTTTGGATATCTCGCCCGCACTTGATTAAAAGTGTGCTCTAATTGACACCCTCACATCGCACTACTCTCCTGGGCTTTGAGATCTGGCAGACTTCACTTTGTCCTACGTTTCTCTGGCTGAGGCATAATATATAAAAATGGTAGTGGGTTTACCACTGACAACAAAACCTCCTATTTTGATTTAGGTCAAAATATACAGCCTCATAGTAAGGTACCTACACAGTAGCTTCAACACGTATTTCGACCGTTTTCTCCGCTACTCCTGCGCCAGAAACGCAAAATTTGTGGTTACCCAAGTGGCTACCTGTGGTCCCTAATCGTAATTTCCGTTGCCGGCCGGCTACCAGACCATCCTAATTCCGTAAAACGAGTCCTCAAGTACAACGAGCAGTGGAGTTACTATCTTATGCGGAGTAATTTCACAATGAATCCTGATATACACTTTAAAGTTTTCTTTTGTTCAAAATAAATGGTTGAATTCATATAAGAGAATGAATATTACCGTCCTCATGTCATCATAATTTAGAGTACCTTTTCTCATGGCTTTATATGGGTCAATTTCGTTGCCGATGTGGTTACCTACCCTTCTCAACTTAGCTGTGAAATAACGCGAGTGTGTAAGGATAAATTATTTGTCACTAATTTGTATCGTCTGTCACTAGAATTATAATGGTACCTAAAATCAGTCAAGGTAGCATTGTATGTTATGGATCGTTCTTTTTACGTGGCGGTAAGATCGTGAAATACTTGTTTTGTGCTGGAAGTGCAATCTGATCTCGTCAATTCTCCGTGATTGGCTACCTAAGTTCTGGTACTAGAACCTCATTTGGCTACCCACGAGCGTGGGCGAGTTGGCAAGATTCTTGACCTCTGCTAGCCGAAGGTGGCTCGACTTCAATCAGCTGTGCTTGCGTGCTGTATCTGCTGAGTCAAGGCCAAAACCTTAATTTAGAACATTAAATGCCGTGGCTTCAGATATATTGAACCTTAAAGTTTGATAGTGAGTTTTCCCTCAAATTTAGGCCTCAAAGTTCAAACGCTAATTTCGAAGCCTAAAAATTGTTCAATGAACTGAAAAATGATCCTGATTTAAAAGGAGGCAAGTTATAGAGCTGTAAAATAATTATACAATATGAAAATCAAATATGAAAACCATATAACTCAAAGTTTTGAGAAACGTTTAGGAAATTAAAAAAACAAAGACCGGTGAAAGATCGATGGCGCCCTTTGAAATGTCGCTTTCCACCTCCCCAGAATGTCCTATCGCGCTCCCACGATAGGATGTGACGCTCACCTGAAGATTTTGACGTCAGAAAGTGCCCCCTCCCACGACCGTGTGCTCCTCCCCTCGATCCACTATCCTGGATCCATCTATGCACCAACAAACGGTTGACAGTGTTTCAAGGCATACGTGTTTGTGCACGTATTTGTAGCTACTGACGCCTCCTACGATCCTGGCAATCGAACACCACCCCATTGTCAGAAGCCGATGACGAACGAAGTAAGTAATCGGGTTCTCATCAAACAGATTAGTCTCGTCGTCGTCGCCTGTTGTCGGCGTCTTTCTGAGATTGATACCAGTGACCTGAAACGTTTATGAGTGAAAGGTTGTAACCCATGAACCCGATTACTTACTTTGTTCGTCATCGGCTTCTGACAATGGGGTGGTGTTCGATTGCCAGGATCGTAGGAGGCGTCAGTAGCTACAAAGGAGTGCAAAAACACGTATGCCTTAAAACACTGTCAACCGTTTGTTGGTGCATAGATGGATCCAGGATAGTGAATCGAGGGGAGGAGCACACGGTCGTGGGAGGGGGCACTTTCTGACGTCAAAATCTTCAGGTGAGCGTCACATCCTATCGTGGGAGCGCGATAGGACATTCTGGGGAGGTGGAAAGCGACATTGCAAAGGGCGCCATCGATCTTTCAGGGGCACCGAGGGTAAATGGGGGCAAGTGCCTCTCTTGCTTTTTTATTTCCGTTTCAAGGTATCAGCTACACGCACGCACGCACGCATGCACAGACGCACGAACGCGTCTCATGAGTATGCACTGATCTGATGCCCTCTCGAATCCTGCTAGTTTAAATACATTGCGGGTTCTATAAGAATGCGTCATGGATGAAAAATATGCACGGGCGCCGTGCAACCTAGATCATCAACATTTCCTCTCAATCACCCACAGCGCGCATCTCGGCTTCAATTTATTGCATATCCATCTGACACTTGCAATAGCCCATCGCGCTTTGGTTGTTCTGTTCGAGCGCGCCCTGACGTTCCATTTCCTCGGACAGAGCTCATCAATAAGGCGTTTACGGCTGTCTGCACGGAACTAAGCGGCGAACCGCTCTCTGCCAGTCGCTATCCCGCTGCCAATTTCGATAACACGGCGGGATCAAAGTAATGGTAGAATGCTAGAAATGCTGGCCGCTGGCCCGACTCGCTTAGTGTCATCTTCTGATAGAACAGCTCGTTCTGAGTCGATTCGAATCCATTCGGTACCAGAGTCATCGCACGCGCGATAATGTGCCAAGCGCCTCCGCCACAGATTTCGAGAGGCTCACGCATGAAGTGGAATTCTGGCTGAAGCGTTGCCCCTGATGATTCCAGTTCGGAAGATAAGCTGGCCCTGTCGGCCACAATGTCTGTAGATTGCGAAAGGCGTGCTGGACAGACGCCGACGTCTGGGCTCAGTGGCGGATCCAGGACTTCATTAGGGGGAGGCGGCTAAAAGCTCGAGCGTGCCCTGCCATTGCCACGGGACAACCTTCGGCTATGCAGTTAGCTCACGCACTCTGACATTTCGGGGGACTTGAGCCCCCTTGTATCCGCCACTGTCTGCACTATTCAGGGTTTAAGTTGAAAGCAGGAATAGCTGCTCCCAGCCCACCTACCGCATCGTAAAACAGTCGGATAGATGGGCAAAGGCGTGCCAGAGCTGAATTGGGCATAAATTAGACCTTTATTCGGGTGGGAGGCATACAAGAGTTTCAATGCATTCCAATTAGCAATGCGTCTTGTTCAAAGTGCTCTAGAACTGTGGCCGTATTTGAAAGAATGACTTTTTGTCAGACGTGTCATTGTGAAATCAAATGTTAATTGTGTTACTTTGATTTAACATAGTAGAACACCGCCAATTACAGTCAATATTAGTAAAATCCAAAATTTTAATACAATATTATGAGCTCAAGGTAGGTGCCCTGAGGAGCTGTTCTATTACACTGAAATCGAGCTTCTGTACTTAGAAAACCTAGGGCAGATACAGGGGCAGGGGGCAACGAGGCAATTGCCACCGCCAAACGGAAAAGCTCGGGGCACTGCCCAAACCGTCGACATCCTTCTTGCCGCGACTCTTTTATAGTTTATAAGCAAGGTTTTGGTGCTTCAACTTTCAACTTCAAAAAGAGTCAGGCAAATTCAGTAAAACATTAAGCTATTGATAGTAAAAACAAGAATGTTGTGGGCACATCTTTCACCCCGTGACGTTTTTTTCTTCTTATCCACTTTAACTTGCTCCAAAACCTGCCGACTAGATCTGCCAGTATAGGAAACAATCACCAAACAAAGGGAACTTGATTTGTAAGGAACGTACAAGAAAAAGTGGAAGTGAAAACTAAACTTTTACTAATGTTAGGCCATTTCCCTCTAAAGCATGCTGCTCTGCCTAAAATCTCCGTGTCCTGATAGTTAAAGAAGTTTTGAACCAGTGTTTAACACGCGCACCGCCGGGGTCCCTTGCATGACGCGCCCCGCGTGGGGGGCGTTTTTCGGCTCTCCGTATCTCGTTTCTCACGGAAGCTAAAGGAAAATTACGGGCGACTTAGAAAGCTCTTGACATGACGAAGGGATTTTATACGAATATTTTTTATGTCAGGTCAATATTGAGGTCAGCATAGGTCAAAGAAGGCTCCATAGGCTTACAACAGAGCAGTGTACGTTTCCCTCTCTAGATCTGCCCCCAGGGGAGATAGAGCAAATCTTTATGCATCATTGGATTATTCTTATCGCTGCGAATCGAATGATGTATAATATGACCTTTGCTAGGTCAAATAGCCATAATCGCCTGACCTCGAGCTGGGTCAGGGTCACAAAGTGGCCTGGTATGGTAATGTTGCATATCAATCGACTCCCCGTGACAATATAATCATAATGCAAGCAAAGTGGGAGCTTTATCTCAATTCAGTGAGAAGTTATTGGCTAAACAATCATTCTCTGCCCCCGTGACCTGATATGACCTTTTAGAGGTCAGATGCTCAAAAGCTCAACTCTATGGCCAAGATCGTGGTAATAATAGCCGGTTTGAGGATTTTCAGGTTTATCTATCCAGTATTTACTGAAAACGAGTGCATCCTATTTTTCACCATAGACTTATGTACCATACCATAACTTATGTACCATAGTCAGATGTATAAAATTGATCAGGGATAAGGTACTGCAAGTTTCGTTTTTCTGCGTCCCTTCGTTATTGAGCTATCTGGGGAAAACTAGGAGGGGGGCGAATTTCGCCCCATCCCAGCGGGGCGCGTGTTAATTTAGTGCGCTTGTGGCTTGAAACGGTGTAAAAGGCTACGCAAAATTTTGTATTTTTCCCTATACAACACTTGCGTGGCTCTTTTCTTATTAGGGCCTTTTGTTGCTTTTTGCTGCAACATACAACCAAATCAACAAATTTGTTCGGGATAGAACAGATCCGACATCGTTGGAGGCGGCAAGCGAGCCCCTGTGAGTCCCTCACTGACGAATGTTACAAATCACACAGACTCTGGCGGTGCTGGTAATAATGAAAAAAAGAAGGAAAAAACTAGTGTCCGTGTGGCACCATGCTCGCGGCTCTGGGGAAAGCTAAAAATGTAGTCAATACTCTACCGAAACCCAGTAAGAGCTGGGAAATGGTGTATAATTATAAAGGGTATAGCAAATGTTCCCTTCACTCCCTCTGTAAAAAAGCTGAAGAGTATCGTGGAGTTTCTTTTGTTTGCCCCTGTAATGTTTCACTCAAGATCCTACTCACCTTCCATGCAGATTCCTCGCCATTCCAATCTGGCGCACTTGTTTGGTCGTGCACGTGCCATATTTCACGTGCGACTGCACGCGCGGGAACAGTAAAGTCGACATAACAAGGACGGCGTGGGGCGTCGGATATTGTTGTGCGTTGCGTTAGTTCTGTGGACGTGCTCCTGTAGATTCAGTGAGCTTTAATCTGATTATTTGCGAGGAAGTTGTAACCAGGGGTTGTAATTCCTAGTGACTTCCTTCAGTCATTGATCTGTATTATTCATTGGGCTACGCTGCCGGGGGATAATTTTCTCCGTGATGCAGGGACGTGAATTTCCGGAAATCATTGGTGTGACCAAAAGTGTAAATGTCAATATATAAATAAGATGATATTCTTGTTTTGAGTCCCACACAGGCCTGCTGAATTTGAAAAAAGCAGTTAAAGTCTTGAAAATGGAATGCAATTAAATTTAAAATGTTTTAAACATTAACCCGCGCCCCACCGGGGGTCCGGCGCCACCTTTGCCCCACCGGGGGATCGATGGCCCCCTCTAACTCCGAAAATATGGGCGTTAGCGCAAACCTGCAAAGTGCAATAGAAAGCTCGCGTGAATTCAGTAAGAAATTACTACACATGTTTTAGTGCTCAGGTCAATGGTTTGACCTCCAGAGGTCAAATTAGGTCAAGATCGGCTATTTTCACTCAAATATGCAATGATTAAGCAAACTGGGCATAACTCTTATGTCATTAGAGCCTTTGAGGCCTGGTAAAGTACATTTGATAGCAAATTGCCAGTACTTTTTCCGCTATGTGGAACGTAAAGACCTCCCGCCAGTGGTTTGACCTCCAGAGGTCACCTCGTGACCTAATATGACCTGAGGTCACGAAAGGTCAAAAAGTGATCTTGCCGTATATCAAATGAAAGCCAGTGACAAGACAAACACGATGGTGTTTGTTTCACCGCTCTAGCTTAATTAGGTCAAAAGTTATTGGCAAAATACTGTTTTTGACCTCTGGTGACCTTGGATGACCTTGGAAAAGTCAAAGGACAAATATGACCCCTGGGATCCGTGAAAGGGTGTCCAAAAACGCTGTTCTGAGCAGTCTGAATATTTGCAATCATTTTTGTGGCTTTTATATTATGAAACAGCTTTTCCCCATGCTTTTCCAATGGGAGAGGTCGCCTCGTGACCTGACCTCAGGGCACGAAATCGAAAAATCCCGGATATACAACTTGTAGACCCTGGAGGGGTCATGAAGTGTAGGAAGTTTCAAATCGATCGACTTTGAAATGTAGCTCTTACAGAGCTCTAAAGTTGAAGTGAGGTGACCTTTGTTGACCTCGTCTGGTGACCTGACCTTGGGTGACCCGGGGTAAAAAATTTCAGGGATGATGGGAAAATGATGCAATGAGAGGTAGAGCCCTCAACCGCGGTGCTGCGCTTTGTCGTTTTTCTGCTATCCCGGAAAAACCTTAGGGGGGCATCGATGGCCCCCGTGGGGCGAGGGTTAAAGGGACTGTGGCACTTCGGTCAAATCCTCGAATTTAGTGTAAATAGGGGTATTTTTAGCCGTAAATCATGAAAATGTCTATCATTTGTCTAAAAAATGTACAACAAGCTCAATATTTTGATATTTAAAATTATCCTCTTTAGTAAGAAATAAACCACTCCCTGTGGATGAGGTCATGATCTGGAGACTACTACCATATTCAATAGGCTTCAATAGGCTGATTACTCACCCTTAAGTCAGTATCACGTCATGCCAACAGCTGACAACTGTAGCCGGCTCCTTTGGTACATTTTGGGTACATTTCAGGTAGTTTTTAGCTGTTATCTACGGAAATTTCGGGTTCCAAGACAAATTATATATTGAGTACCGGGTTTTCTGACTTGCTTTACAACTTGGCTATATCAGTTAAAATCACATTATAAAGGTGTCACAATCCCTTTAACTCAGCCTTTGTGTAAGAACATGTCTAACCGAATCATCTCATTACAGGAGTCACTAAACCATGTGACTCGTTTCTGCTCTGTTTCTTTTCCTCCATAGTACAATCAGGTTCGGTTCTGATATCATTTTCGTATGCCATATTTGCGTTTTGATTGTATGTGGCCAGTGGCAAAACAAGGGGGCTAGGGGCTCAACCCCCCCCCAAATGTTGGGGGGCTGGTAAATGCATGGCTGGAGGCTACTCCCAGGCTTTTTTACTTAGGCCAACCAATGCATTATTTACGAAAGATAATTTAAAACAGGACCATGGTTGGACCTGGAAGATTGATGGATACTTTGGCCCTGTTCCAGCTGTCAGCACAGTTTTGTCAGCACCAATCAGTGGGCCGCGTTGCGCCTACGTCACAGGACTGTAGCCTCTCCCCGGGAACTAGTTCTAGAGGTTTTGCGGGCTGATGGCCTGCTGTTTGTGCTGATGAAAAACCGTAAGTGCACGAAGTGGCAGCCTAATATTTTTAATGGCATAAAAGTTTAAGTTCCCTTTGCTTAGCACAAACAAAAGGCGATTATGGCACTGATGTTACTTTTCTGGAGGAGAGATTAGAGGTCCTGCTGACAAAACTGTGCTGACAGCTGGAACAGGGCTATAATAAAATGTCCAAGCATTATCTCGACCACCATGTCAATTGTCTACGAACTTCTAAGGTTTGGGTTAACGTGTCACATCCTTGAGACTATTTAACTTTTGTTGATTTGGGCCAGACCGAACAAACCCCTCCTGATTTACAGAGTATCTTGATAGAGTAATCAAGAGAAAAGTATAGTTTCTCAGTGCATTTTTTTCTCCAGCTCCGACAGATCGGATTGTCCCCAGCCACATCTGCCTTAGACTCGGTGCTCGTTGGCGACAGAAAAATATAATGATGTGAACATAGATCGCACAATAGATTGAGAGGGCCTCTAAGTGACGCCGATTGCGGAGCTAAGGGGAATCGACATTCCTCCGGGGTGTGTAATAGCAATTTGACATTAGGCATCTGGTGCGTTTCTTCGCTGGCCATTTTTTCATTGCTCTTAGGGATTAATTTTAAAGTTCGTGTCAATTTAGATGTTGTTCTAATTCCTTGCTATTATTGTTATATACAGACATGCTTTGAATCAGGCAGATACTCTTCAATCAAGTATTTAGTTGGGTAGGTCGATATAAGCTTCAGTCAGCGTCCCTACATTATCTTTTCCGCAGTAGTCCCAGACCATACCCAGTTGGTCCCGGCAAAGTCCCGGTCGGTAATAGGATCAGACCCCGGCACCAGGACGCCGAGAATAAGTGGCATAAATGCCACTTAGAGAGATCTCTCTTATACAGTACAGCCCGTTTAAGAAGCCTATTTCACCGGTTTAGAGGGCACACAGAACGTGGCCTCCCAGCCCATTTCAGGCTCCGTTATTAATCCTGTTGTTTCCATTCTGAAGGACATTAGTAGATTCACTTCCCGCTTTATATTTGCCTGTGAACTGCTTGAACGCTTGTTAATGCGCGAGCTTCACCACCCACACATGAATTGTGGGTATGAGAAGGTGTATGGCGGATCTATCAACCCGCTATACAGTCCCTTACTTTCCACAAAATGTCTCGTTATTGATTCCTCTAGGCCGAATACGATTGGAGGTGAAATGTCTGCAATTGAGACTAAATTTGTCAGTGCTCAAAACTGCAATGGAACTAAATGTAATCCGGGGGTTGAACGACAAAACAGCTGCTGGGGTTATACGGCGACTAAATGTAATTGACAACGCAATGACTGAATCTATGTATATACGAAGTTTGGATAGTAAATCAGCGGCGGATCCAGGACTACATTTCGGGGAGGTAGGGGCTCGAGCGGGTATAGAAATTTACCTGCTTACTATACTATACACTTAAATATACTTACTATACATACTTTCTATAGGCACACAGATAATGCGGAGGGGGAGGAGCTTGAGCCCCCACTTGTATCCGCCACTCCATCAGACTTGCCCTGCAGCAAACTGTTTTAGTGGCTTTGCTAAGATCAGCCAAGCGGCGGGCTGCAACAGGAGCACAGCCTGCAGCGAGCGCAACTTCACTGGCGACCTCTGCAATAAAGACAAATAGTGCCTGCCGACAATTGAAGTGTGCCTCTTTGAGCTCTCACAGTGCTCTTTTTCTCGTTTGATCCCCAGTTCCAAGTTGAGAAAAATGCACTGTCAATACCCTCCACCCGACCAAAGAATTCCCTCAAGGACGGGTACATTTCAAAGCCAGTGTTTAGGTAACACCCGATAACGCAACGGTGCAATAAGGCTACCCTCTTGAAATTACCATTTAGTAAATCACCCTCTCTTGAAATATCGTGAAATTATTAAGGTAATAGTCAGTATACGACTGGGTATTATACTAATAATGGTGTTGCGGTAAGGCGACCTATGAAACTACGATGGTGAGATGGCATTATTCTTACGTTTATGTTGGATGCCTTAATTTATTACAGGCGCCAGTTATTTTCTGATGTTATTGCACAATGCGTGATTTTATATTTTCACCTTAAAGGGATATACGCGAAAAAAATGTATTGCCTACATCAAAGGTCACAAAAGTTGTTTTAGCAGTCATCTTCTCATTTTTGCGAATTCAGCCTCCAAATGCCTTAAAACCGTTCTCAAAGTCAACATTTCTAGACAAATTATCGAGAATTCCCACTATCGATCAAATGACGTAGCCTCGGCTGTGACCATCAATTTCTCTAAGAACTAGGTCATAGCTGTCCTAAGCAGTGGTGTTTAGGACAGATGTGACCCTCAAACTATGACCCTCAAACTATCACATAAAAATTACTTAACAACAGCATTCCAAAACTCTTTTGTAAGATAAATATAGAACTTAAAAGAAATCACAATTGACCAATGGGCAGCCCAGGAATTTTCATACCGTGACCTATCTGACGCAAAAGTTTCGTCATCCTGGGAATTTTGTAGAAAACGACTGAAGACCCGAGGTACGAAACGATCAAGACTTGAGTAATTATTTTAAGCTCCATTTTTAGGGCAAACTGATCCCTTTTGTAGTTTTTAAAGGGTATGTAAAATTAATTCAATTAAAAATACAGGAAAACAAATATATGTATTACAATTTAATTACTAAAGAAATTTAAATAGTTTTTGAAAACATTGCGATGAAGAGCAGGTTCCCGGCTTTTACCGGTACCGTTAACATATTTCAATAATAGTTGAGTGGCCTCCAAACATTTTTCCAAACGTACAAATATAATTGACAGTGCCGTATTCAATTTTTTTCAAATAGCGAGAAACCACCATACATATTTTTTCGCGGATCTCCCTTTAACGTGAAGCATATCCATGAGTGTGTACACTGTAAGTGTACATCCTTTGTTCTGGTCGAAAATTATCAATGAAGCTGACGCAATCCTCGTCGAGAATGATGATGATGATGATGATGATGATGATGATGATGATGATGATGATGATGATGATGATGATGATGATGATGATGATGATGCTGATGCTGATGATGATGATGATGATGATGATGATGATGATGATGATGATGATGATGATGATGATGATGATGATGATGATGATGATGATGATGATGATGATGATGATGATGATGATGATGATGTTGGACACCTTGACTTAAACGCTCCATCCCCCCCGGCGTCCTTTGGATCTGTTTGTTTTTTGCATGTGTTTTTCGATATGTAATAGATGCGAATGAAACGAATGAACCGACAAAACTAAACTTGACCTCTGCTATATTCATGCATATTCAGTTCCCTGATACTCTTTTGGGAAGCTCCTCTCAGATGGACGAACTCTCAGACTCTCAGAAGAAATATCCTCTCAAGTGCTCTAATATTTATATAGGAGTATTTAATATTATTATATTATCTATATATTATATTATCTATTTATATATATATATATATATATATATATATATATATATATATATATATATAGTATATATTATCTATTATTATATTATATTTAATGTTTAATATTATCTAATATTTATTATAAGGGAATGTGGCACCTTCATAACGTGATGTTAACTGAGATAGCCAAGTTGTAAAGCAAGTCGGAAAACTCGGTACTCCATATTTCATTTGTCTTGGAACTCGATATTTCCGTAGAAAAAAGCTAAAACCTACCTGACACCAGCCCCCCATCAGCCCGTCGCCGGGCAGCCATTGTTGTGAGCTGCTGGTTTGACGACATATGCTGACGTCACGATAAGCATCAGCCAATCGAAGCCCTTGGAGCATTTAAAGTATGGTAGTGGGTGCCAGATCATTACATCATGCACAGCAGATATTTATTTATTTTCCTAAAGGAGTATTTTTAAAAACAAAATATTTGGATTATTGTACATTTTTCAGATAAATCATGAGTGGTTTCATTATTTTTGGCTAAAAGTACACCTAACTTCACTAAATTCTAGGATTCGACCAAGGTGCCACGTTCCCTTTAACGCGACAGTACAGAGCATTAGTTGGAGATACGAAATTGAAATAACTTCCGTAGACGACTTGCCTTGCAGTTTCAGTGCCAAGTTTCGCGCAGCAAAGTTCGGCGTCCGTTGATTTGTCTTGGAATTTCACGGGAATGAGGCGCTTTGGAACGGGAGTGAAATGCCTATCCGTTGAAATGCACATTCCACATCAGCAAGGTCCGTTCATATGTTGAACTGATGCGTTGGTGATTTAATGTTTTTAGTCTGTGGTCTTTACCATGTATTTATATGTGGTTTTAAACTTACGTTGTATTTTTATACCATGCTCGCTCATTTATTAGAATATTATACATTTGACCCATTTATGCGGGCCATTTTACTACATCATTCTTCATTTATTAGCTCATGTATATTACGATATTGTTTTTCTCCGTATACTCACGAGTTGCCTATGTGCTGCAAACGTTCAAATTTACCTATCTAAACCTTTTTAGTTATGTGTGCCTTAGCTTTGATGACTTGAGCTGTAAGTAGGATTTTATCCATTGCTTATTTACGGAAAATAAAGAAATAGATAAGTACAAGTATACCACAGCGTAAGCGACAACGCCTGATGGTCACAGTATATTTCAACAACGGTTCACGCCGCTGGCATTCCAAAAATAGATGTGTTCAATGGAGTGCGGTATGAATGTGATCTTGCATTAAACAGATTTGAAAACACATTTGAGTTTCCTTTACGTTTGGTTAGTCCCAACAGGAATTCTCACATACTTCATTGCAAAACTTGTGATTGCTGGGTGCCCTAATTGAGGACTTGAATTCTGCAGTGTCATGTAATGTTTCCGCCATACCGGCACAAAAATACAGTACATTTGTTAAGGTTCACTAACAAATGAGTAGGCTGTCGAAGTACTCATCAATATTTAGGACTGCTTTTCGTTGGAACGCAGCCACATTCACTTGACACATAACCTTTTCTGAGCATTGAATAATCCGGTTTGTACATGATCACTAAATGACACCACTAGATTCCGGCTCAACTACTACATCAGAATGTATAGGCTGCGAGGAGTCCACTAAGACGCAATCGTCGCGGCCATCCTTGCGAGCAGTAATAACGGCACAGATGCTCTCGGCCGTGGCAGCTGCCTCTGCCTCGTCGGCAAAGTGCAGAGCGGCGGAGTGGTTCAGGAATGCCATGTCCGAGTTGGTAGACGTCGATGGCATTACACCACTGCGCGCTAGCTGATGAAGGGTTCGACTTCGGCGGTGCTTGCTCCAGTGATGCAACTTCTTAGCACATATACCAAAGCAAACCAAAATAATGCCTACGGCTGGTAGCGCCATTGCTAATATACTAACATAATTCTTACTTCTGCCGCGCATGTAAAAGAATCCCGCTCCTCTGGTGGTGACCTTCAGAGAGGTGAGGCGAATGACATAGTCACCTCGCGACAGCGCAACCCAGAACGTGTATTCCTGACCCGGTTCAAGGTCATTGAAGGTAAACGACTGTGCCTGAACCCCCATGTTGTGTACACGATACATAGATGCGCTAATATTTGCTACGGTTTTGGCGTTTGTGTTTGGGCCGTCCTTCTGAGACGGAGGCTCTTGAATAAGAAGAAAAGAGACAATGCTACCGCACGTAACACTCCAAGACACTGTGACAAAAGTCGATGTTACCGACACCGGAATAAGCACAACGGTGGGTTGCCGCACATGCACGCTCACTGTGCGACGAGCGCTGCCAAGAGGATTGGTCACGGTGCACGTGAAGGCACCGGCGTCCTCCGCATGAAGATACATCACCGTCAGCTTACCGTGTCGAACGCAGGCCCTTTCCCTGCATAAGCCCTCAGTAAGGGTGCCACGGTCGGGGAGGGTCCAGGAGACCTCGGCGTCTGGGGACCCAGCACTAGCGCACTGAAAACTCACCGAGTCTCCAAGAGACAGCGTTTTGTTCTCACCGAACAAGGGAAGAACACGCGGCACGCACTGAGGTTCGAGGGATCGCAGATGTTTCAAAGAACAGTTTTGATCGGTGGTGACGCGAAGCCTTGTCATGTTGAACGGAACTGCGGCTAGCCACCGTAGTGAGCAGTCGCATATCAGTGGGTTGCCGGACACGTCGAGATGCGATGTAGAGGTGGGAATCGTTAAAGAGCTGAGCGTTAACAGGCCGTTCCCCGAGAGGTCCACGTACTTCAGCTTCGGCACTCGCTGGCTCATATCCGGCTGTATGAACTCCAGTCTGGGGTTGTGAGCGAGCACCAGTCGTCGAAGCAAGGGCATGTCGTCAAACGCATGACGCGACACCCGTCTCAGTTGAGGATTCCGCTCCAAATGCACCTCCTGGGCGGGGACTTTGTGGAAGGCCCTGTTGCTGATTCCCTCGATAGCTGAGCAGCCGTTCAGAAGCAACATTCCAGCAAACTTCATCGCTTTCAACGTCTCGGTGGGAACGCGCCTGAAAAGGTTCCTGGATAAGTCCAGTGTTCCAGAGTGTAGACCACGAAGAGCTGCATTGTCCAATCGGCTGAGACGATTACTGCTGAGAATTAGACGAGTCAAGTTCCTCGAGCTAATGAGTGCATCGGCAGCGAGCCTTAGCAGGAGGTTGTGCGACAGATCCAGCTCCCTGAGTTCGGCGAGATCTACCAGCGCGAACCTCGTCAGCGTCACCAGGAGATTTCTGGACATGTTCAAATGCTGGAGACGTGGCAAAACCAGGCCGGCGTCCGAGATAGCGGCTATCTTGTTGTTGCTGAGGTCGAGGTACCGCAGTGCCCTAAAACTCCGGAAGGTGTTGGCAGACACCGTGACGAGCGCGTTCCCGCTGAGGTCCAGGATTGTGAGAACGGGCAGGCCGGCCCCCGTGCCGGCCACGCTCTTCACGGACGACCTGCTACAGTTGATGACTACCACCCGCAGCAGCAGACCCAGAGCCGAGAGGTCCAGTCGAGCTATCGAGTTCTTCTCAAGTCGAAGTTGGGTCGTGTTTTGTGACAGATTTTGCGGCACGGATGTCAAGTTGCGAGCCTCACAGTGTGCCACGGTCTGAGCGTATTCACAGTGTGTGACTGATATCGCATCTCCACCATACTTATCGCTCCCGACATGCTTCTGTCCGCCAGATTGGAGGCCGCTGCCTCTCATTAAGGTGAGCGGCATGATAACCACCAGAATGAGCGGCATTTTCACGGGATATGGCCGTGTCATAATCAGCTGAGTGTAGGGCGGAGAGAACGGGGAGGATCCATATGGCTGCTGGTCTCATCGGCACGCCGTCGGCTCCCTGGCGGGAACACCAGTGGCACGGGTTAATGACCACTCATGAAACTCAAGCAGGACTTGAAACTTCCATTCCGCTAGGAACAGCACAGATATGGCGAGAGCATACACAAGACAGGTCTCTGCTGATTTAAGCAAACGGACTCAGAGACAGCAATGAATGTAGACTGTTTAGATTGTCATTGTAAGAAACATTGGACATTCACGATGTAAGCAAGCACATACTACGAGCAATTCGTTGTCGAGAACCTTGCTCATTAATGGGTGTTAATTTGTAGCATTGTTGACTTCAGGCAGGGCTATGGCAGGCTTAATTTTATATTCATTGGTGGACGAGACTTTGCATTTTTCCGTAAGTGGTAGGAATACGGAATCGATTTTCTTGTTTTGGAAGCTAATCACAGCTTTCCCGTGCACTGGATAAGAAATCATTCAGCTTTTAAACACGATGAAATTAATTTTATGGTAACTGAATAAAATATACCAAGAAAGCTCACGTGACAGAATTGCAAGAGATAGAATTGCTAAGACGTGATTTCTAGTTACGCTTTGTTAATTTCAGAATGGAACATTTCTTTGGAAAAAACGGTGTTTCAAATCTTGCATTGCTCCAGGCGTGTCATTTCATGTTAAAATCACTCTCCTGACCAATGTATTGAGCGTAACGTCAATGGCAGATTTTCGAACACAGCGCTCTACCTGGTCTTAAACCGTCGTCATGGATACCGCTTTCTAAAACCAACGCTTGTTTTTAAGGTGTTTCACCATAAAGCGTACCTTGAACGATAGGCGATGCAATAGAGTGCGCTGACAGCACTACGCGTGTCATTAATGTGAAATAGAATATTCAGGCAGCTATTTAATGGTTCCCAGCCGTTGTAAGATACATATGTTTATAAACATTGAATATTGCTTCGTCTAACCAGAGAAAATTATCATTATCTTTTCATGATTATTCCACCTGAAATGATTGCCTTATGAAGATAGCGCACGAGCTGCCAGATTGAAATTTCGATGTTTGTAAAGGATTCCTGAGAACCACACTGACGAAAAAAATACGTTTTTCATTTGTTTTCAACTTGGTAGATTAATGAGCAAGATACCTTTACTAAAGGTATGTTCAAGAGAGATTCCTTCACGCCTGAATGACGTCAAAAGGGCGTGGAGGAATTCCTTCACCAATGGGGCCGTGCGTCAAAATGCTGCTAATGGCATTTCCCGTTTATGAATTTGTGAGAATACACGATGATAAAGTTTATACAAAATGCAATAAATAGCATTTTATCTTCGGTTCTTGCCCGTTTTTGCGAAAATTTGGATATTTAATAATTTAATTTTCCCATGTTATATGCCACGTGGTCTGACGTCACATCTGGTATCTGCTCCGGCTGTTGGAGGGGCTGAGTAATGAGAGGTTCCCCCGTTATCATTACAAAGAGTCGATTTTCGGTCACATGGTTTGGTCCAAAAAAGCCATGTCACTTCAAGGCTATAGCTGGCGACCACAAACAACATTCCTGAGGTTGATAATCTTTTACCATCGCTTGACCTTCCCTAATAATAGTTGGGGTTTAATGACGCACCAACTGCCAAGGCTACACGGCGTAGCCAACTCTCACCCTGTTGGGAAGGATTTGGAGTAGAGGTGGGAGTTTCGGGCAATTTTGCAGGCCCGGGCCCGGGCCCGGCCGGCAGCTGATTTTAGAAGCCCGTCACAAGCCCGGCTTGTGGAAGAAATGGATTATCAAGCCCGGGAAGGCCCGGTATCATGGAAAACCATTAACGACTATATACAACATTTATTTACTTTAAAGCTGTTTCAAATATATGTTTTAAGCCAATTTATCCTGTAAAAACTTTTGGTTTCACCCAAAACCATATTAAAAAGGTGCATGTAGCATCAGTAGCCTCAGCTATCTTAATAATTCAGCAGAAAATGATACTGAAAAACACAGTATGAAACATGGCTTGCTTATGATGCAAGCTTACTTCAGTTAATGACCAGCATCACCTTATAAAAACAAAGGGCATTCTAGATAGAGGTATGCACATGGCAGCTATAAGAATCTGGATGAAATAAGTCCACTCATGTCAGACATTTCTTCCATCTTTGCACTTTTATAAACCATTATATGCTGGCACGAGCCTCACAATTGAGTTCCAATAATGTTTATGAATAGAGGAGAGAGCAGTGACAAGTTTTCAGCTAAAACTTTTCAGAATATCATGGCGGAATGGCTGTGAATGAACCAAAAATCCTTCACATTGTCCCTCAATTGATACATGTGAAAATTTTCTTTTAGTTTAGTCACTAAACAGCTTGGAAGATAGTCAAAAGATTGTTCTGCTTGGGTCAGCCCGGTCTGCAAAGTAGGTAAGCCAACAGGCCAATATGAACAAGGCCCATCAGCCATATACAATTATCAAACCACCAGCCATAAAGAACTATCTTGATAAGGAACCACTAGTTTTCCACAGGTTTGCACCAAACATTGAATAAAAATATTGCACCAATCTCCACCAAAAATTAAATCTGACACAAAAAAAACAACTCAATCCCATCCACATCACCATTTGGGCTTGAACACTATTCTGTTTGTTTTGTTGTATTTTACGGGCTTGCGCTTTGTAGGTATCTGAAGCGCCGTGCTTGTCTACATTAGAGCAGCATTTATGAAAACATTTTTCACCAAAATTTACCAGAATAGTAAGTTTATTTCAGCGAAAATATTCCAAGACTTTTTGATATTTATTTTAAAATTTCACACATTTAAAAAATAAGCACAAAGTGTGTGGTGCATTTCTTTTGTTCCTGAGAATAGGCCACTTTTTGTGCACTTGTTTCATATATGACGCTTTTCTGGCTTGGCTTTACAAGCTGCTCAAGGTCGCGGAATCTGCCATAATTTGGATATTCTGTTTTTGTGTTCTGTATTCCTACGTTTCTGTTTATTTTTAGTGTGGTGGGAGGGAAGTGTAAAGTAAAGGTATCTTGGGAAGGAAGTGCTGTTATGTTCAAAGCTTATAATAGAAGTTGTATTTCATAGAGGCCAGGGAAGTATCTCCACAAGGAAAATGCAACACATAATGTCAAGTATATTCATGTTTTGGTGTAATTTCAAAGGTTCCTTCTAAGGCTGACTGCTCTCCCCAGTATCTCCCCATAACTGACTAATTTATGTTTTGAAGTACTTAGATCAAAAACATGTTTTCTTTGTGCCTATTTCCTTGCTTATACTAGCTTTTTCTGAGTGGATTCTGCATCTTTTGGGCAATGAAAGAGCAAGATGAAGCTGTGGAAGGGTCAAACTTATCAACATTTGTTCTTGCAGCTAGAGTTACCAGGCCAATTTGACAATTATGGGCTCCCACTAGATAGTTTGTACCTGACATATTTACTTCACCATTTTTCGTAGAGGACATGGGAATGGCTCCATAAATAACATTTTCTTTTTACCTGGAGCAGAAATCTTCTGGAGAGAATTTTCTAGCTAGAGCTATGTGTTAATATCAATATGTTAGCAGCAAATTGGTTAAATGACTTCCTTTGAAATGGTATACTGACAATATGGAAGTAACAAATATGCTATCACAATTTATATTTTGTTCACCCATATATGACTTGAAGATTTTGAAGTAATCAGGATATTCATAAGATGACAGTACGGCATGGATGTGTGCAACTGTAGGCATTATTCAATATTTGATTTTAAATAATGATTCAGGTTTAAGTAACTTGCTTTTGACCCTGGCATGAGTAACAGATAGAAAGCTAGAGCTTCATGCTTTTACATTCCTGATGTATGTCTAAAAGTCTCAAAATTAATTGTAAATGCATTTTCAAGAGCTGCTGGTGCATGAATAAGATTATGTTTCAGTGGAAAAAACTAGGTCTGTACTGAAAAAGGCTTATTTAACTTACAGAAAATTGACTGAAGTCCCAGTTCAGTTGAAGCCCGGAACGAGCCTGGGTGAAGCCCGTTATCAGCCCGGCATTGGCTTAAATCATGCCTTCAGGCCCGGTCAAAGCCCGCGGGCCTGGGCCGGGCTTTTGCCCCGGGCCCCCGGGCCTAGAAAGTCCCACCTCTAATTTGGAGGATCAAATATACTTATTCGGAGGCTCCGCCTGGACTTGAACCCGGGACCGGTGACTTGGAGATTTTGATGATACCCACTAAATGACATCGAACACCTGAAAAAGAAGCACTAACTATAAATGTCGAACATGATCATATTCTTCACAAGTTCTTTTCCAAGTTTTCAAACATGACCTTATTTTTCGGAACTACAATTTCAATTTCTTTTGATCGTGAAGAATATGGTTGTCTTCTCATTTACAGTACCTACTTTTTCCAGGTTTTGATGTCGATGTAACTTGTGCCATTTTTTAGCGATAAGAGAAAGGTCCCGGCTTTGAATCATTTGGCTGTTTTATTTGTAATACATAATTTTTTGTACAAACTTCCAATTCTATTTGGCAGTTTGTGGCCAAACTTTGTAGTCTGAGCTTAACAGGTGACGGTTTTGAAAAGCTGTAGCTTGGTATATTCGATTTATGGGCAAGCCGTCTGGGGGATATGATATTTTATCAGTCTTTGGGGGCATAGTCCACTTCGTCATACTTCCTCGAAAAGACACCATATATCATCAATGATAGGAACACAATGGGATGCATTTCTACCCTTAAGTAAATTGTGCCATCAGTGTCTTAGAATATACATGTTTCCAAATTCTAAGCCTCTTAACAAATTTGTCGGCTAAAGAGGCTCTGTGTGTGATAGAAGACAAACTTATCGATGGTTCTAGATTATTTAAAAGACGAGGCATGCCACCAGGAAACATCATGAGACTGCTTTCATTATGCATAAAAACTACTGCGTTCCAACTACATGGCCAGCTTTTTCAGCAAACATAAGTAATTTTCATGTGGTCACTGTTGTCATCATAAGTCGGAAATATATCGATGAAATATTTTGAGAAAATATCTCATAAGAGTTTCCCTTAACCCTCGCCCCGGTGGGCGTGTTTGCAAAACCTCCTTCTCGCTCATTTTCTGGCGGCACCAAAAAATGGCAGCGCGAAACGCCTTCGTACTTGGCATACCTTATGCTTGATCAATTCTGCAGTTATTTCCAAAATTTTAGGTTCGGGTTATCTCAGGCCTGGTCACCAGTGCATGTCAAGTGAACTTACCTCCAAAACTTTAAGAAAGCATAAGTAAGAACAGGTTAATCTATTCAATTGAAACTCATAACCAAGCTCATAACACATAATGGGACTACCGAGCACTACAAAACATTTTCCGGAATTTTTTCACATCCATGACTCGGGGTCAGATATGGATCATGACCTCTTCATTAGAAATGTATGAAAACACTAAATTGGGCGATAAATGGCTCCATTTGTGTAGCTACTGCTTAGAATACCTTCATATTCTCCAAATCGTAGTCTCCTAGGCCCCATTCCAGGCTTATGATGCATTTTCGAACCTATGACCTCTGAAAGGATATCTGGGGTCACTTAAGCAGGTACTATAAGTTATTGACTTGGGTCAATAACTTTAGTAAAAAGATGACCTTTATTTTGATGCCATCACGTTCGGACTACTATTGCGAGTCGCTTGATATGCATATTGACTATTTTAGGTCAGATTGTAACCTTGACCTGACCTTAGGTCAGCTCGTTTTTGTTATTTAACCTAGTATATTCCTGTCATACATAATTCAATTCGCCGCAACAAGAGGAAGCAAACGGTACCTACAAATGGATTCTAACTCAACTCTGTCATACGCTAGAGCCCAGAAACTCTTCACTAACATGTCACCTTTATTGACTTGTCATGACCTCACTATTGACCCGAGCCAATAAATGACAGATGTGGCTTCTTCACGAATTGTATGAGCTATCCACCAGTGCTCGCGTTTTTTTTTTGCTCTCCCGCATAGGAGCCGAGTTCCAGGGGGTGTTCGAACATCCCCGACCAGGGCGAAGGTGGCTCGGAGGCTCGTCGGGAGCGGGTGTGAACACGCGCAGTGGAGTGGTGCTAAAGTGCCCACCCCCACCAAGTCGTCCAACGTGGCCTGAGAACTGTTTGCCGCCGGAAAACGTTATTTTGCCAGATTTGAGAGAATTTATACGCACGTCGATTGATGGATGAGTTTTGAAAATCAGTCAACATGTTTTTACTTATAGGCTTTCAAAGTCAGATATATATATATATATATATATATATATATATATATAAAAATATATATATAAATTATAAATATAATATATATATATATTAAATAAAATATAATATATTTAGACCGTCGCAATCGCGCGGTCGCACCGGTTCACCTGCACTGTAGACCAAGTGGTGACGTAACAAAGCAATATAATCATGTGATGTGCCAAAGTCACCCCATATGAAGGTCGAAGTCAAGGTAAAAGGTCACAGGCCAAGGTCATTAACCCCAGTTTTCCGGTCAGATGGCATTACTCAGTATGGCGTATGTTATGCTATGACTTCATAGTTAAAGCCTACTTAATGTCCAGGTCAAAGGTCAAGGTAAAGTCTTGTTCAAGGTCAGACTTCATTTCCCGTCTAAAGGCTGCTTTAGTGCATCATCATCATGGTTAGGGTTTAGGGGCGCGCCGACGTCAGGGTCATATGGCGCCCTGCTGTAGTGCCAGTTATATTGCACATTATTGGGAATGTCATATTGGTACGCCATAGGTCAATAACCTTGAATGAACTTGACCTCAAACTTTCAGAGAAGATTCTATGGAACCTGTCCTTTATGATTTTAGTCCGCTGTAAGTGTATTCCCGGTTTTTCTGCATAATCACGGCATTTCTCAATAGGTCTCCAGCACGGCCCAGATTTGATATTTGCAACCTCGTATGACATTGAAGATATTGACCTAGGTAAATGAGGATAAGCCATAATGTAGATCACTAACGCCCCCACATACGCCCCAAACGGGCGTTTTTATAACCCTCTTGGTTTTTCAGATATCAGAGGGAGGGCACTTTAGGACCCCGTCTACCACACGTTGACGCCAGACCCCTCTCCACTGCGCGTGTTAAGCGCATCAAGTGTTTAAAGTATGTTAATGGCATGTGGCTTTCATGGGATCATAGGATGAGGGATGCAATGGCTTCCGGGAGATGCACTCGATTCATCCCGGCGCTGTTGCCTCGGGTTCAAATCCCCGGGCGGGTATTCTGCTTACGTCTCTCCGATCCCCACAGTACCCTCCCAGCATGGTGCGTGCTGGCGATGCCACATGAAGTCAGCAGCTTGTGCGTCCTTAAACCTCAAAGCTACTAACTTTACTGGGGTCACAGGGATTCTCTCCATATTCACAGGGATTCACAAGGATTCTTCACAGGGTCCTGGTTTTTCTTCATGTTTATGTTGAAAGTTTACGGGAGTCGATCAAGTTCCCCATCGAAACTGGGAAAAATTATTAATTGCTTTCCTGAACATAAGTATCCGAAGAAGAACTTAAGGTTTTTTACTTCATCACACTAAAACCTCAGAGACACAGGTATTTACCTATTGTACGATTCACACCACGCTAAATATATAAAAAGAGTAATCCTGAACTGTCTACATCAGGGAGCGTCCTCTTAAGACACGGAACCAAATAATGAACAAAACAGGTAAGAAGAAATAAAGGAAACCCTATATCGTAGCGGAATAACAAATTTGAATCATAGAAAGAAATGGACTTCATGAAAATTCAACGAAGCTGCCCATATCTGTATCTAACATCAATAATGGAAGGCCTCGTCTGGAAATTCCTACAGCTTGGCTTTCTATCTTAATAAAAACTTTAACTTGATAGACAAATTTTCTTAACTGTAAAAAATTGGGGGGTATCAATAGCGCAGCTTTCGAGATACTCCAATCACAATTACGGAAAACGTGATGAACTTTGGACGGTGTCTTAGAATGGTGTTTTGGAATTGTGTGATGTTTTTCTTGATTCTGACGAAGGGTATCAGCCGAAATAACCATCAAGTATTTGTGATTTTGCATTTTGGTGTATTTCTTCACAGTTGCTGATAAAAAGTGAAGGGAGTGGTGCACTTTCTTTTAGCAGCCTTAAATGAAAGTGAAACTTATTTTGTAGCATGCATTGCACGGATGTTGGAGGCTCCTTGAGGCCTATGGAGGCCGGTTGGTACACAGCGAGCTCACTTATGGCTATAGGTAAACAGTGGCGGATCTAGTCGGTAGGCTTGGGGGAAGTCAAAGTCGGAAAGCAAAAAAGGTGAAAAAGGTCACGTTGCGAACGATTTTGCTACAACAACTTAACTGAACGGTATGTTTTGGGGGTAAAGCCAAGCCGAAAAGCAAAAAAGTCACGGGGTGAAAAAATCTGTCCACAATATGATTGTATGTGTTATCCAATGCCCGCTGTTTACACTGAAGTTGATGGCATGGTTATGTTTCATGTCAAGAGTGGACTAACCAAAACCTTGCTTATAAACCAAGAAAGAGTCGGGGCAAAAAGAAGGTCGAAAGCTTTGGTGGGCGGGGGGGGCAAAGACATAGTTTTGCCCCGAACTTTTATGTTTGGGTGGGGGAGCAAATGCCTCCCCTCTTTTGAAGCGTCGTTATACGCAAGGTGGAACAAAAATATTTTTAGCAACCCTTTAAATTACCAAATTTCAAATTCGACAAATTCTAAGACAAATTTCCGTCAATAACAAAACATAACGCGCAGCCGTGCTGTCGACCATCCCAGTCAGCTACCACGCCACCACCGGTGCCTGCTAAATTATGTCCGCATTTGTCCGCAACCGAATATGTCAAGAGCTCCGGGAAATAATGCTTGGGCTTTAATGACGCACCAACTGAAAATACCGTACAGCGCCCTAGCAGGGAGTTTTAATACTAACTTTATCCAGCAGGAAGTTTTTTTGGGGGGGAATTAGGTTGTACATATTCAGATAATCCGCCGGGTGTTGAGCGCGGGACCTTTTGATCTGTGGCGTAATGGAGCGCCATTCCGACTGTTTACGCTTACTTCTGACTGCTGCAGTATACGATGGTAGACTTTTATACATTCACCCGCATTTTTGCAATATACAGCGTTATCATCCCTGTCATCGCTACTTGCTTTGTCTTTTTGACCGATGTTATCACAACGACAATATGACTAAAATTACAACGCTTTTAAGTTCCAACTCCAACGTATCTCCTCACAAATGACTTAGTCAAACGGTGAAGTTATTTCTCATTCCGTTCGCTCTCACATCCCTGATATCTGGAGTATCAGTGGAAAATCCCTTTTACTGAAACGCGACATCCAGGGTGCTTTTCCACCAGCAATAAAAACTGGCATTGTTGCATGAATAGTATCGTTCGCGCAGCCGCATGCACCAGGCGGCTCTCACGGATCGCTGACCAGACAGGCGGCGAGAAGCTAGAGGCGGGAAAGCACCAGCGGGCGCCGTGTCAGGTGTGCTATGATATAGCCCCAAGCCGCAGCCTTTCTGTGGGCGGACCCCGGCTGCACCAGCGTCGGTCGATAGGCAGCGCGCCACTACAGCGCTGGTAATGGAACGGCATAACGTGTCGCCCAGACACAGTCAACTGGTGGTCATGTCTGCCCGCGGAGACACAGTCAACTGGTGTAATGTCTGCCCGCGGAGACACGGTCAACTGGTGGTAATATATGCCCGCTCAGATATATTCAACTGGTGGTAATGTCTGCCCGCTCAGACAGTCAACTGGTGGTAATGTCTGCCCACGGAGACACAGTCAACTGGTGTAATGTCTGCTCGCTCAGATATATTCAACTGGTGGTAATATCTGCCCGCTCAGAGACAGTCAACCGGTGGTCATGTCTGCCCGCGGAGACACAGTCAACTGGTGGTAATATCTGCTCGCTCAGATATATTCAACTGGTGGTAATGTCTGCCCGCTCAGACACAGTCAACTAGTGGTCATGTCTGCCCGCGGAGACACAGTCAACTGGTGGTAATGTCTGCTCGCTCAGATATATTCAACTGGTGGTAATGTCTGCCCGCTCAGAGACAGTCAATTGGTGGTCATGTCTGCCCGCGGAGATACAGTCAACTGGTGAAATGTCTGCCCGCGGAGACACAGTCAACTTGTGTAATGTCTGCCCGCGGAGACACAGTCAACTGGTGGTAATGTCTGCCCGCTCAGAGACAGTCAACTGGTGGTGATGTCTGCCCGCTCAGAGACAGTCAACTGGTGGTCATGTCTTCCCGCGGAGACACTTTCAAGTGGTGGTAATGTCTGCCCGCGGAGACAACATCAACTGGTGGTCATGTCTGCCCACTCAGATATATTCAACTGGTGGTAATGTCTGCCCGCTCAGATATATTCAACTGGTGGTAGGTAATTTTCACTGGGGCTGAGAAAGGGGTTTGGCACACCCCAAAATTTAATTTTTGACATGAATATCTGAGTTGAAAAGCATACAAATCGTTTTGTCTGCAACTGGAAAATGCGTTTCCCTCTATGTGTATTTGTCTCTGTTTATTGTCTTTGCTGCACCCATGTACCGAGTTCCGTGCTAGGTGCCGAATTTTACTCGCGCTATATGCTTGAGACAGAGCGAAGGTGAAATATACTTAAGCTACTCATGTTAGCTATCATGGGCCCCGACTGGTCCAAGAAATGGTTGATATCACTTGAGTTAGAGATCATCTTTTATTGTTCCCTCATTTATTTCCGTCCGGTTTTATAAATTTACATTCATGACACCTGTTTTGCATATGTTTCATCAGCTTTTTGTTTTTCTTTGACAACTAAGATAAGGGAGCTGTGAAAGGATTGTGCCTTTTCACACGAGAGGCTCTATACATCATTGTGTCTTGGTGAAAGAACATATAATATTTTTTGGTTTGGCATGTTTTTAAGCACTAGCAGTAATGATGTTTCATTAAAAAACGAGTAAAATATTTTGTGACCTGAAACACAGACGTTTACTTCAAATAAATCGAGATGGCCTCAACAAGTCTGAGATATAAGGTACCAATGGTTTTGAACTTAGAAGAGATTACTGTCAGGGAGTGTTTCAGCCTAGGATTCCTTCCCACAAAACATGAAGTCATGGAAATAATTTTTTATTCCTGATACCCTCAGGCCCATCAAAAGGGATCATTACACCCTTAAGTAAAGGTATCTTGCCTTACAGCAACCAAGGCGTAAGCTGCTATGGTGGTTGTTGGGTAACTTAGTTATCACTGGTTTTGGTTTCATGTATACCTCACGGCATACAAGAGTAATCAAGACAGCTATTCTGAAGTTCTCAGCAAGTTTCGGCCGCACCGGAAAAAATAGGCAGACGGAAAACATGGGTGGATAAACCAGGTCGAACTCTCTAATGATCTTGAAAATAGTTTCTATATCAGATGGAACGATCGAGAAGCACGCAAACGACAGGAGGAAGAACATGACAGGAAATAATACGAAAACGATCGCAGTTTCTACGAAGACCAAACTCATGACAAAAGAAAAATGCTCTGCGATGCTTTTGTTGACAAGTAATGACAAAAGATTGACTAACGCAAGCAGCATGTGAATGATACGATAATAAAAAGAGGTGAGGCAGCAAGTCACATAAAATAAGTGATTGCAACTGCTAAACCCGAGGAGTTAGCAGAGGACGTCAACTTTTTGCGAGCTGAAGATGAAAAACAGGATCAGAAAGAAAAGAGGCTCAAGTTAGTGACCTAGGTTCCATGGCCAAACTGCTATCCGTGTCTGACTGCCAACCCACTCCATCCAGGGATTGTCAATCCACTCCATTCTCAGCTCCATAGCGCGTTCTGTGTTAAAGCGCTGATGAAAAAACATTTTAAGGAGCCAATGACTCAATTCAAAATCCTGATCAGCGATCCCATCTGGATCGTATTTTTCCCATGGAAACTAAGCCACTGAGCGCTGATGACGAAAGGAGTCAAGATTATCTCCCAGGGAACTGGCGTCACGAGTGTCACAACATTCAGAAGGCGTGTACGCACCGAATATGAGCGAACCACTTGATGTCTGAGCTGCAAGTGAGCTATCGGAAACACACTAATCGTCACCACAAAGTTTTCTTACCGTCAAGTGGACGTTTTTAATGTTCATCTTTTCGATGAATACGAGGAAAAGGTCTTGCTGAACACTGTCCCTCACAGGGAGAGAACATAGAGGTGGGGAAGGCAATGGAGGCGCAGGCTCTGGATGAAATCGTGGGTCAAATAATTATGAATAATTGGGTGGACGCATAAGAGTACAATTGGCATGACATTTTCAAATTTGATATTTTCCAAGTGAAATCTGTGCCACAGATTGATATTCATGCAAATTAAAGCCCACTCATACATCAAATCTCAACTTTTGTCGCAACTGTTCATGTAAATGTATGGATAACCTAGAGTGGCTGTCCATACTTTCTTCGCTAGGTGACACCACTTGTTATTTCTTAACACGCGCATTGACGGGGGTCTGAGCCACCTTCGCTTTGACGGGGGGGCGGGTAACCGCCCCCCCTAAGATCTCGAGAACCACGGTAGGTAGTGAAAAACGGTAAATGGCGTTGGGTAGCCCATCCACTTCTCCATCGAAAATATTTGAACCATTTTTTGTCAGGTCACATTTAAGGTCACGAGAGGTCAAAACATGCCGTCATAGGGATAACATGTAAGTTAAGGTTTTTGGCCATTACATCTGAACAAGTAAAGATAGAGCAAAGGACTAGAGCTATATGAATCCTCGCAGCAAGCTGAATCGAATGATATATAATTTGACCCTACTAGGTCAAATCAAGAATTTGACCTGACCTGAGGTCAGATCAAGTTCAAATTATATAAAATGCATACCATTAGAAGCGCAAAGCCAAGGCGAGTCTAATGAAGCTAAAATAAACGCTCTATCACCATCTGCTACTGAGTTATTCAGTAAAAACAATTTTCCGATGTATTTCCAATGGAGAGATCAAGCCTCGTACCTGACCTTAGGTCATCGATCTAAAAAATACCGAAACAGTTTTAGAGAACTCGGTGGGCCCATTATGTGATATAAGTTTTAACCGGATAAGTTCACACTGCTCTGACTTATGCTATCTTAATTTTTTGAGGTCAGGTCACTTGACCTGTACTGGTGACCTGACCTTAGATGACCTAACCGTAAAATTTTCACAGTTGTAAACATGATGAGGAAAAAGGTATACCAAGTACGGCGGCACGTGCCGTTTTTATGTTATTTCCGAAAAACCCGAAGTGGGCGGGTACCCAACCCCCTCTCCCCCGTCAATGCGCGTGTTAAAATAAACAACATGTTTTGTGGGCCCTTTGGAACCAATACAATGCTACCTAATCATAACTGAGTCAAATTTCAACGTGGGGTGATTTCTGGAGCCAATTCAAAATCTCCGTAGAAAGGGTCAAAATGGAAAACTTTGGTCGTTAGATGGCACCCCTTGAAGGTGTCAAAAGTGCATGAAATTGTGTATGCGGGTGCTTTGATGTACATGCTATTTAATTTGATTAACAAGAGGTCGGTCAAATTAAAAATAAATATAATTTTTGAATAAATAAATGACTCGCCCCAAAATATCTGAACTGAGAACTTCTGCTAGATGGAACCTCTAGGTGGTACCAAAACACAAGAAATTCGTCGCGCAAATGTTTCTGAGCTAGTATGTCAGTATGTCATCCCAACTTGACAAAATCATAAATGATACACTTGTTTTAGTCCATCCAAAATACATCGAGATATCCGAAATTGAAAACTTTGTACGCTATATGGGACGTCTAGCCATTCTTTGAATTAAAAATCATGTATAGACTTATAGGTCTATATATGCATTGCATTGCACCCCGTACACTGGATCCAAAGTAAAAAATGTGACTAGAACCATAGCCGATTTCAAAACTTTGATGCACCCTTATGCTCACATATTGATATACACCTACACTCCGTTTGTGTGTTTCCTGTTCAAAGAGGTTTTAGTGTCAGCCTGGGTCAGCTTGCAAAGCGTAGGTACCGACTGACTCAGCAAGTTGTTTGAGACATCCCAAGTCCGAGTTCAAGTGGGCAGAATATTTTCGATAGGGCAGTTCTTATTTCTGTTGAGGAACAAGTATTCTACCGGGTATTTTTCTATGAGGATGCTTCGAAAAAGAAACGATGGATTGCTCACAAAGAATGTGTTTAATTTAGTGTCATTTTTAGCTCAACTGCAGAACCTTTACTCCATATCTTTCAGTCTTGTGTGAAAATATATTTTTCATATTCCTGAAGCTGCCCTTGAGCTATGTTGTCAAGGGAAAATGTTTTCAAGTATTATACGGTTATCGACCTGGAAAACACACTATTAAGCCGAGAGATATACGGGAGTTCCCAAATGTTCCGTCCCATCCAATCACGAATGAAACATGGAAAACGTAAAATTTAATTCTGTCTCATTAATTCCGCGCCTTGATTCCTGATCTACGTCTCGCCCCAGGCAAACTCTCACTGACCAGTCCGACGGCTATTGAAGATGGTAGTACCTCGTTTGTGGAGGTATTGCGTAGTGATGGATTGACAATAGTTAACAGAGCAATTGAAGCCGCGCCAAAATTCTGCCGCAGGCAAATTGCTTGTCACTTTTCTCGTCGTCTGCTATTTATTTTTTCATACATATGTGCCTTACCCTTCGCGGTAAAACGAACTTTTATCATCTTCTACCGATTGAGAAAAGTCAGATGTCCTGTAGCAGTGTCAGTAATAACTATTTGCTGTCGAGTTTGAAGGTGAAATAGCTTTTAGCAGCAATACTAACTGTGTGATAGATATCTTACGATTCTGTTACCTGACTGATGGATGATGCAAAATATCTTTGTGTATGTACAACATAACTACAGCCAGATTCTGCGGATAGTTGATGTGCTTTCTTCAAAACAAAGTTACGGGATTTCCAGCAATGTGATATTAAGATGAGCGTTTTTAATTTTGGAAGTGTGCACTTTGTTAATTTTTTAAGATGCTTTGTTTCTTATCACAGAGATGGATAAAGAATTACACGAGGATGCTGCTGGTCCAAATTGTTCTTGTAAAAGAAACTTTAGGCACACAGACGCGCGGCGTAACCAACGATACCGAAACTCTTTCTGGGAGTATCTGGCCATAAACCTGCATAGCGCCAGTATCAGACAATATGGTGGAAATTGACCCTCTTCTCAGAACTGAATGACAGACCAGGCGGGATGGCGTGACAGCTTGGCGCGAGGCCAAGCATAGACTGATGGGAGTCCAATAGTAGACCAAGCTCACTGGAGGGGGCCTCGGTGAAGTTGCAGACTGAAACCTCTGATGTTAAGTGACCTGATGTGCCCTAGCTTTTGGCATGATGCAAAATTTCAATTAATGTTAATGAGGTAACAATTCAGGCGCTTACGGACAGCGTTAAAAAAACGTTCCTAGCTGTTTTAGTTCGTGGTATAGACGAGGATATGTAATAAGGTTCTGTAAATTTGATCCATTTTGACCTCTTGTGACTTAAGATTGATCTGAAGAGAAAAATTAGTTAAAGGGAATGTGGAACATTGGTCGAATCCTGGAATTTAGTGAAATTAGGCGTACTTTTAGCAAAAAATAGTGAAACCACTCATGATTTCTCTGAAAAATGTTGAATAAGCTCAATATTTTGTTTTTAAAATAATCCTCTAGGAAAATAAATAAATATCTGCCCGTGCATGATGTAATGATCTGGCAACCACTACCATACTTTAAATGCTCCAAGGGCTTCGATTGGCTGATGCTCATGGTGACGTCAGCATATGTCGTCACACCAGTAGCTCACAACAATGGCCGCCCGGCGAGGGGTTGATGAGGGGTTGGTGTCAGGTAGGTTTTAGTTTTTTTCTAGGGAAATATCGAGTTCGAAGAGAAATGATATATATATATATATATATATATATATATATATATATATATATATATATATATCTCATAATATGAAATATCATTACTATACTCCATCTACTCCGGTACTCCATATATGTAGCACCGGGTTTTCAGACTTGCTTTACAACTTGGCTATCTCAGGTAAAATTACGTTATGAAGGTGCCACATTCCCTTTTAGTAACTTCGACTGAATTCGGGATATGTTTCTACTGGTTTTTTCTGCGGCTTGCAATTTGCTACGTCTTCTAGACTTCATACGTCGTTTAGTTGTCGGGTTTAGAGGAGGTCTTTTTTATTTCCCGCCACCATGCCAAAGGTAGCTCATGTCCACCAACCGGGCAAATGTTAAGCTTAAAAGTTATATTCATGCTTATTCAAGTTTTCAATACGGAAATCTGGTGTGTGTTAAGACACATTCCCTTGGTTCGTTTTCAGGAGCGCAGTGTCACAACTGATCTATTGTTGCCGGTCAGTGTGAGGGAACACAGTGAAATATTTTGATATTGCTGAAAATAGGAAATAATTTACTGCTAACCCACACACTGAGAACGACCAATGAAGCTCTCGGGGAAGAGAAGTTTAACGCACACGAAGTCTGGGCATACTCACATGTTTTCCTGTTTTAGTTTCAGGTGTTTATCAACTTCTGCGCGTGTGTTTTCTTCCCTAAATGAAGCTTCAATTAAACTTGTTAAGGTTCAACCGTTCAAGAGAAATCTTCTGCTGGGCACTTCAAGACCCATCACCCCAAGCAACCTTGTGCAACTTGGGAAGCTTATTGTGCTTCAACGTGTCCGCTGGGAGAATCTTGTGGTGGTAATTTTCCAGCCGATTGCTACTTCCCTGGCATGCGGATTTGTCCTGTAGTCCAGCTGAACCATCTCACGCCCGCAGCTCTCCATGGAGACGACTGCTGCGTTGCCTCGGACGGCGAGTGCCCTGCAGCACTCTCGGCGCTCAGTACCGGCCACGGTGCTTCAGGAGCCAGTGACGACGGCGCCTCCGCCGGAACTGGATGCCGGCCGGACGTCGGGTCGGCTCTTCCTGCCGACCGCCGGCGTCGGCGCCGACGCCGGCGATCTCGCCACACACACCGATAGGCAATTGATCTCACACCGCACGCGACTGCGGCGTGGCAGCACGCCACGGCTACCCGCGGCTCCTCCTGCAGCAGTGGACTTCTCAGCTGGCCTGAGAAAGCAGAACTGACTCGCCACGTTGAAAATTTCGCTCTGATGGAAGCACGCTCACCATAGCGTTAGCTACAGCTCATTATATGCAGGTGATGGACAAAGTTATTGAGTTGATGAGAGCTGCTCCCAAACCTGGTCTGCTGATAATTGTGTAGCTGTTCCACGTTGACAGGTTAACTGTTTCAAGGTAGCCAAGGTAACGGTAGTAGTGCTAGCGGTTTCCGAAATTTGGCACCGGTACCCACCTCTTCTTATCTGACCATCACAAATCCGCAAATTCATGCTGACGAGACAGATGCTTACCATATACTATTCCACTCGTTCAGGGATTGTGCAAATGTCTGTAACTTCGCTTGCTACGCATATGCACCATTGGCAGGCCACCCGTTAATAACGGGATCTGAGGGATATAATTCCGCTGGGTTTTCACCGCCAGGCTTTGACATTTTCTCCCGGGCGACCAGCCTGATTTTCCTGCAGGTGAGAATGAAGCTGATTCCTTTCTCGTGTCTCTTCATGTCCTCAAACTCACCGTGGAGGGCATTTAACGCTCGCTTGGTTTCTTCTACGTGCGGTTCAAGCCGGTCCACTTGAAAAGACCTCTCAAGAAGTTCCCTTCGAGAACTCAGAATATCTCTCTCTGTGACGATAACTAGGGTCTTGACGTCTTTTCTAGTGCCTTGACTCCAACTTCTTCAGAGTTTTCGTTTGCCTGGAAATGCTTCCATGCATGACTGGATAGATAAATCTATGATTTCTTTGATATAGCGGAGTATCTTTGCTGGTATTTCTCCCATGGCGGGATTTCCTTTGGGAGACTTACCCATACGCTACATCTGCCTTTTTCTAAGCAGAAATTAATTTCTGTGGAAGACGGCTCCCTCTGGCACTTCTTTACCGTTGTCGATCGTCTTTGGTTTAGTTTTCATGGCAAAAATGCGATCAGGATACATTGAGTGCTGTTTCCATGACAATTTAGCGCGGATCGGAATCACAGCTATATGAGAATCGGATCGAAATATAAAAATTGACGTCTTCCATGGAAAGAGTACTATCCGGATCGGAAATGTATCCTGATCCGTCCGTCCAATCGGGATCGTGCTTGTACATTAGGCCATTTAATTTTTCAATTTTTTTATTTTTGTCAGGTTTTGCAATTTTTCCCGTTCTAAGGTCCAAGAGAAGTTGATGGGTGCCAATTTTATCGAAATCTGACAATATTTAGGTCTGCGTCGTGGGACCTGGAGATGTCGAGTTTTCGTCAAAAATGGCTATAATGTGGACCAATACGGCTGACGTTGTAATGATCATGATGATTCCAAACATGTTTTTCTTTAAAGCCTGCTATTGCAAGATACTCATACAGTCATGCTGGAGGCCATAGAATGTCGGAAGCCAAGGAAACAATGTCTCTGTAAGCTATGGTATATAGGGCAATTCTCGTTTATGAGGCCTCAACCGGCGAATTCTTGAACTCACTACTGGAAATGCTTTGGGTTGTAAAATGCGTCGAAAACAGTTCTGGATAGGAAGTTATATTGTATTTGCATGTGCTGATCGTGCAATATATTTTCGGAATGTCACAGTTGTTTTCATGCTGTGTGCACCCCTGCAGACCACGCGCCTTAGTGGTGAGGAAGTGCGGGCGCATGACGTTGTCGCTACTTTGGGAAGTGCCCTCTCCTAGACATGCTTTAAAACTTCCTTGGATAGCCAGGGAAGTTTGCTTCTGCGATTTCCCCCGGCAGAAGTTATTCAAGCTGCTGTTCATATTTACTCTACTGGTCAAATCCTTCGGCATACCAATACCTCGTTCTGCAACTTCATTTACCACTTTTAAGTACTTGATAAGGATGCAAACCATGTTGCACTGTTTGTCTACACCCCATTCCACAGACTCTTTTGCCAGTTAGGGGTGATCTGTCCGGCTTACGAAATTTAAGGTTATCCAAGCATGACTCTAACACCAGGTCAGTGAGCTGTGCGGTCTTGTCCAGGAACACCAACAAGGCATCTTCTGTGAATCCTCCTGGGGCGGATCATGCTGAGACGCTTTTCACATATTTGTTTCGTTTTGTCATTGCTGACAAAGTTGCTGCAGAGATTGAATGACACAATTGGTGGCTGAATGTTCCTACGACATGTGACGTCGGAGGACCCACAGAGCAGCCTTGGCTACTTGGTCGCCCACACTCTTGTACCGGATGAGGTCTTGATAAAGGTGCATGTCGTTGCGGGGTGCATCAGCTGCCGCTGGCGCACGGAGTCCTGCGCAGACATACAAGAGAAGACGAAACTGCACCATCCGGTGGAGCTTCCTCACCATGACTTCGTTATGCGTGAGCTGGTTTGCGAGCATTAAAATATTCATAAAATACGGCACCAGCAGCTTATGTGCTGGAACGCCGGGAACATTAAAGGGGGAAAGTTGTATTTTGAAATCGTGTAAATCTAGTCAACGCCATAGGGCCAATGGTTAATATTTTGAACATGGGGGCATGACATGCTGCACTCCCACCCCCCCTGTTCCTACGCCTATGACCTGCAAACAGACAATTACTTTTTTTACTACTTTTGGCCACCCGTCATGCTTGATGAAAAGCTACAGGATTAACGTATCTTTTCCCACGTGGTGGCTCCACAGAGATAAGGTTCATTAAATTTGAATCTTTATCTGGCACAATGAGTGGCCAAAGTTAGTCATCAGTTTATAAACAAACTCTTTGTGAGCTGTTAATGTGCTTGTCAATAATTCCTCCTGATTTCAATCCTCTCCTTGACAGGTAGACTAACAAAATTAGGCAGCAAATGGTATCAGCTAGCATGCATTGTTCTACCAGGACGTTGCGTGTCGGCAGGTGCTGATCTTCGTGGATATTTTTATGTTCGTAAACCAGCTCACGCACGACGAAGTCATGGTGAGAAGCTCCACCGGGTGGTGCAGTTTCGTCTTTTCTTGTATGTCTGCGCATGACTTTTTGCACCAGTGGCAGCTCATGCACCCCGCAACGACATGCACTTTTATCAAGACCCTATCCGCATTAATGCCAAAAAGAAAGAAATATGTGAAAAGCTTCTCAACATGATCTGCCCCAGTGAAAGATGTTTCGTCGGTGTTCTTGGACAAGACCACACACCCAGCTGACCTGGTGCAAGAGTCGACTTGGACAACATTACAGTTCGTCAGCCCGACAGGTCACCCCTGACTGGCAAAAGAACCTGTGGAATGGGGTGCAAAGAAACAGTGATTATTTATTATATAATAGCGCAAACAAATCTCTGAAAATACATTTCACGACCAGTATATGCAACTGCACTATAACGTCCAGACCGGAACTTTTTTGAACCATTTTACAACCCAAAGCATTTCCAGCAGTGAGCTCAAGAATCCGCTGGTCGAGGCCTCATAAACGAGAATTGCCCTCTATACCATAGATTACAGAGACCTTGCTCCCTTGGTTTATGACATTCTATGTCGCCCAGAATGGTTGTATGAACATTTTGCAATAGCAGGCTTCAAAGAAAAACATGTTTTGAATTATCATGATCATTAAAGCCTCAGCCGTATTGGTCCCAATTATAACCATTTTTGACGAAACCTCGATATTGTTGAAGATCCATTTGACAGAACGATAAAGGTAAAGGAACACACTCACAAGTTGGATATTAAATATATATTCAAAAGCAAGCACACGGACGCGTTTCGTAACTTCTTCAGCGTGTGTTTGAAGTGTAGAATTATCCGTTGACGCATGAAGGTTTCTGTGAACTCACGTGGACTAAACGTGGATAATATTTGCCAATATTTTTGATATTGCGAAATCTCCTCTCTTGGAATTTAGATGGAATTGCCTTTTGTAGGCGTTGGGTCTGAGAGACCGATGAGGGCCCTCTCCCCTCACCTTACATCGCAATTGTTCCTTGTCTCAACCAACTTGAGAGGAAATCTGATAGATTCTACCGAAATTTCGGGTTGAAGGTAACAATGAACGAAAGTCCCGAAGAGCTTTGGCTTGGAGCAGACAGTTTACTGTTACGTGAAGTGAACCCTCAGCAAGAGGACGAAGATTCTAGGGCCGACTCCAAAAACTTTCTTCTATTTTTTTGGTAGACCTCTGTGGAGAATTTCTGCATTTTTCCAGTTTGGTAAGTGGTCAAATTGTTCGGGGTGTATTACAAATGAACTCGTGGTTTTATGATTTCTCGAACAATTTGACCACTTACCAAACTGGAAAAATGCAGAAATTCTCCACAGAGGTCTACCAAGAAATAGAAGAAAGTTTTTGGAGTCGGCCCTAATTGAACAAATTAATCTAAATTCCAAGAGAGGAGATTTCGCAATATCAAAAATATTGGCAAATATTATCCACGTTTAGCCCACGTGAGTTCACAGAAACCTTCATGCGTCAACGGATAATTTTACCCTTCAAATACACACTGAAGAAGTTACGAAACTCGTCCGTGTGCTTGCTTTTGAATATATATTTAATATCCAACTTGTCAGTGTGTTCCTTTACCTTTATCAAACCTCGATATCTTCAGGTCCCATGAGGTAGACCTAAATATTTTCTGATTTCGATAAAAATTACACCGATCGACTCCACATGAACCATAGAACGGGAAAAGTCGCGAAACCTGACAAAAATAGAAATTTTTGAAAAATGAAATGGCCTATTGTACATACATGCAAACTAAGCTAGTGTGATCTGCCTTTGCGTTGGTTAATACCGAGTCGGTGTCCCCCGCTGTGGACATCACATCCCAGAAACAGAGTCTTCTTCGAAAGCAGAAACTAGTGGACAAAAACATTCCAGTCCCACCACCGCAGCTCGGAATCCATGCTCACCTATCACAGGTGTGCTGCTGTCGGCAGGCCCGGGAGCTCACCGCTGAAATACATGGCCAGCTACCCCGGATACGTGAGTAGTCCATTCAGGGAACAGACTTCAGCGGCACTCACCATCCATCAACGTCGTGCACTAGCAAGACGAAATATGGCGCGGCTCGGGCGAAATATGGCGACGCAGAACGGACCTTTCAAAAAATGAGTGAATCATCACTCATTGTATTTGAATGAAATATTCATGTAAGATCTTAAAGCTCCTTTTCTGTCTTTCTAATTTTTTTTTAGATCAAATAACCGATATCCAATGAACAATTTTATTTTTATATCGAGACTTTGCCAACGGATGCTATTGTGCAATTCCTTTGCCTACTACACGTACGGACTAACCCTAAATCCCTTCTTCTAGAAAAGAACTCTGGGACGGAATGACAGCAATGTACCAGAAACCCGGGTACATGAGTAGATTAGTGCGCTCCCGCAGTCAGCACGAAAGTAGTACCTACACACTGAGGCTGCTCTTGTAACAGGATTAAATGGTTAACTTGCCCGCGCCTGGAGGCGGGACCGCACGGCCAAGAGTGGGAAGTGCTAATTGTGGTAAATAAAACGCATCTGATCTTTTTTAAATTTTGGTTTGAAGCCATGATTTCATTCTGAGAATAGTGTCGTTCACGCTGAAGAATGCACGAGGTAAGTATGAATTAGATGGCAATTTTCCTTCTCCAGGTGTTCTGCCGCTATTGGAGCTGATAATTGTGCACGTAAATAAGCTATCGATGTTTTTCAGTTCACTATCTTAACACGCGCCGTCACAGGACTCCCTGCTACCGTCAATGCCAGCCGTTTAGTAGGAAAAACTTTGAGCCCCCCGGTACCTACCACCCCTACCGGCGCGTGTTAACAGCTCACGTGCAAAATGTCTAGCTTTGACCAACCTCTTTAGAAATATATCTTTCTGCATTTTATCAACAGAATAAATCGGCCGTGAGGTGAGCGAGCGTTTCAGTAAATAAAGCAACAAAGCATCCACAAAGCAACTTCACTTTCAGCCTGAGACTAGCGTCCTTGATATCGTGAATGCCTAGTCAGACCTCTTTAGCAACAGATTTTCCACCAGATGCAAAATAAGTGGTGGGTGAATAGAAATCCAATAATGCTGGCGCCACCTCCGCACGGGATCCCCTCTTTGTTGAAACATTATATGCTTCATTGATCTGCAGAATGTCAAGAAAAAGACCAGACGGCCAAGCCCAGCAGAGAGCTGAGCTAGCAACAAAATTCCCGGACTTATGGAAGGAAATGGCACGGATGCTCTTTTGCAAGTTCTTTGGAAGTGGGAGAAATGTATAATATTCTGAGCAGAAAAACGTGCTCTTTTTCTCCATAAGCTTAACACAAAATATTTGCTTGTGGTATCCAGCCGGTGGGTTTGATTCTAAAACCAGAATTTCTTGATTTATTGTAGCTGCAAATGATAACATGATGTTAAGGGAATGTGGCACCTTGGTGGAATCTTGGAATTTAGTGCAATTAGGGGTACTTTTATCCGAAAATCATGGAGGCGTCCATGATTTCTCTGAAAAATGTACAATGAACTCAATATTTCGATTTTAAAATGTTCCTCTGGGAAAAGAAAGAAATATATGCCTGTGGGTGATGTCATGATCTGGCAACCACTACCATATTCCATAGGATTCAAGGGCTTCGATTGGCTGATGCTCACCTTGACGTCAGTATATGTCGTCACACCAACGGCTGACAACAGTGGCGTGCTGCTAAGGGTACGTGTGGGGTACATTTCAGATAGTTCTTAGTTTTTCCCTACGGAAATTTTGAGTTTCAAGACAAATGATATATAGAGTACCAGGTTTTCCGGCATGCTTTACAACTTGGCTATCTCAGTTAAAATGACGTTATAAAGGTGCCACACCCCCTTAAAAAGTTACTGCTAACTAGTTGGCGAATACAAATCTGAACACTTATTCAAGACCATAAGCGTTGTCACCGGCAAAGAAGCGAAGTAGTGAGTCAGTCTTCAACTTGTGTACAATATGTGTTACCCTCTGTAACCAAAAACTCATCGGATTTGGGCCCGTTTCCGCCTTCTGCTTTGAGTGGATATATCATTTTCCTATTTTTCCAGAATTTGGCAGAAATGGGAAAACTTTTGAGCGGTAAAAGTGGGGGATCAGGTTACCGTGCCCCCCCACTACTGAGACGCGTTTGTGCAAAACAATTTTGATTCTCTCCTCTCTCTCTCTGTCTCTGTCTCTGTCTCTGTTTCTGTCTCTGTCTCTGTCTCTGTCTCTGTCTCTGTCTCTGTCTCTGTCTCTGTCTCTGTCTCTCTCTCTCTCTCTCTCTCTCTCTCTCTCTCTCTCTCTCTCTCTCACCCAGATCCTTCTACGTAGTTAGTGAGGTCCTATTGATGGAAGAAGCTGTCTGCTAGGCTGAGGTGGCTTTCATTCCAGCACAGCGGACCTCAGGGAGTCTTTGTCTGTCTGCCAAGCACAGCCACAACCAGGATGAGTGCCCTCATCTGGCCAGGAGGTGGGACCGCGCGCACAGTCGGGGGCTAGGCTTTGAAACATTTTTTGCCAGCATGGTCTCAAGACGAGCGATGTGCCACCGCCCCAAGATATTTTGCAGGTGATTGTTCGCCTTTACGTATGTGCTCAAGAATTTTCCTGTCAGGACTAAATACACCTACACTGAACATTTTTTTAGAAAAAAACTTGTAAACAGAACTTTTGAATTTCAGGCAACCATTCGCAAGCCTTCCATTCTGTGTCGACCGTACTCAAACATTATTAGGAATTTTGAAGCACAAACAATGGTGCCATAATTGTGTTCTGTCCCCAGTGTGAGCCCCTGTGTACAACTGAAGTTTGTGTAAGCAGTACAACTTAAAGGGAATGTGGCACCTTTATAACTTGATTTTAACTGAGATAGCCAAGTTGTAAAGCATGCGGGAAATCCCGGTACACTATATATAATTTGTCTTGAAGCTCGAAATTTCCGTAGAGAAAAGCTAAAAACTACCTGAAATATTCCTCACATGCACCCTCAGCAGAAAGCCACAGTTGTCAGCTGTTGGTGTTAAGACA
Organism: Lepas anatifera; assembly: GCA_034440635.1. Taxonomy (NCBI): domain Eukaryota; kingdom Metazoa; phylum Arthropoda; class Thecostraca; family Lepadidae; genus Lepas; species Lepas anatifera. The sequence goes on along the minus strand of JAOTON010000580.1, from coordinate 574,263 downwards.
TACGTTGACATCACGGTGAGTATCAGCCAATCGAAGCCCTAGAAGCCATTGCATACTGTAGTGGTTGCCAGATTATGGCATCATCCACTGGCAGATATTTATTTCTTTTCCTATAGGGGCATTTTAAACTTCAAATAATGAGCTTATTGTACATTTTGTCAGACATCATGGACGGTTCCATGATTTTCGGCTAGAAGTTCCCCTAATTACACTAAATTCCAGGATTCGACCAAGGTGCCACATTCCCTTTAAATGTAAAGCTAACGACACTAACGTCGCTAACAACACTAAAGACACGCTAACGATCCCTAGGATAGTAAATCATTTTTAGCTTGTCTTTGAAAATTTGTTACTGGTAATTGGTATAGTCAAGGGGAAATTGTGAAGAAACTAGGATTACCTGGCTCTAAGCTAAATGTACGAGAACATTGGACCGATGCATTTTAAAATGCAGGTTGTTTTGCGAGTTTTGTGCTTCCTTTGTGTTGCATGTGCGGGATGTGAGGCTCACTTTGTGGTGGCTGCAGAACGCATAAGTTCAGATATTTGCAACTCTAACACAACGGATACGTTGCATATATACCTGATTCTAGGCCAAAGACAAAAAAATAGATAAAATATATCTGAAACCATCTCAATTGTGTGTCCATCTTTCTCATGCTGTAGTAAACCGACCAAGAGCTTCCGTAATGATAGACTTAAGTACTGCCAGGAGTGTTACTTAGGTAGGTAATCACCCACTGCTGCCATCAACCATAGCAGGCACTCGGGTAGGTAATTGCCCACTTTCCCATCGACTATAGCAGGCACTCGGGTAGGTAACCACCCACTGCTCCCATCAACCATAGCAGGCGCTCGGGTAGGTAATTGCCCGCTTTCCCATCGACCAAAGCAGGCACTCGGGTACGTAACCACCCACTTTCCTATCAACCAAAGCAGGCACACGGGTAGGTAATTGCCCACTTTCCCATCGACCAAAGCAGTCACTCGGGTAGGTAACCACCCACTGCTCCCATCAACCAAAGTAAGCACTCTGGTAGGTAACCACCCACTACTCCCATCAACCATAGCAGGTGCCCGGGTAGGTAACCGTCCACCACTCCCATCAACCATACCAGGCACACGGGTAGGTAATTGCTCACTTTCCCATCAACCAAAGCAGGCACTCGGGTAGGTAACCACTCACTTTCCCATCAACTAAAGCAGGCACACGGGTAGGTAATTGCCCCCTTTCTATCAACCAAAGCAGGCACTCGGGTAGGTAACCACCCACTTTCCCATCAACCAAAGCAAGCACTCGGGTAAGTAACCACCCACTGCTCCCATCAACCATAGCAGGCACTCGGGTAGGTAACCATCCACTTTCCCATCAAGCAAAGCAGGCACTCGGGTAGGTAACCACCCACTTTCCCATCAACCAAAGCAGACATTCGGGTAGGTAACCACCCACTTTCCCATCAACCAAAGCAGGCACTCGGGTAGGTAACCACCCACTGCTCCCATCAACCATAGCAGGCACTCGGGTAGGTAATTGCCCACTTTCCCATGAACCAAAGCAGGCAATCGGGAAAGTAACCACCCACCGCTCCCATCAACCATAGCAGGCACTCGGGTAGGTAAATCTCCACTTTCCCATCAACCAAAGCAGGTACTCGGGTAGGTAACCGCCCACTGATCCCATCAGCCATAGCAGGCACTCGGGTAGGTAACCACCCACCGCTCCCATCAACCATAGCAGGCAGTCAGGTAGGTAACCACTAGAGGTGGGACTTTCTAGGCCCGGGGCCCGGGGCAAAAGCCCGGCCCAGGCCCGCGGGCTTTGACCGGGCCTGAAGGCCTGATTTAAGCCAATGTCGGGCTGATAACGGGCTTCACCCAGGCTTATTCCGGGCTTCAACTAAACTGGGACTTCAAGTCAATTTTCTGTAAGTTAAATAAGCCTTTTTCAGTACAGACCTAGTTTTTTCCACTGAAACATAATCTTATTCATGCACCAGCAGCTTTTGAAAATGCATTTACAATTAATTTTGAGACTTTTAGACATACACCAGGAATGTAACAGCATGAAGCTCTAGCTTTCTATCTGTTACTCATGCCAGGGTCAAAAGCAAGTTACTTAAACCTGAATTAATATTTAAAATCAAATATTGAATAATGCCTACAGTTGCACCCATCCATGCCGTACTGTCATCTTATGAATATCCTAATTACTTTAAAATTTTCAAGTCATATATGGGTGAACAAAATATAAATTGAGATAGCATATTTGTTAAGGAACACACTGACAAGTTGGATATTAAATATATATATATATTCAAAAGCAAGCACACGGACGCGTTCGTAGCTTCTTCAGCGTGTGTTTGAAGGGTAGAATTATCCGTTGACGCATGAAGGTTTCTGTAAACTCACGCGGGCTAAACGTGGATAATATTTGCCAATATTTTTGATATTGCGAAATCTCCTCTCTTCATATGATAATATCTCCTCAATATCAAAAATATTGGCAAATATTATCCACGTTTAGCCCGCGTGAGTTTACAGAAACCTTCATGCGTCAACGGATAATTCTACCCTTCAAACACACGCTGAAGAAGTTACGAAACGCGTCCGTGTGCTTGCTTTTGAATATATATATTTAATATCCAACTTGTTAGTGTGTTCCTTTACCTGTATCGTTCTGTCAAATGGATCCTCAGCATATTTGTTACTTCCATATTGTCAGTATACCATTTCAAAGGAAGTCATTTAACCAATTTGCTGCTAACATATTGATATTAACACCTAGCTTTAGCTAGAAAATTCTTTCGAGAAGCTTTCTGCTCCAGGTAAAAAGAAAATGTTATCTATGGAGCCATTCCCATGTCCTCTACGAAAAATGGTGAAGTAAATATGTCAGGTACAAACTATCTAGTGGGAGCCCATAATTGTCAAATTGGCCTGGTAACTCTAGCTGCAAGAACAAATGTTGATAAGTTTGACCCTTCCACAGCTTCATCTTGCTCTTTCATTGCCCAAAAGATGCAAAATCCACTCAGAAAGGGCTAGTATAAGCAAGGAAATAGCCACAAAAAACATGTTTTTGATCGAAGTACTTCAAAACATATAAATTAGTCAGTTGTGGGGAGATACTGGGGAGAGCAGTCAGCCTTAGAAGGAACCTTTGAAATTACACCAAAACATGAATATACTTGACAGTATGTGTTGCATTTTCCTTGTGGAGATACTTCCCTGGCCTCTATGAAATACAACTTCTATTATAAGCTTTGAACTTGAACATAACAGCACTTCCCTCCCACCACACTAAAGGTATTATCGCAGTAGGTGGATCACATCTCGCGGTTCAAAAGGATTACATCAGAAGGTCCACTGATCAAAGGGTCTAATGTTCATAGGTTCTACCCTGTGAAAGTTAGACCTTTTGAATAAGAAGTCCACAAACAAGTGCACAAAAAGTGGCCTATTCTCAGGAACAAAAGAAATGCACCACACACTTTGTGCTTATTTTTTAAATCTGTGAAATTTTAAAATATATTTTCAAAAGTCTTGAAATATTTTCGCTGAAATAAACTTACTATTCTGGTAAATTTTGGTGAAAAATGTTTTCATAAATGATTGCTATAATGTAGACAAGCACGGCGCTTCAGATACCTACTAAGCGCAAGCCCGTCAAATACAACAAAGCAAACAGAAATAGTGTTCAAGCCCAAATGGTGATGTGGATGGGATTGAGTTGTTTTTTTGTGTCAGATTTTATTTTTGGTGGAGATTGGTGCAATATTTTTATTCAATGTTTGGTGCGAACCTGTGGAAAACTAGTGGTTCCTTATCAAGATAGTTCTTTATGGCTGGTGGTTTGATAATTGTATATGGCTGATGGGCCTTGTTTATGTTGGCCTGTTGGCTTACCTACTTTCCAGACCGGCTGACCCAAGCAGAACATTCTTTTAACTATCTTCCAAGCTGTTTAGTGACTAAACTAAAAGAAAATGTTCACATGTATCAATTGAGGGACAATGTGAAGGAGTTTTGGTTCCTTCACAGCCATTCCGCCATGATATTCTGAAAAGTTTTAGCTGAAAACTTGTCACTGCTCTCTCCTCTATTTATAAACATTATTGGAACTCAATTGTGAGGCTCGTACCAGCATATAATGATTTATAAAAGTGCAAAGATGGAGGAAATGTCTGATATGAGTGGACTTATTTCATCCCGATTCTTATAGCTGCCATGTGCATACCTCTATCTAGAATACCCTTTGTTTTTATAAGGTGATGCTGGTCATTACCTGAAGTAAGCTTGCATCATAAGCAAGCCATGTTTCATACTGTGTTTTTCAGTATCATTTTCTGCTGAATTATTAAGATAGCTGAGGCTACTGATGCTACATGCACCTTTTTGATATGGTTTTGGGTGAAACCAAAACTTTTTACAGGATAAATTGGCTTAAAACATATATTTGAAACAGCTTTAAAGTAAATAAATTTTGTATATAGTCGTTAATGGTTTTCCATGACACCGGGCCTTCCCGGGCTTGATAATCCATTTCTTCCACAAATCGGGCTTGTGACGGGCTTCTAAAATCAGCAGCCGGCCGGGCCCGGCCCGGGCCTGCAAAATTGCCTGAAACTCCCACCTCTAGTAACCACCCACTGATCCCATCAACCATAGCAGACACTCGGGTAGGTAACCACCCACTGCTCCGATCAACCATAGCAGGCACTCGGGTAGGTAATTGCCCACTTTCCCATCAACCAAAGCAGGCACTCGGGAAGGTAACCACCCACCGCTCCCATCAACTATAGTAGGCACTCGGGTAGGTCATTGTCCACTTTCCCATCAACCAAAGCAGGCACTCGGGTAGGTAACCACCCACTGCTCCCATCAACCATAGCAGGCACTCGGGGAGGTAATTGCCCACTTTCCCATCAACCAAAGCAGACACTCGGGTAGGTAACCACCCACTTTCCCATCAACCAAAGCAGGCACTCGGGTAGGTAACCACCCGCTGCTCCCATCAACCATAGCGGCACTCGGGTAGGTAATTGCCCACTTTCCCATCGACCAAAGCAGTCACTCGGGTAGGTAACCACCCACTGCTCCCATCAACCAAAGTAAGCACTCTGGTAGGTAACCACCCACTACTCCCATCAACCATAGCAGGTGCCCGGGTAGGTAACCGTCCACCACTCCCATCAACCATACCAGGCACACGGGTAGGTAATTGCTCACTTTCCCATCAACCAAAGCAGGCACTCGGGTAGGTAACCACTCACTTTCCCATCAACTAAAGCAGGCACACGGGTAGGTAATTGCCCCCTTTCTATCAACCAAAGCAGGCACTCGGGTAGGTAACCACCCACTTTCCCATCAACCAAAGCAAGCACTCGGGTAAGTAACCACCCACTGCTCCCATCAACCATAGCAGGCACTCGGGTAGGTAACCATCCACTTTCCCATCAAGCAAAGCAGGCACTCGGGTAGGTAACCACCCACTTTCCCATCAACCAAAGCAGACATTCGGGTAGGTAACCACCCACTTTCCCATCAACCAAAGCAGGCACTCGGGTAGGTAACCACCCACTGCTCCCATCAACCATAGCAGGCACTCGGGTAGGTAATTGCCCACTTTCCCATGAACCAAAGCAGGCAATCGGGAAAGTAACCACCCACCGCTCCCATCAACCATAGCAGGCACTCGGGTAGGTAAATCTCCACTTTCCCATCAACTAAAGCAGGTACTCGGGTAGGTAACCGCCCACTGATCCCATCAGCCATAGCAGGCACTCGGGTAGGTAACCACCCACCGCTCCCATCAACCATAGCAGGCAGTCAGGTAGGTCATTGTCCACTTTCCCATCAACCAAAGCAGGCACTCGGGTAGGTAACCACCCACTGCTCCCATCAACCATAGCAGGCACTCGGGGAGGTAATTGCCCACTTTCCCATCAACCAAAGCAGACACTCGGGTAGGTAACCACCCACTTTCCCATCAACCAAAGCAGGCACTCGGGTAGGTAACCACCCGCTGCTCCCATCAACCATAGCGGCACTCGGGTAGGTAATTGCCCACTTTCCCATCAACCAAAGCAGGCACTCGGGAAGGTACCCACCCACCGCTCCCATCAACCATAGCAGGCACTCGGGTAGGTAATTGCCCACCACTCCTATCAGCCACAAACTTCCAAGTTCGCGAAAAGTTTTGTTTGACTGACAAGTTTCGGAAAACATTGTTCAACGGCATATCCAGCATCAATCAAGCTGTACGGCTGAGTCAGTCGAGCACACGTCTGTGTAAGGCCCAACAGACCTACACAGACTGATGAAGTGTGTCAGTTTCAAAAGCACGGGCGGACCACTTTCAGGCACTGACGGGCCAATATGTTGTAGGGGTTGCGAAAAGTCAAACGGTGCACTTAAGCGGATAGTTGCTACAAATCGCACATTGGTTTCTAAATGATGTCATAAAATAGTGAGATGAACAGCGCCAAACTTTGCTCGGATCTCAGACTGTATCAACTTAATGGTACAATTTCTGCTGGAAGTTTTGCTGCGCTGCTGGAAACCTTTATCACTACTCCGCGCGATGCCAAATGTTACTGAGTCTAAAATGGATACTTACCGGACAGTGTTTGGTTCAATTCTTTATATTTGAAGCAATAACTGGCTTCTATGTCATTCCATTTAATTAGACTCCTCTGACTCAGCAAGTTAGCTATAGTGCAGCTTCGTCAATTCCATAAAGGCATACAAGTGAGAGAGAGAGAGAGAGAGAGAGAGAGAGAGAGAGAGAGAGAGAGAGAGAGAGAGAGACAGAGACAGAGACAGAGACAGAGACAGAGACAGAGACAGAGACAGAGACAGAGACAGAGACAGAGACAGAGACAGAGACAGAGACAGAGACAGAGACAGAGACAGAGACAGAGACAGAGACAGAGACAGAGACAGAGACAGAGACAGAGACAGAGACAGAGACAGAGACAGAGACAGAGACAGAGACAGAGACAGAGACAGAGACAGAGACAGAGACAGAGAGAGAGAGAGAGAGAGAGAGAGAGAGAGAGAGAGAGAGAGAGAGAGAGAGAGAGAGAGAGAGAGAGAGAGAGAGAGAGAGAGAGAGAGAGAGAGAGAGAGAGAGAGAGAGAGAGAGAGAGAGAGAGAGAGAGAGAGAGAGAGAGAGAGACTGTCAAAAGGAGAACAGTTTTTAAAGTTAAAAATAGCTTGATTTCGAACATGGTCCATGCCTCGTTTTTTTAGCTGCATTGTGTCGGTGCGAACTCAACCTTTTCCTAGCGAACTCGTTCGAAGGTTCAGCACTATCACGCCTTCGTTGCTCGGCACACGGGACCCCAGCCTGCTCCCCAGAAAAGCCGTTTACCGGGCGTGTTCAGGCATTCTCCGGACGAGCACATATCATAGTGGGGCCGGACCCGGCGTAATCAGCGCCAACCTTGTTTGGTGACACCAATCTCGGGGACGGCCGCCCGCAGGGTGCTCGCCGTCCCAGGCGACCCGCAATCATCTCGATTGATGCAGCTATGTCTCGGCAGAATTGAATTCTGCCGGCCACGCCTCGGCGCGTCCAGAACAGCGGCTGGAACGGGATTACGCCGGAGGGCAGGGCAGCTGAGTCGGCTGGATCGGATCCTGATCTAGCTTCAATAACTGCCCCTGATGTGCGACGTCTGGTTGCTGATTGAAACTAACCTCAACGTCGGCTGCTGAGAACAGGCGCTTGTTCAAAGCACAGAGGCTTTTACAGCGGGTGCGCTGCACGTGGGGTGAGCATCCTCCTTTTCTTACCAGAAGCTGAAACACTGCTTTTATTTGAGTGGAACCGTATCAAAGTCATATCATATGCATAACCACAGCCCGCGCAGTAGAAAGCCGAGGAGAGGACAGGCTGCATGGACCGCACCAATGCTCGGTCGGCTACTCGGCAATGGAGTGGTGGGACTAGGCTTGTGACCGTCACCCATCAACGCATTTGAGAAAGTTGAGGGAATCTGGTTGGGTCACGGAGGACCTGAAGAAACTTGGCGCTTTATGATGTGAAATATATTTTTAAGCTAGTGTAAGTGTAATGAAAGACTACGGTATGGATGAACGTAGGAGCGAAATGCAAGATTAATCAGTCTCAATCTGGAGGCCAGTACTCTATGTATGTACTTTTTCTCTTGGATCAGATACCTCGGTCATAATAGAAAAGACAAAGAGTATGCGTAAAATTATGTGCATTTATGTAACAGTAAAACATGGCCAATTATTAACGAGTTCAGAAGACACACAGGCATAGTAGACTAACCAAAAGATGAACCTAACGAAATGAGAGAGAGAGAGAGAGAGAGAGAGAGAGAGAGAGAGAGAGAGAGAGAGAGAGAGAGAGAGAGAGAGAGAGAGAGAGAGAGAGAGAGAGAGAGAGAGAGAGAGAGAGAGAGAGAGAGAGAGAGAGAGAGAGAGAGAGAGAGAGAGAGAGAGAGAGAGAGAGAGAGAGAGAGAGAGAGAGAGAGAGAGAGAGAGAGAGAGAGAGAGAGAGAGAGAGAGAGAGAGAGAGAGAGAGAGAGAGAGAGAGAGAGAGAGAGAGAGAGAGAGAGAGAGAGAGAGAGAGAGAGAGAGAGAGAGAGAGAGAGAGAGAGAGAGAGAGAGAGAGAGAGAGAGAGAGAGAGAGAGAGAGAGAGAGAGAGAGAGAGAGAGAGAGAGAGAGAGAGAGAGAGAGAGAGAGAGAGAGAGAGAGAGAGAGAGAGAGAGAGAGAGAGAGAGAGAGAGAGAGAGAGAGAGAGAGAGAGAGAGAGAGAGAGAGAGAGAGAGAGAGAGAGAGAGAGAGAGAGAGAGAGAGAGAGAGAGAGAGAGAGAGAGAGAGAGAGAGAGAGAGAGAGAGAGAGAGAGAGAGAGAGAGAGAGAGAGAGAGAGAGAGAGAGAGAGAGAGAGAGAGAGAGAGAGAGAGAGAGAGAGAGAGAGAGAGAGAGAGAGAGAGAGAGAGAGAGAGAGAGAGAGAGAGAGAGAGAGAGAGAGAGAGAGAGAGAGAGAGTACTTACATGACGGCTGGAGATGTGTACAGAGACACTACTGGGAGATAGTGCTCCGTCAAGGGTTCGAGCCGTTTTTATACTCGCTAGTGTGGCAAGGAGAAATAACTAATCACTTCAGATGGCCGCCAATTCGGGTCACATTTCGACCATGTGGCCCAACTAGGACGCCGGTTCGATCGCTCTCTTGCCCAACTCTTCAGCTATGTTCTAGGACACCAAGGACACTATCTATCGTCATGTGACCCAAATCTCTTGGCCAACTCTTACTCCCACCACCGCGATGCCGTACAATTATACTCCCACCACCGTGACACGATACAGTTTTCATCAGGAATTTTTGATATCTACAATGTTGCGATGTTGCGCCCTAACCACAAACCTAACATACATAATATTGACGTATTAGTATTACACAGGTTTGACTGTGAATGGCGGAGCGGTTGCTGCTTCCACGCCATGCTTCTCTGCGGACTTGCTAATGCTTAAAGAAGGAGACATCTTCAGGAGGCCATTTTTTAACATGTTAACTGGGGGGCCATTTGCCCCCCCAGTCGTCGGAAATGCCCCCCCCCCAGTGCCCGGAAATTGGCCCCCAGTGAAATAGACAGATGATTTAAAATTGACCAAATGCAGACTCTCCTAACGAAAATAAGACAGAACACCACCCGATAATTATAACCTTGTTCTATTTCTGGTCCCAAATTGGCAATCCACCAAAATTGTTTTGAATAATTTCCACCCGTGGCTGTCTACTCCATTGTGCGAAGACTAAACAAAGCGCCTAGTTACGGGAAATCCCGGCAAAGCAGCCTCAGCATCAACTAATCACAACGCTGGAGAAAAACGTTGGCCTTCAACCAATCTAACATCCTGTTCTATCCGACCGGAAGCCCACATCCCAGCCACAGGGTACTTCCCAGCCAGTACCGTGACATTGCATGATGCTCTCATTTCACACGTAGTCAGTTGTCAGCGCTAAGAGCTCGTTCGTGGATTAGACGGGACACGGTGTAGTCAAAGTGCGTAAGACTGGTTGCTGGTGTGGCGGTATGAAGTGCTTAGCCTTTTTATTTATTATTGTGGTGGTAGCATACATAAGCGTCGCCACCGGCAAAAAAGTGAGGAGGCCAGCCAAACTTCAACCTGATGCTGACAGCAAACTTTCCACGTTAGTGCCAAAAACTTTTCGAATTTGGGCTCCTCGTTGCCTTCCGCAGCGGCTGGTTATACAAATTTCCGGTTTACTCCCATTTTGAATGAGATCAGGAAATTGTTAGTCAAAAATTGGTTGGAGGGCTGATTGATGATCCCAAAAAATTCTGGTTATGTGGATAAAATCATTCCATGGCCACCTGGGGTTGGAAGAGCACCCCTGGCTTCCTATTAGATGGGTAGTGGGCTAAAAATATTGTGTCAGTCAAAATCAAGCTGTCAACAATTAGTTTGATACAGTGACACACGCTGCTTTTTCTGTGGTTTTATGACTACCGCTAAGGGTCATTTTAGCCTCAAATCTGGCTTTTGTGGTGTTTTTTTGGCTATTTTAATGGAAATAAAATTTTGCCCCTCTTGGGCCGTTTTTCTAACTCGGTTTGACCTTTTCCGCTGAAAAAAAACCTGGAAGCCCTGGGCAGCATCTATAAGCTCTCGACTTGGAACAACTAAAAAATTGAGAAACTTTTTATTAACACTAATGCGTCTAAGTTTTATTAAACCCCCTCAAAATGGAGTCTTGACCCCTTGAAGACACTATAATGGCCAGCACAAGAAATGCCCCCTCCCCTGACTTGTCCTTAAAAAATGCCCTGATCTTCAGTCAGCGTCGGGTAACTCAAAAATGGTGTCCCTCATTTGTATCTGGGTCAGAGGGTGCTGGGAGTACTCTTCTAACTAACCTAACAACTCATAATAGGAGTATTTACTAAATATTACGGAGATCCTAACTAAACCTGACGACCCGCCATCGCCAGATCCCCGTTGTGGCAACACATTCTGCTCTCCTTACCTCGGAGGCTCTCAGCTCCACGTTGGCCGGACTTACGCACTCTCTCGGAGGTCTCAGCTGCCCGCGCCTTCGGGGCCATGGACTTAACGCACCGCCAGCGCTGGATCTCTAAATGCATATCCTAGAGTGGGTTACCTACTCGAAGGTAATCCACTACAGCGAAAATTATTCAGCCCCGTTTCCCTGCCATGGTCCAGAGTGGCAGTGGTCAAGCAATAAGGCTCAATGCATACAAATGATATATTATCTTGTTACGTAGAATGTTATCAATCTTGCCTGCCTTGGATTGAATGTATCGTTAGGGAATACCACTTGATAAGTTAACAGGCCTTGATGCTTTGAAAATTTCAATTACATCTAAAGACGACTGAACAATAACACAAAATAATAAGACTTTGCTTCACATAGAGTGGTCATGCATTCATTGAACTTATCAAAAACTTAAAGCTGCCAGCGATGTTTAGAAGATTGAGTAGTCATACATTCGTTAAACATATCAAAAACGTTTATTCTTACTATGGAGGATTTATATGAAAGCTGTCAGCAATGTTGAAAAAATAGAGTAGTCATACGTTCATTTAGAATATAAAAAACTTTTAATCTTGTTATTGATGATAAATATGAAAGCTGTCAGTGATTTTCAGAAAATACATATCCGTTAAAGGTACATGGAACACAAATCTCAGAAGATACTTAATCAAAGAATAAGGTCTATGGAAGCTTAATTCACTATAAGATATATTGGCAAGAAAGATACATAGAAGCTTATTATTACGTTCAACAAGATATAATTTGTGCAATGAGATACCTGTAAAGGATAAACCACGGCACATCACCCAACCTCGAGCTGTTACGGCGTTTAACTTGGCTGAATAACTTAAGCGTCATGCATAACTACGGGTGCCAACGGGATTTTCTCACCATTATTCCGCCACATTACCTATCCATAATATAAACAACATGAGATACTCCTGGCCCTTCATGTGGTATTTAATAGCCCATACATGTTTTCGGCACCTTGAATATACCCATTGTGATGAGAGTAACCAGATTGAGGCGCAATGCAGCGGACCTGGAGGCAGACTCAGTAAATATTTGCGTGGTCATAATTAAATTCAGAAATTTGAAGAGATTTCCACCTCACGCATGTACTACTTAAAAATGATGGGAAAATCTACAATCAATGAGACACATGATAGGTTCAACAATAATTCGCTTTATTGATTAAGTCATTTGTGCTATGAAATGGTAAACACAGGGATCATTACATACAAAAGTTACGCAAAGTTACAGGTGTGAAAGTAAAGAGAAACATGTTTACTTTATGAAACACAATGAAACATTATATATGATTTGAATCCTCAAGTCATCTCGTACTACTTTCTCAGAACTGATAAGACTAATATGAGCAATTCTATTAATATACACAACAGTTAACTTTACTCAATACAGGTAACATGAGTTTTAGAAGAATAGTATCATGTCAATATTCTAAGGTTGAAATAACAGTTTCAATCGTTAAAAACATACTGGCTTATTTGATATAGGCTAAGACTGGCATCACTAAGGCTATAGGTACTCTGAAAGTAAGACTGTTATTGTGCGTCTGGGAGAATACAGTTATTAGATGAAAGGAAAAGTGCCGCCGCCGCCATTCCACCTGCGGGGGTGCGTGCGTAGCGTAACGGCTACACAGTCAGTCAGGCGTGACGGCCACTCAGGTAGTCGGGTAATTGGCAAAGGAGCATTTGTGATACGTTCAGTGTTTCTCACGTACATCTACATTTACGAATGGCTGAGTTGCCTTTTAGCGTTAGACTAGTCCGGAGAAGTAGACAAATATTTAATGACGAGGTATCTCTGATAAAACAATAAAAAATAGCAATGAGTATTATGAGTTAAAAGTAATAAAGTACTTGGGTTCGGTCCCTCATTTTCAGAGAAAATTCCTCACCGGGTTGAGCAACAGTGTGAAAGACATTTTTAAGCTAGTGTAAGTGTAATGAAAGGTTACGGTATGGATGAACGTAGGAGCGAAATGCAAGATTAATCAGTCTCAATCTGGAGGCCAGTACTCTATGTATGTACTTTTCTCTTGGATCAGATACCTCGGTCATAATAGAAAAGACAAAGAGTATGCGTAAAATTATGTGCATTTATGTAACAGTAAAACATGGTCAATTATTAACGAGTTCAGAAGACACACAGGCATAGTAGAGACTAACCAAAAGATGAACCTAACGAAATGAGAGAGAGAGAGAGAGAGAGAGAGAGAGAGAGAGAGAGAGAGAGAGAGAGAGAGAGAGAGAGAGAGAGAGAGAGAGAGAGAGAGAGAGAGAGAGAGAGAGAGAGAGAGAGAGAGAGAGAGAGAGAGAGAGAGAGAGAGAGAGAGAGAGAGAGAGAGAGAGAGAGAGAGAGAGAGAGAGAGAGAGAGAGAGAGAGAGAGCAAGTACTTACATGACGGCTGGAGATGTGTACAGAGACACTACTGGGAGATAGTGCCCCTTGTCAAGGGTTCCAGCCGTTTTTATACTCGCTAGTGTGGCAAGGAGAAATAACTAATCACTTCAGATGGCCGCCAATTCGGGTCACATTTCGACCATGTGGCCCAACTAGGACGCCGGTTCGATCGCTCTCTTGCCCAACTCTTCAGCTATGTTCTAGGACACCAAGGACACCATCTATCGTCATATGACCCAACTCTCTTGGCCAACTCTTACTCCCACCACCGCGATGCCGTACAATTATACTCCCACCACCGTGACACGATACAGTTTTCATCAGGAATGTTTGATATCTACAATGTTGCGATGTTGCGCCCTAACCACAAACCTAACATACATAATATTGACGTATTAGTATTACAATGATGCACCAACTGCTGAGACCATATGGCGTCGCCAACTCTCTCTGTCGAAAGATTATACTGGTGGAATCAGGAAGCCCTTATTCCGTACTACCGCCAGGGAATTGAACTCGGATTAGCCGCGTGGAAACCCAACGCGCTGCCACTATATGCGCCCTAGCATCCCCCAAGGACGTGGCCACTACTGGACCAGAAAACTATGTAGACATAGGACAGCGTCTCAGAGTCAGTCTGCATCAGGCAGAACTTGTTATCAAAATTTAAGACTCGTTATTATAGCTTAACAAATGCCCTTAGCCGAACATTTTTTAAGTAAATCCGTTTCTGATGGTTTCAGAAACTTCTTAGATTCTAAGTTTCCTATTTTCTGAAGCGGCTCCTAACCCTCGTAGTTAGAGGGAATGGACCACTTTTTTCGAAATTCTAAAAAAGAACAATTTAAGAACAAGAGAGGTCTGAAAATCAGGAAACATAATTTTGTCCCACTTCCATCCGCTAAAAACAGGAATATCTCCTCTTTTCTAACATTAAGTGACGTCATCAAAATAACGGTTATAATATTATTAAAAGCGCATCCGGTCGGAAGAGTCCCAAGGCACAAATAACACATTTACTCGAAAAAATAAACTGGCTCCTATCTCTGGCCTTGTCTTAAACATTTAAGGTGGTGGGAAGGACTGCAAAATACATTTCAATTATCTTAAAAACTACTAATCATCAATATGTAATATTACTTCCTCTCAACCACAACTCTAAAAAGAACAAGTACAGATAAGTGGGCGACAATGCTGTCTTTAAATAACTGACTTAACCAAGTATAGGCTCAAGCTTAAGCAGCCCAGGGGTTGCGCTCCGGCTTTTTAGCCTATGCCAAAAATGGCAACCTCAAATCTGGCATTCACCATGGTGATGACGTCAGCAATCGCCTAGAGTTGCTTAGCAACGCATTGTCGCTGAGCATTGTAGAAGACGGGGCTATCAGGAGATAAGTTGCGTGTTAGGGGCAATAATCCTGTTTTTTGGGACGTGGGGTAATAAATCTTGGGTCTACCCCTCGCCAGATGCATCTTGAAACCGTAAAACACTCCACGATCAGGAGTCGATTCTCATTGAATAAATAGGCGGCTCCACCTTGAGAGCAACTGCTGACGTCACAAACCTAAAATTCTCTAGAAATAGAGGTTGCCATTTTTTGAGAGGGGAGCGTTCTACCTCTACATTTAAAGGCCTTGAAGCAGCCCTAGGACAAAAAACATCAAAACCACGTGATAATCCCTAAAGTGATACTAATTTTTTCGAACTACAAATGATATCGTTTCTTTTGTCTTATATGCGCCGTCTGCAGCAGCTTTGTTAATTTGGCCTATTAAAATCAGATATTGCTATTAGCATAGAAAGGTTTAACCTTTGATTTGACAAAAAATGAGACGCCGTTATTGCACGAATCAGAGGAATTATTTCTTGCTCGTGGTTTGCCTAATCAGAGACTCTTGCTTGGCGTCGGTATTTTATTTGGAAAGCCCTACATTAGCAATTTTCTATGAGACTGTGTTCCCATTTTGAAGAGTGATAATAGGTATGTAACTACTCTAATGGAGTTTTTCAAGCTGAAAATTGGATTGAGATTAATAAAATCAGGGGTGGATCCAGGAATTTTCGCTAGGGGCCGCAGCGCTGGGGGGGCGCCACTTGTATGGCCAGGGGGCGCTATTTTTAGCCCAACTGGGGGCGCCCAATTTTATGTTCTTTACCCACTTTAAAGAATTGTTTTTGCGAACTGAATCATTTAACCCGTGCCCCGCTGGGCCTCCGAGCCACGTTCGCCCCTCGAACTCAGCCCCTATGCAGGATAGCGAAAAACGTGAAGCCTGGTGGATAGCTCATACAAATTCATGAAGGAACTATATTAGTCACTTTTTGGCTCAGGTCAACATTCAAGTCATAACAGGTCAAAGAAGTTGGCATTTTTAGCAAAGTTGTTGGGCTCCAGCGTCTGACAGCGTTGAGATAGAATAATTTTGTAGGCACTATTCGCTTTGTCTTGTCACGGCAAATCGAATGATGTATAATATGACCATACTAGGTCAAAACACAAATGACCTGACCTCAGGTCAGGTCAAGGTCACTTTTTAACCTAGCACAGTCCATATGCCTATTAATCGACTGGCAGTAGCAATCCAAACGCGATTGTTTAAACATAAAAGCTGTATCATCATTTCATGCAAAGTTATTTACCTAAGTCTGAAAACTGCTTAAGTAGCTCCCGATGACCTCTCAGAGGTCACAGGTGAAAATTTGTAACATGAACCTAAAAAGGGGCCTAGGGTATTTCGATTTCGAGAATATAAAGCTTTATCACCTTTATCTACACAAACCCAGCCCATTTTCTGTTTTCCTCTGTATTTCCAATGGAGAGGTCACGGTCCGTATTTGGCCTTAGGTCATCGATATGAGAAATCCCGAAAATTTTTGGAGAACTCGGTAGGCCCATTGTGTGTTATAAGTTTCAATCCGATAGATTCACCCATTTCCTACTTATGCCACCTTAAAATTTTGAGGTTAGGTCACTTGACCTGCACTGATGTCCTTTCCTAAGATGACCGAAGGTTAAAATTTTGGGGGAAAGTTGCGCAATCCATCAAGAATAAGGTCTGCCAAGTATGGCGGTGCTTTGCGCCGCCGTTTTTTTTTTCACCGCCCGAAAAACCGGAGCGGGTGGTGTTCAAACAGCCCCTCACAAAGGCGAGGGTCAAAGAGGTAATTAGAGTTTCATATTTTCTGAAAAAAGATGAGGAAAAATCATAGCTTTGAATGTATCTAAAGTAAATCTCAGGAGTGGTAAAAAGTGTTCTTTGGCGTTTATTTTATTGATGCAATATAATAAACAAGCCTGTCAGGTTCGCCACTCCCACTGGAAACCACGGATCGTAAACACACTCTGGGACGCGGGGAGACTGCACGGGGACTATTTTCTCCCCAATCAGTGAACAAAATTATCTTCAGGAGCCTTAAACAGTTTTTTAGAAGACCAAAGAATATTTAGAATATGACCGTATCGTTCAATGGGCCAATGTTTGCCATTGGGGATTAGGTTTTTACAGGACATGTCAGATTAAATCCCGATATACTTTAAGAAGCCCCATGATGGTTACATGGACTACTTATTTTGCTTATATGATGATGATTAGCTGATTTTGCTTATATGATGATGATTAGCACACAGGGCCTTGCCTAGCCATAAGGGTCTAATAAACCACTAGGTCAGAGCAGTGATCCCAGCTCCCTTCAATCTGAGCTAGCCAGCCACGAATGATCTATCGACTTAAGTTCATGGGCCTTGGCTTACTTCAAGACCCCAGTTATTTTAAACCTTTCTTAGGCTATATTCTAATGTTATGCCCTCCTAAGACTTGACTGAGACAAGTAACTTGCCGTATTCCAATGGGGTACTTTGACCTCCTTCTGTGCGTAGCCACGCTCGACGTAGGACAAGCGTACACGGGATGCACAGGGACCAGTACCAACCTCGCCTACGCAGAATATCAACATACCGATCTAAGGTGCGTACTACGATCACAATGTTGATTTGGCCCCACCTGCGCAGTGCGGTCGCAGGTAGGAAATCAGAATAAAATATCGACGTGCGTGCGCCCATTCTTATGTACTCTCGGCATCAGAATACGGCCCTGGCAACCTTAAGGCAAACAAAGGCCCAGTTTAGGGATACTCCACATCAGAGATCAACTCGGAAAAATGCGTTTGTGTCTCCCTTCAGCGGCATCTACCTGAATTTTTGCAGGGACTATAATTAGCTATAACCAGATTTTGGCCGTTGGCCTGTCTTCGCTGTGCTCTGGCAGCGACATAGGACCCTCGACTGACCAAAGTGAACTCGAAGTCGTGCACAGTGTACACTTGAACACTTTCTGGCTTTCTCCAGGGGTTCGCTAACTGGCAAATTAGATCCTAATAGATTTAAGGGTCCCACCAGTCCCCCTCACAGCAGCCAAAGACTGTCATGGATGGTTCCCCCTGGATGCAGGGGGCCAGTGACTTCCGATTAACCTCAGGTCACCTCATGACCTTCGACAGGAATTTGGCAGGCCTTACTGGTCACGGAAAGACAAGTTGGTCCCGGAGTACCCTTTTTACAGATTGTGCATTAAGTTCCAAATATCTCTTTACGATACACAGTGCTCTTATGGTCACAGGGGGTGACCATAAGAGCACTGTCCGGCAAAAAACCATGCTGGCAAGACATGGCCCTGACTGCGACCGAAAGCTCTGCTAGTTACAGAGATCCCTGTTGACCTTAGATTGCCCTATTGATAACGAGGTCACTCCTGGTCCAAAAGGACCTGCTGGCCGTAGAGGGCCCTACTTTTCACAGAAGGCTCTTCTGGCTGCATTGGGCCCTGCCGACCACGGAATGATGTGCTAGTCATGCTTGTCACAGAGGGCCCTGTTGAAAACAGGTGACCCACCTAATTAAAGAGTGTTCTTCTGCCCCTAGGGGACCCTGACGGTCACATATAGGGCGTCGCTTGCCACAGAGGGTCATGCTTGTAACAGCAAGTCATGCTGGTCCCCGAGGTTTACGGCTGGTCATAGACTGGCGTAATCCAGCTTCCCTTTGCACGATCTTTTCCCTTCGGGTGCCTCTTCTCGACTGTGCTAGCCGCCCCACCCCTTTGCTAAGTTTCTGACCCTCCCTACTATAGTTTCATCACCCAATCAACTCACCTCCCCCGATCACCAAGGCATTTTCGTGGCAAGTCATGGCTCAGAACTTGGCCATCATCTCTCGAAATGAGCCGTCCGCAAAGGTTTAGGACAAAATCATCCACCAGAAGTCTGTTTCCCATGCACTGCGTTGGAAAGCTTGCAGACTATATTTCACGTCACTTCAGCTAATATACAAAATCAGCTGACCATCTACCCGGGTTTTTCTTGATTGTAGTATAGTTTTATGCGAAAGTTCCAAATATTTATTCGACAAAATCCGTATTTGGCGCAGTTTTTCTGTAATCATGTGTTTTCCAAAAATGTTTTCCCCCGCAGGTTCCGAAATATTCAACGAAAAAATATAATGTTGTACATTTGTTTAGCCATCAATGGGCTCAAAATCCAATTATTTGAAACAACTATCTTTATTGTTATCAAAGTGTCTGCAATTTTGAAAGAAAGCCGTAAAAGTAAATTCCAGATACCATGCCACCTTGCTCTGTCTTTACAAATGTACAATTTGCTGCGAAATGCAGCATCGGCGGGAACTTTCCTTGGAAGTTATATTTGGTAACATTAACACGCGCCCCGCTGGGGTCCCTTGCATGACGCGTCCCGCTGGGGGGGGGCGTTTTTGCCCCCTAGGTATCTCGTTCCCCACGAAAGCTAAAGGAAAATTACGGACGGCGTTCGAAAGCTCTTGACAAGACGAAGAGAATTTATAGGAAGAATTTTTATGTCAGGTCAATATTGAGGTCAGCATAGGTTAAAGAATGCTCCATATGCTTACAACAGAGCATTGTACGTTTCCCTCTCTAGATCTGCCCTCAGGGAAGCTAGAGCAAATCTTTATGCGTCATTGGATGCCTCTCATCGCGGCGAATCGAATGATGTATAATATGACCTTTCTAGGTCAAATAGTCAAAATGACCTGACCACGACCTAGGTCAGGGTCACAGAGTGACCTGGTATGGTCATGTTGCATATCAATCGACTCCCCGTGACAATATAAACACAATGCAAGCAAAATGGGAGCTTTATCTCAAATCATTGAGAAGTTATTGGCAAAACAATCACTATCTGCTCCCGTGACCTGATATGACCTTTGAGACGTCAGATGCTCAAAAAATCAACTTAATGGTCAAGATCGTGGTAAGAATAGACATTTTGAGGAATTCCAGCCTTATCTATCCAGTATTTCCTGAAAACGAGTCCATTCTATTTTTCACCATAGACTTATAATGGAGTGACCAAAAAATTGACCCCACCTTAGGTCACCAATATCGAAATTCTGAGATAGCAGCGTTGAAGACTTTAATGACCTTCTCATATTTTGTTTCAAACTGATCGGTTTGCTAATATTCCCTGGGCGCTGCTTCAAACCCGTGATTTTAGGTTTTGAGGTCGGGTCACTTGACCCTGAAAATTTCCTTGACCTGACATGACATTAACTCAAAAATTTGGTTAAATGTGTAAAATTGATCAGAAATAAGGTACCGGAAGTTTCATTGTTCTACGTCTCTTTGTTTTTGAGCTCTCTGGGAAAAACCAGGAGGGAGGGGGCGAATTTCGCCCCCCCAGCGGGGCGCATGTTAAAGTAGCATACCGTATGCATTACGTTACAGAAATGGTCATTTTTACGGCTTTAAAGTCTATCCCAAATCCAGCTCCATCAAACCGGCTGCAAACTCAACCTATCCAAGGTGATGATGTTAGAGGTCGCACCTGACCAACACTGACCGAGCTTACCTATCACTGATCTACAACCGAGGGGGTGGGTACATGGACTATCCAGGATTTTGATAAGGGGGAGCGAAGTCTCCGGGAGCGTTCAGACTACCATTTGGGGGTCGGCCTTTGGTATCATGGATCTTTTTTAATATTTTTGCGCTCCCTCTACCGGGCGAATTTTTGTGTTAGTAGCTAGTATCATTCATACAACGCACTCACACTATTTACAGAGCGGAGGTTTCCATTTCCGGCACCCTTACGAGACAGCGGCACCGCACTCGGCGGGCCATAGGCTGCTCCAGTCTCCCCAAGCCGCAGCGTCCGGTACAGGCCGAGCCCCCACATGAGGGCCGCGGGCGGGAGACCAGACCGGTGGATCACTTTAAAGGCCGATCAAGCCCGTGCACCCACAAACAGGGACGCCGGCTGGCACGGCGTTAATTCCATTGCTGAGGCGCGCACTCCCCAGTGTACCGCTATCTCCTGGGTAGGAGGCGGCCGCAGAAAAGGCTGTGATAGGTCAGCCTTGATCCAGGGGCCTTCCACATCCAAGCGTGACGAATTTGCCAGCTGCGCCACGGGGGTGACTGTATCATGGATCTTTGTGATGTTAATTTTGCGTATTTGTGATGCCATTTGAAAAAGTGCCGATTGAAAAAACACGTTGGCAGGGAAAGGAAGAATTTCGCGAAGTGCCTCTTGTTAAACAAACAACAATGAAACAGGATACTTTCTACCTGGACTACGTTTTGAGGCAGAATTTACGCAGAGACGGTCTTTGGAGATATTGCGAACCAGTCGTTGCAGTCTACCCTGTCTGCGCAGAGCGGATAGTGATATATCCATAATATTCTACATAAGGCGAAACTTTTTGCTGTTTACAAACTTGTGGGAGAGGTCGCAACCAAAATTGTGCAGGTGCCTTCTGCCGAGCTCTAGATGTTTTTCTTACGCAGATGACGTGGGAATCTCGCATTGCTGTCTGGACACAGCCTTTTATTAGTGGTACTGTGAAAAAACCACCTCGGCAAAATAAGTAAATGATCGAAGTCAACAGCTTATAGGGCAATCAGTAGATACGGAATGTTTTTTAAACAAATTTAAGGGATATTGGTCTACGTGCTCAAAATTTGCTTCAAAAGAAACATTATTTTTACCAGTCCGCTATATTGCATCGTAGCATGTTCTTGTCGCAATAGACAACACAACCACATATCGGACGGGCACCCGACCACACATCGGATGGGCATGAATGCACCCTGGGGGATCCTGCGTGGTAGCGGAGCAAAATGACACCGATCGATACCCAAAGCATACATTAAAAGAACTCGGCACAATTTTTACCACTCAAAGCTGAGAGCTGTCCATGTTGCAGTGGGATGCCCTAAGGCTGAAAAAGAGCGGTCAACCGTGAAATTGGGGCACCCGAGCACAAAGTAGAGGACATCCGAAGTTGAAGGCGGTACGTGTAAAAGTGGGGCGCCCCAAGGCTAAGAAAAAGCAGACAATTGTGGAAAATGGGCGCGCAATCATGCACTAGAAGGCAGCAAAATTGGATGAGAGCGATCAATTTTATGGCGGGCCGCTTTAGAGCTAAAAGGGACGGTCAATCATGATTTAGGGGTTCCGAACCACAAAGCGTAGGGCGGCCAGAAGTGAATGAGGGCAGCCCACGGTGAACTGGGGTGCTCTGAGGTTGCACAAGAGTGGCCAACAGTGGAGAAGGTGCGCGCATTCATGCAGAAGAGAGCGGATTAAAGTGGATGAAAGCAGTCCATGTTGCAGTGGGACACCCTAGGGCTGAAAAGCTGGTCAATTGTGAAAACGGGGCGCCCAACCACAAAGTTAAGGGCGCCTGTAGGTACATGAGGGTGGTCCACGTCGCAGAGGCCCGCCAAGGGCTGAAAAAGGGTGGCCAAACGTGAAATATGGGGTTTCCAACCATAAAATAGAGGGCGTCCGGAGGTGAGTGAGGAGTCCACATTGAAGTGGGGCGCCCTAGATCTGCAAAGGAGCAGCCAATAGTGGAGAACAGGAGAACAATCATGCAGAAGAGGGCGGCCAGAGGTAGGTACGGGCGGTCCATGTTGCAGCGGGGCGCTCTAGAGCTGAAAGGGGCGGCCAATCGTGAAATTTGGGCGCCTAACCACAAAGAAGAGGGCGTCAAAAAATCGATGAGGGTGGTCCACGTTGAAGTGTGACGCCTATTAGCAATCCGGGGGCATGATATATGAGGGGGAGCTTAGGTTTATAAATGAGTCTAGCGGTGATGCAGCATGGTAGTGCCAAAAGTTCAGTGTGGTACATCCTGTGGAACGCCGGTGGTCTAGCCAGGGGAAGTGTGGGGAATTGGTCAGTTAGTTATTTGGGCTTCCGGGCGAGGGATGGTAGTGGTGATTGTACATCGCGGGGACGCTGAAACTTCACCGAGGCGATACCGATACTGGAGTTATGGATACCGGGGAGGCAGACAAGGGGCGTCTGCAGTACATAGGCGTGGAACCGTCAGTGGAGCGTCTGTGGGAGCAAATAATCAATCATAGGGACACTGGTAGGGTAACAACAGGGTAGAAGGGGGGTACACGAATAGGGCACTGATTGCGCAACAGGGAGGAGAAGATGGTACATGGGAAGAGCGCTGACTGCACAAATTAGTCATCAAGGATACACCGAAGCTGAAGTTTAGAGCTTCCGGTAATACAGCTTGGGGGTACTCGCATTCAGTGAAATTAGTGGGAGCTGTCAAGGGGATGCGCTGGTAAGACAACGGGCCACGTTGGGGATGCGTTCATGGAGCAAACGAAAGGCACCCGTCATGCACCACGGATGCGCCGGAGGCACAAAACGTGCTGTCAAAAGTTGGGGCGCCCATAATGACGCGTGGCGGGGGTGGGGGGTGCTGGGCACCGGTAGATCAAAAATAACATAGGCGTCGCCACCGGCCAAAAAGTAGGGGGGCAGCCAAACTTCAAACTGACGCTGACAAAAAATTCCACGTTAGGACCAAATACTGTTCGAATTTGGGCTTCTCGTTGCCTTCTGTAGCGGCTGGTTATAAAAATGTTCAGTTTTCTCCCATTTTGACTGAGATCAAGAAATTTTGGGCCAAAAAGTGGGTGGCCAGGCCCCTTGCCCCCCCGTGGCGACGCCCCTGAAAAGTAAGATACCAATGATGCGTCAATCAATCAGCAGAAATGTGCGGGCGCCTATAGTGAGGTGTCGGGGCACCAATGGAGCGAAAGAAAAGCGCCAATGTGTACCATGGGGGCCGCCAGTCAGAGCGGTTTGTCGAAATGTGGGGGCGCTCCCGATGAGCCCACGGCGGGAGATGAGGGCGCCGGTGCACTGTGGTCGGAGACGCTGTCGTGGGTGGACACGGGGCCGTTTTTCGGATTTTGGAATTTAGGGGTTTTATGGCTGCCGATGTGAAGAAAATTTTTCAGAGCGTTCTGAATGACCACTATTATTAAGTTAATTTGGTTGAAAGATGCACTTATTACTCATCAAAGTAAGGCGATGATGAAATCCAGAAGTAAGGCACTCGATGCGTCTGCTAGATCCGATTTTTTAACTTTGAATAATAAACGTCAAAACTGAGTCAGACTAGAAATAATTGATATCAAAATGTTCCTCATAATGTCAGCTTCAAGATGCTTAGCGTTATGGGTATATTTGAATTTTAATAAACGTACCTTATAATCTGCGTTTTAATTACCCCTTTCACAAACCCACCCTACAAACTAGTTGCTGACTTTAAATAGACAAACAAAAAAAGTTACGTTTCTGCCAATTAGCTTTTTTGTGGAAATATAGGTCAAGTAATTCTCCGTCATGGCCTAAAGAGAGCTAAGTGCGCAAATATGCGCAAAATTGTTCACAGTGTAAATTGTACCGGGCCGTCCGCCGCCCGGGGACGTCCGCCATGCCAATATGTATTTTGTTTTAGCCCGATTAGACGATTAGTCTGAGAAGGGGCTGGGTATGCCATTATGCATACGGAGCCAGCACACCTGACCAGGTCATTAGGGGTCGGGTTAGGTAAATTCATTTGTTTAACACACGCACTAGAGGGGGACCTCGGAGGCTCCCTCACCTGTGTCCGAGGTGGCGTAAGAACAGCTCGTAGAGCCGAAAAACGATATTTGGCAACATTCGAGAGAATTTAACGGCGTATCGATTGGTGAAGATATCTAAAAAAAATCTACCGATAATTTTGTGACGTATAGGCTTCCAAAGTCAGACCTGCATTTTGAGATTGCCACAATTGCGTGGTAGGACCAGTTCGCTTGCATTGTATACCGAGTGGTGACGTCATAACGTCATATAACCGGGATAATATGCCAAGGTCACCTCACAGGAAGGTATAGGTTAAGGTCGAAGGTTACAGGTCAAGGTCATATCAGAATTTTCAAGGCCATTGACCCCAGCGCTTCCGGTCAAATAGCGTTACCCGGTCGGAGGTGTATTATTCTATGAAGTCATAGTTAAGGTACCAGAATATAAAGATCAAGGTCAAAGGTCAAGGTTAAAGGTCATTTTTAAAGGTCAATCCTCATTTGCCACCAAACACTGGCAAAAGTGTTAGTCAAAGTGTAAATTATCGGTACATCATCATATTGTGACCTCATAGGTCAATGACCTTGGATGACCTTGACCCCAAAATTGTAACAAAGCTGTTTTGTGACCTTCCCTCTATGACCCTGGTCTGCCTTTAGCTTATTCCCGTCATTTTCCCGCTCAATAACGGTATTTCCCAATAGGTCCCCAGCATGGCCAATATTTGACGCTTATGATACTTTTGACCTTGAAGATGTTGACCTAGGTCAATGAAAATTGGTCATGATGTAGATCACCATACCCCCACCCACCCTTCGAACAGAGTTTTTCTGTGTCTTTTAGTTTCCGAGATCTTAGAGGGGGCTTACCACGCCCCCCTACAGTGTGCGTTAGTGTCAGACCCCTCTCTAGTGCGGGTGTTAGTTGAATCAACTAAAGTATCTTCATTGCAATTGATGTAGCATGATCTGCTGAAAATTTGGGGTGAATCAGCTGTTTCAGCGGTGTAGCAAAATGAACATGAACAAAAACCTCGTTGGCCATCCATGATGCCATTTCCGACCATTGTGCGGTGGAGCAAAGAACAGGCACCAATGATTCATTATGGGGGCGCCAGTGATACAGACCGATGTGTCAAAAGATGGTGGAAAGAGGCGGGGGGAGGGCGCCCATAAAGCTAAAAGCAGACAACAATAATTCATCATAAGAGTGGGACTATACGATAAGAGTGAGCTGTAAAGGAGGGGCTGTTGAAAGGTGAAGACCCCTGGGGCATGGGGGCGCCGTTTGAGATTAAAAACAAACCACCAATTATGCAACATAGGGGAGTCAGAGGTAAATAGCGGGTCCAAAAAGCAGGGGGCGCCCACAGCGAAGCGTGGGGGCGCCGGTGGAGTGCACAGAAGACACCAATGATTCCCAATTAGGATGCCGGAGGTACATGCGGGGTTTCAACATATGGGGCGCACACAGTGACGCGTGGAGGCGCCGTTTGAGCAAACACGAGACATAAATGCTGCACCATAGAGGCGCCAGTGGAATCGAGCAGATTTCCCGAAGGTGGCGGCGCCCGTAGTGAGGATTGGGGCCCCAATAGTTTATAGCGGAATGTCAAGAGGTGGAAGAGCCCACGATGAGGCTTGGGGGCGTCGGTGGAGTGAAACAAGGGCACCAATGATGCGCCATGGGGGCACCAGTGGTATAAAGTGGATTGTTAGAAAGTGGGGGCGCCCGTAGTGGGGAGTGGGGATCCCGTAGTACATTGCAGGGAGAGAAAGTGGGGGCTCACTGGTATAAAACGGGCTGGTAAAAGGTGAAAATCCCTCAGTGAGGCATGGGGGCGCCATTTTGGCAAAAAGGCACCAATGATGTACCACGGGGGCGCCAATGGTAAAGAGCGGTTGTAAAAAGCAGAGGCGACCACGGTGAAGCGTGGGGGCGCCGGTGGAGTGCACAGAAGACACTAATGATGCCCAATGGGGGCGCCAGTGGTACATGCGAGGTTTCAACAGGTGGGGCGCCTACAGTGACGCGTGGGGGCACCGTTGGAGGTAAAACGAGACATCAATGCTGCATCATGGAGGTGCCAGTGGTATAGAGCGGATTTTTAGAAGATGGGGGCGCCCGTAGTGAAGAGTGGGGCGCCGGTGGTACATAGTGGGATGTCAAGAGGTGGAAGAGCCCACGATGAGGCTTGAGGGCGTCGGTGGAGTGAAACAAGGGCACCAATGATGCACCATGGGGGGTGCCAGTGATGCAGGGCTGGTTGTCAAGATGTGGTATTTGCATGCAGAAGCATTACCACGGGGCGCCAGTATTTCCGTTAGGCATGCAAACGTGGAGCAAATGGAGGCGGCCCCCCGGGGTGCCTACAAGTTCACCATGACCCCTCAGATTTCTACCAACTTTATACCCAAGGTCTCCTATACATAGACAAATTCGTGCCCATTTTCAGATCCCGAGGTCAAGGTCACCAGGCAGAGGTCATCAAATTGTTAAGATCAACACAAGCATCGAATCAGAAATAATGTTTTTTTATTTTAAAAGTGACTGATCGAAACTGATCAAAATTAATATCACTGGATAGAACTTACAATGCACCATAAAATAAGAATACAAACTTTGACCTCAGGTCAGGTTTTTTTACCTCGTGACCTTGTGACCAATTCTTTTCATCATTTTTTTTAAGTCACATTTCTATTTGTTTCATTGGTGGTCTCCAGGGTATGAGCTAACCAGTGATTGGTGATTTTTTGCAACTCAGATTTAGGAACAGGTTACAGAGATCATCACCTAGGGCAAGATATTTGTTGGAAGTACCTTTCGTGTGGATACGCTACAGCATGGCTAATATGGATGTCGAATGAAAGCTGATCACTTACCTACGACATATTTCGTACCATTATGTGTGCCTTGGATCTGAAACAACCCTTTTCCACCTGACGAAATGACCTAGCTTGACCTCAAACGTCATTTAAGAGAAAAGTACGCAAATACGTCGTTACCGATTTCAAGGCTTGGCAGGTACATTAGTTGAAGTCATACCGACCTTGCGTGGTCCTTATTTATTACCTTATTTGACGTGCGCTACGTTCTGCATGACTTGGTTGGAGCTACGCTATTTCCAATTCTAGTTTGGCACCGCACGCCGTATGGTTACCCCAAATATCAACCCATCAACCGGAAGCTATTTACCACCAAGGCAGCACTTCATGCTGCTCTAACACTACTGATAACTGGAACAGCTCGAGGGATTCATGGCACTCACGCGAAAACAACGTGTCACCAGCCTCGTCCTCCTCTATGGCCCCTGGGTGCTTGCTGCCGCGGTGGGATGATGGGTTTTTTTACGTGCTACTTCTACTCACCCCCCACTTGTGAGTCAGGGGGATATCCCCCCCAAAAAATCGGAGCTCGACTTAATTTGTTTGCATTCTTTCCTTGCTCCCTGCGTGAATCCATATAAGTGTATATTGGTGAAGTACTTCGTCGTAAGTGTTTTATAAGCACTCTCTTAAAAGTTCAAAGTAAAGGGGCTTATTGCCTTATTTCAAACCCTGAAGGAATACCTCCCATATGGTTGCAGTAATCTGATTGGTGGTAAGCCCTAAGCCTCGACCACTCGCTGAAAATGCCATGCTATCGAGTGAGCCAGCATGCAACATGTCTGTCGACCGAAACCTTCGGGCGATTACTCGTCCATTGCAGAGCGTCATTGGGTCGATATGCGCCCAATGGCTGCAACAGGCCGGGGTGGCCTAGTGGCTTCGTTGCCAGTCTTCAGATCGGATAGAATGGATTAACGTGGGCTCAATCCCCACGGCGGGAAACCACCTTCCGTGTCCGATCTGACCCGGTGGAGAGGATCCTTAAACACCCACGCCAGTACTCCCTGTAATTGGGCAAGTGTGCCTGTTGAGAATGGCCCTACTAAAAGAATAAATAGCTCACATCACATCCTCTCTATCTCGTACTTACCGAAAGAAGCATTAATTCCGTTTGTTAAAATCCAACTCTGAAATTGTTTCTTTACATCAGGCATATATATGCATCATCTTTCCACCACTGAGTAAACACGGCGGCCGTAACGCCATCTGTCGTTCAGTTTATGCACCAGTGCTTATTAAGACCGAGAATGGGCGAGTGGACCGAGAGGACGATTGCCGCGACAAGTGAACGAATGTGATACCGATGGTGAGAGTGAACGTCCTCAGCGGAAAATTGGTTGCCGGTCCTGCGATTATGTCACCATGTATTTCAAAGCCCCTGCATGTGATTCTGGTCATGCGGAAACGCTGTGAATAGGCCTTCACAGCGAGTGTATGATCAAGGTGTGCGATTTCACTGATAGTTCTGTTTTTAGCGTATGAAAGGGGGGACAAATATTGTTCCCGGATTTTCAGGCCTCCCATGTTCTTAGATTATTATTTTTAGAGTTCCGTCAAAGTGGTCCATTCCCTTTAAAGACTATATTTCCTAGTCGTTATTTCAAGTGTCTTTGTTCTGATTTATTGGCGAATGCCAACAATGTTGTTTCTATGCACAGATATGTTTGCAATCAAACAAACACTTTTTAATGATGTATAATCCTCAACCAATCCCCACACATTATCCCATTCACGTTGGTCTCAGTCTGTACGTAGGTAGTTCGTCTCGGCAAAGTGCCGGTCGAGGCTAGTGTATAATCCCAGTACTCAGACGCCGAGAATTAAAGTAAAATGTATATTCAACAGTCCAGCCCATTCAAGAAGCCTATCTCACCGGCTCACACGAGAAGTGGTCAAAGTATCTAAATACCTCCTTATCAAAACAGAACGACTGTATTGAGACTTTCCGAGCGGTCGCGAGACGCTGACCAGTTGGTGGGCGTGTCAGGCAGGCTTCTGCTCACGGCTGTCGCCATCGGTGGAGCCCCATGACATTGGCTGGTTCGGAACTATATGTTTTGAATGTGCGGACAGTTGCTTTGTTTCTTTTGGGTGTGTTTGGGGTATGAATGAGTCTCTAGATTTATTGAAATGCTCGTGAGAGCAGTGCCAAGTCCTAGTCCCATTACCGCTTTTACGCCAATCTTAAAGCTATTTCTTTGTATGTCTTTGTATGTAAAAAACTATTTATGCATATTTACAGAACGTGTCTACCGTTGCAGGAGTTCAGCCCATATCAGTTCATGCTATCATTTTTGGATAGCCTTAGCGAGTTAACTGCCGGCTGTAGATATACGTGTATATTGTTTTAATGACTTGTTAAAGGGAATGTGGCACTTTCATAACGGGATTTTAACTGAGATAGCCAAGTTTTAAAGCAAGTCGGAAAACCCGGTACTCCATATATCATTTGTCCTGGAACTCGATATTTCCGTAGAAAAATCTAAAACCTACCTGAAACCTATCCCTCACCAGGCGGCCATTGTTATGAGCTGCTGGTGTGACGACATATGCTGACGTCACGATGAGCATCAGCCAATCGAAGCCCTTGAAGCATTGCAAGTATGGTATTGGTTGCCAGATCATGACATCATCCACAGGCAGATATCTATTTATTTTCCTAGAGGAGTATTTTAAAAACAAAATATTGAGCTTATTGAACATTTTCAGAGAAATCATGAGTGGTTTCATTATTTTTGGTTAAAAGTGCGCCTAATTACACTAAATTCCAGGATTCGACCAAGGTGCCAGATTCCCTTTAACGCCTGAGTCAGGGTTGGCACTGCCCACTACCCACTGCCCGGGTTGTTGGGTTTTTAGTTGCTTTTTTTAGTGGATAAAACCCACCTGGTTTTTTTCATAAATCATTTTCTAGATGCCCCTGAGTAAAAATATTGTCGTTTTTGCTATTCACATCACTTATAAAGCTACTAAGCCTTGGTATGTGTAGAATATGCCAAAGTTTAGCAGAATTAGTACCATATGCCACCTCATACAACCCACTGGAAAACTGCATTAAAAGTGCATTTGGAAATCCTTGCCGTCTTACCAGCAAAATCATTCCCAAGAATCCACATGTCGTATAAATTGCACATTGTGCAACACAAATTTCTATTCATTTTTTTGCAACAGGTAAAAGTCACTGGATAAGACCAATACTGTCTCTGAATATGACGTTAGTTTTTTCTGTATGATGCAGTTTTTTCCAGAATTCAATCTATATGTTATATATATCTTAAAGGGAATGTGGCACCTTGGTCGAATCCTGGAATTTAGTGTAATTAGGCGTACTTTTAGTCAAAAATAATGAAACCACTCATGATTTCTCTGAAAAATATACAGTAAGCTCAATATTTGGTTTTTAAAAATACTCCTCTAGAAAAAGAAATAAATATCAGCCTGTGGATGATGTCACGATCTGGCAGCCACTACCATACTTGAAACGCTTCAAGGGCTTCGATTGGCTGATGCTCATCGTGACGTCGGCATATGTCGTCACACCAGTAGCTCACAACAATGGCCGCCGGCGACGGGGGGCTGAGGGGGTTGGTGTCGGGTAGGTTTTAGCTTTTTCTACGGAAATATCGAGTTCCAAGACAAATGAAATATGGAGTACCAGGTTTTCCGACCTGCTTTACAATTTGGCTATCTCATTTAAAATCACGTTGTGAAGGTGCCACATTCCCTTTAATCAATTTATAAACATCTCCACAGGTTCAACATATGCCAAAGTAACAGTGCAGTCCCAGATTGTGACTCTGACTGACTTTGACCTGAGACACACAAGTAGTTTCGTTGTCCAGCTCATGGAGCCTCTAAGGCTTATCGTGGTAGAGTCACGTGCTGTACTCCAGGCGCGCAGCCAAGGTGGGGCGAACGCCTCTCCCCTTTGCTGAACTTAACAGGAGCCACCCAACGGGGGGGTCCCGCCCCTAAGATCTCGAGAACCACGGTAGGTAGCAAAAACGGTAAAGGCGTTGGCGCCATCCACCATCGAAAACAGTAACCATTTTTGTCAGGTCACATTTAAGGTCACGAGGTCAAACATGCGCAAGATAACAGTAAATTCAGTTTTGGCCAGAAATCGAACAATAAAAAACAAAACGAACTATATGAATCTCACAGCAACAATATATATAATTACCCAGGTCAAATCAAAATTACCGACCAGTCAGGAGGCAAATTATATAAAATCAACATTAGACCCAAAGCCCAGGCAAGTCTAATGCAGCTAAAATAAATGCTCTATCACCATCCGTTACTGAGTTATTCCGTAAAACCATTTTCCCATGTATTTCCAATGGAGAGGTCATGCCCGTACCTGACCTAGGTCATCGATATCAAAAATCCGGAACATATTTAGAAACTGTGGGCCATATGTGATGTGAGTTTCAATCGGATAAGTTCACCCTGCTCCGACTATCATCTAAACTTTTTGAGGTCGGGTCACGACCTTCGGGACCGACCAGTGACCTAACCTAAAATTTCACAGAAGTTAAAATGATGAGGAAAGGTACACAGTACGGCGGCGCACGCGCCTTTCTGTCTAAAAACCAGGGGGCGGGACCCCCCCCCAACGCGTGTTAAGCATTGTAAAGAGCTTCCCGCACGGCCTCCTGTCGTTTTCTGATTTATGTTCCCCAAGTTGATTATAAGAAGACGGACACCATCACAATGTTTGTCTCGGAGACTCCCAATAGCAAGTCTCAGGGGCCCATGCGTTGGTCTGGCAGGGCCCACAAAAATTTTGAATTGGGGGCCCCCATATTCGGCTATCGGGACACCAGAGTTTATCTCTGGGCCCCCAGACTTGTTCTCTGAAGCAGTCCCAAAAGTTTTCCCGGGGTTTCCAGAGTTGGCCTGGAGGACCCTCGAGAGCTTGTCACGGGGGGGGGCGCCCAGAGCTGGTTTCTGAGAGCCACCAGAGTTGGTCTTGGTGGGCCCAAGAGTCTGACATGGGGTTCGAAAAGTTTTCTCGGGGAGCCCAGGGTTGCTCTTGGATGGCCTTTAAGAATTCGTCTCGGTGGTCTCAGAGTTGGTCTCCAAGGCCTTCGAGGGCTTGTCGCGTCGGCCCATAGAGTTGGTCTCGAACCTGGCTAAAAGTTGGTTTCGGGGGTCCCTAGATTCGGTCCTTAGGGTCCCCAGAGCTGGTTTCAGGAGACACCGAGAATTGTTCTTGGGGCCCCCAGTGTTGGTCTCGAGGACCTTGAAGAGTTTGTCTTGGTTCGTGGGGCCCCCCAGAGCTGGTCTCGGGGATCCCTAGACTCGTTCTCGGGCGACTCAAAAATTTTTTTCTGGCGGGAGGGGAGGTTTTGTCTCGAGGCGCCGGCCAATTTTTATCAGACTGCCCAAAGAATTCGTGTTGGGGGCACCTCAGAGATCCCCGGGTCACAAAATAATAAAAAGGATACCACGCTTTATTCAGCTAGATAGGCAAAGAAACAAGCAAGGGAGGTAAAAACAGCCAATAAAAGTCACGTGAACCACACCGATTCACTCCACAATCACCTCAGCCACCGCTGACCTTCTTTTTATTTTCATTAGCTATCTTTGCACTTGGAGCCCCGCGCAGTGCCCCGAGCCTATATCCACGCCCCCTTCCCCCTGAGCAAATAATGGACATACCCCTGCTATGCTCTGAGAATTGTGATCTGGCCCTTATTGATGTACCAGACTAAGATTTTCAGCGCTAGCATTTGTCCCTGAGGAATATGAGCTGATTTAGAAGAAGAAAAATTAAAGTAAATTCCTGTGGGGCGCAGTGGTGCGGTGCTTGTCGCACTTGCTTTCTACGGGATCGCCCGGGCTTATGTCCGGAGGATTTCTTGAGTACGGAGAGCCGGGCTCCGAGAGAGTCATAAGAATCGACAACGCCGTATAACCATAGCAGTGGATGAGTTGATAAGCAGCCCCAAAAATTGTTATACCGGTCAAAAGTCGGTTTACTTTTCTTATCCATGGGTGCGCATAAAACTATGAAGGGTTCTGCACGCAGCCGCCACTCGGGTACTTCAGAACAGCTTGGGGAATAGGAGCTTCTTCTCCCTCCGCCACACGAGGCAAAGGCTGATAAGCAACGATGATATTGAAAGCATCACAGTCTTAATGCGTGCACAAACAATGGCATTAATCTAGAAACGGTGTGACGAGAATGCTACAAAACAAAAATAAAAACCCGGAAAAACCCACAAAAACGCAAAAACCCGAACCCGCGGGCTTTTTACCAAAACCCCGGGTTTTTTCCAACCCTGGCCTGAGTTTCACCACCCACTGATAAATCGTGGACAAGAGTCGAATAGCCTATTCGTGGAAGATATCCCTACCAGATACCTACAAAAAGTCATTAATTCTCTATAGCTAAACTTCAGAGAGAGGAAATTGGTGCCAGAAAAAAATGAGAACACAAAATATTTCCAAATGTCTTCAGGTCTGACGAGTTTGAATTTATTCTCAAAGCTGAAAGCAGCGGATTGCATCAGCAGAGCCAGTCGCAGTAAACACATCCTCACTGGAGAGTGAGCGATCAGTTCAAAAATATCGCGCCAAGCCAACAGAGGCAGGAGCCCGTGGCGCAGAAACTGCACGTGAATTTAAGAATAAACCTCTTACTTTGAAAGATATTAATTTGGCCGGTGTGGGTGTATTTTTCAAAAAGTTTTGTAGGTTCGGCCGTCGGGGCCAAACTGTTTCCTCCTGCTCCCGTCCTTGTCACCTCTAATCCAGCCTGCTCCCTCGAGCGAGCCGTGCAGGTCACGTGACGTCGGGTGGCCCTCGCCCGCTGGGTCAGAGCGCGCATTCAGCTGTTGAGTGTTGTGGCGGTGACATGTGTGCGGCAAGAAACAATTTCAGGTATGTACTTTCGGGCGGGGGTTAAGTGTTCGCGAGATGACTGCGCGTGACAAGTGTTCTCGAACAGTGCGTTAAGCATCTCTGCAATTGGACAGGGGTTCCGAGAGATTTTGAGCCTGGTTGTGACCGCATCATGAATATCGTTATCTTATATACTATCGTCGCTTTGTGGTCTTGCAGATATTTATCCTTGAGCAGTTTCAGAACATGTGCTATTATTAGATCTCGGCTGTGTGCGTGTAAAATGGAAGTCGTCCAGAAGGCAGCCCATGATAGCCTCGCTAATGTTATTAGTGTTGTGGGGCTTGATCAGCGTGCAATCCGCCGTTTAAATTTGATGCATTGTCTGATACCTAACGTGCTTTCGGTAGTAACCGGTTATAATACATCTTCTGAGGTCTACACCGGCCTGTGAGGAGCGACGGTTGGTGAACTGCGCGGGACGAGATGGCGCTGGTTGTTCCCCACGGATGGCGCTACTGCGGGCGCCAGAACAAACTGACTGACGTCACACACCACACACGGTCAGACCAACCCAGCAACCAAAACTAAGCCGCGTTTACCAGGTTTCGAGGCCCGCACGTCCTCGGGGGCGCCTGGCCAGCCACCGGGAGATCGCCGCCACTACAGTTACTGAAATTGTGTTGTTTTTTGTGAAGCTAACTTGATGATTTGTCCTTCCTTTAAACATGTTGATGTGTTCAAATATGTACGTACGTTGCTCACTTATGTTCGATTCCTTTCCCTCCCTTGTTACCCAGGTTTAGCTGGATTCCCATGTCTGCTATTAGGGGTGTTCCAGTATTTTCATGGTTGCAGTGAATGTTCGGATTCTGCATTCCATTTAGGTTAGTTAGATATTTTGGATCCAGTAAGAGTCGGCTTTTGGGAGTTTAAAATCTCGTTAGTATTTTTTTCCACAGAGTAAATCCTTTGCCAGCTCTTAAGTTATGGATCGTCTTAGGGTTGCTGATATTCGTTTCGAATTGGGAAGACGGGGGATCGATTCCAGGGGCACCAAGGACGTGCTTCTTCAGAGGTTAACGGAAGAATGAAAACATGACCGAAGCTGATTTCTTGAGGCAGAGACAGCTGGATCCATCAGGGACTGGAGACAGCGGTTCAGACGCCGGATCTGTGGTGTCTAGAGCTGCCTCCTCAGTCAGTGAGAAGTCGTTGAAGGCGATGGAAGAAGCAAAAATATCGGAACTGCAAGCAAGAGATGAAGCGCTGTCAAAACAGAAGATGGAAGCTGAAATAGAGAAGAAGCGACTCGAGTTGGAGGCATTACAACGGGATCTGAAGATACAGGAAGAACGTGTTGAACTGAAATATCAACTGGCAGAAAGTAAAAAGAACATGGTCGAATTTGAGATGGCTAATGATGTGGCCGCCGTAAATGATACGGAAGCGATACGTCAGATTACGGACACAATGAAACTGACGAACCCGTTACCGAACAGAGGAGTCGATCCAGCAGCTTGTGGGGCAGGGGGAGCGCGCGATGACTTGGAGGCACCTGGAGAAACTCCATCAACTTTTACGTGGCACCTGTTGCAGCAGCAGACTGATCTCACCAGAGTTATGATGGAACAGAATATCCGCTCTGCTCTTCCACGCGCTGAAATCGAAACATTTTCCGGTGATCTTACGAGATATCGATCGTTTGTTCACGCTTTCGATGCCAAGGTGGGTCAGCGCAGCATAACTTCTTCAGAGAAACTTCATTTCCTTTGGCAATTCACCGGGGAAGGCCAAGAGACCTGGTGGAAAGCTGCCTTTTGATGGATCCAGAGGCGGGTTATATTGAAGCGAGAGCTGCATTGGAGCGCCGCTACGGAGATGTCAAGCGAATGGCCAGCGCCTATGCAGATAGAGCTCTGTCGTGGCCAGTGATCAGAAACGACGACGTGGAAGGCTTGGACAGCTTTTCCGTATTTTTGGTCGCGTGCAAAAATGCCATGAAGAGTCTGCCATCCTCAGCGAGGGAGCTGGACCATGCCAGAGCGATGCGGACTATCCTCGGGAAGCTACCCTTCTCTCTTCAGGACCGGTGGCGTCGTGTGATTGACGATTTTGAGTATAATCGCGACCACGAGATAACATTTGACGACCTCGCCGATTTTGTGGAGAAGGAGGCCAGAGTCGCCAGCAATCCACAGTTTGGTAAGCACATGTTTGGAAAACAAGTCTCTGCTCCTCCCAATCATTCAGCAGTCGGAATGATGAGCAGAACATCAGACAACTCACAGGCTAACCGGTGCCCAGTCTGCTCAGGTGCCCATCGTCTGAAGGAATGTCGGGTTTTTCAGATGAAGGGTAACGACGAGAAGGCCGACTTTCTCAGGAGGGGGCGGCTCTGTTTCCATTGTTACCTGCCCAATCACAGGGCCTTTGAGTGCGAAGAGAGACGCCGGGATAGACAGTCCGCTACGGAGCCGACGCGTGTAACGGCTGGTATGGCCAACATACCAAACAGGGGCTTGCCTGTTGTAGCCGTGAAGCTCAAGTATGGCGACTACTGTATTCAGACATTTGCCTTCATTGATAGTGGGAGCTCTGCAACCTTCTGCAAGTCATCAGTCCTGCCTCGTCTGAGAGTGCAGAGTACCTCTAACGTCAAACTAGCTCTCACGACCCTAGGGAGGGAAAGTGTTTTGGATACCTCTGTAGTCCATGGGTTGCAAATTTCAGACGTGAATGAGAACTGGACAACAACACTACCTCCCGTCTTCACATTAGACAGCATTCCCGTTTCTAGGGGACGACATCCCAACTCAGGAGGACATCAACAAGTGGGGACACCTCGCCGAGGTTGAGCTTCCTGATATTGGGGACGCAGACGTAGAACTGCTCATCGGTGTCAATGTACCAGTGGCAACTGAGCCTCTGCGCGTGGTCCCAAGCTGCAACGACGGACCGTACGCTGTTCAAACTCGGCCCGGGTGGGTGGTTAACGGCCCGATACGACACGAGAAAAGAAGTATGCTGAAGGCCAGCGCCCACCGGATACAAATCTGTAACGCAGCTTATCACGAAGGATTTGAAAATTTGGCAACAGAGGCCTGTGGCATGTCTGGGGAAGACAGAAAATGGATGGAATCCGTGGAAGATTCCTGCAGACACAAGGATGGGAGATATGAAATTTCTCTGCCACTCAAGCAGGATTCGTCGCTACCTGACAACCATAGGATGGCGCTTACTAGGCTGGAGAGTCTGAAGAAGAGGTTTCGTGATCCGGAATACGCCCGAAAATATAGTGAAGTACTAGAAGATACCATCCAAAAGGGACACGCGGAGTCGGTGCCATCTGAGCTGC
The DNA here is from genome assembly GCA_034440635.1 of Lepas anatifera. Taxonomy (NCBI): domain Eukaryota; kingdom Metazoa; phylum Arthropoda; class Thecostraca; family Lepadidae; genus Lepas; species Lepas anatifera. The sequence goes on along the minus strand of JAOTON010000580.1, from coordinate 536,759 downwards.
TGGACAGGGACGACGGACGCGTGTGGTACATTCCACACCATGGAGTAGTGCATCCACAGAAAAATAAATTGAGAGTTGTTTTCGATTGCGCGTCGACGTTCCAAGGACAGTCTCTGAACCAATCCTTGATGCAGGGCCCAAACTTGACCAATGATCTCACAGACGTTTTGATCCGCTTTCGTCAGGAATCAATCGCTTTGACAGCAGACGTCGAAGCCATGTTTTATCAGGTCACAGTCCCTGAGGCGGAAAGAGATTTTCTTCGGTTTTTCTGGTGGCCAAATGGCAACATCGGCAACCTTCCACGTCAGTTTCGCATGACCGTGCATCTGTTTGGTGCGTCCTCCTCACCCGCCTGCGCCAATTTCGCGCTAAGAAAGACGGCACAGGATTTCAGAGAAGATTTCAGTCCTGATGTAGCAGAAACAGTTTTGAAGAATGTGTACGTAGATGACGTCCTTCGCTCGTGCGAACATGTTGAAGAAGCAGTGCAGTTGGCAGCTGATCTGCAGTCCCTGTTGGCAATGGGCGGATTCAACCTGACGAAATTCGCCAGCAACAGCAGGAAGGTACTGGACACAATACCCAAGGAAAAGTTAGCCCCAGGCATTGGGGAGCTTGAGTTTGAAGAAGATTTGCCTGATGAGAAGGTCCTTGGTGTTTTCTGGTGTGTCAAGGAAGACAACCTAGGTTTCCGTGTAACCCAAACTTCAAATGGCAAGGTGACCAGACGAACAATGCTATCTGAAATTGGTCGTCTATATGATGTAATTGGTCTGGCAAGTCCTTTCATTCTGCAGGGGAGAATTATTCTGCAGAACGTAATTCGCCTGGGGCTTGGGTGGGACCAGCCTGTCCCAGTTCATGTCAGCCAGCAGTGGATGGAATGGAAGGCGGGATTGGCTTCACTGGCACAGCTCAGGATCGACCGGTGTTTCAAGCCTGTGGGATTCGGTTCGAGTCATTCTATCACCATGCATCATTTTTGTGACGCAAGCTCTCATGGTTTTGGTACCGTAAGTTTCTTGCGGTACGAAAGCTCTAGTGGCAAGGTTCACTGTTCGTTCCTGTTCGCAAAGTCGAGACTCGCGCCGATTAAGGCCATTTCAATCCCTCGCCTTGAACTTGCGGCTGCTACATTGGCTGTGAAGGTGAATGCCAAGCTGGTGCAGTCGCTGCAGATCCGGCTGTCCGGGGTGTATTATTGGACCGACAGCTCAACCGTCCTGCAGTACATCCGAAATGAGAGCCGGAGGTTCCACGTTTTTGTGGCGAACCGACTAGCCATAATTCATGATGGTTCCAGTGTGGATCAGTGGAAATTTGTCGACGGGAATTTGAATCCAGCCGACGATGCATCAAGGGGCATGAGTGGGAAGCAACTTCTCACGAATCGACGATGGATTAATGGCCCTGACTTCCTATGGGGGCGTGAGTGTGACTGGCCAGTGTTCCCGAAGCCTCAGGAGGAAATAGACAGTGCCGACCCAGAGCTGAAGCAGTCAGAGCTGGTCTCAGCGGTTGCAGTGGACGGCGTGCCTTTCGATCCCGTCCAGACCCTGGTTGAGAGCTTCTCCAGCTGGTTTCGTCTAAAGCGGGCTGTGTGCTGGATCCTCCGCGTGAAAAATCGGTTATTGACCTCCATACGCCAGGGAAACGGCGGAAGAAACGAGCCGGCTAGTTTACCGCCAGGGAACATATCGGTGGCGGAAATGAACAGCGCCGAGCTGGCTCTGGTGACATGGGTTCAGAGGAACGCATTCTCAGCTGACATTAAGAATCTAGAGAGTGGTACACCAGTTAGAAACTCCAGCGCTATCAGCAGTTTCGATCCCTTTCTCGATGCGGGTGTGCTTAGAGTGGGAGGCAGACTGCGTCGTTCGTCGCTGCCGACAGACAGTACTCACCCTCGACTTCTCCCATCACGTCACCATGTGGTGGATCTCATTATTAGAGATGCTCACTTCAGGGTGGGCCACGATGGCAGGGGTCATGTGCTATCTGAGCTCAGGAAGAAGTATTGGATTTTGAAGGGAAACTCGTCTGTGAGGCGGGTGCTTGCAACGTGCATAGGCTGCAAGAAGCGACAAGGCTCATTTCTGATGCAGAAAACTGCAGACTTGCCCCATGATAGGATGGTGATGAGTGTTCCGCCGTTTACAGCCACTGGCTGTGACATTTTTGGCACCTTCTATGTGAAGCAGGGGCGTGCGCAGACCAAGAGGTTTTTTTCCGATTTGAAACATCTGTATTGTCAACTAAATACAGCATTTAAGTGGGACATTATCGGTAGCGAACAACTTGAACAAGAATATCATTCTAACACATCAACAGCAAGTTCGAAAACATGAGTGAATTGTCAATGCTAACACATTGGGATGTTACTACAAGAAAGAACCTACTTGATGAAAACACTGCTTGCGGTAACACATATGCAAACGGATATGCAACACGTGGACTAGCACTTTCAAGTATTTCAAATTAACAGACTGACCCGTATAATCCTCCCTTGCTCGCAAGAGAGACATAACATTCCAGCTGAGTGAAAACAACTATACAATGATCAGTCCGGCTATTGTTGTCATGATCACAAGGTATTACATTTGTCGTGTAATTGACGTGTAATAATTGACGTGTAAGAAACGAAACAATGCCCGCCTTTTCGACATCAAGCGCAAGCCCCGTACATTCAGGGTGAGAAAATTTACATCAGGCATAGTTGTAGTGAATACAAATGTGAGTAATTTGCAGTACTGCAACCTCCAACCGGAGCTTCGGATTGATGACTAGCCGAATTGACCATGAGAAGATCTGCGCTCGATTGCCAGGAAAGATAGAGCCCCGCGACTGCATCATCAATCTGGAGTGGAAAAGTGTAAACAGAAAATAATGTTGATTCGTCGTGAAAATAATGTCGATGAGTTGAAGTTCCACGCAAAATAGTAAACCAGACTCGAACTCCGGCAGCAGTCACTACAGTCCCTTGTTCTCTCGATTTTATCTGTGTTACGGCAAGCTAACCATGCGAAATTCCAACCCCCCACCCATCCAAACCCCAACCAAAAATTGCGCCACAGCTCACCACCACTAGGCCAATAGGTCGGGCCCGGCTCCACCCGGTGCGGAGCCCCGATCGACACACCGTTTCTATAAGTTAGTGCATATAACAGTGCATTTGAACGCTTACACAGTTACACAAACACACACACTGTTGGTTAGCTTGAATTGACGCTGATTTTCCTTGATTTAGCAAAGCATTATTCACATGAAGGCTGGAGCGCAGGGCAACTGCCTCCACCCCGAGAGTCACCTGTTAGCTGGTCCGCAGCAGTGACGTCACGAGCCCAGCTGGGGACTATCCTGCAGCCAAGCTCCCGCCCGCTGGCGGCGAACGTCGACTGGGTCCTCGGCGGCCGCGGTCACCCACGTCGCCGTCACGCTCACGAAGAATAGGAAGCTCACCACCGATCACACGACGCAGATGGTCTGTATGCTGAATCCTTATGTTTTCGCCTCCTCTGATTTTTCGACAAAAGACGAAACCTCGTCGGGTGAACACTGATGCGATCCTGGATCCGTTCTCAGGACGCCGAGCCGCGAGTGCCAGTTGGAAAAGGTGCAGACCAAGAGGTATGGGGTAATCTTCACGTGCCTCTCATCGCGAGCGACGCACATAGAAGTGGCGAGTTCGCTGTCCACCGACTCATTTATCTGCGCGCTCCGAAGGTTTATTTCGAGGAGAGGACAAGTTAAGATTATAAGATCTGACCGGGGAACCAACTTCACAGGAGCCAGTCGTGAGCTGAAGTCTGAACTGGATTGGTTAGAGCAAAATTCATCAGCTATCGAGGGGGCCATGCTACGTCATGATATCCAGTGGGTTTTCAACCCGCCAGGGGCCTCACACTTCGGGGGGTTTGGGAGCGACAGATTCGTAGCGTGCGCCGGATTTTCGAAGCCTTACTGACCTTGCAGCCTCTGACAGATGAAACTCTGCAAACTTTTCTCTGTGAAGCTGAGGCTATCATGAATAGCCGTCCTCTGACAGTTCTCTCATCGGACTCACGTGACCTGGAGCCGTTGACGCCCAATCACCTGCTGCTGCTGAATGGAGCTCCAAACTACCCCGTCTGCGTTACCATGGAGAAGGATCTGTATGGGAAAAGAAGATGGCGACAAGCACAGTATTTGTCTGATCTTTTCTGGAGGCGGTATCGGAAGGAGTACCTGGTTTCACTTCAGAAGAGACAGAATGCAAGACCCTCCAGAAATCTAGAGGTGAATGATGTTGTTTTGGTGGCTGATGAAGCTACTCCGAGGTCTAATTGGCCATTGGGACGTATTATGGAAGTGAAGCGATCTGAAGATGGTCTTGTTAGGAGTGCCAGGGTCTGGTCTAGGGGTAAGGCTGTGATCCGTCCGGTGACGAAGCTAGTTCTCATTTTGGAGGCAGATTGAGCCAATGGTCTCAATGGGGGGAGTGTAGGTTCGGCCGTCGGGGCCAAACTGTTTCCTCCTGCTCCCGTCCTTGTCACCTCTAATCCAGCCTGCTCCCTCGAGCGAGCCGTGCAGGTCACGTGACGTCGGGTGGCCCTCGCCCGCTGGGTCAGAGCGCGCATTCGGCTGTTGAGTGTTGTGGCGGTGACATGTGTGCGGCAAGAAACAATTTCAGGTATGTACTTTCGGGCGGGGGTTAAGTGTTCGCGAGATGACTGCGCGTGACAAGTGTTCTCGAACAGTGCGTTAAGCATCTCTGCAATTGGACAGGGGTTCCGAGAGATTTTGAGCCTGGTTGTGACCGCATCATGAATATCGTTATCTTATATACTATCGTCGCTTTGTGGTCTTGCAGATATTTATCCTTGAGCAGTTTCAGAACATGTGCTATTATTAGATCTCGGCTGTGTGCGTGTAAAATGGAAGTCGTCCAGAAGGCAGCCCATGATAGCCTCGCTAATGTTATTAGTGTTGTGGGGCTTGATCAGCGTGCAATCCGCCGTTTAAATTTGATGCATTGTCTGATACCTAACGTGCTTTCGGTAGTAACCGGTTATAATACATCTTCTGAGGTCTACACCGGCCTGTGAGGAGCGACGGTTGGTGAACTGCGCGGGACGAGATGGCGCTGGTTGTTCCCCACGGATGGCGCTACTGCGGGCGCCAGAACAAACTGACTGACGTCACACACCACACACGGTCAGACCAACCCAGCAACCAAAACTAAGCCGCGTTTACCAGGTTTCGAGGCCCGCACGTCCTCGGGGGCTCCTGGCCAGCCACCGGGAGATCGCCGCCACTACAAGTTTATTCTCCTGAAAGTTGGGGGGGTCAATGCCTCAACGGGGGTAAAGTTGGGGAAATCTGCCCCCAGTGCCCCCCATCCCCCCTCCCCCGATTCCAATATCCCAGGGAAGTGGTCCTTCTTTTTAAGTATATGGTACCGTGTTCCCTTTAAGATATTTTATATTTTAGACATTTTTGCCTTCATTCATGCTATTGTTTTTATTGTAATGTGTATTTACGAGGTGCAGTAGCACTCATGTTTAATGTTTATGACGACAAGTACCTTAAATAGCCCAAAATGTGTGAGACGGTATGTTTCTGTAAATACATACATACATAATGCACAAATAAACAGTGCTGTTCTGTCGGCGGGACGCCTGCGCTTATAAGGCAGGGGCGTTAACAGCGCTCCCCGGTCCGGCATCGGTCGCGAGAGGCTATGGGTAAGGTGGTTGGTCGAAAATGGATTAGGATTTTTAAGGTGAACTTTTTCATCGGCCCTTTCAAACACACAGACGCCGATGACAAATGAAGCCCGTTACGTAAGCAGGCGTTTCGGTCCGTAGAAGCCTGCATCTGGGAAACGTCTGCATCCACAAACACAGGCAAAGCCACGCCCTCGGTAATGGGCCGTCCATAAATTACGTGCAGTCATAGGCGTAGGAATTAGCAACCAGGGCGGCTACTAGCCCACCCCCCCTCATACCTTTCTGAGGTGGGCCCTTGCAACAGATATAAAGAAAAACAGCAACTGTAATACAAAGCAAGAAAGTAAAACAAGCCCGAAAGCTTGTCTGGAAAATCCCTTCAGTTGACTTGGGTCCCTGAGCTGATTTGAGGCTCTATGGGACAAGCTGGGTCCCCTGAACTTTTAGGGACCCTTGAACTAGCCTCTGATGCCCTATGAGCTTATCTGGGGTCTCTTGACCTGAACTGTGGACCCCTGAATTGGTTTGGACCCTCTGAACTATCTTAGATTCCCTGAACCGAGCTGGGAGCCGTGAGCTTGAATGGTGGCCCTTGAGCTGATCTAAGACCCTAATCAGCCAACTTCGGGGCCCCTGAGCTAAACTCTGCCCCAAAAGCTAATCTGAGTCCCTGAGCTAACCTGGGGTCCCCTGCGCTGAACTAAGCTACTTGGCGACCCATGAGTTGGTCTGGCGGCTCCTGCACAGTTATATAGCTCCTAAGCTGAGCTGGGAACCATGAACTTGAATGGGCCCCTTGAGCTGTTCTGAGATCCTATATAAGCCGGCATGGGACCCCTAAACTCAGCTCATCAGCTAATTTGGTCCTCTGAGCTAATTTGGGCGCCCCTGTGCTTAACTGGGGCCTCTGAGCTGGGGCCTTTGAACTGTTCTGGGGTCTCTGAGCTGAGCTGGGGTCCGTAGGCTTGAAAGGGCCCCTTGAGCTGTTCTGAGACCCTATATAAGCCGACTTGGGGGTCCCTGAACTGAACCAGGCCCTTAAACTAATCTGCAACCTTACGATGGCTTAGGCCCCTGTGCTGAGCTTCTTGGGGCCCTGTGATTATGTGGGGTCCCTCAATAAGTTGGTATCTGGCCCCATAAGCTGGTTTGGGGCCCCTGATCTGACTGATTTGGGTTCCTGAGCCATGGTATGGGCCATGGGGGGCATCTAAGATGAGTTGATGACCTCTGAGCAGACCTGGGGTCCCTGAGCCGACCAGGGGCTCACTGAGCTCGTATGGGGATTGGGAGCACCCTGAACTAGTCATGGGGACCCGGAACTTTCCCCAGTGTCTTATGAGCTGATCTAAGGGGCCTCCTGAACTGATATTTGATGTTTCATTGGATGGCTTCGCCCAGCTCTCGAGCCTGGCCTGGCTCAGACTTTAGCATGGGCCTGGCTCAGCTGGTCAGGCTTTAGTTAATCGTCCAATCCATTCAAGGCAAGACATGGGCTACATTCGTAGTACGCCCTCTGAAAGCCCCTGAACGAAGAGCGCTTCGTAAAGAAGGTCGAAGCCCGAATTCGCTCACGCATCCCGCAGCAAACGCCGAGCAACAGCCGTCCCCGGATATTGACAGGCGTGACGAGACCGGCCGTCTTCCACTACGAAGTAAAAAAAAAACGCCACGAAGCTAATCAGTGAAAGGAAACGGCTGGAAAGAACTTAACCTTCGCCCGGGTGGGGGGTCTTTTTAGACCCCCCTCGGGTTTTTCCGAAGTGACCAAAAAACGGCGGCGCGCAGCGCCGCCAAACTTGGTCTAGCTGTTCCTTCATCATTTTTACATCTTTCCTGAAAATTTTGGCTCAAGGTCATATCATGTCAGGTCACCAGGCCAGGTGAAGTGACCTCACCTCAAAAAATACTTAGGACGGCATAACTAAAAGAAGGGTTAATCGATCAAGTTGAAACTCATACCACATCTTGGGCCCACCAGGAGCTACAACATTTGTTCCGGGATTTTTGATATTGGTGACCCTAAGGTCATGTGCAGAGCATGACCTCCCCATTGACAATGCATAGGGAAAATCACGAAAAGAGCTTTTCTCAGTAAGTATGGATGGAATCAACTTCAAACATCGGTTGGGACTTGCTCTTAGCCCATTTCTGAAGCTGATACCAAAATTTTTGACTTGTGACCTTTAAAAGGTCACCTTAGGTCAAATAAGCATTTTTTGGTGTTTTTCTCTATAAATTTTGAATAAACTAAGATAGAGCTTTTATTTTGTCACCAAAGTGTTTGTATAGTCACTGGAAGTCAAATGATATACATCATGACTATACCAGGTCAAGTTGGGTCAGACCGTTGACCTGGGTCAGGTCAAATTCTTAAATTTGACCTGGCATAGCAATATCATATATCATTCGATTCGTATTGACGAGAGGATTGCAATGGTGCATAAACTATGACTGTATCGTGTTTTGTTTGGAAGCTATTAGCGAAAAAGTAAACGCCCTTATGCATGGGTGGCTATGGACATTCCCAAGAATATGCCCAATATTTAGTGACCTGTAGCTCCCTAGGCTTTGACCTGACACGAAAATGAATGCCACTGTAATGAAAGCACATCTCAAGAGCGTTCGAATGGTGTTAGAAAAATGTTTCTAGCTATCATAGTTTCTGAGATATAGGAGGTTTTCTTAGTACACCTCATATTAGCGATTTTGACCTATTTTGACCTCTGGTGACCTTGATATTGACCTGACAAGAAAAATGACCGAAGTATTTTCGATATCATTTTCGAAGAGCTTTCGATTGCCGTTTTGCGCTTATTTCTAGCTCTCTTAGTTTTTGAGATCGTGGGAGGGGTCTTTTTAGCCCCCCCCCACCAGGGCGAAGGTGGCTCGTACCTGCCACCGGGGCAAGGGTTAAGAAATCATGTGTGGAAATACCTAGTGTAGGCTGGTGTGCGTGTGGGCCTTGGTGACACCAAATCAACGGTTTTAACACTACCCATAATTATGGGCCTTCTTTGGCTGGGGGTCCCCCCCTGAGGTGGTTCCCTCTCAGGCTGCCCCTCCTTTCACTTTTCAAACGTTTGCTGCGCCCCTGCATAAGGTCAAGGGGATGAAGGGGAGTCAGCCAAAGTGTTACCAAGCGTTACACAGGGTCCTGAAAAAGCTATACATGGGGAGGAAATGGGGTCGAAAGTCTAAAAATATGCTTACGTAATTTGTGGACAGCACCTAATATGATGTGCACCAACTGCAACGAATAAACAGTATGCATCCGGCCCTGTCCCACTGTGAGTCACTCTGGCGAGAGGAGGGCAAAGCTGGTCGGCCGTGTCAGTCAGCGGCTGACCACAAAGCGTGGAGGCGGTGGCAGCACGACCAGCACTGCCGGCAACTTCACCTCAGGCAGGGAGCTGCTGGCCACAGAGCGTGAAGGTGGTGGCAGCACGTCCTGCACTGCCGCCATTTTCACCTCACCTGAGGCAGCGAGCTGCTGACCATAGAGCGTGGAGGCGGTAGCAGCACGTTCAGCACTGCCGGCATCTTCACCTCACCTAAGGCAGGGAGCTGCTGTTGGGCTGGAGAGTCTGGAAAAAGGTTCTTTCAGTTTATATATTTCTACGAGGGGCGGAAGTGAGCAAAATCCCCAGGCAGCAGGCTTTGGCGACTATTTCAGCGCTGAAGAGAGATGGCCACTCACACACTGAACAAGAACGGCACCGACAACGCCTGTAGCACTCGCGAAGAAATATACAAGTCGGATGAAAGCCACGCTGAGGGGGACGGAGACAAGCCCACCCAAACCACTTCTGCAATCGAGCTAACGACAATTTCTTCCAGTGATTACGCAAATTCCGCAGACGAAATGACTGATACCAACAGGCCAATGCACTTCGATCATCTTCTTCGTCAGGTCGGTGGCACTGGGAAGTGGCAGTTCCTCATCACCTTTTGGGCGGGTTCTTTGATATTCATCTCGCTTATATCTCACCTGGGACTGATCTACCTCGGCGCTACCCCTGAATTCCGCTGTGCCGACGACTTCCCAGGCAACGTCACATTCCGCGACATCCCTGAGTCTGCCTCGCAGTGCTACACCACCGCTGGAGCGCCTTGCCAGAGCTGGCGGTACAACCTGGATACTGACGGTGATGGAGTCGATGACGCCTCCACAGTGGTCTCCGAGTGGAACCTGGTGTGCGATCACAAGCCGCTGTTGTCTGCCCTGCAGGCGGCCCTTCAGGGTGGAGGTATACTAGGCGCCCTGCTTGCTGGGCAGCTTGCAGACCGAGTCGGAAGGCGAAAGGTATATATCCACTTCATCACGCTATATGTTGTTGCAGCATCATTTTCGGCCGCGGTAAACTCGTTTGAGGTGTATTTGGTATTCCGATTTGTCCAAGGTTTTGCATGGCTCGGCTCATCCACCACCATGGTAATTTTAGTGCTTGAAGTGGTGGAAAAAGAGTGGTGTGCTTTAATAGGTCAGATGCTCATGGCACCAATCACCCTCGGTCAGATAGCAATGGCAGCCGCTGCCTACAAAATTCGCATCTGGTGGCACCTGCAGCTCATGTACGCGGCGCTTCTGGCAGTGCAGTGTCTAATGTCCTTCCTGGTCCCCGAGTCTCCGCGCTGGCTGATTCTCCACAATCGAGAAGACGAGGCGGTCGCCGTGCTGACGTCAGCCGCCCGAGTGAACGGGAAGCCGGTGCCGAACGAGGGACAGCTGCGTCTCTGGATCCGTGAGGTGCGTCGCCACGAGAAGGCTGAGAACGCGGAAGAGGGCACCAGCGTGCGAGCCGCCATCAGCCAGTTCTGGAGATCACGGAAACTAAGGCGTTTGATCACCCTGGTGGGGCTGTTCACGTCTGGAATTGTCATGGCTTTCTATGGGCTCCATTTTGATGTTGCGCAGCTGAGCGAGAATTTGTATTTGGCTGGTGTTTTGTTGGCTCTGATAGAACTACCAACTTACTTTCAGGCTCCCCTTTTGAACCGTTTTGGTCGCCGCCCGATGCTGATCATTCCAAGCCTGATTGCCGGTGTCGTCATGCTGTTATTCGCCGTAAAACATGACCCAGTCCTGTGGCTTGGTTTGGGCATGCTTGCCAAACTAATGATTTCTGTGGTTTATAACCTTCTATACACCTATATACCAGAAATAATGCCGACATCAGTTCGAGCCATGGGCTTCAGCATCGGAAACACATGTGGCCAGATCGGAGCAATGATTGCACCTCTCATTGTTGACATGTTGCATGATGTTAATGTATTGCTGCCATCCTCAGTTACCGGGGGGTGTGTGCCTCGTCGTGGCCTTTTGGCGCTGCTACTTCCAGAAACAGCAGGGAAGCGTCTTCCAGAAACTGTAGCGGAATTAGACGCTGGAGTGTTAGATGTGTCAACGAAAAGCACATGTATTAAGAAAGAAGGGAGAGAAGGGCCATGCAAAGATGATAATGAGAACATGGACAGCCGTCTTAGCGATTAAGTCATTATAGCTGGAGTGATGCTGGAGTGCTGGGGCTAGAGTTAGAGCTTGTGAGTGTTTGTTTTCGAGGGGAGGAAATATGTCAGGTAAAATGAGAGTGAAGGACTTTTAAACGGATCGTAATTGTGCGCGCGGTACAGATGGTTTAAATGGCGATCATGTTGATGGCGCGGTGGTCCAATACACCGATTGATCCTTTCTCCAAAGCAGGTATTTTAACACCCTTCTCACATATTTCCAAGAATGCCAGAAAACGGTGACACGGAGCTAGGGGCTCAGCCAGGATTTTGCTCAGGGAGGTGCGGCGCCCCGAAAAGGGCCCCTGTGACAGCTCCAAAAGGTCCTGATGGGTAAAAAGGGCCCTGCTTGTTACAGAATAGAGTGCCGAAGAGGGCTTAAGAGGGCCCTGTCTAGTATAAAATGCCAAATTTGGCCACAGAGCATAGTGCGGGCGAGCCGCGCTTAGTGCGGCTCGTGTCCGATGATTATTGGGGTTTTAGGGCACTGCAGCTACAAAGGCTATATGTGCCCGGGTAACGGTGACATGCTCGTGTCAGAGCATGAAACGGCGACAGGGAGCGCCGTGGTACTTCACGTGCCTCATTCTTAATGTTTTTTTTGCACTTTTGAAAAATCAGATCTGGTTCATCTTAGGGCAGGTCACCAGGCCAGGTTAAATCTATTTCTCTCATGGGGGACAGATTCTGCCCAGGCCTCGTGTTTTTCAAGATATCTCCAAAACGGTTCATTATAGGCCTTTGGAGCTTCTGAACCACGTAGACTAAGTATAACAGATTCCTTGAATGTTTTGGACATTATATTTACCAAGGGCATACCTATGGCTCGGTAGTAAGGGAAAATTTATTCGCGAATCGAGTATTATTGTGTCTGCACGCTCTTTGGAAACAGAACCTTCCGTTGCAATATTAAGAGCAGTTAGAACGATGTGGCCGACATGGCCATAACATGTTGCATGACATGTTGGTCCGTATGATCATAACTGTAACGATACACTCAAAGATATAGGGCATATTTTAGTCTCACGTGACCTAAAATACGGAAGTCCCCAAAATACCACGAAACAAATGGTTTACCTTTTTAGGGTAATCATTGATACATATTCAGGCAAATTCATGCAAAATGTTTCAATCGTCACGTCACATGTCAGGACAGTTATATCCCTCGCCCCACCGGGGGCCATCGATGGCCCCCTAAGGTTTTTCCGGGATAGCAGAAAAACGACGAGGCGCAGCACCGCGGTTGAGGGCTCTACCTCTCACTGCATCATTTTCCCATCATCCCTGAAATTTTTTACCCCGGGTCACCCAAGGTCAGGTCACCAGACGAGGTCAACCAAGGTCACCTCACTTCAATTTAGAGCTATGTAAGAGTTACATTTCAAAGTCGATCGATTTGAAACTTCCTACACTTCATGACCCCTCCAGGGTCTACAAGGTGTATATCCGGGATTTTTCGATTTCGTGCCCTGAGGTCAGGTCACGAGGCGACCTCTCCCATTGGAAAAGCATGGGGAAAACCTGTTTCATGATCTAAAAGCCACAAAAATGATTGAAAATACTCAGACTGCTCAGAACAGCGTTTTTGGACACCTTTTCACGGATCCCAGGGGTCATATTTACCCTTTGACTTTTCCAAGGTCATCCAAGGTCACCAGAGGTCAAAAACAGTATTTTGACAATAACTTTTGACCTAATTAAGCTAGAGCGGTGAAACAAACACCATCGTGTTTGTCTTGTCACTGGCTTTCATTTGATATACGGCAAGATCACTTTGTGACCTTTCGTGACCTCAGGTCATATTAGGTCACGAGGTGACCTCTGGAGGTCAAACCACTGGCGGGAGGTCTTTACGTTCCACATGGTGGAAAAAGTACTGGCAATTTCCTATCAAATGAACTTTACCAGGCCTCAATAGCTCTAATGACATAAGAGTTATGACCAGTCTGCTTAATCATTGCATATTTGAGTGAAAATAGCCGATCTTGACCTAATTTGACCTCTGGAGGTCAAACCATTGACCTGAGCACTAAAACATGCGAAGTAATTTCTTACTGAATTCACGCGAGCTTTCTATTGCACTTTGCAGATTTGCGCTAACGCCCATATTTTCGGAGTTAGAGGGGGCCATCGATGCCCCCGGTGGGGCGAAGGTGGCGCTGGACCCCCGGTGGGGCGCGGGATATCCCTGGCCCTAGTGGGGGGTGTTTGAGACCCTTTTTGGGATTTCCTGTCAACCTCTCACCTTCTTTGACCTGTCGTGACCTCAATATTGACCCTAACATAAAAGTGACTCATATAGTTAGGCTATCTTTTTCATGGGCTATCCACCAACGTTGGCGGTTTTTGCTATACCGCACAGGAGCCGCTATCGAGGGGGGCGTTAAAACACTAACGTAAGGCATGAATGACTGGCTTATTTCTACTGCTAGGGATATGTTGCCAAATAAAATACCATTCAATTTTAATAGTATAGCTTAATCCCTACACACAAAGAACCAAAATAATGTTCAAAAAGGATTAGGGCATCCTGAACCCTACCCTGAGTGGAAAACTCCTGGGGAGCAGGATTCCTCCTGGCTCAAGGAATTTTTCCGGGCCTGGAGCCCGGGTCAGCCGCGGAGAAAGCAAGCGTGCAACGACTGCAACCACAACAGTCACTGCTAGCCAACACTACACCGTCGCGCTCCCCTGTACATTGGCGAACGCAGGGGGATTCCGTGGATGCCCCCCAAAGCGCTGGAAGGGGGCCAAACTAGCTTTTGCCCGCCAAACGTCGGATACATCTTTAAAAAAAGGTATTTACACTAGGTCTGTCCAGCAATGATTAAAGCTTCGCTTCCCCCAAGAGAATGAGCATGTACTACTTGGAAAGGTAGCTTATGATATTTCTGTCGAGCACCCCAGTCGCACATTCCACCCCACCCCTCCTCGGGAGGAGAGGCAGATATGGGTCCCCCCCCCAAAAAAAAAACTCGGGCCTGCGTCTGCCTTTGCCGGTGTATGCACGTATAATGTAAACGACCTAGATTTGTAATGTTATTAGCAACAATAACATCAAATGGGAAACATTCGTCAAGCAAGTGATTTTCAATAGGGGGGGGCGGCGCAACGCACATATTTTCCCTAGGGCTTCATTTCATTTATGGAGCAAAAGCGGCTAATAATGAGAATAAGCCATGTCATATAGATATCAATCCAGCTAAGCCACAGACAGGTTCGCTATTAACGCTACCGACAGGCCACTGGTTACATAGACAAACACAGCTATGCCTACATTATTGGCTAGGGCGTTGCCGGACGGGCGGGGAACGGATGCTCTGACAGCCACGCCTAGCAACCGTAGAAATGGCGCCATTCATGGCCTTCCGATGATAATTTTCAACGAAGGATAAAACCGGAGGCTTTTTTGTTTCTATCGGTGTAATCAGGGCGGTATGTTTCATGATGGTAACTATTTCAGGCATTCTTAAACAGCAATAACAGCATTTCCCGGCGGTGATCAGAACTTTGCACAGGTGTAATTGCTGCTTTTTCCTGCACTTCCAAACGGGCCAGCTGCTCCTTTGCAGGGATGGTGGTCTGGTGTTTAACACGCGCATTGACAGGGGTCTGAGCCACCTTCGCTTTGGCGGGGGAGGCGGATACTCGTCTCCCCTAAGATCTCGAGAACCTTGCTAGGTAGGGAAAAACGGTAAACGGCGTTGGGTAGCCTATCTACTTCTCCATCGAAAATATTTAAACCATTTTTGTCAGGTCACATTTAAGGTCACTAGAGGCCAAAACATGCCGGCATAAGGATAAAATGTAAATGAAGGTTTTGGGTCATTACATTTAAGCAAGTAAAGATGGAGCAAACAAGTTTAAACCCTTCGAATGCTGACAGCAAGCCAGATCGAATGATATACAATATGACCTTGCTAGGTCAAATGTGAAATTTGATCTGACCTGAGGTCAGGGTAAAGTCATCTTAGGTAAAATACATATAATTAGAACTGCAAGGACACGGCCAACCTAATGCAGTTACAATAAAGTCTCTATCACCATCCATTAATAATGTATTCAGTTAAAATAAATTTTCCGATGCATTTCCAATGGTGAAATCTTAGTTCGCACCTGACCTTCGGTCAACTCAAGCGATATGAGTTTTAATTGGATAAGTTGACCCTGTTCCGACTTACGCCATCTTAAACATTTTTGAGGTCAGGTCACTTGACCTGTACTTGTGACTTGACCTGAGATGACCTAACCCTAAAAATTTCACAAAAAAATAAAAATTATGTAAGAAATGGTATGCATTGAGAAAAGGATAGCATTGTACGGCGTCGCCACGCGCAGCCGTTTTTATGCTATCTCCGAAAAACCCGAGTGGGGCGGGTACCCGCCCCCGTCAATGTGCATGTTAATCTTTGCATCGGTGGTAATCTTTTTTTGGCCATTTCTGATACTTCCTCCAATATGGCCTACAGACGGTGGGATGTGCCTAAAGATTTTATATAAATTTTATCAGCCTCTAGAGTTGCAGTGTTTCTACAAAGTTCACCTGAATGATCTGAAATCCCTTGTGTGTCATGCGGGTAGGTTGGGCTACAACTTGCTGTATGTTTCATAAATTTGATATAATATGTGACCCCAGCCTCACATCACTAGAACCATTGTATAACACCAGCTTCTGCTCACCCGCTAGAGGTGAAAACAATTCACTAGCGTTGCATTATTTTCCGGTTCATGTCAGTGCCTCGTCTAAGGAATTTTTACTAGGTGGGATTTCATACAACTCAAGCAACCCTATCCGATACAAATGCAGAAACATAAATGCTAAAACTAACCTTCAGCTGGGAGATAGGCAAAGTCAACAACCAAAAAATAAATAAATAAATAAATAAAACAAAACAAAAACCAAAACAATGTTGCGCGGTGCAATTTGTGTGTGACGGATGCAAGGGAAACTCGAATCCATTTTCACGTTTAAACTGTTCTTTTTGGCTCATGATAGTTTTTACCCACTCCATACACACTTTATGTGACGCAATGCACCAAGATATAAATGGAGGCAGTGGCACGATAGTTAAGAAACATTTTGCGCTGAATCCCCTCCTCAGAGCCTCCACAAGAAGTGTGTCGTCACAAGAAAAATTTGTGGGAACGCCTTTGATGCTTAGGTTTACTCCAAGAAACCTAAGCATCAATGAGATCTATGGTTTACTCCAAGAAAACCATGGATTTCACCTGGTGTTCTTGCATCCATCATTTTTAAGAATGAACTGTACATAAAATCATTGAAAAGTAAGGACGAAAATGACCTAAAGAAATTCAAGAGGTACAGAAATATTTTGGTTCAGGTGATTCGCAAAGCGAAACAAAATTATTACGCTTTAGAATTTGATAAGGTTAAAAATGACTCGAAAAAACTTGGAAAACAATAAATGAATTAAGAAATGCATCAAGCGAAAATAGTAGCGTACCTGAAACAGTTTATGACACAGAAGGGTATAAGACAAGTGGGAGTAAGAATTTAGTGGAAGCATTCAACAATTTCTTTTCTACTGTAGGTATTAA
Organism: Lepas anatifera; assembly: GCA_034440635.1. Taxonomy (NCBI): domain Eukaryota; kingdom Metazoa; phylum Arthropoda; class Thecostraca; family Lepadidae; genus Lepas; species Lepas anatifera. The sequence goes on along the minus strand of JAOTON010000580.1, from coordinate 519,978 downwards.
GCTCAAACAAAAAATAAATCCCTCCTCTCTTGACCCAGTAATTCAGGTCCCATATTGCAAACAGGAACTTTTGCTATATCCAACAAGTGAAGATGAAGTAGATGCTATTGTACAAAATTTGAAAGATGTAGGGGCAGGTGTTGATGGAATTAATACCAAATTATTGAAAAAAATCGTATAAAAGCATCATTTCTTACCTCAATTAATTTTATAATGCTTGTTTGGATAATGCCGTCTTCCCTGATTCTCTAAAAGTAGCTGTAATTAAACCTATACTCAAAACAGGTGACAGATCTCAATTGCCGAATTATAGACCTATTAGTATATTGCCAGTGCTGTCAAAAATTTTTGAAAAACTGCTATTTACCTGGCTAATTGATCACCTAGTTACCAATTCAATTATTTATAAAAATCAGTTTGGGTTGCAAAAGAATAGATCAACGTATATGCCTATCATTTTGCTACAAGACTATGTAACTTCGGGGTTTGAAAATGGGGAACATATTCTAAGTATATTCATTGACCTTAAGAAGGCTTTTGATACCGTAGACGTTGAAGTTCTCCTAAAGAAAGTTGGAAGGTATGGCATGAGAAATAAAGCTAATGATATGTTTACTTCCTACTTGACCAATAGAAAACAGTGTGTAAAAGTTCAGAATGAAATATCTCAATTGAAGGATACTACAATTGGTGTCCCACAGGGGTCTATTTTGGGGCCGATTCTGTTTCTGCTATATATAAATGATTTGCCATTGATCAATGAAAATATGTCCTGTCTTCGTTATGCTGATGATACAGCCCTATTATTCAAAAATAAAGACCCGGATACCCTTCAACAAGTCGTCAATGATGTTCTCCGGAATCTATCTGATTGGTTCTCTGCAAATTATCTTTCTCTTAATGCCAATAAAACTTTCAGTCAACATTACTCTCCATTTCCAAGTGACCTACGGTTAAAACTATCACTGGATAACCGGGAGATACAAGAGAAAAAGAAGTTAAATACCTAGGAGTTATCTTTGATTAACAACTAAAATTCAATGCTCATGTTAGTCATGTTTGTACCAAAATTAATCGATGCATTGGGATTATTCATAGGATAAGACATTTTATTAACGAAAGAATAGCACTGCTTCTTTACAACTCCTTGGTCCATTCTCATTTAAACTATTGTTGTCTAGCTTGGGGGGTAAATTACGCATCACAGCTGAACCGTTTAATTGTGTTACAGAAAAAAGCGGTAAGACTTATTGCAAATGTTTATTTACCACATAGTTCCGAACCATACTTGGTAAAATTTAAGGTTTTGAAAATTAATGATATAGCGAAATCCCAAATCCTTCTTCTGGCTCACAAGTTTCTAACAGGTTCGCTTCCTCAATCCCTTTGCACTATGTTCAAAATAAGAGAAATAAAAAGTCATGGGACTCGGCAAAATGCGTTTCTCGAACAGCCGTTTTCGAATAGAAATTATCGTTTATTCACTACTCCCTGCCTAGGCCCTAAATTGTGGAATACCATGTTCATGAACGAATTCCAACTAATTGAAGACGTGCCAGCAAGCAAAGCAGTAATAAAAAATATCATAAAAAAGAAACTGATTGATTCGTATGTTAACCAATAGACTTGATTCGTATCTCTTCTTATCGCTATGGTAACCAAACAAGGTACATACATGTAAATCATTCTGAGGAGAATTGATGTCTTTAACTTTTTGCCTCTCTGGTCGGTATATTGTTAGTGATAATAATTATGTAAGACAAAAATAACAAAATAAATTGTAAGAGCTAAGCTGTTTCATCTAAACTAAGCTGATAATACGTTATTAATAACGTATATTAAACTGTATGCGGTTCAGCACCCAGGGTTAAGGTGCTCTGTGGTGTTTCCACGGTGTACGCACAAAATATCATCATGCTATCATGCTCTCATATTAAGTCGCCCTCACCTCATCATCCAAAATTAAAAAAATTATCGCCACCCGGTGCTAGCCTGTACTGTGGTATTTCCCAAAAAATCATGCCCACATCAAAAGTCACTCTCACCTCATCATCATCTGAAAGGATTTCATTTCTCCTGGAGATCATCGTAAGTAAGTGTGGACGCGAATCTTCTCTTATCGTCTCTCTTTTCTTGTCGACATGACATCTGGCCGGTTATGTTAATGAGGAAATATGTATCTTTGGTAAAGCATGAGCTTCCTTTATTTGCCTTTGACGGCCGGTGAGCAACAGGGTTTTCCTCGCTTACTGGCTTGAGGGGGTTATAGAGTGAGGCTCTTGCATGCGTAATCATGCTTTCATGTGTAACCCTCTCTTCAGCATCTAGAACAGGTTCTAAAGGCGTTACTTGTACCATATATTAAACATGTCTGTGGTTCAGCACCCTAGGTCAGATGACTTTGTGGTGTTTCCACGCTTGACACACATAATATCATGCTCTCATCTTAAGTCACCCTCACCTCATCATCATAAAAAGTGTTTCAGCACTCGGTGGTAGTCCGCACTGTGGTGTTGCCACGTGGGACTCGCAAAAATCATGCTCACATCTTAAGTCACTCTCACCTCATCATCATATAAAAATCCCTCTTTAAAAAAAGGTTCTGGGTTCAAATCCCCGGCAGGGACAGTGAATGAGGACAACCTGACTATCCCTCCCAACAGGATGAGAGTTGGCGACACCATATAGTCCAAGAGGTTGGTGCGTCGTTAAAGGGAATGTAGCACCTTTATGACGCGATTTTGACTGAAATAGCGAAGTCGTAAAGCATGCCGGAAAAACCGGTACTCAATATCTCATTTGTCTTGAAACTCGAAGCTTCCGTAGATAAAAGCTAAAACCTACCCTGAAATGTACCCCTCATGTACCCTGAGCAGCAGGTCACAGTTGTCAGTTGTTGGTGTGACGACATATGCTGACGTCACGGTATGTATCTGCCAATCGAAGCCCTTGAAGCCTATTGAATATGGTAGTGGTTGCCAGACCATGACATCGTCCACGGGCAAATATTTATTTTTCCCCTAGAGGCGCATTTCAAAAATAAAAATATTGCACTTTATGAATATATTGAGCTTAATAAAAGTAACCCTAATTTCACTAAATTTCAGGATTCTACCAAGGTGCCACATTCCCTTTAAAGCTCAACAATTTCCAAAGTTGTTAAGGTTCAAAACTCAAAAATCCACCTAGCTTCAATACAAGGGGGTGACCAGGAAAGGACGACCAGAGTGTGCCTTGGCCTCTCAGCAGCTGCCTGAGCATCCAGTGCATCCGCCTGGCTACGGGTCAGGTGCAAATAGATCCGATGGTTTGATATTGGTCTAAAAGTTACCGTGCTGCAAGGTTACTGACAACAATGCATTGTGAAGTCGATGGAGACTTCAACGCCGTCCTACTGAAAACATGCCTTCAGAAAAGGCCGTTTCGCGCCCATTAAACGTAGATTCATCGGAGTTGTTTTGCTTGCATCATGTTTGTAGCATATCATGACATAATAAAATCACTACTCTTAATGCGAAATCGAAAATTATTTTCTGACGACTTGGTCTAATGTATGTACTTTCAATGAACGTTTTGCCCTAGGGATGACCCCTGTGACCTGTTACTAAATCTGAGTAAACAAATTCCCACCGCTGGTTAGATTATGTCCTGAGGACCATCCAGTGAAAAAAATAAGAAGATTAAAATAGGGGTTTTCCAAAATTCTTAATTTCAAGAAAAGGTCACGGGGTAAAACCTGACTTGAGGTATTTTTTTAATTTTGCGTATACATATACTGCCCGTTGTATGTTCTCTTTAGCGATATTAATTTTGATTAATTTCGATTATCCTCTTTTAAGATAAATCATTTCTGCTTCAATGCTTGCGTTGACCTCGAAATTTTGATGACCTGCCTCTGGGGATCCCGTTGACCATAGAACCTGGAAATGGGCCCAATTTTTTGTTTTTGTATCGGGACCTTGGGTACCTACAAAATTTGGTGGAAATCTCAGGGATGATGTTGAACTCACCTGGACGACTTGTCCTGGAATGAACCTTTTAGCAAGTGCAGTTGGGCGATAGGTTTGTACAACACCCCTTCTGGCTCAAACTCTATATCAGGGGCTTAAGAACCATTAGAAAAGTGAGGGGGAAACCTTAGAGGGAATTCCTGAAGGGAGGCCCATGATTATGAACATTTTTAAATCCGCGCATTTATTTTCAATAATGTACGCATGCATACCGTCCTTCACTGGGTATTTCCATGCCTGAATTCTTACGTTCGTCCCCACCGTTTCCTTTCGCTATATAGCTAGGTGTTTTTCCGCTCCGTAGAGGAAGACGGCCGGTCTCGTCACGCCTGTCATTTGACTTTCCAGCTGCGGATATTTGGATATCCGTTGCGTGTCTATGTTACAGGGAAAGTGCGAAATCCGGGAGTTCGCGAACTCCCTAGGGATTTCGCGAAATCACTGACCAGCCAGGGAGTTCGCGAAATCCCTAGGGAGTTCGCGAAATCACTGGCCGACCAGGGATTTCGCGAACTCCCTAGGGATTTCGCGAACTCACTGAAACTTCAGTGATTTCGCGAACTCCCTGAATGCTTTTCAGGGATTTCGCGAAATCCCTAACATGCCAATACGTCATATAGTTTAAATTCGAAGAACGATCCTTCAGTGATCTGATTTTACACTCCCCGTCCATGTTTTCTCTTTCTATGATGTATTTTGCTTGATTGTATGTCGGCCTGATATTCATTTTTGAAAATGAGTCTACACCCTCGGCTCTACCTCACACCGGGTCCTTGTGCCCGCTGACGAATTATTCGAGTCACTAGCCTTCCTCGAGGTGCATAGTTTATGTAAAATAAACAGTAGGTGGGTAGGGAAGGGGATTCAAAACGAACAAGAGATGTCACTACTTTTTGTCATTATCATCTGTAATGAATATCGTGATTCATTAACGAAGCAAACTCCTGTGGGGAAGTATTGTGCCGTAAGAAACGGACAAAGCACTGGTGTACTTTCCAAAAGGTCTATTCTAGCTATGTCTATGTTGGAATGTACTACGGACGTCCACAATGTTTCTAATAACAATATTTTAATACAGGAGGAAGAGCCGGCCTCAAAACCGTTCTCGGTGTATGAGGCCTGTCGTCGTTTGAGCAATGCGAAGGCTGTCAGAAATTGTATTGTCGATTCCGGCGGGCTAGCAAATGCACTTCAAGCTTAAGTGCTCCAGCCACGGTCATGACAATAGCCAATGAGATAGCACATGGCAAATATGCGTAAAAATTGTATTATTCCGTATCCTGTTTATGCCAAGAACTATAGTTGTCGGCGTATGTTCAGCTATGGCTGAAACTGTATAACGCTTCTTATATACTGATAAACTGAAAACAGAGATATGGTCTATGTTAATTTGCAAAATAATTTTTTCGTTGTTGCAGCTCTGAAAATTAATATTAGTATAGCCGAGCTGTACCTGTAAATATTTCCCAAGTTTTGGAATAAATTTATGCACTTAATACAAAAAATAATATAGCATTATTGTATTTTCCTTACCTAGATTGTAATACGAAATGGCCATCAGATAAGTAGCATTTCTCTTTTGCGTAGTAATGAGGGTTGTGATATGATAATGATCTCCATCTGCAGATGCTGGATAAATGAAGTGGAAAGAAGCGCTTCAGAATTTAGTCTCTAACGGTATTTACTGTTGGTGCACCTGACAGACTTCGTACCGAGTACGTGCATTGCCGGGACGGGGTTAGGTAACCATTCCCCTTGGGTTTTTCGCAGTCTTGAAAACAGCTACGCACAGCGCCGCTGTACCCAGTATAGTTTTTTGTCTGAAGATTTTTACAACTCCTGTCACAATTTTCGGTTCAGTTCATTTCAGGTCATGACATCAGTGCAAGCCAAGTGACCTCATCTCCAAAAAAAGAAGAAAACCTCACGAGCAAGAAAAAGCTTATTTCATCAATCTAAAATTCATGCTGAATAAAGGGCCCACCGAGTAAACAAAATGCCTTTTTCGGATTTCTGAAGTAGATGACCTAAGGTCAGTTATGAGTCATGATTCACCGTTTGAAAAGTATCGGTAAAATGGTTTAAAAATAATAATTTTGTTGGGAACGGAGCTAAATTGTATATTTTGGCATCATTGGGGTTGTCTTGATTCTAAAGTTCTAATGATACACATTCTGACCCAATTCGATATTGACCTGATCCAAGGTCAGATGAAATCTTAGCTTTGAACTAGAATAGTCATATTATTAATCATTCGTCGCCGCTCGCAGAAAGCTTCAGATAGGGAATCCTTATGTATCGTATCTCTTCTACATCAGATGATAGGACTGAAGAACAGTATTTCAGTTATATCACCATATCCATATTGTGATATTTTTGGCTTCCAATATTCTCAGATTTTACCCGACAAAAAAGTATAGAACACTCCCTTTGAAGCTTAGGTTGTGTTACTTAATGCCATTTACATTTTTTGCAAACTAGCGTAGTTGTTAAATTTTAGGGGGGGGCGTAACACCCTCTCGTCAGGGTGAAGGTGGCTCAGACCCCTGGCATTGTGCGTCTTAAAAATTGCATCCCGCGAAACTAGTTTCGGACCCATACCAAACTTTTTTGACTGTGATGATTTGAGCAATCAAAAGGCATAGTTATAAGAGACTTTGCAACTGATCTTGGTGAGCGGTACCTCATCGACACCACCAACCAAAAGACGCGTGATGGTTTGGCAAAATGTTAGCGTCGGGCACATTATTTTTCGGATGGCGTGGTCTGCTCAAAAGTAAGTGCGTTCGCCATTGCCGAGCATTTATACCATTTTTCAGGAGCGCAATTATCTCTGCCATTTCTTGAACTGTGCAATGCCCAAATTTATTCTAGTAATCAAGCCATGGATTTCGTACAATTTTCTTTATCATATCCGGAGATAATATTCCATAATACTGCAACCTACATAAAATACCGTGACGTTATTTTGTGATGTAGATTTGATATAAAATAACCGTAGCGTCACATAATTATGAAACGTGGCGATAGCATAGACCACCTTTTATTTAGTACTTGGGTAGTTATGCTGACTCCATTCACTGCATATGTATAATACAAAATATACAGATCTATCATAGGCGGATCCAGGATTTCCGATCGGGGTGGGGCGCATCTTCCCGGAGGGAAGGGCGCCATCCAGACCAGGGGAGCGCCACTTTTGACCGGAAAAACCTATCAGGTGGGCGCAAAATCCTATCGGTGGGCGCCGATTTTCACATCCTAGGGACGGAGGATGGAAAACGATATTTCAGAGTGGCGCCGTGACCATTTCAGGGGGCGCCGAGGGTCGATGAGGGGGGGGCACCTGCCCCCATTTGTCCCCTTATATCCGCGTATGAATTATATCATGAATATAAAATCACCGAGTACCAAATCACAGTGAAGGCGAAGGTGTATTCTGTGGGTGGAGTATGTGGGAAACAAAATTTCAGGAGTGGACCGGGGCGTTTTGGAACCGCCAGGGGCCAGTGTGGAGGCGCCGAGTGCTGGATTGCTTCCGGAGGAAGGGCGTGGGGGGAGGGCGTACTTACCTTCTTTCTCTCCCGCGATCCACATTTGCAAGCAGCAGCAAATGAACGCATCATTGCAGTACAATATTTATCAGCAAAACTCGATAAATTCATCGCTAAGACTTCAACAATAAAATTATTACCTCCCTTACATTTAGCTAAAAACCTTCCTTACATTTAGCTTAAAACCTCCCTTATACGTGATTTTTACGGAAATTGTCCGGTTACTGTTTGAAATAAATCATAAAAACAATAGTCTGCAATCCCGGCTAGTCATCCTTGAGCTGACTAAATGTCAGGGAATTCGCGAACTCCCTGAGTGTTTATCCGGGATTTCGCGAACTCCCTGACTTCTAAGGCCAGGGATTTCGCGAACTCCCTGGTCACCCAGGGATTTCGCGAACTCCCTAGGGATTTCGCGAACTCCCTGGCTGGTCAGTGATTTCGCGAAATCCCTAGGGAGTTCGCGAACTCCCGGACTTCGCACTTTCCCTGTAACATCTATACATCTAAATCTGTTACAGGCGGCCGCCACAGAAAAGTGAGGGGAGGGCAGCAGTTCCCCGGCCCCCTCCGGTTTCTACACCTATGCCTTTTTGTCCAGATTTGTTGAAAGAACAGTCGTGAAACTTTGCACACAGGTTGCTGGTCATGCTTGATATCATTGCTCCAGAAATTATCAAGATATCTAGAACGGCTGATGAGGTGTGGCACAATATCTAAGCGCATGCCAATGTGCTGTTTTCAAGCCATCCGAGAAATGTTGTCCGAGATATTAGCTACTTACTTCAGTGCATGTAACAGCTCTTTGGATAAACAAATTGTTCGAAATGTTACCTTTGTGAGTAAGATTAGTCAGTTTGCTCAATACCGAATAGGAAAATGCGCAATTACAGTCCTACCCAATTCTCTAGTAGGTGCAGCATCACGCGAGGGACATCATTACCACCTTTCAGCTAAACTCAAGCAGATCCGACCAAATTCCTTTCACAGTCACGGGATTTCGCTGATGTAATGCTGCACACATTTTGTATATTCACACCAAATTTTGTGAAACTAAATTTAATTTTGCAAAAATTATGACCACCCATATGACCCAGCTATTCTAAAAATGCAGGATTTCCGATCAGGGGAGAGATGGAGGGTTCCATGTTCGGGGGTGGGTGCCATTCAGGCCAGGAAACACAGCACTTCTGGACAGCAAAGCTTACCAGGTGGGCACAAAATCCTTCTGTGGGTTCGCTGATTCTCGCGTCCTGAGGGCTAAAAGTGATATTTCAGGGGACATCTTAATGGGAGATCTTGAAAAATATTCAAGGGAATAGATCAGACATCTTAAGACTGGGCACCTTAAACGGAATATTTCGGAAATCTTAACCCTCGCCCCACCGGGGGCATCGATCGCCCCCTAAGGTTTTTCCGGGATAGCAGAAAAACGAAGAGGCACAGCACCGCGGTTAAGGGCTCTACCTCTCACTGCATCATTTTCCCACCATCCCTGAATTTTTTTACCCCGGGTCACCCAAGGTCAGGTCACCAGACGAGGTCAACCAAGGTCACCTCACTTCAACTTTAGAGCTCTGTAAGAGCTGCATTTCGAAGTCGATCGATTTGAAACTTCCTACACTTTATGGCCCCTTCAGGGTCTACAAGGTGCATATCCGGGATTTTTCGATTTCGTGCCCTGAGGTCAGGTCACGAGGTGACCTCTCCCATCGAAAAAGCATGGGAAAAAGCTGTATTATGATCTAAAAGTTACAAAAGCCATCGAAAATGCTCAGCTTGATCAGAAAAGCGTTTTTGGACACCATTTCACGGATTCCAGGGGCCATATGTGCCCTTTGACCTCTACAAGGTCATCCAACGTCACTAGGGGTCAAAAACAGTATTTTGACAATAACTTTTCCCTAATTAAGCTAGAGCGCTGAAACAAACACCATCGTGTTTATCTCGTCACTGGCTTTTATTTGATATACGGCAAGGTCACTTTCTGACCTCTGGTGACCTCAGGTCATATTAGGTCACGAGCTGACCTCTAGAGGTCAAACCACTGTTGGGAGGTCTTTACGTTTCACATAGCGGAAAAAGGACTGACAATTTTCTATCAAATGTACTTTACGAGACTTCAATTGCTCTAATGGCATAAGAGTTATGCCCAGCCTGCTTAAGCATTGCATATTTGAGTGAAAATAGCCGATCTTGACCTAATTTGACCTCTGGAGGTCAAACCATTGACCTGAGCACTAAAACAAGTGAAAAATTTCTTACTGAATTCACGCGAGCTTTCTAATGCACTTTGCAGATTTGTGCTAACCCTCATATTTTCGGAGTTAGAGAGGGGGCCATCGATGCCCCCCGTGGGGCGAAGGTGGCGCCGGACCCCCGGTGGGGCGCGAGTTAAAGGGAATTGACCGGACGTCGTAAATGGAATGGACCACCTTGTCCACGTTACAAAAATGGCTATTTATGGAGAATGTAATTCTGGATATCTAGAAACCACCTTTTCTTTCCACGTTCAATCCCTGAGAATAAAAGTAAGACATTTTTATTATAATTTAAAATGTTATTGAAACATAATTTGGCTCATTTGGAAATGAACTAGGCATCGAGAGTAATTACGATGCTGGCCGCTAGGGTGCCGCTCGCAGCATGCCAACGTTGCGACAGCGATGCCATTATTAACATTTATCATTTATCACGTGATATGCGTGGCAGTCCCGCAGTTAGTATTTAGACCAATCAAATTGTTGCAACCAGTGGAAAGTGGTTCCTTCGTGATTTGAATACAGGCCTTAAGTTCCTTTAATTTGAACGTTGAAGTGTGCGGAGATTTAATACAGAGAGCTCTGAGTGAAATAAAATGTTTCGATACTGTATTCTCGACATGCTCGGCAAAACTGCTATCTCAGCTCAGAACCAATCATAAAGGTGGAACACTCTCTTTAAATTTCTTCCCACAGAAGTCTACCGAACATCATACCCGATTTCAAGACTGAACACGATATGAATCAAAGCTCTGCGCAGTAGCATGGCTTGCACTACTAGGAATAGCAACACTGAACTGTTTCTAAGCTGGCTGAGGGCAATCTGACAATAATTGCAATCCCGGCTGCGCCGGCGGAGCGAATTGATGCCGGAATTTGGTCAATTAAGTGGCAGGCGGTCTCACCTGTCGGTGCTCGGCGCACCGCCGGCCTCGGAATTCAGCAGCATCAGAGCTGATGCGTGACAATCATTCAAAGCCAAGGAAGTTGTGTGGCACGAGTCTGAAATATTGCAGATGAGAAGGAATGACGATTAGATTAGTAAACAGTGCACTGGTATTAGCTTGTCTTCAAACCGTCAGTCTTGACTTTAAATGAGTCATGAGTCATGACTCCAATACGAGTCATGAGAGAGAATATTATTCAATGTCTGTGCACTGGCAGTGTCATGTCATTTCGAGTCATGACAATGCCAGTGCACCGATATTGTCATGGCTAAATCATGCGCGGCACGTGATCCCCCTTCCATAAAGTTAACACGCGCACTGCAGGGGAGCTCAGAGGCCCCACCTATTTTTCTGGAGAATTAATGGGCACGTCGATTGGTCAAATGATTTTAAAAGCCAACACATAGTATTTTTACTTATATGCTTTTAAAAAAGGCCTACATATTGAGATCATCACAATTGCACTGTCACACCAGTTCACCTACATTGCAGAAGGAGTGGTGATATCGATCATATCATATCATATCGATCGGGACAATATGTGAATGCTACCTCATAAAGGTTGAGGTCAAGTTTAAATCCCACAGGGTCAAACCTTACAGCTTTACGTCATAGTGACATTTTTAAAAGCACTGACACCGGTGCTTTCCGTCGGATGACGTCACCCAGTATGACTTATATTATGTTATGACGTCATGGTCTGGGTACCTCAATGTTAACTTAACTGGGTTCATGGCCACGGCTTAAGGAGGGTTCTTGGCCAAAGACCATGAACCTTGATTTCCCGGTCAACGGTTTTTAATAGTTATAGTGCGTTTACATTAGGGAAAGTGCCCTTATTACGCACACCTAACGGAAAATCGCAATTGCTCCGAGATGAGGCAGCCCTGAGCAAAAAAATCGTACTACCTTAGTTCAATGTGTTATCTAACATCTGCCAGAATACAGAAGTTTCAGCTATCATGGCCATTGCTTGGTAACAGTTTTACGAACAGTCTGCATTCGTGCGTGGTTGGAAACAGGGTGCCTTATTACGCACATCCCGTCCAATCTGCGTGCCTAATTACGCACAACTCTCACTGACCTTACACTGTAAAAAATTTGTACACCGTTGGTGCCAGCACAGACGGCTATCAAGTGTCAAGAAATCATAGCAGCACCATGTTGTCGGGATGTTCCGATTCATGTGGTATGCTTGGTGCTATCCCTGCGCTTTAAAAGGCACAGCTACACCTCATATATCTATCGGGAGTAAGGCCGCACCATTCACCCGACCAACATCAACGAAGATTCACCAAAGTGCAGGCAAGATTGCTTAGAAGTGCAACCTAAAACGCTCGAGTTGTATTGTGAACTATCATAATCGATCGCCTAAAAGTGAGGCGTGTAACGTTGCACCTTTTAAGGGTGCAACGCGGCACGGTTAGGCTCACGCGCGCCGTCGGTTTTATTGCACGTGCATCACTTCGGCACGCGTCTCCCCACTTTGGTTCAGGACGCGACACGGAGCGGATGAGCTCTGAGCTATACTACTATTGTTTTTTTCGATCAGTTATTGATTAGGGTTTAACAACACAAGCTCAGGCCCTGTTGTAGGGATTTCGGGTGCCGGATCATCGATTTATTTAGTGGAGCTGCTTGGGCTTAAAGAGAATGTGACACCTTTACAACGTGATTTTAACTAAGATAGCCAAGTTGTAAAGCAGGTCGGAAAACCCGGTACTCCGTATTTCATTTGTCTTGGAACTCGATATTTCCGTAGAAAAAAAACTAAAACCTACCTGACACCAGCCCCCCTCAGCCCCCCGTCGCCGGCGGCCATTGTTGTAAGCTACTGATGTGACGACATATGCTGACGTCATGATGAGCATCAGCCAATCGAAGCCCTTGAAGCGTTTCAAGTATGGTAGTGGTTGCCAGATCGTGACATCATCCACAGTCTGATATTTATTTCTTTTTCTAGAGGAGTATTTTTAAAAACCAAATATTGAGCTTATTGTACATTTTTCAGAGAAATCATGAGTGGTTTCAATATTTTTGACTAAAAGTACGCCTAATTACACTAAATTCCAGGATTCGACCAAGGTGCCACATTCCCTTTAAACCTTGGCACCTTACTGAGCAAGAGAGCCCAGCACCACCGAGTAATTTTGTGCCTTTTACCTGCCAAGTGACCACTAGGACATTGGCAGGTATTCTGCCCTACCAAGAGGAGGAAATAAGGTAAGGCAACCTGAACCTACGGTACTTGACCACCAATACCATAGCGTTGCATGAAAATAATTGACTCTGAATTACCTACTTTCCCCAATTGTTTAGATCATTTTACCAGGACGATCTTCATCAGTGGCGGATCTAGATTGGTTATTTGAGGGTTGGAAATGGCCCCAAATCATGATAAAACTTTTTTGAAGAAATTCGGGCAAATAGTGTGGTTTGCAGGGAGATTGCCGCTTTGCTTCCTCCCCCTCCCCCTGGATCAGTCAGAGGTCATTACGGGTTTGAGTGGACGGGGGGAGGGTGGGGCTCATGTATGTTTTGAAAAATAGCTGATAGAAAACTATGCTCTCCTCAACAAACAAAAAGAAATTATTTTTGGATGGGATATTAATTTGTCCTGCTCCTTTTCTTACAAAGAGCGACCAAGCATCTGGCGCCCATGCTGCTTCGTGCACTGAGAGAAATTTTTATTCTTATGTGCTCTATCTAATCCGGAATCACGGTCTGCTCGAGCATAAAATGATGCCATGAAACCTTATTAAAGGAACATTTGAGCATGCTTGCTCTCATTAGATCCCCTTCCCAGCATAATTCCAGCACAGGAAGTGTTTTTGTAGGCCTTGCCAGCTTAAAATGATTCTCGGCTTCTAAACATGGTGGGAAGAAGCTTAACCCTCGCCCCACGGGGGGCCATCGATGGCCCCCCTAAGGTTTTTCCGAGATAGCAGAAAAACAACAAGGTGCAGCACCTCGGTTGAGGGCTCTACCTCTCACTGCATCATTTTCCCATCATCCCTGAAATTTTTTACCCCGGGTCACCCAAGGTCAGGTCACCAGACGAGGTCAACCAAAGTCACCTCACTTCAACTTTAGAGCTCTGTAAGAGCTACATTTCAAAGTTGATCGATTTGAAACTTCCTACACTTCATGATCCCTCCAGGATCTACAAGGTGTTTATCCGGGATTTTTCGATTTCGTGCCCTGAGGTCAGGTCACGAGGCGACCTCTCCCATTGGAAAAGCATGGGGAAAACCTGTTTCATGATATAAAAGCCACAACAATGATTGTAAATACTCAGACTGCTCAGAACAGCGTTTTTGGACACCTTTTCACGGATCCCAGGGGTCATATTTACCCTTTGACTTTTCCAAGGTCATCCAAGGTCACCAGAGGTCAAAAACAGTATTTTGACAATAACTTTTGACCTAATTAAGCTAGAGCAGTGAGAAAAACACCATCGTGTTTGTCTTGTCACTGGCTTTCATTTGATATACGGCAAGGTCACTTTGTGACCTTTCGTGACCTCAGGTCATATTAGGTCACGAGGTGACCTCTGGAGGTCAAACCACTGGCGGGAGGTCTTTACGTTCCACATAGCGGAAAAAGTACTGGCAATTTCCTATCAAATGAACTTTACCAGGCCTCAATAGCTCTAATGACATAAGAGTTATGACCAGTTTGCTTAATCATTAGCCTGGTCCGGATTTAGGTTTTTTTCTTCAGAAAGTAACGGATCGTTGTTCATTAGATGCATTTTTTGGTGCTGATTACGATGCACTCATCAGAAATGCAATTTTCGAAAAACTTTTGGTGGCCCACTCGAGTTGAAGATTTTTCATTTTGCCCAATTTTCCACTTTTTGGCTCACCATCAACCCTTACTACCAACGAGGTGCAAAAAATTGCACTGGGTTGGTAGTTTGGTTCATTGGTGTTCCATTTGCTTTGTTTTTGCTGTTATAACTTGCACTCATAACGGTTATTTTTTGCTTATTATCTCCGCTTTTAGTTGAGTTTGCACTGGCTCTCCATAGATGGCGCTAGCGGTGTGACATGGTAAGTGAATACTGATTTCCTCGGGGACCGGGAATGTGAACAGCAACGTGAAAGGTGAGAAACAATTACGAATTGGATTGTATAAACGCACTTAAAGAGCTGTTTTCAAGCAGCACTGAAGTTGTTAACACTGTTTCTCAGGTATTTTAAGCATGCCATGTCCAAATATGCTGCTGCTGCTGAAGTCCCGACCATAACCCTTTATCAATAGACGCAGGAACCGTGGGGGCTGTGGTGGTGGCTGTTGCACCCAACTTTCAGAGTGTGGCAGCAGCTCCAACCCCCTCCCCCAGTTTCTCTATTAACATTTAAGTGATATGCCTAATCACCCCCGGCCATACCAACGCGGAAGTCCCTTCCTCCAACTTACACCTTTCCTCCAACTAAAAAGTCTCTCCGCCTATGCCTTCACCGACTGAATTCTTCCGTATTTGCGCCAAAAGACTCTGCAGTAACCCTACTTTGACTGAAGAGAGAGGGCATCAGTTTTGAAGCTAGTGACGTCTAGCCCAGTCTCCTCTGACATATTTAGAGGTCGTTGTGGCCCAGAGGAGAATTATATGTTTTACGTATACGGATAGGATTGATAATTTGTAACGTTGTGGTCCAGCAGAAAAAATCGACCGGTTTGGCATTACGCAAACATTTTATTACAAACATGACATTGGTCACCAGATTTTAAGGACCGAAGAAAATATGTTGTATGAAATCCTAAAATTTCCAACGACTTCCAACGACTACACATCTTGCACTAGTTGCATTGAATAATTCACATACCGGCATAATCCAACTTCTACGTTATGTTCTCCTTGCAGTTTTATGTTTCCTCTGAACAAAATTCAACATGGACGGACGGTAATATTTGCAAAAAACAAAAGAGCCTGACTGTGAGTTGGTATGTCATAGGGCACCTTGTTATGACAAGAATTAGACTCATGGAGGAGCAGAGCAAAGATGAGTGCCATATTCTTATGAAAGTATCAATAACAGGGTAACGGCTGAGATTATGGATGTATGTGCAAGCGTATCACTGCCTACACGTGCAAAGCAGGCCGTGCTGAAGGAACTAAGAGGGTTTTAGAAAGAAAGAGAGACAAAAAGAAGCATGTAAACAGGTTTGGCAAGCGAGCTGCTACATCAACTGCTGCGATTGATTCGCTGATTGATATCAGCAGCCGAGAACGTGAGCCTGAACTAGTAGAAGACAATGTATCTGGCCGACCAGCCAAGTGCCAGACGTATTCAGACAGGCAGCCTCGATCAGGAAACCACAGCGCGATGGCAGAGGAGAGCTCAGCGAGCGGGTCGAGCAGTCATGAGGAGCAGCCGTCACCTCCCCGAGTCAACAGGCGACGGCCGAGACAGCAAACACGCCTGTGGAAACTGGTGTTTCAGGTAGCGCTATCATCTGCTAAGCTATAATGACTTGGTAATTCTGATCAAAGGGATATTATCTGTGTACGAGCAATGCTATTATCAGAAACCAGTCTGCTCATAAATCCTATCAGAACACCCACAAGCTATATATTTATATATTTTTAAACACTGCCCAAGTCGTTCTCAGTTCATAACTCACAAACCACAAGGAAGGATAGGCCGTAGAAGAACGACAAGTAATGCCTACCATTTTTTATGTTTTATGAGTTATGGAACCGTAAGGAAGGATAAGAGAAGGACAAGCAATACATACCATGTCTTATGGTTTATGAGCTATTGACAGTGAACGACTTGGACAGTGTTTTGAAAAATATATATACATATAGCTTGTGGGTGTTTTGTTAGAATTGATGAGCAGACTGGTTTTTGAAAATAGCATTGCTCATACACAGATAATACCCCTTTGATCGGGATTACCGAGTCATTATAGCTTAGCAGATGATAGCGTTACCTGAAACACCAGTTTCCACAGGCGTGTTTGCTGTCTCGGCCGTCGCCTGTTGACTCGGGGAGGTGACGGCTGCTCCTCTCATGACTGCTCGACCCGCTCGCTGAGCTCTCCTCTGCCATCGTGCTGTGGTTTCCTGATCGAGGCTGTCTGTCTGAAGACGTCTGGCACTTGGCTGGTCGGCCAGAAACACTGTCTTCTGCTAGTCCAGGCTCAAGTTCTCGGCTGCTGGTATCAAACAGCGAATCCATCGCAGCAGTTGGTATAGCAGCTCGCTTGCCAAACTTGTTTGCATGCTTCTTTTGTACTCTTTCTTTCCAAAGCCCTTTTAGTTCCTTCAGTATGGCCTGATTTGCACGTGTATGGAGTGATACGCTGGCACACACATCCATAACCCCTGCTGTTACCCTGTTCTTCCATTCTTCCATAGGAATATGACACTCATCTTTGCTCTGCTCCTCCATGAGTTCAATTCTTGTCATAAGAAGGCGCCCTATGATATACAAAACTCACGGTAAGACTCCTTTATTTCTTGCGGATATAACCGTCCCTCCATTTTCAATTTCGATCAGAGAACTGAAAGGAAAAGATAACGTAAGCACTTAGATTATGCCGATGATTATCGATTATCATCTGATTATAGATTATTATCCAATGCAGCTAGTGCAAGGTGCGGAAACGTTGTAAAGCTTATTTTGTGATTTCATACAACATGTTTCCTTCAGTCCTTAAAACCTGGTGACCAATGCTGATACCCTCGCACTTCAGTCAAAGTAGGGTTGCTGCAGAGTCTTTTTGGCGCAAATACGGAAGAATTCAGTCGGTGAAGGCATAGGTGGAGAGAATATTTTAGTCGGAGGAAAGGTGTAAGTTGGAGGAAGGGGCTTCCACGTTGGTATGGCCGGGGGTGATTAGGCATATCACTTAACACGCGCATTGACGGGGGCGGGTACCCGCCCCCCTCGGGTTTTTCGGAAATAGGAGAAAAACGGCGGCGCGTAGCGCCGCCGTACTTGGTATACCTTTTCCCTCATCATTTTTACAACTTCTGTGAAAATTTTAAGGTTAGGTCATCTCAGGTCAGGTCACCAGTACAGGTCAAGTGACCCGACCTAAAAAAAAGTTTAAGATAGCATAAGTCGGAGCAGGGTGAACTTATCCGATTGAAACTCATATCACATAATGGCCCCACCGAGTTCTCTAAAATATGTTCCGGTATTTTTGATATCGATGACCTAAGGTCAGGTACGACGCATGACCTCTCCATTGGAAATACATTGGAAAAATGGTTTTTACGGAATAACTCAGTAACGGATGGTGATAGAGCATTTATTTTAGCTGCATTAGACTCGCCTGGGCTTTGCGGTTCTAATGATATGCATTTTATATAATTTGACCCTGACCTGACCTCAGGTCAGGTCAAATCCTTGATTTGACCTAGCAAGGTCAAATTATATATCATTCGATTCGGCTTGATAAGAGAATTCATATAGTTCAAGTCGTTTTGCTCTATCTTTACTTGTTCAGATGTAATGCCCGAAAAACTGAATTTTACATGTTATCCCTATGATGGGCATGTTTTGACCTCTCGTGACCTTAAATGTGACCTGACAAAAAAATGGTTCAAATGTTTTCGATGGAGAAGTGGATGGGCAGCCCAACGCCGTTTACCGTTTTTCGCTACCTACCGTGGTTCTCGAGATCTTAGGGGGCGGGTACCCGCCCCCCCCGTCAATGCGAAGGTGGCTCAGACCCCCGTCAATGCGCGTGTTAAATGTTAATAGAGAAGTTCCAGAATCGGCTCAAACTGGGGGGCGGGGTTAGAGCTGCTGCCACACTCTGAAAGTTGGGTGCAACAGCCACCACCACAGCCCCCACGGTTCCTGCGTCTATTTGTAAAGGGTTATGGTCGGGACTTTAGCAGCAGCAGCATATTTGGACATGGCATGCTTAAAATACCTGAGAAACAGTGTTAACAACTTCAGTGCTGCTTGAAAACAGCTCTTTAAGTGCGTTTATACAATCCAATTCGCAATTGTTTCTCACCTTTCACGTTGCTGTTCACATTCCCGGTCCCCGAGGAAATCAGTATTCACTTACCATGTCACGCCGCTAGCGCCATCTATGGCGAGCCAGTGCAAGCTCAACTAAAAGCGGATATGATAAGCAAAAAATAACCGTTATGTGTGCAAGTTATAACAACAAAAACAAAGCGAATGGGACACCAATGAACCAAACTACCAACCCAGTGCAATTTTTGCACATCGTTGGTAATATGGGTTGATGGTGAGCCAAAAAGTGGAAAATTGGGCAAAATGAAAAAACTTCAACTCGAGTGGGCCACCAAAAGTTTTTCGAAAATTGCATTTCTGATGAGTGCATCGTGATCAGCATAAAAAAATGCATCTAATGAACAACGATCCGTTACTTTCTGAGGAAAAAACCTAAATCCGGACCAGGCTATTAATCATTGCATATTTGAGTGAAAATAGCCGATCTTGACCTAATTTGACCTCTGGAGGTCAAACCATTGACCTGAGCACTAAAACATGCGAAGTAATTTCTTACTGAATTCACGCGAGCTTTCTAATGCACTTTGCAGGTTTGCGCTAACGCCCATATTTTCGGAGTTAGAGGGGGCCATCGATGGCCCCCGGTGGGGCGAAGGTGGCGCCGGACCCCCGGTGGGGCGCGGGTTAATATGATACCAATATGGTATTACAAGTGGGATCTTTTTACACCATAAAGCATCATTTTACCATAGGTACTCGACCTATTCTAGCCACGAAATTCAAAGAGCTATTAATATCCTCATGAAAGTTTCATTTTATACTAGGGATCAATATATTCTGTCACCAGAAATAACCAGGAATATGGGAGCTTTAGCTGCAGAATCATTCCAAACCCCAGTGTATTTTGATCCCACGTCAAAGCGTATCCGGAGATTTCGTGCGCGTGCTCGACCCGCGATTGAGAAAACTTACTCGCCGTTTCGCGCCATCTTCAGTGTTCCTGCCATTGCACGCAGAGCTGGCCACAAAGCTTTGGCGTCGTGATCCGAGCGAAATTTGAGGGGAATAGCTGACCCTTTTCACTTTACGTTGGCACGTGCTGCTACATCGATCCAACTCAGGTTTTGACTTGAGGGGCCTGAAGAAGCCACGCTGCATTTGGCATGGTTTACGGGAGAAGCCACATCGACAGACCTAGTGGTGATAACGGATCAAGAGGAGAAGCTTAAGCTGAGTCTGATGACCGACAGACTCCGCTGAGAGCTACACTGTAAAAATTTGTACACCGTTGGTGCAAGCACAGACGGCTATCAGGTGTCAAGAAACCATAGCAGCACCATGTTGTCGGGATGTTCCGAGTCATGTGGTATGCTTCGTGCTATCCCTGCGCTTTAAAAGGCACAGCTAAGCCCCATATATCTATCGGGAGTAAGGCCGCACCCTTCACCCGACCAGCATCAACGAAGATTCACAAGAGTGCAGGCGAGATCGCTTAGAAGTGCAACCTAAAACGCTGGAGTTGTATCGTGAACTATTATAATCGATCGCCTAAAAGCGAGGCATGTAACGTTGCACTTTTTAAGGGTGCAACGCGGCACGGTTAGGCTCACGCGCGCCGTCGGTTTTACTGCACGTGCACCACTTCCGCATGCGTCTCCCCACTTTGGTTCAGGACGCGACACGGAGCGGATGGGCTCTGAGCTATACTACTATTTTTTTTTTTGATCAGTTATTGATTAGGGCTTAACAACACAAGCTCACACCCTGTTGTAGGATTCTGGGTGCCGGATCATCGATTTATTTAGTGGAGCTGCTTGGACTTAAGCCTTGTCACCTTACTGAGCAAGAGAGCCCAGCACCACCGAGTAATTTTGCGCCTTTTACCTGCCAAGTAACCACGAGGACATTGGCAGGTATTCTGCCTTACCAAGACGAGGAAATAAGGTAAGGCAACCTGAACCTATGGTACTTGACCACCAACACCGTGGCGTTGCATGAAAATAATTGACTCTGAATTACCTACCTTCCTCAATTGTTTAGATGGTCTTACCAGGACGGTCTTCACCAGTGGCGGATCTGGATTGGGTTGTTTGAGGGAGGGGGTGGGAAATCGTCCCATGTCGTGATAAAACTTTTTGAAAAAAATCGGGCAAATAGTGTAGTTTTCAGGGAGATCGCCTCGCTCCCCCTGGATCGGCCAGAGGTCATTACGGGTTTGAGTGGACGGGGGAGGGTGGGGCTCATGCACGTTTTGAAAAAATAGCTGATAGAAAACTATGCTTTCCTCAACAAACAAAAAGAAAATATTTTCGGGTGGGCTATTATTTTTTCCTGCTTCTTTTCCTACAAAGAGCAATCAAGCATCTGGCGCCCATGCTGCTTCGTGGCATTCCCGAAAGGCCTCAGCGCATACGCAGATCCAGGGGGCGTGGGGGGCACGTGAGAACTTCAAAAATATTTACAACAAACTACAATACATTGGGAAGACTGGGTATGGTTGCATCACGGATTGAATGATTCTATGCAGTGCATTTTTCTCAAATTTTAACTGGGGACCGCAGAAGGAAAGGGGCAATATCAGGACTCAAGGGGGTATGTTTCATTAGTAGAAAGGGGACTTTTGGCTCTTGCTGTGCACAATAATTCCTGCTGCATGCGCATTTTCGTAATATCACCATTGTCGTATACATCACGGCTAATGAAGGTCACTTCTATCCCCCAGCTGCCCTTACACTTCTTGGCATATCATACCATGCCCAAAGTGTATGCATTTCTCCCAATCTCCCTCCCTCTACCTGAAATTCTGAACAAGCTGCCTCAAACCAGCAAATTTACCAAAGGGCTGCCCTCACCAGATCTCGTCAAAACCTGTAATAGTTTGCAATCTAGAATTTAAGCTCCCCAACCATCTGGTCAAGTCTCCTGATATATGCTGCAGATTGGTTAAACGAACCAAAAATAGGGCACAGACACACGCACACATTGATGGCATGCTGAGATATTATGTTCAAACATAATGTTATTAGCTCTTTGCCCCCCCCAGTTTAGATACTTAACCCCTATCCTCATGGCATTGTATGGAAATAAATGCTTTAGAAAAACCCTTTGCACCTTCCAGTGCTGGGCACGCGATCCAAAAATAAGTGGTTTGCTATCGCTATTCCGCGATAGGAAAATGACGTTCCGCGATCTTGGAATATTTGTTTAAGTTTAAATCAAAATTCAGCAATTTTTTATTCCGGGATCTGTATTATGTTTGTGGTTGGAGTCCTTCATTATTCTGGATATCTATTTTATCTCACTTGTTCATTTATTTTAAAAAGGGGTCTTAATATGATAACTGAAATAGTACTGAGTGCTTATTTTAGTCCTTCTTTGTTTCAGGTGGCAGCGCAAAGGCAAGAGGAGAGCCAAATTCCCGGTACTTCATCAGAAGTTTCCGCCCCGAAACCGCGTTGGCGCGTTGGGGGAAAAGTGGCGCTATTCCTGCATCAGCACGTCTTTTGCCGGAAGGTTAACCAGGGTTTAGCGGTGGCTATTCAGGTCCACGTGGTGAAGCTGATGATGAGGCTATAGGCCAAGTGGAGGACATACCACGAGGCCTGTGGTGCGGTGCAGAGGCCGAATAGCAGGATAGAAACGGGCCGGATACGTGTTTGGGTTATGTGATCGGTGTGGTTGGAGTATTTGCTTCGAGTTTTGTCGTAATATCGCTAATACAAGACTGCCGTTATTTGCAGTGTTACCTCCGAGTCGTTCCATGCAAGACAGTTCGGGAAGGTCATGTAAAGGCCTGAAACAAAACATATGGTTTTGGAAACGCACGTGATTGTACAGCTCTTGCTTTCTACCGGGGAATGCTATTCCATCTCCGAATTCAGAGGTTCGTTACTTGTAACGAATTTTAGTTCTGCAGAACAAAAATCATGGCCGTTGTTGGAAACAGTGCAGGTCAGCACTGGAAGTGTTACGTCACACTCTTGAGCGAGCACAAACGCACGAAAGGTATGATGATACACTTCTAAGAAGCGCAGGGCAGTACTGGAGCAGTGCAACGTTACACTTCATAGGTAACCAGTAAAGTACGAAAGGTTTTACGATACACTGATAAGCAGAGCAAGCTAGCACTGAAGAAGTGCTACGTTACACTCTTTTGATCAACGGTAACGCACCAAAGGTGTTACAAGGCACGGTTAAGGAGCGTCGGTACACTGGATACCAGTGCATGTTACACCCTTTAGGCAAACGCATGTCCGTTTAAAACGTCCGTTCTCCCTCCACGCTTTAAAGGTGCGTTGTTGCACCAACGGTGTACAAATTTTTTACAGTGTAGCGAGAGTGAAGAAGCATACTGGGGCTGCGAAGGTTCAGGCATTTATTGTACTGGTGGCCAAAACCAGGAGTCCATGTGTGTCAGCTAGATGACGGCAACATGCATTGAAGCCCCAAGTTTGGCTGCGCAGAACAGCCCTTGCTATGCAAAGTTGATGAAGCAGTGAGAAGCATCTGTTACTGTTGGATACAGTCACCCACGTGTTCTAAAGATCGTTTTAAGCTCACTTTGAGCACAGATTTGGGGCGCTTAAAAATATTGGAAGTATTTTCACAGGAGCCTCTGAACGCACGTCCATCGCTGGACAGAGGTAAGTCTCATTCTGTACAATATCGTACACCGAATGATATTTTTCAGCCATGACGGGATACTTTGAAGCAAACATGTCTACAATCATATCTATACATCCAAAGTAAACGAGGGCTGCTATCTCTGACGACAGCGGGATGTGCTTGAAGTGTAAGCCTGGACCGCTCCTGGGCGATATGGGAGAGGGCTGGTCATTAAAGGCATTTCATGTGTGTCCGAAAAAATGGTGAACGTGATTGTTGTTTAATGTTTGTGTCCTAATACAAAGTTACGATTATGTTATCTTTTCTCGAGGCTGGAGTGGGCTGCGGCAAACAAATTGGATTACCTTCATTATCATCAGACAAAGTCAATGTAATAACAAGGCCACAACAGCACGATAAGTAACATCTTTACAGAAAGTTTCAATTTAAGAAAAAAACACGAAGACTAACGAGGAACATCTAGTGAACCCAATGAAACTCTAAGCACGACTCAAAGTATGCCACACAGACTACAATTATACCAGCATCAGTTTTGCTACTAGACTAATTTTATGCCAAATGCAGACTCAAAAGAGGCGGTTTCGTTTGAGGCTTGCATCGAGTTCGGTTGTCGTGTTGAGTGGAGGGGCATGTTTTTCTAAACCATGTCTCGTGGGGAGCGGGGATATAATGATTCCATGACGATTTTGCTGATGAAAGACTGTGGAGTTTTTCTACACCGAGCGAAGACTCATTTGAAACCAGGCATCAGACATTTGATTCCCGAGCCTACGGTGATCATTCTATGGGCTTCAGAAAACACTACGTGCTAGACTCAATCCAGTCCAAGAGATTACATTGAGTCTGCGAAGGGAATACAATAAGCCTGATTCTGCCTGATTCCAACCGAGTTTGACACCAGAATCCAGACTCGCTTTCAGCACCGACTCAGTTTAGCCAGAAGGACTAAATTTTTCTCTCGGTGTGGCATTCCCGAAAGACCTCAGCGCATACGCAGATCCAGGGGGGGCACGTGAGAACTTCAAAAAGATGTACGACAAACTAAAATACATTGGGAAGACCGGGTCTGGTTGCATCACGGATTGATGCATCTATGCAGTGGATTTTTTTTTAAATTTAACGGGGGACCGCAGAAGAAAAGGGGCAATATCAGGACTCAAAGGGGTATGTTTGATTAGTAGAAAGGGGACTCTTGGCTCCTGCTGTGCACAAGAATAATCATGTTCGGTAAACATTTTTTAGCGGAAACGTAAAATACAAAATATTTAACTTTGCCACCACCTGACTTTTCATGCACCTCTTGTGTATAGCACCCTGCACCAAGAGATAATTCTGCCTGCCCTGCAGCTAGGGCAGTTTGCAGCAGCTGCATGTGTATTTTTGTAAGATCACCATTGTCGTATACATCACGGCTAATGAAGGTCACTTTTATCCCCCCAGCTGCCCTTACACTTCTTGGCATATCATACTATGCCCAAAGTGTATGCGTTTCTCCCAATCTCCCTCCCTCTACCTGAAATTCTGCACAAGCTGCCTCAAACCAGAAAATTTACCAAAGGGCTGCCCTCACCAGATCTCGTCAAAACCTGTAATAGTTTGCAATCTAGAATTTAAGCTGCCCCAACCATCTGGTCAAGTCTCCTGGCATATGCTGCAGATTGGTTAAACGAACCAAAAATAGGGCACAGACACACGCACACATTGATGGCATGCTGAGATGTTATGTTCAAACACAATGTTATTAGCTCTTTGCCACCCCCCTCCCAGTTTAGATACTTAGCTCTTATCATCATGGCGCTCTATGGGGATAAATGCTTTAGAAAAACCCTTTGTCCCTTCCAGTGCTGGGCACGCGATCCAAAAATAAGTGGTTTCTATCGCTATTCCGCGGTAGAAAAATGACGTTCCGCTATCGTGAAATATTTGTTTAAGTTTAAATAAAAATTCTGGATTTTCTTATTCCGCAATCTGTATTATGTTTGTGGGTGGAGTCATTCATTATTCTGCATCTCTATTTTACCTTATTTGTTCATTTATTTAACACGCGCATTGACGGGGGCGGGTACCCGCCCCCCTCGGGTTTTTCGGATATAGTACCAAATGGCGGTGCGTAGCGCCGCCGTACTTGGCATACTTTTTTCATCATTTTCAACTTTGTAAAATTTTAAGTTTAGGTCATCTCAGGTCAGGTCACCAGTACGGGTCAAGGACCTGACCTAAAGTTAAGATACATAAGTCGAGCAGTGAACTTATCCGGTGAAACTAATCACAAATGGGCCGATTTCTCAAAATGTTCCGGTATTGTGATATCCAGATCAAGGTCAGTCAGGCAGACCCAGAAAACAGATGGTTTTACTGAATAACTCAGTAACATATGGTGATAGACCGTTTATTTTAGCTGTATTAGACTCGCTTTGGCTTTGCGGTTCTAATGATATGCATTTTATATAATTTGACCCTGACTTGACCTCAGGTCAGGTCAAATCCTTGATTTGACCTAGCAAGGTCAAATTATATATCATTCGATTTGGCTTGCTGCGAGGATTTATACAGTTCAAGTCGTTTTGCTCTATCTTTACTTATTCAGATTTAATGACCGAAAAACTTAATTTACATGTTATCCCTATGAAGGCATGTTTTGACCTCCGTGACCTCAAATGTGACCTGAAAAAATGGTTCAAATATTTTCGATTGAAAAGTGGATGGGCTACCCAACGCCGTTTGCCGTTTTTCGCTACCTACCGTGGTTCTCGAGATCTTAGGGAGGGCGGGTACCCGCCCCCCTCTCGTCAAAGCGAAGGTGGTTCAGACCCCCGTCAATGCGCGTGTTAAAAAATGGTCTTAATATGATAACTGAAATAGTACTGGTTTGTTATTTTATTCCTTCTTTGTTTCAGGTGGCAGCGCAAAGGGAAGAGGAGAGCCAAATTCCCGGTACTTCATCAGAAGTTTCCGCCCCGAAACCGCGCTGGGACGGGAAAAGTGGTGCTATTCCTGCATTAGCACGTCTTTTGCCCGAAGGTTAACCAGGGTTTAGCGGTGGCTATTCAGGTTCACGTGGGGAAGCTGATGATGAGGCTATAGGCCCAGTAGAGGACATGCCACGAGGCCTGCGGTGCGGTGCAGAAGCCGAATAGCAGGACAAAAACGGGCCGGATACGTGTTTGGATTATGTGATCAGTGTGGTTGGAGTATTTGCTTCGAGTTTTGTCGTAATATGGCTAATACAAGACTGCCGTTATTTGCAGTGTTACCTCCGAGTCGTTCCATGCAAGACAGTTTCGGAAAGGTCATGTAAAGGCCTGAAATAAAGCTTATGGTTTTGGAAGCGCGCGTGGTTGTACAACTCTTGCTTTCTACCGGGGAATGCTATTCTTTTTACTTTTACTTTAACTTTTATGGTGCGTGGTTTCACCGCAATTTTACTGCGATCTCTTTTTAGGCCTTTTGCTATATTTTAGTTTTGAATTGTTTTCATTTTTATTTTTACCTATTACTTGTTAGTATGTATACTGTCTGATGTGTTCCATTGTAAATACGCTTTTAATGCTTGGACTTCGCCTGTAACTGGATTTATCTTTTGGGGATGCTGCTGAATAAAAAAATGAATAAATAAATAAATGCCATGTCCGAATTCAGAGGTGCGTTACATGTAACGAATTTTAGTTCTGCAGTACAAAAATCATAGTCGTTGCTGGAAACAGTGCAGGTCAGCACTGGAAGTGTTTCTTCACACTCTTGAGCGAGCACGAACGCACGACAGGTATGATGATAATACACTTATAAGAAGCGCAGGGCAGTACTGGAGCAGTGCAACGTTTACACTTCATAGGTGACCAGTTAAGTACGAAAGATTTTACAATACAGTGATAAGCAGGGCAAGCTAGCACTGGAGAAGTGCTACGTTACACTCTTTTGACCAACGGTAACGCACCAAAGGTGTTACAAGGCACGGCTAAGGAGCGTCGGTACACTGGATACCAGTGCATGTCACAGTGTTACACCTTTTAGGCGAACGTATGTCCGTTTAAAACGTCCGTTCTCCCTCCACGGTTTAAAGGTGCGTTGTTGCTCCAACGGTGTACAAATTTTTTACAGTGTACTAAGTCATCGGATAATCATATTATCGCAATGCTTTGTAGGGTATTACTGTATTTTCTTTGATTATTATGTGTAATTTGATGTTGTCGTATTTATTGTTTTACTCTCTGTTTTTTCGTCTTCACCTGTCCTGAATCCAGCACTTGTGTTAGCGGCGTCCACTGGTCGCTCTGACACAGCCGATGCTGCAAACGCCTCTTCGTCGATGCTGGTCATTGTGGGAGGATACATGCCGGTAGATGTAAAACTGTTGACGAAGGTGGTGGGTTTGGCAGCCTTGATACAAGCTCCTATGAGTAAGCGCTCAAACACCGGTCCCTCCTTGACGTGCTCTCCCGGGCAGGTTTTAAGAGTTTGAAGTGTTGTTATGAGCGTGAAAGTCATGATGATAATGTTATAAAAAATTAACCGGCAA
Source organism: Lepas anatifera (assembly GCA_034440635.1). Classification (NCBI taxonomy): domain Eukaryota; kingdom Metazoa; phylum Arthropoda; class Thecostraca; family Lepadidae; genus Lepas; species Lepas anatifera. The sequence goes on along the minus strand of JAOTON010000580.1, from coordinate 492,112 downwards.
TCGCTCATAGTATAATGAAATTGAAAATGCCAAATAGTATATTGATATTTCGACGGCGTGTCTTCTTCAGGAGCAAGTTTTGAATTTGAAAGTCATTGATAGCAATGATTTTTAAATTCAATTTGAATTTAGGGCGAACAGCAAGCAGGTACACGTGAAAACAATGTTTAACATCTCGCGAAGGATACAGTGTGATGAGTTACCTACAAAAAGAGACATTTAAAAACTACAGGATACAGAAACTAAACACACATAAAAGCACAGTATGCAACAAAACTATGGATGTAACAGTGAGTAAAAACAATTTTCAGCGATGGATGTGTGTTGGTATGGCGAGTGTTTATGCGTGGTGGTTTGGTCTTAAGTGGTATAAGTGTATGTGTATGGTACTGGTTGTAGGAGGCGCCACGAGGAGAATTGCTTATTTATTTGTGGTCTGCGGTTTCGGATTTCTATTGATTCTTTAATTTTGCATTCTGCCGAGTCTTTACAAACATGAATAATTTTTATTGCGAAGTCCTTGTCTGTGATGCGTGTAGTAGGGTGATGTGATATGGTGTGGTCTCCTAGATACTTACCCTTTTCTTTTCTCCTAGCGTGTCCTAAATGTTCCATGAAGCGGGTACGGATTTGGCGAGTTGTTTCCCCTATATAAAACATGTTGCAAAGTAGGCATGTGATAAGGTATACTGTATTTTTGATGTGGCACCTCCCCTGTAACCCGGCGTCGCATGTGCTGCATGATTTCCTGTGTCCTTTAGGGCATGGTGGTGGGTTTAGTGATGATCTTATGAGGATGTTTGAGAGTGTTTCACCACTCTTCCAGGCTATCGTAATGTCTAGGTCTGTGGATCTGGCTGCGGTGGTGATCTTGTGCGTGAGCTGCTCATCAATGTATGGGAGAGAGATGTAAGTTGTGTTCCTGTTCTTGTTCTTGGGACGTGGTTGGCATGGTTTATATTTGGCAGAGTTTTGTATGTTTTTGATGAGTTTGGCTGGGTATCCGTTCGACATAAATAGTTCCATGATTTTTTCTAGGCCACGGTTTTTTGCAGGTAGGTCTGATCCCAGCCGGATGGCTCTAAGTGACTGTGCGTGTATAACTGATCTTTTAGTTTGCATAGGATGAGCGGAAGTGAAATGTAGAATTATCGGTGCGGTCATGGGTTTTATATAGAGTTCTGTGGTGTACTTTCCAGAGGGATGTACGGTCAGGAGGGTGTCTAGAAATGGAATTTGTTGATGTTGAGAGTGGTCTGACCTATCTATGCTGAACTTGAGAGCCGGGTGAAAATCATTGATGAAAGTGAAATATTTCGTTAGGGTCTCTGAGCCATGTGTCCATAGGAGACCACACCATATCACATCACCCCACTACACGCATCACAGACAAGGAATTCGCAATAAAAATTATTCATGTTTGTAAAGACTCGGCAGAATGCAAAATTAAAGAATCAATAGAAATCCGAAACCGCAGACCACAAATAAATAAGCAATTCTCCTCGTGGCGCCTCCTACAACCAGTACCATACACATACACTTATACCACTTAAGACCAAACCACCACGCATAAACACTCGCCATACCACCACACATCCATCGCTGAAAATTGTTTTTACTCACAGTTACATCCATAGTTTTGTTGCATACTGTGCTTTTATGTGTGTTTAGTTTCTGTATCCTGTAGTTTTTAAATGTCTCTTTTTGTAGGAAACTCATCACACTGTATCCTTCGCGAGATGTTAAACATTGTTTTCACGTGTACCTGCTTGCTGTTCGCCCTAAATTCAAATTGAATTTAAAAATCATTGCTATCAATGACTTTCAAATTCAAAACTTGCTCCTGAAGAAGACACGCCGTCGAAATATCAATATACTATTTGGCATTTTCAATTTCATTATACTATGAGCGATTGCCGGTTAATTTTTTATAACATTATCTCCCGGGCAGGGTTGCCAGATGAAAAATGGGTTTTTTCGCCAAATTTGATTCACCATTTCGCCAAATTTCGCCAAATTCAGATATCAATTTGCCACGATATCGCAAATGATGAAATCTTACGATGGTAAGCCGGAATCTCAGAATCTGAGAAAAACACCTCGTGCGCTTACTACCGGAATTCCGCACGAGTTATTTTAACTGAGGTAGCCAGAATATGTATAGAGCGCATCATAAACCTTGGTATTCGTTATTGAATTTTTCCTAGAACGCACCACTGCACTGTCACTGGTGGAAAAATAGGAATCGAAAAAGCGAATCTCCACCCCATTTCAACCCATCCAACTTAGCCACAAACGACTATGCCGCCAAGCGGTCTTGAGGCCCATTTGGGGAAGGGACTCTTTCTTGCGACCACCGTGCGACCTTTCCTTTTGCTCAATCGTTTTATATATAAAACGATATATATATATATATATATATATATATATATATATATATATATATATATATATATATATATATATATATAGTCGTATAAGACATTCGATGTGTCGTTGTTGTTCCGCCTAATTATCATGAAATTTATATGACCGAATCTAAAAGGATAGAATATGTTCTCAAATAGTGTTAAACCCGTCAGGCATGTCTATTGTTCAAATCACCATTGTTTTTCGAATATTTCTCTTTGTACCGAAAATAAAAACATTTCCTTAATTTATTTTCTTAGGAGAAAAGACGGCATTTTAAAGAAAACAATTTCCAAATGTTAAAAAAATCAAAATGTTTTTTAACAGTTTAAACTGAATATCTATGACAACATTTGGGACTCTTAACAAAAAATTCCTTTGTATTTCACTATTTGAAACCTGTGTACCAGAAACGTCTTCGTTTCTCCATGTAAAGAAATCATAGAAGTGTACCCTCAAAAACAAAAAGACGGTTAAATTCCAAAGCTGGTATGCATTTATAGTAATGAGAGCTTAAAATTTGTCGCTATTTCATGTCTCAGCTGTGTTGTCTTCATCTCTTCTTCCCAAGGTTCCAAGGTTAGTAAGCATGTAGGCATTCGGACATGCTTTAAATACTGCATAAGCTTTGCCCCACTTAAGCCATGCTTTTTCTATCCAAGCATCTAAAAATTGTAAGGTATTATGCCTCGCAAACTATTATAGATGAAACACTTTAACTGTTTTAAGAACTCACTGTATCTGATTGTAAGAATTTAAGCCTGTGGTCCTGCTTGTTTGTTTCATATTATTGCACTGTTGTCAATGATGCGAACTGCTTTGTAAAATATGTTTGGTTTTCCCTCGGTATTTTTCAACCTTAATTTGTTCGACGTTTCATAAATGAGCTCTTGAAGGTTCATTCGGTTGTGGTATAACACACTGTTTGTCACACTGTGTTGTGTCATTCGGTGTTGCTAATGTTTATCCGGTCTGCATAACGTGGCAGGCGACTCGACGAGGCGCTGGGCCAGCCCAAAGCCTGCCCCAATTGGGGCAGAAATTTGGTTGCTGGGGCAGACTCCTCCCAAGGAGGGGGAGGTAATTTTTTACCGATACAAGTTTGATTTACTCCATTTTAAACGAGACACCAAGAAATAAAATACAACCATACATATGACCCGACGACGACGACGTACTCACCACGCTCTACGTATCAAAGCAATAGGAACTCACGTACAGGGCGTACAGCAGATATTCATTCATGATGCACGATTTCAAGGATACTTTTATTCAAAGGTACCTATATCTAAGAGCGAAATATTTTCGCCCCAGTGACGTAATTTTCCCCTGCCTACAAGCCGTATCAATCGATGCTATTAAAAATATTTCAATTGACAATTATATTCAAATATAAAAATGTTTTTCGACAGCTAAAACATTTTGTTCCCTTTTGTTTTCCAACATTTACATGAAGGCATCGCAGAATTTGGAATATTTTCAAAAGAACCAACCGAAGAAAGATCCTCTTACGCCCATGTGACGTCAAATCACGGACCGGCATTTGTTCTTGGCAGGGGGGGCTGGAATGATTAGCCGGCCTTTGGCGATAAAAACATGGCGAAGGAAATATAAAAAACTATATACAGGGACATTTTATTTTGCATTCTAAGATTGTTGTATGTAACTATAATTAAGTTTAGATTACAAATTTAGAAAGTAATTCTAAATTTAACTTTTGAGAGGCGCTGTTTGACTGATTTTCCTATTCACTTCCAGGAAATTTACGTCAATTAAGAATTTCCTTTATCTGGTATATTTTAGCCATATTTCATTTGATGATCAAAATGACGCTTTTTGGACAAATTAGCATTTTCAGCGCAAGTCTAACTAATGATTGTCGTTTCTTTTCATTATGTTTTCATCTTCCCTCTGTGAATACCCATACTGACTGCTACCCCAAGTATTAGACCCTGCCCCAAGAGCCATCCTCTGCCCCAGGCCCGACCAAAAGCTGCCCCAAATCGTCAGGTCTGCCCCGAGGCTGCACCAACGAGACTTCGTCGCAATCTGCCATGTGCTGCAGTGGTTGTTTGTTATGTCAAAGTATGACACGCTGTGTGCATATTGTAAGGTCTATTAAAGCTATCGCTTATTAAACCAGTAGTTAATCAGCCCTTATTTCTCTTCTGAGCAGGTTCACTTAACCTTCGCCTGGGTGGGGGAGTCTTTTTAGACCCCCCCTGGGGTTTTTCCAAAGCGACCAAAAAACGATAACGCGCAGCGCCGCTAAACTTGGTCTAGCTGTTCCTTCATCATTTTTACATCTTTCCTAAAAATTTCAGCTCAAGGACATATCAGGTCAGGTCACCAGGACAGATGAAGTGACCTCATCTCAAAAAATGCTTAGGACCACATAACTAAAAGGAGGATTAATCGATGAAATTGAAACTCATGCCACATATTGGGCCCACCAGGAGCTACAACATACGTTCCGGGATTTTTTTTATATTTGAGACCTAAGGTCATAAGTAGAACATGACTTCCCCATTGTAAATACATCGGGAAAATCATGAAATGAGCTTTTCTCAGTAAGTATGGATGAAATCAACTTCAAACATTCGCTACGACTTTCTCGTAGCCCATTTCTGAGGTTGATACCAAACATTTTGACTTGTGGCCTTTGAAAGGTCACCTTAGGTCAAATAATAATTTTTGGTGTTTTGCTCTATACATTTTTCATAAATAAAGATATAACTTTTATGTTTTCACTGAAGTGTTTGTATAGTCACTGCAAGTCAAATGATATACATCATGACTATACCAGGTCAATTTGGGTTAGACCGTTGACCTGGGTCAGGTCAAATTCTTAAATTTGACCTGGCATAGAAATATCATATATCATTCGATTTGTATTGACGAGAGGATTGCAATGGTGCATAAACTATGACTGTATCTTGTTTGGTTTGGAAGCTATTAGCGAAAAAGTAAACGCCCTTATGCGTGGGTTGCTATGGACATTCCCAAGAATATGCCCAATATTCAGTGACCTGTAGCTCCCTAGGCTTTGACCTGACACGAAAATGAATGCCACTGTAATGAAAGTGCATCCCAATGGCTTTCCAATGGTGTTAAAAAATGTTTCTAACTAACATAGTTTCTGAGATATATGAGGTTTTCTTAGTACATCTCATATTAGCGATTTTGACCTATTTTGACCTCTGGTGACCTTGATATTGACCTGACAAGAAAAATGACCGAAGTATTTTCGAAATCATTTTCGAAGAGCTTTCGATTGCCGTTTTGCGCTTTTTTCTAGCTCTCTTAGTTTTTAAGTTCATGGGGGGTCTTTTTTAGCCCCCCACCAGGGCGAAGGTGGCTCGTACCCGCCACCGGGGCAAGGGTTAATATGTATCATTTACACTCTCAATGTGCCTACGCAGATAAGCAACATGGTCTTTACTCTGATTGGGTTTTCTTACTTTGTGTCTGGATTTGAAATTTACTTACATACATGCATACTTACATACTTACATACATACATCATGAGGCTGTTGAAATCCTGCAAAATGCACCCCAAGCTGCCCTCAGTCCCGCTGTAGGTGCCGCGGTAATGTGCGGGATTTTTCTTGCGGGATTGCGGTGTTTAAATATTTCGACTCTACCTCCCCCTCCCCTCCCAGTTAACAGTCACTCCTAAATGTCTATAGAAACGCCCCGGGTCATGGTCTACCCTACGTTTATTATTATTTTGTTTAATACTCACGCGTGATATGGGGATAAAAAACCGAACAAAACATATCGAAACCCACCCCTGCCTCTAATTTGCTGGATGACCCTCTTGTTATGGTGCACAACGAGAAAGTAAAAGGACAGAACATTTAACTAATTTTTTTTAGGAACAAAGTTGTTCTCTTTCACATACACAATAGGTTTGCGGGCGTAAATCGCCAAATTTGACTGATTTTATCACCAATCATTCACACAAAAACCGATCGTCAATTGAGGTCCGAAATCGCCAACTTTGACTGCTTTTATCACCAATCGCCAAATCGAATGAACCGATCGCCAACGGAGGTCCGAAATCGCCAAATTTAACTGTTTTTATCGCCAATCGCCAAACAAGAAAAACCAATCACCAACAGTGCTTCGAAATCGCCAAATTGGCAAAATTTCGCCACATCTGGCAACCCTGCTCCCGGGTGGCTGCACTCGCACGCTCGTGCAGAAGGTTCAAGTATTCCTTAAGACTTCCCGGTTCATTTTATTTTTACCCCTGGCATAGTTTAGTTTCTCGGCTTGACGGATGGAGAGTTTTGAATTTATTTTTAGAAACTCACTCAGCCACTTCCTTCCAGCTTGACCTCGCCCAAATTCATTGGGCTTCTTGTTCTTTACGCCGTAGTCATACACTAGGGTTCTAATCTCGCCCACGGTAACGCCATTCCCGATTTTTGGCAGTCTTTGCAGTCTCGCTGCGATCTCATCCTCCTCCTGTTTGGTGACAGGAGGCCTTCCGGGTGCATTTCTGCGGTAGGATCTCAGATGGTCTCTCAAAATCCGAACTGGAACTTGGTCGAGCCTTGAGGTTTTCCGAACACTCAGAGTCTGTTGCCTGACCTTCTCTACCGCATTTTGCAATCAAGCCCTGGTCCAACTGACCGATCTCTTCAGTCTTGCCATCGGAGAGTCTTCACTGAAAAAATATTTGACTACTCATCACCCTTTGGTGGGCGCAGGTTCTGGAAAGGAAATATCTCGAATAAGGGCAGATAAAAAGGTTTGGGAATAGTGGTGCAGGGGTGGGTCAATTGGACCACAGAGAAAACAACCACGTGTAAAAATTGGCGGCAATTGCTTAGATGGGCATATTCCCGGGGGTACCACAGGGGCCTCTTTTGTGGAGGAATTTAAAATCACTCATCGGTGTCAATAAGGCTCTAAATGCTCTGAGATCTAAAACACCAGTGCGGCGATACCATATCAGCTCATGAGCCATTAGCCCAACTCAGGGAGTCCTAAATCAGGTCTGTGGTTTTGAAAATAATTACAATGTAAACAGCTCAGAGGCGCCAGATAGGCTAGTTTAAGGAGCCCAACACAGGCTCAGGGTGCCCCGATCGGCTCATAGTGTCTTACAGTGGCGGATCTAGCCGGTCGGTTTGGGAGGGGCAAACCAAAAGAAAAAGTAGAAAAACAAAAAAAAACGTCACGCCGTGAAAGCTGTGCTGCAATATCACTTGCCGGTAGGATTTTGGGTATTTGAGGCGAAAAGCGAAAAAAATCACGAGAAGAAAAATTTTGGCTGGAGATACTTTTTCCAGTCGAAGGTCCAATATTTACACTGAACTTAACTGGTTCGGTTTGAAGTTGAGAGTTGAAGCACCAAAATCTTGCTAGTAAACTAAAAACGAGTCGGGGGAAAAAGAAGGTCGATCACTTCGGGGGGCAAAAACATAGTTTTGCCCCGAGCTTTTCCGTTGGGGGAGGGCAAATGCCTTTTTTGCCCCCCCCTGGATCCGCCACTGGTGTCTTAGGCCAGTCCAGGGGGCCCTACATCAGGTAAGGTGTACCCAGACAAATCCAGGGAGCCGCTAGATCGCCTTAACCTTCGCCCGGGTGGGGGTCTTTTAGATCCCCCTCGGATTTTTCCAAAGTGACCAAAAAAATGGCGGTGCGCAGCGCCGCCAAACTTGGTCTAGCTGTTTCTCCGTCATTTTTACATCTTTCCTGAAAATTTTAGCTTAAGGTCATATCAGGTCCGGTCACCAGGCCAGGTGAAGTGAGCTCATCTAAAAAATGCTTAGGACTGCATAAATAACAAGGCGAGTTAATTGGTGAAGTCGAAACTCATACCACATATTGGGCCCACCAGGAGCTACAACATATGGCCCGGGATTTTTATATTGGTGACCTAAGGTCATGTGCAGAGCATGACCTCCCCATTGTCAATACATGGGGAAAATCACGAAATGAGCTTTTCTCAGGAAGTATGGATGGAATCAACTTCAAACATCGGTTACGGCTTGCTCTTGTTTCATATAAGATTTAAAACTGTGGTCATCCAGGGGGCCCATCGCAGAGAAGTGGTGGGGGGGCGGGGGTGGGGATCCAGTGGCCCCTAGTTCCTACGTTTATGTTGGGCCATCACCCTGTTCTGTTGAACATTTACCAAGCATAAACGTGCGGGTACCTCGCAGCTAATTTGGACATCATGATATATTCATATCCCTAGTGGCATTTCTGGTGACGCCTGTGGTTGAAAATGTGTTAGAGGTGGATAAATGAAATTGTTTGTTTAACAAGATAACAATTTTTCTAAAAGGAATAATTTTCATCCAGACTGCATGCAATATTTGACGTTTGCGCGATAAGGAGCACTCGATTTGTGCGTAATTAGGACCCATGTCCTAAAGACGCACAATTGTGATTTTTTCAATATGTGTGCTCAATCCAGCTGTGCACAATCAAAACAATATTCAAACACCGAAGGACTGTTCCTTTCTGTAAGTTTCGCCCCTATAAGTGAAAATCCCTTAACAGTATGAATGCTTAGTAAACGATGATACTCGAGGCATTTTAATTTACAAGACGCCATTTTTTCACGAATTTCAGAAAAACATCCTTCCATCAAACACTCCAATAAGACCACCGCCGCCCACTTAACACGCGCATTGACGGGGGCCAGTACCCGCCCCCTCGGGCTTTTCAGAGAGAGCGCAAAACCGGCGGCGCGTAGGGCCGCCGTACTTGGCATACCTTTTTTCTCATCTTTTCTACAACTTTTGTAAAATTTTTAAGGTTAGGTAATCTCAGGTCAGGTCACCAGTACAGGTCAAGCGACCTGACCTAAAAAAAAGTTTAAGATAGTATAAGTCGGAGCAGGGTGAAATTATCCGATTGACACTCATATCACATAATGGGCCTACCGAGTTCTCTGAAATATTTTCCGGTATTTTTGATATCGATGACCTAAGGTCAGATACGAGGTATGACCTCTCCATTGGAAATACATGGGAAAATGGTTTTTACTGAATAACTCAGGAATGGATGGCGATAGAGCGTTTATTTTAGCTGCGTTAGACTTGCTTTGGCTTTGCAGTTCTAATGATATGCATTTTATATAATTTGACCCTGACCTGACCTCAGGTCAGGTAAAATCCTTGATTTGACCTAGCAAGGTCACATTATATATCATTCGATTCGGCTTGCTGCGAGGATTCTTATGGTTTAAGTAGTTTTGCTCTATCTTTACTTGTTCAGATGTAATGGCCGAAACACTTAATTTACATGTTATCTCTATGACGGCATGTTTTAACCTCTCGTGTCCTTAAATGTGACCTGACAAAAAATGTTTCAAATACTTTCGATGGAGAAGTGGATGGGCTACCCAACGCCGTTTACTGTTTTTCGCCACCTACCGTGTTTCTCGAGATCTTAGGAGGGTACCCGCCCCCCCTCGTTAAAGCGAAGGTGGCTCAGACCCCCGTCAATGCGCGTGTTAGACGTCTGAACACGTTGACGATGCAGGAATGAAAGACGGTCAAGTGTGGTAAGGATAGTCTGCTGGTCGGATTTTGTTTATGCTGCCGTCTAAGGGCAATTATCTTGCGATCGTGCGTCATTAGGCACTGTGCGTAATATGAACACTTTCCCCATTTTACACCATACGGGATATATAATATTCTGGCGTCATAGGTCAATGCCATTTAAAAGCCTTGATCCAAATATTTAAAACATATATAGGACCTACCCTCCATGAAATTAGCCCGCTTTCATCCATCACGACTTTTTCCGCATAAGTGCAGCACTTTCCAATAGGTTCCCAGCGCGACCCAGGTTTGACCGTTATGACCTTGCTTGCTCTTGAAGAAATTGACCAAGGTGAATGAAAATTGGAAACAATGTAGACGAGTACAGCTTTTGAAAATCCCAGAACGGGCTTTTTATGAACCCTCTTAGCTTAATAAGTTCTCGGAAGGCCTGCTGAAGATAGGGTGCCATAAACCGCAGAGTGTTGTGGGAATGACCTAGGACCCTAAAAAGATGATACAGATGACAGTAAAAGCGCTAAAAGACTGGCAGCCTAAAACGCCAAAGTCCAGAAACTAAAACGTCTAAACCCTAAAAAGCCCAAAAAGGCTACGTCAAGGTAAAGATAAGAAAAAAGCGTGGGATGAGGTAAATACAACGTTTCGGTCTTGGACCGTCGTCAGGCGAGGGGTGAAAGATGGAGGTGGCTAGAGGCCTGAGGTAACCTTTTTCCAAATACCGAGTGACTAGAGGCCTAAGGTAAACTTTTGGTCGAAACAAAAAGTGTCGGCAGTCCCAATACCCTCTTGCCGAAGGTGAAATGGAACAATGTGTATGGTGTGTTATGTCTGAGCATGCGTCTGAGAAAGTGTCCCCGTATGTCGAATTTACCGCAAGAGTGGCCAGGAAGATGTTTGCGTGTTGAGAGTAGGTCTGTAGCGCCGAATGAGGAATGATTCTGCGATTTTTCTGTTTGGGCCATCACACCGTACACATTGTTCCATTTCACCTTCGGCAAGAGGGTATTGGGACTGCCGACACTTTTTGTTTCGACCAAAAGTTTACCTTAGGCCTCTAGTCACTCGGTATTTGGAAAAAGGTTACCTCAGGCCTCTAGCCACCTCCATCTTTCACCCCTCGCCTGAGGACGGTCCAAGACCGAAACGTTGTATTTACCTCATCCCACGTTTTTTTTCTTATCTTTACCTTGACGAAGCCTTTTTGGGCTTTTTAGGGTTTAGACGTTTTAGTTTCTGGACTTTGGCGTTTTAGGCTGCCAGTCTTTTAGCGCTTTTACTGTCATCTGTATCGTCTTTTAGGGTCCTAGGTCATTCCCACAACACTCCCTCTTAGCTTGTTAGATTTCGATGGGGGAGGGGCCTGCCAGGCTGCCCGCTCCAGTGCGCTTGAGCCAGAGTACTCTCCAGTGCCACTCTTAATAATTGAGTCCTTGACAATTTCTTAAGTATGTTACCGCATCGCTATGTATGGTTCTGTAACACAGATGCAACGTAGCCAGAAAGTCTTGAGAATGTGTCGCTCATCGTTGGTTGACAGGGCATATATTAACACCCGCACTGGAGAGGTGTCCAGCGCTAACGCGCCCTGGTAGGGGCCTGGTAGGCCCCCGAAGATTTCGGAAACTAAGAGGCGTAGAAAAAACGCCGGTGGGAGGGTGGAGGGGGCTATGGTGAACTATATCATGACCAGTTTTCCTTGGCCTAGGTTAATATCTTCAAGGTCAAACGAGGTCATAAAGGTAAGATATTGGCCATGCTGGGGACCTATTGGGAAATGCCATGATTATGCGGAAAGAAGACGAGAATAGCCTAAAGACACACCAGGGTCATAGAGGAAAGGTTGCACAGAACCTTTACTACAATTTTGGGGTCAAGATTGTTCAAGGTCATTGACCTATGAGGTCACAATATGGTATACTACCCATAATTTAAACTTTGACTAGCACTATAGCAATTGTTTGGCAAGTAATGAGGATTTGCCTTTACCAATGACCTTTGAAATTGAGGTTTTAACTTGACTTTTACATTGAGGTACCTTTCTATGACGTCATAGCATAATATACGTCAGATCGGGTAACGCCAATTGACTAAAAACACTGGAGTCAATGACCTTGGAAGCAGGGCATATTTTAACTTACAAAGTGGTGGGAATTTTGCCCACCAGTCCCCCATGCTGTGTCCACCAGAGAACGGCTCGGAACGGCCCAGTGCCCACCAGTTACCAGTTACATGATGCTCTAAGAGTGCCCTTTTTATGGGAATGCTTGCCCTTTTTAGCCGGATGCCCACCAGCCTCAATTCCTTAAAATATGCCCTGCTTGGAAGTGCTGATGACGTTGACCTTCATTTGAGGTGGCCTTAACATATAATCCTGGTTATATGACGTTATGACCTCACTACTCGGTCTCCAATGCAAGCAAACTGGTCCTACCGCGCGATTGTGACGGTCACAAAATGCAGGTCTGACTTTGAAAGACTATAAGTCAAGAAATGTTCAACTTATTTTCAAAATTGCTTTGCCAATCATTGCGCCGTTCGTATTTCGGGATACGAGCAGTTCTCCGGCCACCTCGAAAAAACAGGTGGGGGCCTCCAAGCCCCCCCCCTCCACCACTCCAGTGCGCGTGTTAGGGTATAGGGGCTGGTGGCCAATCCGCTGAAAAGAGCACATCTTTCCATCAAGAGAGTGCTTCCGGGTTATCGAGAGAGGACCTTAAAGGAGCAACTTGTTTGCTTCTTACATGGTGTTTTCATTAAAATTAATGCGACTCCATACCTTTTTAGTTTCCTAAATTGTCCAGGCACTTGTTTTGCTTAGTGTACGTGAGGCTCTAACAAGGAAGGCTCTGTGGGATAAAGACTGCAGGAAGTATCCTCTATGTTTCCGTCGATCCCTGTTCCACAGATGTAGTGGTTCCAGCATCATTGCCGTCCCATCCCGTCCAAAATGAAACCTTGATAATTTCATCGCGTCCCATGAAATCCCTTGATTCCTGTTCTGCATCTCATGTAATGCAAAGGTCCAGCAGAACCCGCAGTTGGGTAATACCACTTAGACCATCCAACGAAACGTTTTTAGCACCGGGAAAGATTCTTCATGCATGAGTTAGTCCAAATACAACTTCCAACCCCATAGTAAAGTTTCAGTTCTTGAATAAATAGAGCCTGCTTTTTTAGTCACTTAATCCTGGCATCTTCTGTAAGTTTTCAATAAAGTCAACTTATTCTCCATGATTGACGATGCCGTCAAACTTGGCGTCACTCTATCCAGACACGGCTACCTTCCGCAAAAGTTTACGCACGCAAACGGCGAAAAAACAAACGATAGGCCAACCGAGAAATTATCGCGCCAGCGTAAACAAAGGATTGCGGAGGGAGCCCTAATCCTTTGCAAGCATATATATGAGTCCATTAGAAGTTTATTTGTTTCCTTATTAAGTGGTTTGTGGGTGTTTTCCATCCCTGTCTAATATGATGACAGCTCGTGATATGAAACAACAGAGGCAAGGTATCGCCCATAATTTCAGTTTCTACTCTCGCTATAAACGCACTCAAAGAGTTTTATATTAATGCGATGCATTGTATCGGTTAGGTGTCTATTATAGCTGTATTTTACTGACTTTGTTGATTCTCAAAGGGCAAATATGAGTCTAAAAACAACGTTAAAAACTATTATTTTAACATATCCCTAGCAAACGGCGAGTAAAGATTAATAAATTACAAAAAATATTCAAACTAACCTTCAAAGCGACGGTGCGACACTTAAACAACATCGAACTTACTGATAACCAGGGGTGTAGCCAGCATTTCGCTCAGGGGAAGGCGCCCCGAAAAGGGCCCTTGCGAAAGCGCCAAAGGGCCCTGGTGGGTAAAGTGCCCTGCTTGTTGCAGACACGTGTCAGTCAGGAGGGGGCGGCTGTTCCTGCCGCCCCCCTTGGTTAAGCCCCTGCTGATAACCACCGCGAAGTGTTAGCACACGCACTAATAATTGGGAGGAAGCTGACCAATGTCTTCGAGAGACTGCAGTTTCTAATTGTGTATAGAAAGCATAATGTTGCACCTAATCTTTGTCACTTGGTTAATTGGTGTTTTCAGTCAGATGAAGGAAGCAAATATAAAGATGTGGTTTCCAGAAAGTGAATGATTGCATGAGCTGTGTGCTCCCTTTGATTTGATTGATACTCTGAGTTTGGGCAAAATCACAATTTTACCTCTATGATTTTTCCATATTATTTCTGAGCGAAAAATAACTAACAAATAGCTATGCATTTGAAAGTGTATATTTTACATGATTCATGTTTATCTGACGACTGTTCTCGGCCTGGGTCTAAAGTCGATATGAAAAAAATAAGTGGCCTATTATTGCTAAATAACGGTATGAAATCCATCAACATAATTAGTTCTGAAAGTGTATTAACTGTCAGTAATGAGAGGACACCTATTGCTTTCAAATTTCAGCTTCTCATATCCTTCTTATAGGGCAAAAATTAAAAAAGTACAACAACAGAGTTGTGGAGACTGACTCCTAGAACATAGGCCCACCCACACTTTTTCAATAATTATATCTTGTAAAAAGTTATTCAAACTTTAAGTTTGAGAAATTTGAAAAAGAAAGTCAAATTGTACAAAAACTAGAAATGCATCAGGCCTGAAAAGCAATTGTCGTAAGGATACACTTGTTATCTACTTCTGGTGAAAAAATCACGACGATAGCCACGTTACTTTACGAGATATTTCACGAAATATGCTCCCATAGGGTTAACATTGATAACGCACCCTTAAAGCTTTGAATTGTGTGCTCCCTTTGATTTGATACTCTGAGTTTGGGCAAAATCACAATTTTACCTCTATGATTTTTCCATATTATTTCTGAGCAAAAAATAACTAACAAATAGCTATGCCTTTTAAAGTGTATATTTTACATGATTCATGTTTATCTGACGACTGTTCTCGGCCTGGGTCTAAAGTCGATATGAAAAAATAAGTGGCCTATTATTGCTAAATAACGGTATGAAATCCATCAACATAATTAGTTCTGAAAGTGTATTAACTGCCAGTAATGAGAGGACACCTATTAAGATCTAGATCACGGCTTGGAGACTGACTCCTGACTCAACTCAACGGGTCGAGCAGTTGAGTCGACTCTGGCTCAACCAAAATCCAGAAGTAAGTCGACTCAGCTCTGCCCTTAGAACATAAGCTGCTGTTCTTAGGAGTATCAGTTGCTCCAAACGACACCGACTGACCCCCATGAGGGTGGAAACGACTCCTTATACAGTGAATCAGACAGTGCTTCTGAGGCTGTCAAAACACGCTCAAAACGGTTGTGTGACACCCGAAACCGAAAATGATAATTGGCAGATTGGGGGCAAACGAACACCATTTATTGGGGACAGAACCTTTCTTTAACTCTCGCCCAAACTAAAGATTTGAAGGTTGGATGTTTGAGCACCTCCCTTCGGGTCTTTTCGGCGGCACCAAAAATGTCGGCGCGAAGCGCCTACGTACTTGGCATGCCTTATGCTTGACCAATTCTGCAGTTTTCCCCAAAATTTTAAGGTCACGTCATCTCAGGTCAGGTCATCAGTGCAGGTCAAGTGACCTTACCCCCAAAAACGTTTAAGATTGCATAAATGAGAACAGAGTTAATCTATCCAATTGAAACTCATATCACATAATGCACCCATCGAATGCTACGAAGCATATTCTGGGATTTTTCATATCGATGACGTAGGGTCAGATACGGATCATGCCTTCTCCATTGGAAGTACATGGGAAAATTGGAATTCGGCGAAAATGGCTCTATTTGTGTACATACAGCTTACAATACCTTCATATTCTCCATATCATAGTATTCTAGGCTCCTTTCCAGGTGCATGTTGTGATTTAAACCCATGGCCCCTGAGAGGTCATCTGGGGCTACTTAAACAGGTTTTTTTCCAAAGGCAGAGTTCGATAGGCAAGCCCAGCGTGACTGCGAGGCCTGGCAAATTGGCACCGTGCGTCGAGTCATAAAAATCCGAGCAAAAAAAAAAACGCACACAAAGAGCAAAGGGTCACAAAGAAAAAAGTCCTCGATTCCCCGAGGGGCAAATTGCCGAGAATGGCGGTCTGGTGAAGGCTCAACAAAGCAACGTAGCGTTAACATAACTCCCAAGTAAATTTGGTTTCAAACAGGTGGGAAAAGTTTGTGAAAAGACAGCAGTTAAAGCAGGCTTAGTGAGCGCCATATGAAGCACAAACCAGTTTACCCTTACGACCGTGAAGCTTGGGAAAATTCCACCACAAGTTCACGACCAAAGGCTTATTAAAATATTAAGGAGACTTGCTTACTGATTAAACATCTATAACATGATAACATTTGATAAATAACGGGTTTTTAAATTGCATTTTCATACAAAAACGGTGATCTGTTTGCCTGTCGAGCTCCGTTTTTCATGCCCTGCTGTATCAGACCCTAAGGGCGATTCCCTAAAAATGGCGGATATGAAGCTTTCGGAAGAGTCCCTTCCTTCCATTCGCCGATATTTCTCTCTCCCCGGAAGATTTCATTTGATTTCACAGGAGTTTATCGGAAAATGACACCAAACACTGTGTCAGCACACAGCCATGGCTTACGTCTGCGGGTTGACCCGGTTTTACACGGCGGGAGCGCTTCTGCGCGCTGTGACTTCGGCCTACAAACAGATCTGGCTAAACCAATAGCGTACATAAGCATAGCTTCGGATGGTGCATAGCCGTTAGACACATAACAAGAAATCGAAATAAAATTGGATGAGTGACAGGAGCCCGACCAATTTTATCGCGTGCGATAGGATTCGTACATCCCGCGGGCCGCAATCAAGAAGCATTGCAGGTATCTTATCTTCCCACATCTCCGCTGGCGTCCGACGCATTGTAGAAGCCATTGTAAGAGCACGACTCGGGAATACTCGAGGACGAGATAGAGCCTGTTCAGCGATTACAAGTTTATCTGCGCGTCTTCTATTTATCGGTGCGTTCGCACCCGCCGCCTACTTGTTCCGAGCTGAAAGGGAGTGGCGCTGGGTCATAGGCGACGTCTTTTGACAGCGCAGGTAGGCGGCTGGTAACGATTTTAGCGAGCGTGGCAGAAAGGGAATGAGGGCAGTAAAAAGGTTGAAAAAATTGACAGCATTGTATATCTGCTAGACACGAAAACATACTACCTTGCCGACCGTTGATTACATTTGTAATTAAGTGAGATTATGACGTAGAGTGGAGCTGTTCATTGTTCGAGTTTCGGCGCCTACCTACCTCGCCGGCACCCCCTCATGATAAATCACTGGTCCAAGTCGTACAATGTTTACTTAATGGCGCGGGGAGGGGTCCGCAGCATGGGCGCGTCCAAACTAGCCGGATCATGGCGTATCGGCGTGGTGCACACTGGTCCACGCCGTACGACTAGTGGCCAATGTGGGTAACTGAAGATTCTTTACAACCGTATCCGTCTGCGGGAAGAATTATAGGGTCTCGGTGGCGCAGTCAGTCAGCACGCACTTTCGGTCTGATCACGCAAGTCTTTGAAATGACACTAAGGCTCCAGGGATCGAACTCGCTCTGAGGCAGACTGTGGCGGCCCGCTCTAGCCCAAGCCAAGGTTGCTCGCCTTCCCCTGGGCGTCGAATAAGCTGCGAGTTGGAATGGGCTAAAACTAAACAAAGAGCCGTTACATACACAAATATTCATTTCAAGATCTCGTAATCCCACAGAGTAAGGAAAACCCCATTCGGGGACTTGTGTGTGAAGTACCTATAAAGTGATCTAGGTACATTTGGTATTATGCACTGAGAGAAATTTCGTACCACCCAACGTCGCGGCGATTCCGTGCCGCGGAGTCTGCGGCTCCTACAGGAAACTTTATTGAGTTAGGTAAAAGGCAAAACAAGGCAAAACGCCCAAACCTGGAATGTGGTGCAGCCTATTGGTGGCTTGTCTGTAGCTCTGCAGCCTATAGGTATGACTTTAGAAGCTCATGAGAAATAAGAAATTCCGACATGTTTCCAAAATTGGTGCACAGATCACCGCGCTCATAAATCCTCTCTGTGATGGGCAATAAGTATGCTCCAGGTTCGAACGGTTCTCAAGACAACTCGGAAAAAAGTCGACAGTTTGGAACCCCACCCTATGCTACGCATGTTAACACCCGCCCCGGTGGCCCTCGAGCCACCTTCGACCTGATGAGCGGTTCAAACACCCCCTCCGAACTTAGATCCTATGCGGAACAGTGAAAAAACGCAAAGGCTGGTGGATAGCTCATGCAAATTCATGAAGAAACTGCATCGGACACTTTTTGGCTCAGGTCCATATTGAGGTCATGACAGGTCAAAGAAGATTGCATGTTAGGGTAGTGTTTTTGGGACCTGGCGTCTGACAGAGCTGAGTTAGAACCATTTTTAGGCATCCTTGGCTTTCTCTAGTCACGGCAAATCGAATGTTGTATAATGTGACTATGCTAGGTCAAAATGCAAAAACGACCTGACCTCAGGTCAGGTCAAAGTCACTTTTCAACTTAGCATAGTGAATATGCATATCAATCGACCCGCAACAGCAATCCAAACGTAATGGTATCAAAATAAAAGCTGTATCATCATTTCCTGCAAAGTGATTGACCAAAGTCTGAAAACTGCTAAAATAACCCCAGATGACCTCTCAGAGGTCACAGGTAAAAATTGCAACATAAACCTGGAAAGGGCTCTAGGATACTAAGATTTGGAGAATACTAAGGTATTCTCAGCTGTATCTACACAAATACAACCCATTTCCTGTTTTCCTCGTGTATTTTTAATGGGGGATCGAACAGTCATCGATATGAAAAATCCCGGAATACATGTTTTAGCACTTGGTGTGCCAATTATGTGATATAAGTTTCAATCCCATAGATTCACCCATTTCTTACTTATGCTACCTTAAACATTTTTTGGAGGTGCGGTCACTTGACCTGCACTGCTGACCTGACCTGAAATGACCCAACCTTAAAATTTTGGGCAAAGTAGTGGAATGGATCAATGATAACGTGTGCTCACTACGGCAGCGCTTCGCGCTGTCGTTTTTCGTGCAGCCGGAAAAAAACCGAGGGGGTGTTCAAACACCCCCAACGGGGCGAGGGTTAAACAATCCTCACTACGTTTGAGAAAAAAACAGTACCACAGTGAGTGATGGATAAAATGCGGTAAATTGAGCACTCTCAACGTAAAAGCTCTGACACATTCGAGCCGCCACGCCAGGGTTTGCGTACGTCATCGGTTTTTATCCATTTTGTATGGTGGAACTGTTCCGGTGTGCGATAGACAGAGGCGTGACCTCGCGGACGCCAGTCGCGGCCAAGGCTTGTGGAGGGAGAGAGGGAAACACTTCATCGGAACAGGACCAGGCACACTCGAGAGTGCATAGTGTTGTGGGCAGTGGGTGACGCCAGGTATATATCGCCTAGCAGTCCAGAAAAGTAACACCGAGAGTGACAGGGATTACAGAGTGGCGAGTCAGCGAGAAACATTCGCATTGCGGCTGCCCTGAGTTCCTGCCTCAGGGGTAAACTATGCCGGGAGTGAAGGACGGCCTCTTAGCTGGGGTCGTCTCCAGCATATTTGACGCACCCACCATCACTTTGACCCACCTGCTGTTCCTGCTGTCCCTACTGGTGGTGCCGCTGCTGCTGCTGTACTGGCTGCGAGAAGTGACAGGAGATGGCGCTAAAATCCGGAAGCTGCCCGGCCCGAAGCCGGTGTATCCCATTGTTGGATCTGCGCACTTGGTGCCAGGAGACATGACTGAGATGTTGAGCACAGTGGCAGGTTTCGCTCGGCAATACCCCGGTGTATTTCACCTGAGGCTGTGGGAAGACTATGTCGTGATCAACTCGCCGGAGGTGGCCGAGGTCATCCTAGGGAGCAACGAGCATATCACGAAGGGCGAGGAGTACATGGGGCTGATTGTATGGCTAAATGAAGGTCTTCTGACCAGTAGAGGCTCCAAGTGGCGCAAGCGCAGGAAGATGATCACACCAGCATTTCACTTCAGCATCCTGGACCAGTTTATGGACGTGTTCAACGAACAGTCCGCTGTGCTCGTCAGTAAAATACGTGACACGAAAGGCCAGAAGATTGATCTATTTCCTTTTATCACTAAGGCAACGCTTGATGTCATATGCGAAGCCGCGATGGGTGTGCAAATTGGAGCCCAGAATGGTAATCGTTCAGATTACGTGAAGGCTGTGCATGACATGGGCTATGTTGCTTTCTCGCGATTTATCAAACCATGGCTTAAGATCGATTTATTATACCGTTTTACCTCTTATTATCGCACTGAAGTTGAATCTCTAAAGCTGCTCTACGGTTTCACAAATTCGGTGATCCAAACGCGACGAGAAGAGCTGGCTAAACAGTCTGCCGACGACCCTGCTGCGCCTCTTTCCCAGGGCAAGAAGCGGAGAGCGTTCTTGGACTTGCTCCTTGCTTCAACCATCGACGGACAACCTCTAAGCCACACAGACATTCGAGAGGAGGTGGATACGTTTATGTTCGAGGGCCACGATACAACATCCTCGGGCATCAACTTTACTCTCTACAGCTTGGGCCGCCACCCAGATGTACAGGCCAAAGCCTACGAGGAGATATGTGAGGTTCTCGGGGAGGACGCCTCTGTGCCGATTTCTCGTGACCAATTGCCGGAGCTTCGCTACGTGGAGATGGTTATCAAGGAGTCGATGCGACTGTTTCCTCCCGTGCCGATGATTGGGAGGCGCCTAGCCTCTAACGTCGTCATAGGCGGGTACAGCGTGCCTAAACACTGCATGATGGGCATCCTTATCTACTCGATCCACCGTGACCCACGCCACTGGCCGGACCCGGAGCGCTTCGACCCGGAGAGGTTCACCCCCGAGAACTCCCGTGGTCGCCATCCCTACGCCTACGTGCCCTTCTCAGCCGGCCCGCGCAACTGCATCGGCCAGAAGTTCGCCCTGATGGAGGAGAAGGTGTTCGTCGCCAGCGTCTTGAGGGCATTCGAGATCAAGGCGTACGATAAGCGGGAAGACCTGAAGTTGACCGGTGACGTCATTCTCCGTCAAAGCGGGGGTCTCTGGCTTAGCTTTACGCCACGCCATTGAAGAGTGACATCGTGGGTGTTCCGTATCAAGCTGGATGTGGGTGTACACTTACTTGATGTCAATAGTTTGTTCTCTTACATTACTTGATCAGGATGTCTGGGTGTCGAATTAGACAGAGAATGTAGGAAATGGAATCGCTTTCTATACTCCATACGGTGAAACATGAACAGGGAGCATACGACGTATTTCTGGCACATTTTTCTTGTTACTGAAGCCCTGGATAGTTGGAAGCACATATGGTAAGCAGTAGCGTCATGGCAGTAGGGAAGGGTGCCCCGCTGTAGAGGGCATATTTCGCTCTTGATGTCTATCTCATTTTCTAAAACTAAAGATAAGGGTTTACGACGAGAGCCCTTAACAGACGAAGTGCATATCTACAAACATTGGGTCAGATCAATATTGAAGACACCAACGGTTACAAGTTTCATAGGATTACCGCACATGTTGATATTTGGTTGGAACAGATTGAGAAACTCGTAAGTGAAGGCCACCTTACGTTAGAAATGTTAGATAGCTCTAATACTACATGTAATTGAGCAAGAACATTTATGCGATAATAATCTTCTCTCAGATAAACAAAGCGGTTATAGACTGCATCACAGCACGTAGCTACGATTAATTTACTTAAGTAAAAAACTATACAAAAGCATTGATGAAGGAAATGATTTCACGGCCGTGTATTTGGATGTCTCCCGCTATTTCAATACGATTTGGCATGAGGGCCTACTGAAAAAGTGTCGCACAGAATTCGGAATCAACGGTAATATATTAAAGTGGATCAAATCTTACTTAAGTAATCGAGTTCAAAGGGTCAAATTAGGTGATTTTCTCTCCGAAACCAAAACCATCGATGCTGGATGCCCACAGGGCTCCGTTTTGGGCCCATTGCTTGCACTTATGTACCTGAATGACATTGAAAAAGATATAGCCAATGATATGCTTCTATTCGCTGATGACGCCTCAATTTACGCAGCACATTCAGACATAAACATACAGTCGGTACGAGATTCATTACAATCGGATTTGAATAAGATCGCTGCATATGCTAAAAAGTGGGCCATAAAATTTAATGCAAAGAAAATTATTCAACAGACTTTCACTCTTAAACGAAACACGAACCCCCCCTCAGTTGAAATTTGAAGACAGCTGCATTCCTCTCAGATCGACTCACAAGCATTTGGGTTTAACCTTCTCAGCAGAACTGAGGTTTCACGAACACATTAACGAAGTAGTTAAAAAAGCTAATCGCGCATTGAGTCCTCTCTATCCCTTAGCATCAACTTTGCCGAGACAGATCATTACCCAAATTTATACAACTTATGTCCAACCCTACTTTGATTACTGTGATTCAATTTATGACGGATTAATAACTGTGGCCGACTGCATGCGGCTAGAGAAAATTCAAAAGCGGGCGGCTAGGTGTGCCACAGGAGCTTGTTTCCGAACATCGTCCGCATTGTTAATGAACGAACTAGGCTGGGTGACATTACAAAGGAGACGAAAAATTCACAGGCTTCAAATGTATTACAAGCTTAGAAACTCAGACGGACTAGCACCTTCATACATTGTAAATTTACTACCTGACATGAGAAGAAGACAGACTGGCTTAGAGCTGAGAAATGCTTTTCAGTATTCAATTCCCCAAATAGGAACAACTCTCTACAAAAAGTCATTCATCACCGCAACCACACAAAATTGGAATTCGTTGCCAGCACACATAACACAAGCTCCCTCTGTTCATAAATTCAAAAAGGAGCTTAAACCATTCTATTCTTCTCCCAAAATGAAGCACTATGGAATTAGAAACCTTGAACTTAATTTCTTTAAATCTTACTTGTCAAATCGTACTCAAGTAGTTAAATATAACTCATTCAAATCTCTTTGCCCAATGTCCATGCCTCTAGGAGTTCCTCAGGGCTCTGTTTTAGGCCCTCTGCTCTTTCTTCTCTATATTAATGACATTCCAAAAAGCTCTTCTGGACCTGATTTCTACCTATTTGCCGACGATACCGCTCTTCTCTTCACTGGCGACACCCTGTCGGACTTACAACATAAAATTGACCATAGCTTACCACAAATTTCCCGTGGTTGCACTGTAATCGTCTGTCTCTTAACACTGGAAAATCTACCTACCAACTTTTCCAGCCACTCGAGGTCAAGACCTACATATTGCTATTAATGACTCACCTATCCAAAGAAAATTCTCAACTAAGTACCTGGAGTGCGATAGATGAGGATCTGAGGTGGACGACCCATATAAAGAACGTTGAAAATACTGTTGCACGTAACATTGGACTTATTTATCGCTGCAAACATATTCTGGATTCTAGGCTCCTTCTCCTGTTGTACAACGCGTTTATTCTTCCATTTCTAAGCTATGGTATTCAAATTTGGGGTAGTACCTATGACTTCAGATTACATAAACTACATCTACTTCAGAAACGAGTAGTCAGAATGATTGATGGCGCTGACAGACTTGCCCATAGTAGCCCCATTTTCAGAAAGTACCAAATCCTCAAAATTCATGACATTGTAGGATTTAGCAAAATCAAAATTTTGCATTCATTCTTGCTTGGTTCTCTCCCTTCCCCAATGGCTAGTCAATTAAACCTGATCGACGTAAATGTAGCCAGGAGAGTTGCGCGGCGAAGCCAACACTTTCAAATATCCTTTGCTTCCACCGTATACCGCAAATTCTCCCTCTTTATCTCGGCCCCTCGAACTTGGAACAATATTGTTGCCTCAAAGATAAGGAATCTTCCAGATATACCAACCAGTAAAGTGTTTTTCAAAAAGTAGCAAGAAAATTATATCTGGATTCCTACTAATTTCAACCTAAATTTCAAATACATTGTTACAGCTTTCATTCTTCCTCCTCTTGATTACCCTCGGCACTGGGTCTTTATTTCGCACCTCAGGCACATAACTTGCGCGGAGCTCTGATCTGGCAGTTAGGGGCATCTAACAGGCACGCCTCCGACACCCCCCGTCCAAATCCTAAGTTAAATAACAATTGATTTGTACCGTGCGCCTCTGAACTCTCCCGTGAACCGTCTCGGTAAAAATTAAAAAATTGTTGATTGGGCCAGACAAACCTCCTAAATATTACTTACTCGGCTCTAAGCGAGGCAATATACTCCATACACGACTGAGAGTTGGTTTAACAAATTTAAAAGATCACCAGTTCAGAATAGGAAATGCTATAACCCCAAATTGCGATTGCGGATTCCAAAAAGAGACAACGCAACACTATATGCTAAGGTGCCCCATATTTAGGGATCAGAGAGAAGCGTTGTTTAACGCATTGTCGCTTATAAACAATTTAGAATTTGCAACGATGACCGAAACAGAAAAAAATAGAAGCTCTTCTTTATGGTTCCAGCCTTGATGAGAGCGGCAGCCGGCGGGTGGCAACGGAGTTCCAAAAATATATGTTAGCGACCGGACATTCTAAACCAAATTCAGGCGTGCGGTGGGCGGGGCGTGCTGCGCTGGTCGGGTCCGGGGGCGGGTGCGGGTCGCTGGGCGGCGGTCGGAGGTACCGAGTTTGACACAATATCATGCCAAGTTTTCAGAGTGAGAGTTGAAAGTGTACAAATGTTCTGTAATTAGTGGGCGGCGCCGCGGTATAAGCCTTGGGCTTTTGCGCCGTACCACACCTGTATACTGTGAATTTCAAATTATGTCGGAAAATAAAGTTGATGTTATGTTATGTTATGTTATGTTAAGTGTGCTTGTTGGAAGTGCCCCCAATAAAAAAGTTACATTAACCATTTAATCACTAATTACACCAACGTTTTGCTTTTACAGCTTCATCAGGGAACCCACACTGCAAAATATCACTAAGCTAAGATGTAATTATCGAAAAATTCCTACGTAAATTGTTCTTCATTTACACGTTTCTCAATTAGGCTACACATCAATGCACATTTTTTCTCCTAAATTCTCACGAGTGCATTTGAATTCTCTCACTACGGCTGATTGGATGATACATGATATGACTACGCTAGGTCCAAAGGCAAAATTATTTTCGTGCCATAGCACGAATTTCTGTTGGCCCAATATGATCAACGCTAATAGAGGAAGAGCAAATACAATGTCAAAAGTTATATGCCTCAATTTAGTTCAAAATCGATTACCGAACTATCCGAGCTTGCTCAAGTGACCCTTGAGAAAAGTATCGTCGCTCACACTTGCCTCAGGCCCAGCAAACTCCAAAATTCACTTCATTTTCTCTAAAAATGGGCTCACGCGTGTCACCGCGGCCGATCGAGGAACGCCACTAATTCAAGATGGCGGGCAGAGGTGCAGAAACTTGCCAACTCGGCTACTGGAGTTTGTGACACATTTACGAAAATCGAGGTGCATAACTGTGACAAAATAGCGATCGTGACTGTATGGTTCAAAATCAAACCACATATTTTCGAAATACAGAATGAAGCGTGTAGCGATTATTTTAATTTAGCGACTCTGTTCTTCAATTGCACAGCGTACCATCAGTGATACAATATTGGTACTGTGTTCACTTTCTACTAAAACGAGGAACCCCCGCTGCAGAAAACCCGGAAACCGCTGTCACAGTTGCCAGATTTTAACATGCAGCCCAATGGTGCCGATTGTTAGTAGTTGCCAGAAAGTTGCCGCCTAGATGCCCGAAATTTGACAGTCAATTTTTGGAGAAATACACGATTGTGGGCATATTTAAGGCATTAAAGATAACGCAGATACGTTATCAAGTACTTCTCTGTCCATTTTTTCAGGTTAAATAATATTTAAAGTTCGAGTCTCTTCGATTTAGCGGTCCCTATTTCTTTGAATTTAGTATTAAGTACGCCTAAAAGCTACTAAGAAAAGTACTAAATGAGTGAAAGAAATAAACATAGCTGGGCAACAATTCTATCTAAACTACGCAAGAGCGACAAGATAAGTTCGAAATGTTTATGTGATGTAGAGCCTGCCAAAAAAATTTCAAACAGGTGGGAAGCTACTTCTTTTGAGGGCATATTTATTATGTATATCTGACATAAGTGCAGGCTAAAACTAGCTGGAATAAATAGTGCTGCCCATGGCTAATCTAAGATGAATGTAGGCTACTTTGAGACTGATGCACTTTCACATATCAAACTTGGTTTTTTATTCCTTAGCTTGCTTGTGCCTTACCTTACCTATTTGTGCCCTAGATCAAGATTAATTAGGTAGATTTGGAGCTGGAGGAAGTTGGGGGAGTTGGCGCCAGCAACAGACTGGCAACAACAGTAATTCAGATGATATTTCATGATTAAATTATCATGTCAATATTGTACAGATAGCAAATGTGTGCCAATGCAGTCCTCCACAAAGTGTTAAAACACACACTGGAGAGGGGCCTGGCACTAACGTGCACTGGAGGGGGCCTAGTAGACCCCTTCTCATCTCAAAAAATCACAGAAAATCTCAGAAAGAGACTTCGAAAAACGCTGGTTGGGGGTGTGTTGCTTACTACCAGTGGTAGTAAGCAGCACACAGGACCTGAACTGCATGGAGTTAAAGCAGGATTTTGACTACACTGGATCTTTCTTTGGTATGAGACTTCCATACTTGTGTACCTATTAGGCCAATAGACATAATTTTACATCTATGCAGGGTAGTTGCCTCAGAGTTTTTACTGCAAAAAGGAACGACCAGGCAGGTGGTAATCGGGTGTTGGGGGAAAATTTTAAGCATTTGATCTGTCTATAAAAATGGTATCTAAGGTCCACTTTACCAACACATTTTAGGTAGATCCAAATCCTGTGTTGACATTGACATTTTTGTCCCTTTTGTTGATATGTGAGATAGAAGTTCAGTGGGGGGGGAGCTGTGATCAGGGTTCCCAATTGTGTGTAGGTGTGCGCTCCCATTCATAGAATAGTTCCCAATAATAATTATTTTCTTGGTAGTTGCCACATTTAAGCATGGGGAAATGTACCATAATTGGAAAACTCCTTCCAAAAATGGAAACTTCTTAAAAAAGGGAAATGCATGTAATTGGGGGAAACTGCAGTCAGAGTTGTCAATAATAGTTATGATCCCAATACTGGAAACAATGATCCATAATTGAAAATTTTCCTTCCAAAAACATAAACATGATCTAAAAATGAAAACACAGTTTACTACTTTAATGCGGTTGTGGCTTGGTGCGTGAACCTTGTCTGTTGCAAAAAGTAAGAGACAGGTAGATTACATTCAGCATATTGGAAATAGTATTCAAGTATACAATTATGATTTCCAGCTTTGTGTGACAGAGGAGGCATACGTCGCATTGAGTTTGTGACAGCCAGCATACTTTCTGCACCTCTGATGGCGGGCGCCGCGTAAAACTCACGCTGCAAGACCAGGGAATGGTAACAGGGTCGTTCTGCTGAACTACCTCTGGACGACATGACGTCATCATTTACCACCACCTGCACTAGTTTGAACGACCTTTTAACGTTGTACCGGCCGTAGGTGTTCGATATTGCGACGTGTTTGGTTAGTTCGAATTTGGAATAGTGCTGGTTTTACGACGTCAAAATGTGGTAGCACAGCTGGTCAGAGGGTGATGGGCAGTCGAAAATTGTTCAGTGCAGGGGACCCCTGAGAGATCAGACGTCCGCAGCTTCAGCTTAATCCTCAGAAACGTGGAGAGTACGAGATGTGATGAATTTCAGCTTAGTCTCTAACATTCCTTAGAATTGTTGTCTCAAGTATAAATATCCTCAGAGAACCGTGAGGATTACATGTTGGGAAGTCCATAAATCCGCCATGGAAAATTGTTAATAGTATATTCATGGATTATTTGATGTTTTGGCGGAGAGAAGGAGGTAACACGTTCATGATGTGTTCGAAAGATTGGTTTCCGGAATGGTCATTTGCAACCGGAAGCGAGCAATTCAGAAGCATGATTAGGCAGACCCAGGGAGCATGGGGGCAGGCAACCTCCTCTCCCATTGAGCATTCGACAGCCACCCCAATGAGCCCTGGTGCCCCCCCCGCATCCTCCACAGAAACGACCACCAAGCCACGGAGTCCACCAAATAAGGCCCCCGCGAATACCCAGGAACGGGATGCCCAACAGACAAGTCGCTGACTATCCCAAAGATGGCTCCCCGCATGCACTGTAAACACATCGTCATCGCGGCCGACACATCCAAACGCCTGCCTGCCGGACACGGCAGCATCGGTGGCCGGGCCTCAGTCAAAGGACACCTCTCTTGCAAGGCTGCCTGCGCTGCGGCACCTGCGCGGACCGGAGCTAGAATGGTTCCATGCCTGCAACCTCAAACTACAACATCGATAATCTATTGAAAATCTGAAATCTATCATAGGAGAACACAATGGTAGGTAAAAGTGGTACAAATAATAATTATCTGCCAAGGATATGTTATTTTTTAAATGAGTTTTAGAAGCTAAAAGTTATCAACGGTTTCACATACTCGTATACACATACGTATACATACTCACATATTCTTCAAGACTCGTGACTCATTGCATGAGTCGTGACCATGCATTGTATGTGAAACAATTGACAACTCTTGGCTTCTAAAACGCGTTTAAAAATAATATAGAATTGGCAGATAATGATCATTTTTGCCATTGTTACCACCATTATGACATCACTGCTATATCTTCTACGCCACTATAATAAAAGAAAACTCTTAGAAAGCGAAACTAATGTGGGCGAGAGCTAAAGCCTTCTGGAAAACGACAATCCGGCAATCCACCGGACCGCTGCTATCCTCGGCTAGGATTTCGACATGTGCGGGAGACGGGACGAGCAGCTAAACAACTATTCACACTCAGTTAACGAAGTCCTTGTATAAACTACCCTCCTCCCTCCCTACATCACCTGCACAAGTATTTTTTAAGGTCTGCTCCAATGCCGGAAAGACTGGGCTGTGCCACGGTCATTCCCGGAGGGGCTCAGAAAGTAAATTACATGCTTGTATGGCTGATCTTCCAATGCAAGGAAATATCGATTAAACACAAAAACGCAGCATCCCTGGAAGCACCGCCTCAATAAAAACATAGAGATTTAAGATTACGCGTGAGCGTCGCTTCTACCAAACGAACTCCATTATTGCTGTATACAGCAATAATGTCTGGAATGAAATCACACTTTCTTTGGACTTCAGGCATGCATACATTTTTTTCTGGACCGCATCTTAGCGATAGCCGAAAGTTTACCCGATAAATTCATATATTTCAGGAGGTTTGCTTCAGCCAAGAAATAATAGTTCGGAAAGAGTAAAAATGGGAAAATATCTATCACGCCAACATTGTGGAGCAAACTGTATGAGACTCTTGCGTGAGATATTTCCTCCGTGTTAGGCCAACGAGTTGGCTATCAATTACCAAAATTGTAGCATTTATGTAAGGGGTGTGAAATGGCAAGATGTTCCCGCTCCAAAAACCAGGGGAACCGGGGAAATGTCTCGTGCCGCGTTGTCATCGCATTGCTTGTACCGCTTATGAGAAAGGTTACAGTATTATTGAGGGGTTCACACCTCAAAGTTGGTCGATAAAGATAATAATTGTGAAAAAGTATAAAGTATGAATTTTAATTTTCCTCGCGTGCATTTCTGGATCACTAGTAGTGAGCTTCCTCATTAAAAAAATTATCTATGTATGGTAGATTATTCAAACTGGAATTCTTCTTTTTACTATTTCTCACCTTTTACAATAACTACTTCCGGAAATGCACCGTGCAAACTCAATCTATTGCTAGGATACGGCCATGAAAATGTCGCCATGCTTGGACGGGACACTTCTATCCACAGTAATCACACGCAGGGCCTATACCCTTTCTTCCGCTATTCATCCGAAAATTTCCATATTTCGACCAAAGTAGGAAAAATCGGATAATTTTGGAACCGGCAGGTGCAGACGATAGCAAAGAATCGAAATCCGTTGAGTTTTTAGTGGTTAATGGGAAATTTCTTGTCAGCAAGAGGTGGACGATTGGTTGGTCCCAGTGGTGGATACAAGGGAGGGGACTAGGAGGCTCAAGCCTCACCCCCAAATGTCAGAGTGCCTATAGTAAATGCACAGCCGGAGGCTCTTCTGAGGCAATGAGGATGGAGGCTCGAGTCCATAGACCCCCTCCCAAATGAAGTCCTTAATCTGCCACTGCACGCCCGTCACTTTTGGCCCATTGTGACACTTTTGGCCCATTGGACACTTTTGGCCCATTGACACTTTGGCCCATTGTGACACTTTGGCCCATGGACACTTGGCCCATTGTGACACTTTGGCAGCAATAGCAATGCCGCCCGGTGATTTTATCTAGCTTGTTATGCCCTGGTTTATAACATTTTATCGACGTAAACGCGTCATGTTTTTGAATACAATATAAATATCACTCTGGAAAAGCTTAATGTGCTGATGCATGCAATTTAGCAATGGTTTTGGAGCAGCACATTACCAGGGTGGGGCCCATCCACACTTTGCTATTCTTTTCTTTTGGAGGGAGCCTTTCTTTCAAATTCGTCATCAACATTAGACTCCAATTTTACTTCATACGTTTTGATTGATGACATGACTTGAAAAATATTGGGGGGCAGTATGGACCAAGTTCTAGATTATGAACACTTGTTCAACAATATGTTCTGATATGGAGGCCATCTGCACATCAACTGTCAAGCCGTGAGCGGGTTGGAACTCTTCATAGCCTCTAAGCAGTCACGCCCGACCCCGCCACGCGGCATGCAGAGGCGGATTCGATCTGACGCGCCGGTCAGCATACCGCTAATGTGGCTATTCTTGCTAAAACACCTAAAATGAAGTTAAAGCACACGGGGGTGCCCATTTCAAGGACAGGTGTGTTCCTACCTCCTCCCACATTTAGAAGGAAATATAGATTGAATTCAGCCATCGCTGAAATTATTCATCTTAGTGCGCTTCATGCACAACAGGATAGGACACCGTCTGCATAAAATCCATGCCCAAATCTAGCGAGGTAAGTCTCACCTCGTTATCTATGGAGAACAGCCGACGTGACTACGGGCTGCTTACACTGATGGTGTATTCCAGACCACCAACCCGCACGTGGAACTCTGTTCAGTTTTTTTCTGTGGAAAAACTGTTTGCGGTCCATCCTACTTGATGGTTTTGTCCACATGTAATTTTATAACGATTCTCGAAAATCCTTATAGCTGTGTTAAAATAAAATATAATTCATTTCGCTTACTAAATACAGCGATAGTGCCAGGGAGGCTCATGTTACAAGATAAGGGCTTACGAGAGGTGCTTACGATAATGCCAATCGCTGTCACCATGCTGGGCTTGTTAACAATTGTTGGAGTTTAACGACGCAGTCACTACCAAGAACGCACCAACCGGCGTCGCCAACTCTCACCCTGTTGGGAGGGATTTGGGGGAATCAGAACGACTTATTCAGAGACTCCGCCGGGACTTCAGCCCGTGACCGGTGACTTATGAAATTTTGAGGTTATCCACTAAGCCACTCATACCCCCAGGCTGAGCTTCTGCAACGACGTTTATGGCAGGATTGAGTGCACTACGCATGACAACAACACAATCGGGCTGATCTTAGCATGTTTATATACATACCCTCGGTTAAGGACTTCTTGTACGGCGTTCTGTGCATGGCACCTTTGTCCCCCTCTAAAGTGTGTGGGAGAAGTTAGAATTTTTAGGTGAGGGTGGGTTACTTTTCCACGCGCATTGATGGGGGGGCGGTGCCCGGCCCCTCGGTTTTTTGGAGACACGATAAAAACGGTGGCGCGCAGCACTACCGTACTTGGTGTACCTTTTCTCTGATCATTTTTACAACGTAAGACATAATTTTAAGGTTGGGTTATCTCAGGGAATTTTGCAGGTCAAGTGACCTCACCTCAAAAAGTTTAAGATAGCCATAAGTCAGCACAGGGTGAACCTATCCGATTGAAACTCATCACATAATGGGTTCACCGAGTTCTACAAAATATATTCCAGTGTTTTCGATATCGATGACGTGAGGTCAGGTACGAGTTATGACCTTTCCATAGAAAATGCATGGGAAAATGGTTTAAGCTGAACAACTTAGTGATGGATGGTTGTAGGGCGATTATGTTAACGGCATTAGATTCGCCTTATCCTTGCGGTCCTAATGGTATGCCTGTTTATCTAATTTGACCTTAATCTGACTTCAGGTCAGGTCAAATCATATATTTCGCCTGATTTGACCCAGCAAGGTCATATTATATATCATGCGATTCGGCTTGCTGCGAGGATTACATTGGTCTAGGTTGTTTTGCTCTAGCTTTACTAGTTCAGATGTACTGACCGAAAACCTTCATCTACATGTTATCCCTATGGTGGCATGCCTTGACCTCTAGTGACCTTAAATATGACCTGAAAAAATGGTCCAAGTGTTTTATATAGACAATTGGATGGGCCATCCAACGCCGTTTATCGTTTTGCACTATCTAGCGTAGGTCTCGAGATCTTATGGGGTACCCGCCCCCCCCGCG
Organism: Lepas anatifera; assembly: GCA_034440635.1. Taxonomy (NCBI): domain Eukaryota; kingdom Metazoa; phylum Arthropoda; class Thecostraca; family Lepadidae; genus Lepas; species Lepas anatifera. Next base: position 459,575 of record JAOTON010000580.1, on the reverse strand, counting down.
TCAAAGCGGAGGTAGCTCAGACTCCCGCCAATGCGCGAATTAATTTACCAAAGCAATGAGGGAGGGGTATTTCGAGTAATGGGTTGAGAGGTGTTTTAACACTTGTGAGTGAATGGTCGTGGCTACGGCAGGACGGGCCGAGCCAAGGGTGTTCGATTATAGGGGTTCAGTGGGAGCATGAACAAGGGTGCCGCCGCCAAAGGTCAAGGAAATTACAGTTTATAATTTTGAATTTTGTTGCATGTTTCCGACTGCTTGCTTTGCTTACATTACTCGAGCTCCTCCGTTTAAGCAGTGCTTTTAGGTTATTTGAAACTTCCGCTGATCATCTGGCCAGGATGCCGCGGGTTCTTTACCCTGCAACCGGGAGTGGCGTTACAGCGCCCCTCTCCGGCTGGGCAGCCGCCGCATAGAGCAAGAGAGAAGTGTAGGAGAACATATAGACTGTCAGTGAGGGTTGTGAGCTTGGTGAGTTAAGAGTGGTAGCTAAGGTTAGTTGGTTAGTTAATCTTAAGTTAAGGTTAGTTGGTTAGTAAATTTTAAGTTAAAGTTAGGTAAATGTGGTTGATATGTTAAATTTTTTACCTACTACCTATTATAGCCTTGGCTGGTTACAATTCTAAGTCTATCATACCCTAGTTATAGTCTATTATAACATAGTTTGAAGCACGTATTATTGAAATTTGTCAGGGGAACGTCTATGGCGTAAATGTTAGTTATAATAGGATGGGCTGCTATTAGGGTGGAGGTATTGTGTATACCTACCATCATAGAGGTGTGTATGATACTTTTAGATAAACCACTCTAGCCTAGCAACATTAAAAATGTGAAGAGCATAACAAGCAGCTCGGGGTGATCATTGCTAAGTAGAGTTTGGATGTCAACTGGGATGTTTTTGATTCGGCAATAATTGAGCATGGGCTGCCTATGGGAATTGTGCTGGGGACATTCAATTAGCATGAGGTAGGGTTTTTACATTGCGTTACATTTTCCTTTTTCAAAAGGAAAATTTCTTGTTTTTAAAGCTCCGAGATTTGACACTCTGAAAGCAAAACAAAAAAGAAAAATAGTGGTTTGATGATATGCAACTCAAATCTTTTAAAATTGGTTTAGAACTTTGAAATTCTGAAGCATATTTGTAGGTATGTACCTGGGTTCATGTCCTACGCCCATACAAGTTCTAAGCTTCTGGAATCAGGGGCGTAGGAACCGTTTGAAAAGTGGGAACCCACCTCAAGGGGGCCCCCAACCCAAGGAGGCTCCTAACTATGAGCAGTTTAAAACCACTCATTGGGTGTCAATAAGGCACGCATGCACGCCAACCTACACTATTGTTTCCATACATGATTTCATGCGTCCTTTCCCGCCGTTTCATATCGTTGAATAGCTCCGTGGTGTTGTTGTTTTTTCTTCGTTGTGGAATACGGCCGGTCTCGTCACGTCTGTCGTTCGAGGGACGGCTGCTGCTCGGCGTTTAGTGCGGGATGCCTGTCCGTATTCGTGCTGTGTTGGGAGCGGTCTGGGCTGGAGTTTGATTTTGTCCAGCTTTCGAGGCTCATCTGAAAGCACTCGGGTAGTATTTGCCTTGACACTTTTCACGAAGCGCTCCTCGTTCAGGGGCTTGCGGAGGGTGTGCTACGGAACTGGAACATTCCCAGACAAGAAGGCCCGTTTGGGTTTCTTGTTTTATATCACAGTTGCTAAAATGTTTACATCTGCTGCGGGGTCCACCACAGAAAAGTGGGACGTGAAGGGGGGAGCAGTGGACCTCCTTACCTGCCCCGCTCCCCCCCCGAATCCTACGCTTATGACTGGAATACATTTCAGAATGTATTTCAGAGGTCGAACAGCTATTGGATCAGAAGCCGTTTTCCTTCGTCACCGCCCTCTGACAGCAACAGCAAGGACCTCTGCTACGGACGACATAGAACGACAACCTGTCAGAATAGAAACCGTTATGCTTCCTTCGTCGTCAACGTCTTCTTACGACCATGACCACAACTGAAGAAACGTCTGCAAATTATATAAAGACGACGATTATTTTCAGATGACAGCACTGGGTGGGCAGGAACCCTGGTGTTTCGCTTTGCTGGTTGTCTCTTCTAACCGTGGCTTTGCCCCGCCAGGCCACTAATAGGCTGCTCATAAATGACATCACTCGCCGAGGCCAGGGGTAGGGAGGGGTTGACCGAAAAGTGACGTGCCATGGATCTGGTGGGCTCTGGCGGCCGGTGTTTCTTCCCTGCTGAGTCTTTAGTCGTCGTTTGGTTAAATGGGAAAAGTGGAGCTGCCTAGAATTAGCACTGAGACAAAACGCAAATACAAAATTTGATCAGTACTTCACACCCATTTGTCCCACTTCACACCGCCGACGCCAGAGCAAGTGGAGATGAATGCTTTTAGTGGGAGGGTTTGGTTCCAAAGTAGCGCCATGACATTGTAGGTGGGGAGGAATCTGCAAAAATAACGCCAATACGAGGGAGTCCACCTAAAAGCGATCTCGTGAAGTGGGAGAGCGCTGGCTAGAAACTCTTTAAAAAGTGACATCATTTATGATTAGCCCCTTAGACCACTTTCACTTACTATATATTTCATGGAATGACGTCATCATAAATGTGAACAATATCTTTGTTAAGGGTTCAAAGCGGGACATCATCAATGATTTTCTCCTATGTCTAAAGGGCGGAAACACAAATATTCAAAGATAGTCTCTGAAATATGAGATTAAATGTCACCACCATATATGACGTCACTCTTGGGAACATCGATTTTGATTGCCACCATGTCCTCTGAAAAGTTGGAGAGTGATAGCTCCTCTGATTTAAAGGGAGATACGGGAAAAATTTTGTTGGCTAGATCAAAGGGTCACAAAAAGTTGTTTTAGAAATCTTTTTCTCATTTTTGTGAATTCGACCTCCAAATACCATAAAATCACTATCAAAGTAAACATTTCAAGATGAATGATCGAGAATTTTCACTATCGATCAAATGACGTGGCCTCGACTATGACCATCAATTTCTCTCAGAACTAGGTCACATCTGTCCTAAACACACAAAAACACCTGAAAAACAACATTCCAAAACTCTTTTGAAACAGAAATATAGGACTTCAAAAGAAATCACAATTGACCAGTCAGAAGCCCAGGAATTCTCATACCGGGGTTACGTGACCTATCTGACGCAAAAGTTTCGCCATCCTGAGAATTTTGTAGAAAAGGTCTGAAGACCCGAGGTACGAAACGATTGAAGACTTGAGTAAGAATTTTATGCCACTTTAGGTAAACTGATCCATTTTGTAGTTTTTATAAGCTATGTGAAATTAATTCAGTTACAAATACAGGCAGTCATACATTTTATTGATGAAATTTCTTGTATCTTTTGAAAAACAATTATTTCTTATATCTCCTCCAAAATTTTTCAGAATATACAACAATAATGGACGGTCTGGTAATCAAAAGCAAAAAACAATATTTTCGCGTATCTCCTTAACAAACTAATGTACATAACGGACGGCCGAAATATTACGGCCTATTGCCAGAACGGAGCGCGTAACCTGTCACGCGTGTATATCGTCACGTGTAACGCATGTAGGACTGAGCGTCTACAACTTCAGGTCGTCAGTTTTATGAAGGTAACATATGATATTGCAGGTGTGAAAACAGGGGGCCACTGCCCCCTTCTTTTTACCCCCCTCCCTCCGGAGATAAAAAGATAGTGTAGGTATGTGTGCGTGCGTGCCTTTGTTGACGCCATAAGAACGATTTTAGAGCTCCTCCCAAAGTTGGGTTGCTTGGGTTGGGGCCCTCCTGAGGTGGGCCTTCTCTAGCGACGCTCGGACACCTTTCATACGGCTCCTGCGCCTCTGAATGACGTTGACCAGCGGGGTATCAGCGTGCCGAAACCTTCGCAGTAAAATTAAAGAAAATAAAAACATGTCATTTAGAGCCGCTGCTTCAAGCTATTGAGTGACGCAGCGTCCAGCTACAAAGGTCAAAATACGGCGAGGAAGAGGGCTTCACAGTGGTGGATTCACGAATCATTGGGGGGGCTAGGAGGCTCGAGCCTCTCCCGCCATAGCCTCAGAATAGCCTCTGGCTATGCAAATAATTTCGGGGGAGGGCTTGAGCCCCTTAGTAGCTGAGCATAACTCATGCCACGTACGCACCACTAACTGCATCAGCTGATTCCGCGAGCAGAACCCAGCGCAATCAATGTCAGGTGTTCGTTATTAATGTATATCAATATTTAGGTGCCATTTGTAAACATCTGAAATCTTCATTTCTATGGTCGGCACCATTTAATAAAGATGTGCTCGATTGATACTGTTTTTATATCAATGCTGTTAAGCTACTTAGGGCTCCCCTTGTATCCGCCATTGGGATCTTACGTAGGAAAATTAAATATTATTGCATTGTGAATGCTTTGATTTCAAGTGCCAAATATGTCACCATTGAAAATCAAAGCATTGTTTGTCTGAGCCTGAGGATGGTCGGAGTCACCTTCTCCGCTCACCGAACCTTTCTCGAATATATTAGTCCTTAAGAGTCGAAATTCATTAATGGGTATCATATCGTTAGACTAGAGGGTTAAAGGGGGCGCAGTGGTGGAGTGGTCAGCGCAGCTGGCTTCCGTGCAGCCGACCCGGGTTCAAGGCGACTTCCCTGAACAAGGAGCAAGCTGGTTCCCGAGAAACCCTTCCAACAGGGAAAGAGTTGGCGCCGCCATATGACCCTGGCAGTTGTTGCGTCGATAAGCCCCAATAGTTATTATTACTAGAGGGTTAATTAGCATTTCGCTCAAAGTTAAAAAGGTAAAAAGAGTAGACTAATATGTTCTAATTGATTTGTTCGCTGAAAAAACTTAATTCGTTTCGTGTTATTTAGTTATTTATTCAGAGCATCACCAACAGATAAATCCACTTGCAGGCTTAGTCCAAACATTAAAAACCTACTTAACCAGGGGGTCGATGCCCCAAGGTTTTTCGGGATAGCAGAAAAACGAGGTGCAGCACCGCGGTGAGGGCTCTACCTCTCACTGCATCATTTGCCATCATCCGAAATTTTTACCGGGTCACCCAAGGTCAGGTCAAGACGAGGTCAACGAAGTCACCCACTCAACTTTAGAGCTTGTAAGAGCTACATTTCAAAGTTGATCGATTGAAACTTCCACACTTCAGACCCTCCAGGGTCTACAAGGTGTATATCCGGGATTTTTCGATTTCGTGCCTGAGGTCAGGTCACGAGGCGACCTCTCATTGGAAAAGCATGGGAAAACCTGTTTCATAATATAAAAGCCACAAAAATGATTGCAAATACTCAGACTGCTCAGAACAGCGTTTTTGACACCCTTTCACGGATCCCAGGGGTCATATTTACCCTTTTACTTTTCAAGATCATCCAGGGTCACCAGAGGTCAAAAACAGTATTTTGACAATAACTTTGACCTAATTAAGCTAGAGCGGTGAAACAAGCACCATCGTGTTTGTCTTGTCACTGGCTTTCATTTGATATACGGCAAGTCACTTGGACCTTTCGTGACCTCAGGTCATATTAGGTCACGAGGTGACCTCTGGAGGTCAAACCACTGGCGGGAGGTCTTTACGTTTCACATAGCGGAAAAAGGACTGACAATTTCCTATAAATGTACTTACGAGACTTCAATTGCTCTAATGGCATAAGAGTTATGCCCAGCCTGCTTAAGCATTGCATATTTGAGTGAAAATAGCTGATCTTGACCTAATTTGACCTCTGGAGGTCAAACCATTGACCTGAGCACTAAAACTTGCGAAGTAATTTCTAACTGAATTCGCGCGAGCTTTCTATTGCACTTTGCAGATTTGTGCTAACGCCCATATTTTCGGAGTTAGATGGGGGCATCAATGGCCCCCGTGGGGCGAAGGTGGCGCCGGACCCCGGTGGGGGGGTTAAAGTGGAACACATCAGACAGTATACATCCTAACGAATAATAGGCAAAAAATTAAAACAATTCAAAACTAACAGTTCAGCAACAGGCCTAAAAAAGAGATCGAGGCTAAAATCGCGCACCGTAAAAAGTAAACGAAGACATAAAAGCCCTAAAAAGACGAACGAGCACGGTCAACAAGCCCTACAACCTTGCCACATATTTTATACCATGTTTTTTTGTAAGTGGCTAAATCATTTGCAAAAAATATCTGCTTTAACATCACGGCTAAATAAAAACATTTGAGAGCCTAGGGAGGCGACAAAACATGCCACTCTGTACAGTGCTGACGCGTGCCCGGGGAATATAAAACGTCAGGTTGCGGGTCGATCGGGCAGGCACCTGCAAGGGAAAGCAGCTGAGCAGGGCAGGTACATCGAGCTTTGCACAGACTATATTTCTTGTGAAAAGTAAGTTGTGTTGTACCCTCCGAGGAGCGGGAGAAGGAATTTTGAAATGTGTTAGAAAATGTTCATGAGAAAGAGAGGGTGCTTGTCCTAATTGAATGTGGTGGATAAGCCATAGAAGAAACTTATGTTGAACCCGATCGACCAGAACCTTGTGGGAGTCAGCCGCCCCCGCCCAGACAACGCTGCAATATTCTGAAATAGAACGCAACCAACAAAGCTTTACTGTTGAATTTTGACGTCATGAGACCGGTCTGAAAAGGTCGAGTGGTAATCCGAGAGAGCAATTGGCCCGCTTAACTTTATTGTCTACATGATTGGCAAAGGTGAGTTTAAATCGATTATGACGCCAAGATCGCGAATTGTTTCAGCGTGCTCCAGTACCAAAGTGCCCATAAAATAGTTGCTCCGGACGGGTGCGCGCCTGAGGATCATAGTCAAAGATTTGCATTTTGATGGATTTAGTTAAAAACACGCTGCGAGAGGATCAAGGACCCCTGCAGCAGCCGTCCATAAGTTGTTACTTAATTTTTTGGAAAAATTTGACATCGCCGGAGTACATGAGGCAGCCGCTCTGAATGAGATCCGGAAGGACATTAAAGGGAGATACGCGAACAAAATTATTATAGATTCTTGCGATTTAAAAAAAATATTGATTACAACACTGTCAATTATTTTTGTATCTTCGGAAAACTTTGGAGGCCACTCAACTATTATTGAGATATGTTAACGGCACCAGTAAAAGGCTGGAACCTGCTCTTCATCTCTTAGCTCTCAAAGGCTATTTAAAGTTTAAAAGTAATAATTTGAGTACTAAAAATGTCTGTTCTCCTTTATTTGTACTAATTTTACATACCTACCCTCTAAAAAACTAGAAAATGAATTAGTCTGCCAAAGAAATGGAATATGAAATAATTAACCAAGTCTTCAGTCGTTTCGTACCTCGGGCCTTCGGTGTTTTTCGACAAAATACCCAGGATGACAAAACTTGCGTCATATAGGTCATGTGACCCCGGTATGAGAATTCCTAAGCTTCTGATAGGTCAATTGTGATTTCTTTTTAAGTCCTATATTTGTTTCAAAAGTTTTGAAATGTTTTTCTTAAGTTTTTTTCTATGGTAATTCGAGTTTCTACACCAGTTTAGGATAAATATGACCAAGTTCTTAGAGAAATTGGTGGCCATGGTCGAGGCTGCGTCTTTTGATCGACAGTGAGAATTCTCAATAAGTCGTCTAGAAATAATGTCTTTGAGAGCAATTTTAAGGTATTTGGAGCCTGAATTCACAAAAATGTGCAAACGACTTCTGAAACAACTTTTTGTAACCTGTCGATCTAGGCGATAATTTTTTCGCGTATCTCCCTTTAACACGCGCATTAACGGGGGCGGGTACCTACAACCTCTCCTTCGGGTTTTTTCGGAGAAACGGCGGCGCATAGCTCCGCCGTACTTGGTATACCTTTTCTCTGATCATTTTTACAACTTTTTCAAAATTTTAAGGTCTGGTCATCTCAAGTCAGGTCACCAGTACAGGTCAAGTGACCTGACCTAAAAAAAAGTTTAAGATAGCATACGTCAGAACAGGGTGAACTTATCCGATTGAAACTCTTATCACATAATGGACCCACCGAGTTCTCTAAAATATGTTCCTGTGTTTCTTATATCGATGGCCTAAGGTCAGGTACGAGCCATGACCTCTCCATTGGAAATACATGGGAACATGGTTTTAACTGAATAACTTAGTAACAGATGGTGATAAAGCGTTTATTTTAGCTGCATTAGATTCGCCTTGTCTCTGCAGTTCTAATGGTCTGTATTTTATCTAATTTGACCTTGACCTGACCTCAGGTCAGGTCAAATCCTTGATTTGACCTAACAAGGTTATATTATATATCATTCCATTCGGCTTGCTGCGAGGATTCATATCGTTCCAGTTGTTTTGCTCTATCTTTACTTGTTCAGCTTTAATGACCAAAAACCTTAATTTACATGGTATCCCTATGACAGCATGTTTTGACCTCTAGTGACCTGACAAAAAAATGAAATTTTCGATGGAGAAGTGGATGGGCTACCCTACGCCGCTTACCGTTTATCGCTATCTAGCGCGGTTCTCTAGATCTTACTGGGGCGGGTACCCGCCACCCCCCCGTCAAAGCAAAGGTGGCTCAGACCCCCGTCAATGCGCGTGTTAATGTACAGAGAAAAGAGCAAAGAGGCCAGAAGAGCACCAGAAGTTACAGATTTCCAATCATATATTTTTCCGTTCACGATGACCCTCTGACGCCTATCGGACAGGTACGAGAACTTTTTTAAGGCTGTGTCCTGGAGATGATATGATTGTTTTAGGCTGTGAATTACGAGTTAATAATAAATGCTCTGAAAAGCGGCCGAATAGTCAGTGTAAATGGCGTCCGTCTGATACGCCTCCGATATGGTCTCCCACGCTGATTTGAGATAAACGGCCAGATTTTTCACGCAAGACCGTGACCAATTTTATGCATGTACTCTTACGAAGCCTCAAAGGCGAAATATTATTCTTTTAAAAAATGAGTAGTACTTCCTTTTCACATACTTTAACTTTGAGGGAAAGGTTAATTTACTCTGTAGTCGAATATATTACTAGACAAAAATTACTGCACCCCTGCCTCCAACGCCTTAGTGTCCCCACCACGCGTAGGGAGCCGAATGTAGTTGGGCACTTGCCCAATCCCCAAATTGTTTGGCCAGCGTCGGTGGTTGTTTTGTTCAGATTTTGTTCTCATTCTTACTGACGCATGTATCAGGTGCTGGCGGAAATTGCAAATCACCTCCACAGCGCTGCCACAGCAGCTGCCACCTCGTGACCACTTCTGAAGCTGAGGTACACCAGCTGGATCCTAGGTTCTTGATGCGAAGTTCCGGGATCTGAGATTGCTGGATGTGGCACCTTGGTCGAATCCCGAAATTTGGTGTTATAGGGGTATTTTTAGCCGAAAATCATGCAAACCTCCATGATATCTCTGAAAAAATGTAAAATGAGCTCAATATTTTGATTTTTAAAATGCTCCTCTAGGGTGAAAAATTAAACCTCTTCCTGTTGATGACGGCATGATCTGGCAACTATTACTATATTTAATAGGATTCAAGGGCTTCAATTGGCTGACGCTGAATTCAATTGCAACTGACGCGGCAGCCCACGCACTATAGGACACCCACAATACGATTATGGGGCCCTGAGTCCTAACAATCCCCCCTCACTCTGAATGTTAATCCTCGCTATACAGGCGGCAGCACGCCTCTAAGCCTTTAGCGACAAAAGTGTGTTAGTTGAAAGTCGCGACGATTATTGCTTTTTTCCAAGTTGTTCCCAGTTCGGTTTTGGAGTCGGAGCCTCACTAAAGTCATCAAGGGACTTGTCATGAAGACCACGACCCCATCAACCGGACGATTAACTCTCACAATGTAGGGTTAATTTAGAAGCCAATGTTTAACACATTGTGGCCGGAGCCCAACCCTCTACCAGCTGAGATACCGGAGTGGCAACTTATTATGATTATGACTAAAAATGGGGTATCCTCTAACAGGTTTATTTCCTGACAAAGGAGAACCAAACGATTTTACGGGGTCCGCCCTATGGGGTATCCTGAAATCGCATGGTGATGGACAGTGGCAGATACCAGGTGGGGGGGGGCTATGAGGGCTGCAGCTCCCGCGAAATTTCAGAGTGTCTATAATTAACCCGCACCCCATCGGGGGTTCGGTACCACCTTTGCCCCACCGAAGGGGGCCATCGATGGCCCCACTCTAACTCAGAAAATATGGGGGTTAGCGCAAATCCGCAAAGTGCATTAGAAATCTCGCCTGAATTCAGTAAGAAATTGCTTCACATGTTTAAGCGCTCAGGTCAATGGTTTGACCTCCAGAGGTCAAGTTAGGTCCAGATCGGCTATTTTCAGTCAAATATGCAACGCTTAAGCAAACTGGGCATAACTCTAATGCCATTTGAGGTCTGGTAAAGTACATTTGATAAAAAAATGCCAGACCTTTTTCCGCTATGTGGAAAGTAAAGACCTCCCGCCAGTGTTTTGACCTCCAGAGGTCACCTCGTGACCTAATATGACCTGAGGTCACGAAAGGTCAGAAGGTGACTATGTTGTATATCAAATGAAAGCCAGTGACGAGACATACACGATGATGTTTGATTCAGCGCTCTAGCTTAATTGGGTCAAAAGTCATTGTCAAAATACGGTATTTGGCCCCTGGTGACCTTTGATGACCTTGGAGAGGTCAAAAGGCAAATATGGCCGCTGCAGGGGCCATATTTGCCCCATCCCATGGGATCCGTGAAAGGGTGTCTAAGAATGCTTTTCTGAGTATGCCGATCATTTTCAATCGTTTTTGTGACTTAGATCATAAGACAGCTTTTCCCCATGCTTTTTCAATAGGAGAGGTCACCTCGTGTCCTGACCTCAGGTTACGAAATCGAAAAATCCCGGACATACACCTTGTAGACCCTGGAGGGGTGATAAATTGTAGGAAGTTTCAAATCGATCGAGTTCGAAATGTAGCTCTCATAGAGCTCAGAAGTTGACGTGAGGTGACCTTGGTTGACCTCGCTTGGTGACCAAAATTTCAGGGATGGTGGGAAAATAATGTGGTGAGAGATAGAGCCCTCAACCACGGTGCTGCGCCTCGTCGTTTTTCTGCTATCCCGGAAAAACCGGAAAAACCGGGGGGGGCATTGATGGCCCTCCAGTCTGGCGAGGGTTAAATCATATCCGGAGTCTGTTCTCAGGCAATGGCAGGGAGGCTCAAGCCCCCTAGCTCCCTCCCAAAATATTTTTTTCCTGGGTCCACCACTAGTGATGGACGCCCTGAATTCGACATGTCATTGATTTCAGTGTGGATTGGAGAAATGTATTGGGTTCCAAAAGTTGAATGGGGAGGGGGCAGGTGTGTATATTTTTATATCTTTGGGGATGTCCGGGTAACTGCAATGAAGCATTGAAGTGGTATTCAAATGTTATGTAATTGCTTGTGTTTCTGATTCTAGTTCGTCCCTGGCACAGGTCTGAGTTGTAACGCATCATGCATAGGAGGCATGCTAAACTTCCCCCTTCCCTCCTAACTCGAGAACACCCAACATGTTTTCTCCATCTAAAATTCAATTGATAGCTCTATCCAAAAACGAGTCCAAAACTTCATATTGTATCATTTAAAATAATCCGTAAAGTTAAAATCAAAGAAAATATATGGAAATTTTCATACCTACCCAGTTTAAAAACCAGGCTTGATTTCACTTTTAGTGACCCATGGGATGAGAGCCAATTCAAATGCGGATGCTTCCATGTGGTCTTGGATGAAATATTTCCTTAAATATTTCTTAAATATTAATGTTATAAATGACGTCATAATGTGAGCATTAATGCGGACTTTATGGAAAACATGATAATAATGTCTACCGCTGCGAGCCAAATTACCTAGAGTAGTTCAAAATTGGATTTACCAAGACAGCATGAGCCCGTGGTATTACTACATAACATAAAATAATGGGGATGGTCCACGCCCTCTTGCGAAAATCCGAGAGCTTTTGGTGCCAGGTGCTCTGTAAAAAATTACCCAAGACAAGGATTGAAACCTGTGAGTCATAGCTGTCATAAACAAGAAAGAACAAGGCAATAATAGCGCATTCGTTACATTCCTTTACGTCATGTATCTGGGGTATTTCTAAAGGCCACTAGGTATTTTCTGAAAAAATGTCTGGTACCAAAACTCTCGGATTTTCGCAAGAGGGCCTGGACCATTCCCAATGACTATTTTACAGATTTGATGACGTAATCATGATGGCACCAATATCGGATAAATTAGGGATCTTATGCAAAATATATTTTTATGGCGCTATTCCATAGGCGCGTAACACGCATGCGGTTCCCAAAAGACACATTTAAGCTCCACCCGGATGGGGTCTTTTTCAGACCCCCTAGAGTTTTTTCCGAAGGAACCAAAAAACGGCGGCGCGCAGCACCGCCAAACTTAGTTCGGCTGTTCCTTCATTATTTGTACATCATTCCTGAAAATTTTAGTTCAAGGTCATGTCAGGTCATCAGGCGAGGTGAAGTGACCTCACCTAAAAGAATGCTTAGGACTGCATAACTAAAAGAGGGTTAATCGATCAAGTTGAAACTCATACCACAGATTGGGCTTACCAGGAGCTACAACATATGTTCCGGGATTTTTTAATATTGATCACCTAAGGTCATGTACAGAGCATGACCTCCCCATTGCAAATACATGGGGAACATCACGAAATGAGCTTTTCTCAGTAAGTATAGATGGAGTCAGCTCAAAACATCGGTTACGACTTGCTCTTAGCCCACTTTGGAGTTGATGCCAAAAATTTTTACTTGTGACCTTTGAAAGGTCACCTTGGGTCAAATAAGCAATTTTTGGTGTTTTACTTTATAAATTTTGAATAAACAAAGATATAACTTTTATTTTGTCACCAAAGTGATTGTATGGACACTGCAAGTCAAATGATATTCATCATGATTATACCAGGTCAAGTTGGGTCAAACCATTGACCTGGGTCGGGTCAAATTTTAAATTGGACCTGGCATAGCGATATCATATATCATTCGATTCGTATTGACGAGAGGATCACAAAGGTGCATCAACTATAGCTGAAAAAGTAAACGCCCTCATGCATGGGTGGCTATGGACATTCCCCATGTTAAATGACCTGCAGCTCCCTAGGCTTTGACCTGATTCGAAAATCATTGCCACTGTAAAGAAAGAGCAATTCAAGATCTTTCGAATCGTGTCCCAAACATTGTTTCTAGCTATCATAGTTTCCGAGATATATAAGGTTTTCCTAGTACACCTCACATTAGCGATGTTGATCTATTTTGACCTCTGGTGACCTCAATATTGACCTGACGAGAAAAAAAGACTATGTATTTTCGATATCACTTTTGAAGAGCTTTTGATTGCCGTTTTGCGCCTTTTTCTAGCTCTCTTAGTTGTTGAGATCGTGGGGGTTCTTTTTAGCCCCCTACCAGGGCGAAGATGGCACGTACCCGCCACCGGGGCAAGGGTTAAAGGTAGATATTTGGGTCCTCTTCCGATCATTCATAATGTGGTTTTTTTACGTTATCTCGGAATATATATTTGTTATAATCTAGGTTTCTAGGGAAAGTGCATATTTTAAGAACACATTAAAAACTTATTTTACAACTAGTAACTATCGCTACCGACGATACAAAAATTTACATGAATGAAGACAAAATTAAAAAGGCCACATGTCTTATAAAAAACTTTGTGACAATGTCACTCGCTCTTGCACAAAAAATAAGCACAACGATACAAATTATAATTTTTGAAGAGCCTCAACTTTAAGATGTCACTGATACGTAATAGGATTAATGCTTTTTATCTGGTTTCCTTTAACACTCGCAGTGGAGGGGTTATAGTGCCCCTCAAGGTCATGGTCAAACCCTCATTTTCCGCCCAGAGGACGCTATAGTGTCAGTTATATATTACATTTTTGGGCATTTGCCATATTGCTTCTCTAAACCCGTTTGTTTTCGAGATCTCGGGGGACCACTTTAGGACATCCTCCAGGGTGCGTTGATGCCAGACCCATCTTTGCTGCGCGTGCAAATATGCGCATGAGTGGGGACCTCGGAGGCCTCTCCCCACCTATTTTTCGAGGTGACCGGAGAACATCTCATTGCCGAAACGTTACGTGGCCACATTTGAGGAGATTTAAGGGCGCGTAGATTGGTGAAAAATAGAAAATAGATAAAAACTGTTCGCCTCAAAGGCAATTCAAAGTCGTTTTCAGACCACCACAATCCGGTGGCACTAGTTCACCTGCATTGGGGAGCGAATGGTGACGTCATAACGTCATATAAACGTGATATGTCAAGGTCACCTCACACGAAGGCCGTAGTCAAGGTCAAAGGTAACAGATCGAGGTCATACTAGAACTTTCTAAAAGCAAGAGACCTTATACACATTTTAGTAGATCTCGGTTCCTCGACCTCTTAGTTCTTCGAGTCGTTTACGGCAATTTCCCATGTCAATGGAGAAGTCATCGATATAAACCATACCAATGCATTGCAATGCCGCAACTTGTGGTGCTCGGTGGGCCTACAAAGATGTATGGACTAGACAAGGCTGGAGATCTCTTCTCAAACCAGGGGGTCCTGGGTGAGTCAACGCTGACACGGAAAAACAAACCCTATACACAGGGATGGAAATACCCAACCCACCACCCAGGGATTGCGACAGACCCTGAACATTGAAACCATGAAGTGCGGCAGAAAATACCTGTACAAAACCCGAACAGTTTCGGCTGTTTAAATGAACGAAAGCTCCCACGGAAGTTCCAAAGAAAAAACTCACCCTAACAGAGTAACTACTGTGATCAACTAGAAAAGATGGTGTAAATTTGCTGCCTCGTTTTGATTCAGGGGCGAGGTATAAAACATTTGATAAAACATGTGTTAATCAATTTCGTTCCCCTACGCTGACCATTACACATAGGACAGTCAGTACCTTTCCCGTGCATGCCTTTAAAATTTTCAACTTCTACGACTAACATGAAAACAAAACAAATAAAGGCTCCGTGGCTAGAATGCATTTGAAGGAACACAAGTTACATATTTACTAGTTTCGTCCCCCAAGTTGTTAACCTACACTGAAAGAAAAAATGACACCCAACCCTAAAATGACCCTAAATTACATCGGCTTCTGATAGTGAATGAGACATCCTTTTTTGGTTGACTGATGGCTATGGGTATGAGATCCCATCAGTTGGCCCCAATAGCCTTTAATCGTTGTCATTTCCGAAAGTCACGCGACGCCACATTTTGAACACCATTTTTAACACCGCTTTCTGACGTCAAAACAATACACACATGGGGAGTTACTACACCATTAAAGGGAATGCACCACTGTGTCAAAATTCTACAAAGAACAATTTAAGAACAAGAGAAGTCTCAAAATCAGAAGACAACATTTTTCCCCACTTCCGTAGGCTAAAAACATAAATATCTCCTCTTGTCTAACAATAAGTGAAGTCATCAAAATGAGTTTTAATAATCAGCGAACTCCCAAATATTGATCATTGACTCGATGTAAAAGCCCATTCACAGCGTTTCCGCATGACACAATTTGTGTGCAGTACAATAATCACTGCGGGATGAGGTGGCTTAGTGGATAGCACCCTTGTCTTCTAAGCCACCGGTCCCGGGTTCAAGTCCCGACGGAGCCTCTGAATAAGTCGATCTGATCCCCAAAATCCCTTCCAACAGGGTGAGAGTTGGCGACGCTGTATGACCCTGGCAGTTGGTGCGTCGTTAAATCCCAACAATTATTACAAGAATTACTGGTGCAGAAACTGAACATTAGATGTCGTTGCGGCAGCCGGGTTTATTGAGTGGTCCAACAATAATGCACATTTCTGATGTAAATAAACAATTTCAGACTTTGATTTCGAAAAAAATTGATCCGTGTTCTCGAAAAGTCCGGGGGAGGAACAATGCGATTTGTGTTGCAGCCATTGGGCGCAATTTGGCCCAAATGCAAATTGACTGGACACTAACTTACCCGAGGCTTTCGGTCCACAGGCAGTTGCATGCTGGTTCACTCGATAGCATGGTATTTCCAGCGAGTGGGTGAGGCTCAGGGCTTACGACCAATCAGGTTACTTCTACCATATGGAAGGTATCCATTCAGGGTTTGAAATAAGCCAATAACCCCCATTACTTTGAACTTTAAAGCTGGCAGAAATATTATATCGAAAGCTTTGGGTGAAATAAAATATTTTAATAGTGGTTTCTTAACACGATTGCGGGGTCGAGCCACTGGTGACGGGGGTACCCGCCCTAAGATCTCGAGAACCACGGTAGGTAGCAAAACGGTAAACGGCGTTGGGTAGCCCATCCGCTTCCATCGAAAAATAACCATTTTTGTCAGCTCACATTTAAGGTCACAGAGGTCAAAAACATGCCGTCACATGCCGTCATAGGGAAACATGTAAATTAAGTTTTCGGCCATTTCATCTGAACAAGTAAAGATAGACAAAACGACAACTAATGAATCCTGCAGCAAGCCGAATCGAATATAATGATTGACCTCTAGGTCAAATAAAAGATGACCGACCAGGTCAGGTCAGGTCAAATTATATAAAATCATATCATTAGAACCGCAAACCAAGGCGGGTCTAATGAACAAAATAAACGCCACACCACGTACGAGTTATCAGTAAAAACCATATTTCCCATGTATTACCAATCGAGAGGTCATGCTTCTACCTGACCTTAGGTATCGATATCAAAAATACCGGAACATATTTTCGAGAACTCGGTGAGCCCATTATGTGATATGAGTTTCAATTGGATAAGTTCACCCTGCTCCGACTATGCTATCTTAAACTTTTTTGAGGTCGGGTCACTTACCTGTAATGGCAACCGACCTGAGATGACCTATCCTAAAATTTTCACAGAGTTGCAAAAATGATAGGAAAAGGTATACCAGTACGGCGGAGCTGCGCGCCTCCGTTTTCTGCTGTCTCCGAAAAACCCGAGGGGCGGGTACCGCCCCCGTCAATGCGCGTGTTAACACGCTGTACAAAACTGCTTTCTCAGTTCAAAACCCATTATAAAAGTGGGACACTTCCTTTAAAGGGAATGTGGCAACTCGGTCAAATCCTGGAATTTAGTGTAATTAGGCATACTTTTAGCCGAAAATAATGAAATCACTCATGATTTCTCTGAAAAATCTAAAATAAGCTCAATATTTCGATTTTTAAAATACTCCTCTAGGCAAAGAAATAAATATCTGCCTGTGGATGATGTCATGATCTGGCAACCACTACCATACTCGAAAAGCTTCAAGGGCTTTGATTATCTGATACTCATCGTGACGTCAGCATATGTGGTCACACCAGCAGCCATGACAACTGTGGACCGCTGCTAGGGGAACATAAGGGGTACATTGCAGGTAGGTTTTAGCCTTTTTCTACGGAAATCTCGAGTTCCAAGACAAATGATATATTGAGTACCAGGTTTTCCGACTTGCTTTACAACTTGGCTATCACAGTTAAAATCGCGTTATAAAGGTGCCACCTTCGCTTTAAGGGTGTCAGACATTTTAATGAAGGTATCCCGACCACCAAATGAGGAATTTGACTCTTTTCGTGAGGAGTCGGTAGGGTGTGTTGAGTTGTAACTCTTTCAAGAAAGGTGTCCGACTCCTTCCGTAGGGTGTATGAAGGGTGTCAGACTCTTTTAAGAAGGCGTTGTCTGACTCTCAGCAGTTAGCTTGCGAGTGGTCACGACACTTTTGTAGAGAAGTTTGCCCCTCACTGGACAGTCTGACTCTTCTGTGACGTCACAGAACGCGCTATGTCCGTTTTTGTTGCTGCAAAACGGCGCAAAACCGCCTCATTCTGTGTGCAGAAGCAATGGGAGCAGGATAAGGGAAGTGAAGATATGATCAGGGGCGCAGCCAGAGCTTTGGCATGGGGGCACACCAACTTTGAGGGGCACCCCGGGGAAAAAGGGCGCTTTTTAACGTAACCTAAAAAAACTTACCGTATCTTTGCAAATGTTATTTTTTGGGCATCTTTGGTTCAATAAAAATGCAAATAAATCATTGACGGAGAGGGAAAACTCGATTAAAACAGAAAAAAAGAGAAAAAATATCACCAAAATATCCTAAAAGTCGACAAAACACGACTGTTTTGGATAGATTTAAGGGCAAATCAGCCAACTCATGCAAGTACTTAACATCAGAGAAATCAGCGGAGCATGTGATATCTGTTACCACGAGCAAGTTAAGGCATATTGGAGTCGAAAATTCATTTGCTATGCCCACTGGTTTTGTCGTGACAAGTGAGCCCTTGTCGAACGCGGATTAACACGCGCATTGACGGGAGGGGCGGGTACCCGCCTCCCCCTCGGGTTTTTCGAAGATAGCAGTAAAACGGCGGCGCGTAGCGGCCGCCGTACTTGGCATACCTTTTCCCTCATCATTTTTACAACTTCTGTGAAAATTTAAAGGTTAAATCATCTCAGGTCAGGTCACCAGTACAGGTCAAGTGACCTGACCTAAAAAAGTTTAAGATAGCATAAGTCGGAGCAGGGTGAACTTATCCGATTGAAACTCATATCACATAATGCGCCCACCGAGTTCTCTAAAATGTGCTCCGGTATTTTTTATATTGATGACCTAAGGTCAGGTACGAGGCATGACCTCTCTATTGGAAATACATTGGGAAAAATTGTTTTTACTGTGTAACTCAGTAACATATAATGACAGAGCGTTTATTCTAGCTGCATTAGACTCGCCTTGGCTTTGCAGTTCTAATGATATGCATTTTGAATAATTTGACCCTGACCTGACCTCAGGTCAGGTCAAATCCTTGATTTGACCTAGCAAGGTCAAATTATATATCATTCGATTCGGCTTGCTGCGAGGATACATACAGTTCAAGTCGTTTTGCTCTATCTTTACTTTTTCAGATGTAATGGCCGAAAAACTTAATTTACATGTTATCCCTATTACGGCATGTTTTGACCTCTCGTGACCTTAAATGTACCTGAAAAAGGGCTCAAATGTTTTCAATGGAGAAGTGGATGGGCTACCCAACGCCGTTTACCGTTTTTCGCTACCTACCGTGGTTCTCGAGATCTTAGGGGGCGGGTACCCGCCCCCCCTCGTCAAAGCGAAGGAGGCTCAGACCCCCGTCAATACGCGTGTTAAATTCCTTGCCTCCCACAATCGCCGTGGGACGAGGAGTGGCATAATGACTTTGGAAGATTAAAATTTGTGCTGCCGGAATAATTTGGGAGATACCTTTTAAACGCGTTTATCAAGTTCCATATTCTCAAGGATCGGTCCCAGTTCAGACTAAATAAAAGGTGAACAGGCCGGTGGTTTGGATGGGGATGGTGGAACAGGGCTGAAAATTGTGAAAACTAGTTCTTCATGTAAATTAATTAGTAGAAATCCTGGTTTAGGGGACTGTGCTCTGAGCTAAGGGGCACATATCTGTTTATCATCCCTTCCCAGAATCCACCAGTATAATAAAAAATTCATATAACCAGGGGTGCCTAGGCATCACAAGCCGTTTTAGAGATTCCTCGTTAGCTCTGTTTTACAAGGAGTGTTTCCATCGTGTTCTTATTCCCCATCTATTCAAGGTCAGCTCTGGGGCCCCCAAGTGTGGATCAGAGGCCTCCAGAGCAGCTTCCCCATCTCCCCCAGTTGTGCCTCCAGGGACTAGACTAGCTCAGTGACCCGCCCCAGAGTTGGCCTTGTGCTCTTAATATCTGTCTATTCAAGACCACCTCAGGGGCCCCTGATGTAGATCAGGGCCTCAGAGCAGCTCATGCTTCACCCAGGGACTAGACTAGCTCATTGGTCCCAGAGATGAGGTCATCAGACTAGCTCAATGGGCCACAGATAGGCTCATAGGGCCTTAAACCAGTTCAAGAAGCCCCAGAACAGTTTAAGGCGCCAGATCACCTCAGGGGGCCTCAAGCCAACATTAGGGGCTCTCACAAGCTCAGAGCCCAGACCAGCTCAGGGTATCCTCAGAACCCAGATTCCGCTCTTGGGCCCCAGATCAGCTCTTGGGGCCCCAGATCAGTTCAGGGGCCTCAAATAAGGTCAGGGGGGCAGGATCAAGTCAGGGCCACTAAATCAGCGCAGTGATCCCTAAACAGCTCGGGGCCCAAGCAGTTCAAAAGTCCCAGAGCTGCTCAGGGAACACCAGATCAGCCCATGGGGCCAGATCAGCCTTGGGGACAAACAATCAGATCAGTGGTCTCCGACCAGCTCGGGGCCCAGATCAGCTCGGGAATACCAGATCAAGTCAGGAGGCACTTAATCAGCTCAGGAGCCCCATACCATCTCAGGGGCCCTCACCAGCCCCTGTGGGCCCAGCTCAGCTCAGGGCCTGCGAGCTGGTCAGGAAATCACGTAATCAACCCAGGAGGCCCGGGTCAGCTTAAAGGACATCATATTAGCCATGGGGCACCAGACTATTTCTTAATGTACGATTTTAACTGGTTTGTGTTGTATGAAGTGTGTCGCCTAACTATATCCCCAACCATTAATAGCTTGACGTGGGGTCCTAATAGCCACAACTGTTCTTTTAACTGTGGATGACTCTGAATAAAGTCTTGTCTTGTCTTTGTCTTTGACTAGCTCAGAGGGAATAAGATGGGCTCAGGAGACACACTGATGACTCAGCAGGCACCATATCGACTCAAGGGGCATTGGTTAAGTTCAGGGGGCAGTATATCTGCTCAGGGTGCACCAGATCGATCAGCTTAGGGGGCAAGTTCAAGCCAGGGGCACTAATTCAGCTCAGAGATCCCTAACCAGCTCGGGACCCAATCCGTTAAAAAGCCCCAGAGCTGCTCAGGGGACAGCAGATGCCCATAGGGCACCAGATCAGCTTCGGGTACAAACAATCCGATCAGTGGTCCCCGACTAGCTCGGGGATACCAGATCAAGTCAGGAGGTACTTAATCAGCTCAGGAGCCCCAAACAATGTCAGGGGCCCTCATCAGCCTCTGTGGCCCCAGCTCAGCTCAGGACTTAAGAGCTCCTCATGGAAACACGCAAAGAGGCCCAGGTCAACTTAAAGGACACCAGATTAGCTTAGGGGGCACCAGACTAGTTCAGCGGGCATCAGATGGACTCGGGAGGCACCAGATCGACTCAGGGACATTAGTGCAGCTCCGGTGGCACCAGATCGATCCGCTCGGGGGCCCAGATCAGCTCCCAGCCCCTCCCCCCAGACTATGGCAGGGACCTAAATCAGCTCAGGGAGCAACATAACAGCTCAGGGCCCACCAAACCAGCTCAGGGGGCACCAGACCATCTAAGGAGACATCTATAATCAGCTGAAAAGGCACCATATTGACTTAGGAGACAGTAGATCAACTTGGGGAGAAATTAGATCAGCTCGGGAGCCCCAATCAGCTCAAGGCGCACTATATCAGCTATTAGGGCACCAAACAAGCTCGGAGGCATTAGGCTAACTCAGAGGGCATTATACAGGTTCAGGAGGCACAGTTATTTGCTCAGTGGGGCACTAGATTGACTCAGGGGCACCAGATCAGCTTAGAGGACAAGTAATCAGCTCAAGGGACCAAGACCAGCTGAGAGGCCACGAGATGAGCTCAAGGGGCACCAGATTAGCTTCACCCGTACGATCATTGACGACGATGAGTCATTAGGTGGGCACATACTAGGAGCCCATACTCTTCCCGGGTACTTAGGGCACCAGGCAAGCTCGGAGGCATCAGACTAACTCAGAGAGCATTATATAGGTTCAGAATGTACATATTTTCTCAGGGGGCCCCAGATTGACTACAAGGGCACCAGATCAGCTCAGAGGGCACATGATCAGCTCATAGGGCACATGATCAGCTCCAGGGGCACCAGATGGCTCCGCCCGTACGATTATTAGCGACGAGACATTATCCGGAAACTGATTACGTGCTTATACTCTTCCTGGGTGCTTGGAAAGGCGACAGAATGCCCTAACTGATCAAAAAGGCACTTAATTGTCAAACAATAGTTAAAATCGCTAAATGCAGTCTAGTTCCATCTAGGCTCAACGGCGTAGGGCACACAATTTTGAGCGGCATAGCCCAAAGAGGGTACACCACCTGGCAATCAAAAGGGCACCCCGGCACCGATGGGAGGGGAGGGGTTTGCTGTTATGATACGAACATACCAGGGGGCACTTGCCCCCTGTGCCCCCCCCTGGCTGCACCCCTGCAGACACCGCGTGTGGGGCAAGATGGACATGGTGTCCATGTTACCCCACACATGAGTATATTTAATTTTATATAATATAAGCTTAAATAAATAAAGGCTGATGGTTTGGGGGGGTGGGGACACAGGGCCCGAAATGCTGGAGAACATATGATTAAATTTGGGGATCATCCAGAGGCAGATACATGTAACCCTCGACCCTCAGTGCCCCTTGAAATAGTTACGGTGCCCCTGAGAAATTGATGGGTCCCCTAAAGTGTCGTTTCCAACCCCTCCCCATCAGGAGCGGGGGAGGGGCGCTCTAAGCTCTGCGGGAGGATTTGGCGTCCACCTAATAGGTTTTTCGTTCCAAAAGTGGCACCCCCTGGCAGGCGCGCACCCAGAATTTTTGTTTGGGGGCAGGGGCGACTGACGAGGGGTATCAGGCTGGTGGAGGGGGGGCATTTTGCCTCAGGGGGTGCACTCGTTCACCCAAAGGGCGGCGAATTTTCACATCCTGGGGGGAGGGAGGGGGGGATGAGAGCGGTGAATTGTTTGCTCCACAGACCTAGTGTAATTTTTTAGGGGCGGTGTGTTGGGTGCAGGCGCAACAAAGTCAGTGTAGGGGGCGGCATGTTGGGTGCAGGGGCGGTAGTCAGTGTAGCACTCCCTCTTAAAGTCAGGTGAAGGCTCATCCTTCCCCTTGATGGGCGCCTTCGGCGCTTCATATAGATGGGGGCGGCACTTTGGAGCCGAAGCGTTGGGGGCCCGGACCCGCTGCCCCCTGGGTGCGCGTCCGCCCCTAATCCGGATGGCGCCCCCGGCAAGGTGCCCCGCCCCCTGATCGGCGATCCTGGATCAACCTATGTACAGTTCCACGACAAACCTATGTACAGTTCCACGACAGCCCTTGGTACTTTATTTCTTCGTCATTAAGAAATTCAAAAAAGGCATGATCTCCTTTGACCTTTTGACGGAAAAAGTAAGAAAATGCCCGCTTCCCCGCGGCGGACGACAGTCGCCTAGTGGGTGGATGCAAATGGAAATCTTCAAAGCCTGGTTCGATTACTTTGTTGATCTTGTCCATCTTTCCCCATGGAGTGACCGATGGGGTAAAATGGACTTTTGCTATTTTTTCTCAACTTTACGCAAATTATAATATGATAATTACAGACACATAGCTGCTTGCACGGTGGAAGATAAATGTCTTAACTATCTCTACAGTGAAAATAGGAACGAAGCTCATTAAGCTCATCAAGTCATCGAAAACTCACACCATCGTTACGGTGTCCGTGACCCCCACTTTCCCCTAATTTAAATTAAATATTTAACTCTTCTTCCTAAAATACATGTAAAATAACGATCGTGGCTCATTTACCGTGAAAAACAATAATTAAACAACAAGCTTGGTATTTCCTGAACGCAGCCATGCTGCTCTCAGAATATTGTCCGATGATTGGTTCTTGGCTATGACGTAGACAGTGACGTCAAGCTAGCACGTCCTTACCTCACCGACCCCAAAATTCGCTCCTGCATATGGAAGCATTTAAAACAATCTAGGGGTCGAAAAGATCGAATCTAGAGGCTTGGGTGCTTTTCGAAAAAAAAACTGACGAAGGTCGGTTTTTAAAAAGATCCCCAAGCTTGGGGATCCCAATATCTTGCAAGATATTGGGATATTACAAAAGAATAAATCCACTAATGAAGACTTACAACTCAGATTTAAAGCCAGGAGAAGCACAAAATCAAGATATTAACCCGCGCCCCACCGGGGGTCCGGCGCCACCTTCGCCCCACCGGGGCCATCGATGGCCCCCCTCTAACTCCGAAAGTATGGGCGTTAGCGAAAATCTGCAAAGTGCATTAGAAAGCTCGCGTGAATTCAGTAAGAAATTACCTCGCATGTTTTAGCGCTCAGGTCAATGGTTTGACCTTCAGAGGTTCCACTCAAATATGCAATGCTTAAGCAAACTGGGCATAGCTCTTGTGCCATTAGAGCTATTGAGATTTGGTAAAGTACATTGGATAGGAAAATGTCAGACCTTTTCCCGCTATGTGGAACGTAATGACCTCCCGCCAGTGGTTTAACCTCCAGAGGTCACCTCATGACCTAAGATGACCTGAGGTCACGAAAGGTCAGAAAGTGACCTTATTGTATATCAAACGAAAGCCAGTGACGCGACATACACGATGGTGTTTGATTCAGCGCTCTAGCTTATATAGGTCAAAAGTTATTGTCAAAATACTGTTTTTGACCCCTGGTGACTTTGGATGACCTTGGAGAGGTCAAAAGGCAAATATGGCCCCTGGAATCCGTGAAATGGTGTCCAAGAACGCTTTTCTGACGAAGCCGAGCATTTTCAATCGTTTTTGTGACTTTTGGATCATAAGACAGCTTTTCCCAATGCTTTGTCAATGGGAGAGGTCACTCGTGACATGACCTCCGGTCAAGAAATCGAAAAAACTCGGATATACAGAGGTCAAGAACATGTCAGGTTGGCTATCCACATCCCTTGATGTGACCAACATGGCTACCTGAAGTGAAATTAACTTTTGCGTGAACTGAGGCTTCAAATGGCTCCCAGAATGTCTTAGTGAGTGAAAATTTACCCTCAAAAAGTGGAATTATGAAAGTAATTAAATTTACAGTGATTTGGAGACTAATGAATTACATATAGCATACTCTTAGTACCAAACAGCAAAAGGTTAAGCATATGTGCAGTGATTACAAGTTGTGTGTGCTATAATACAAGCATGTGTCCATTAGCTGCGCATATTAATCAGTCAAAAATGTTGTCAAGTACCTAATACAAAAAGACATGAAAAAAATAATATGTGCCGTCAATCTAGTACCCTTACTGCAACTGCTTGCTATGATCAATCGTTGCTTAGATCACCATTGCTAAGATAGCAGACAACCACCATTTGACTGTAGCAGTCACTATGCTGAGACTTAAGCTACTTTAAGGATACATTCAATTAACATGTTGCTAAAAGAATACATATAGTTTAAATATCTCCAATGCATGCAACCATATATAGGTACTCAGCCAGAGGACAAGTACCTCCTAATACCACAACCATCATCCAGCAAATCCTAGAAAAGATTGAAGCAGATCAATAAGCAGCACCACATTCACCTGCTGAATGGAAACTTTTGTGGAATCATTACAATTTTGTTAAGTGTGATTTGATAAAATTGACTTAGGTAGGCACCAAAGAAACATACCTGCAGTTTACCTGACTTCATGGGCAACAAACAGCAAATTATTTTCTAGGTGCAAAGCCAGAACTTGCAACTCTCATCTCCACAGGTCTACAGTTTGGATACCTCGCATGCACATGATTAAAATGTGTGCTCTAATTGACACCCTCAAATCACACTACTCTCCTGGGCTTTTGAGATCTGGCAGAGTTCACTTTGTCCTACGTTTCTCTGGCTGCGGCATAATGTATAAGAATTGGTAGTGGGTTTACCACTGGCAACAAAACCTCCTATTTTGATTCAGGTCAAAATCTACAGCCTCATAGTAAGATACCCATACAGCAGCTTCAACACGTAGTATTTCTGACTGCTTTCTTCTCGCTACTCCCGCGCCAGAAACGCAAAACTTGGTGGTTACCTAAGTGGCTACCTGGTGGTCTCTAATCGTAATTTTCGTTGCCGGCCTGGCTACCAGATCATCTCTAATTCCGCAAAACGAGTTCTCAAGTACAACGTATTAGCATTGCATATTATGGATAGTTCTTTTTACGTGGCGGTAACATCGTGGAAATACTTGTTTTTTTGCTGGTAAGTGCAATTCTTGATCTCTGTCAATTCTCCGTGATTGGCTACCGAAGTTCGGGCCCTTAACCTCATTTGGCTACCCACGAGCGTGGGCGAGTTGGCGAGATTCTTGACTTCTGCGGATATACACCTTGTAGACCCTGGAGGGGTCATGAAGTGTAGGAAGTTCCAAATCGATCGACTTCGAAATGTAGCTCTTACAGAGCTCTAAAATTGAAGTGAGGTGACCTCGCCTGGTGACCTGACCTTGGGTGACCCGGGGTAAAAAATTTCAGGGATGGTGGGAAAATGATGCAGTGAGAGGTAGAGCTCTCAACCGCGGCGCTGCGCCTCGTCGTTTTTCTGCTATCCCGGAAAAAACCTTAGGGGAGGCATCGATGGTCCCCCGTGGGGCGAGGGTTAAGTCTTCGCTTTAAACTATGAATGAGCATATTTCTCTAGCTTCTATAGTTCCACTGAAATGATAGCCGATTTTTTTGGTTTGGGAAAGGTTTAAAAAAAAACAATAAAAAGGCTCCCAAGGTTTAATTGACTTTATTCACGTTGTGAAAACGGCTAATATTGACCTAAATAGTATTAATAAAGTGTGCTGCCAACCTGATGCACAACGCTGAGCCCGTCCTCCCCCGACCCCTGACTTACCTCAAGCGACGCGCTCCGCTCACAGCGGCTTCAACAATCCGGCGGCGCACGTGAATTTACAGCCGATAATTGCCATGGCGACGCCCGAACCGCGGGACGTGAAATGAAGTAACCACCGCGCGTTCCATTATTAAAGGGAATGTGGCACCTTGGTTGAATCCTGAAATTTAGTGTAATCAGGCGTACTTTTAGCCGAAAATAATGGAACCACTCATGATTTCTCTGAAAAATGTACAATAAGCTCAACATTTTGATTTTTAAAATACTCCTCTGGGAAAAGAAATAAATATCTGCCTGTGGATGATGTCATGATCAGGCAGCCACTACCATACTCGAAACGCTTCAAGGGCTTCGATTGGCTGATGCTCATCGTGACGTCAGCATATGTCGTCACACAAGCAGCTCACAACAATGGCCGCCCGGCGAAGGGCTGATGGGGGCTGGTGTCAGGTAGGTTTTAGTTTTTTTTCTCCGGAAATATCGAGTTCCAAGACAAATGATATATAGGGTACCGGATTTTCCGACTTGCTTTAAAACTTGGCTATCTCAGTTAAAATCACGTAATAAAGTTGCCACATTCCCTTTAAGGCTAATAAGGCGGCGTAGGGACCAATTTCGACATGTACACGTATAGGGTGTCCAGGGTTCGATCCCACCCAAAGGCATGACTTAGCGGCCTGCTTTAGCTCGAGTCTTGTTCATTTGCCTTTTTCTGACGCCATATGACCTTAGCAGTTGGTGCGCCGTTAAACCCCAAATAAGATTTTAAGGTTATACTTTTTCTATATTTTTAGTCCCGGTACCGGCAATCCTCGACTGCACACGGAAACGTCCCGGTCAAGCGCAACCTGGTCTCGGCGTCTCGGAAAAATGGGTAGGAAGGAAAACAAACCCTGGGCTTGCCCAATATGGATTAACCAGTGGCTTTGTTTCCTAATTTCAGCGTTACATTATGTGCAATTCGCTTATTTAATTTCAGTTTCAATAGAAAATATACAATCCCAGCTTTATTCCCCTGGAGTGTGGATGAAATTTTAATTTGTTCTGGGCTCTGAAGTTATACGACACTTCTAATACACTGAGGGCTGTTTTTAACGTCTTATTGCTATTCTGACGATTTCAACCCGGGAATATACCTATCCGACTTTGTGACGATATTGGTTCACAGATTTAGCAAGTTAAATAGGTTCAAGTAAGACAATTTCTAATACACTTTACGTAGGTGCGTAGTGACATGTAGTTACTTATTCCCAAAATTTTTAACACGCGCCCCGCTGGGGTCCCTTGCATGACGCGGCCCGCTGGGGGGGCGTTTTTCGCCGCTCCCCCTCCGTATCTCGTTCCCCACGAAAGCTAAAGGAAAATTACGGGCGGCGTTCGAAAGCTCTTGACAAGACGAAGAGAATTTATAAGAAAATTTTTATGTCAGGTCAATGTTTGGGTCAGCATAGGCCAAAGAATGCTACATAAGCTTCCAACAGAGCAGTGTACGTTTCCCTCTCTAAATCTGCCCTCAGGGGAGCTAGAGCAAATATTTATGCATCATTGGATTCCTCTCATCGCGGCCAATCGAATTATGGATAATATGGCCTTGATAGGTCAAATAGACAAAATGACCTGACCTCGACCTAGGTCAGGATCACAGAGTGACCTGGTATGGCCATGTTGCATATCAATCGACTCCCTGTGACAATATAGACAACAATGCAAGAAAAATGGGAGCTTTATCTCAATTCAGTGAGAAGGTATTGGCAAAACAATCACTCTCTGCTATGGGGTGACCAAAAATTGACCCCACCTTAGGTCACCAATATCAAAATTTCGAGATAGCAGATTTGTAGACCCTAATAAACTTATCATATTGTGGAAGTTTCAAACTGATAAGTTTGCTAACGTTCTCTGGGCGCTGCTTCAAACTCTTAACTTTAGGTTTTGAGGTCGGGTCACTTGACCCTGAATAGCTCCTTGACCTGATATGACCTTTACTAAAAAATTTGGTTATATGTGTAAAGTTGATCAGGAATATGGTACCGTAAGTTTCGTTGTTCTGCGTTTCTTCGTTTTTTTAGCTATCTGGGAAAAACCAGGAGGGGGCGAATTTCGCCCCCCACGGTGGGGCGCGTGTTAAGGAAAACTTATTAAATTGACTAAAAGAAGTTGATTAAAAAATCGCAATCCGACATAGGCTCCAGCGAACATAGGTCTTACTTAAAATTATCACAATCTCCAATCCCCAAGGTCCGGCAAGGTCCCGGCACATACCGAGCTGGTTCCAGCAAAGTCCCAGCTTTGTAATATCGGGATTTTGTTGTCCTAATAATCACTATAGGTTACAGTGGTTCTGGGAGAGCCTGCGTCTGTGGACGCACCAGGATGTAGCCGCCTCGTCTGCCACGTGTGGGGTGGCAGGGGCACGGATCGGCCTCCGGTGGCCACGCTCTACCTGCAGGGCCCGTGTCAGCTATTTCCGTGCGGCGGAGGTGTCGCGCCGCCGCCCCCCGGTCTCGGCTGGGCCCGTGACAGCCGCTGCCACAGCCGCTGCCACAGCCGCTGAAGCGCGCAGCCAGGCCAGAGCTCCGCCGCGTCTGTGTGAAGCGCAGCTGACGGCCTCGGGCACGCGGCCAGGCCGGAGCGGCGTCAGTGGGAAGCACAGCTGACCGATCTGGACCGGTGACGCTGCGCTCGCTTTTCAGCCGGTGCTTGGGTTCTGTTTGAAACTAAGGGCACTCACTGTGCGAGAATGGAGAACTCTGACACCATCGTCTGCGACCACTGGTGAGATGTCCGTAGTCGGTTTGGTGAACTGTGGATTTGATTGTTTGTACGAGCAGCATTTTGTAGTAGGTAAATGGGAATTTTTAAGCCGTTTAAGCAGCATTAATTGATTCAACGCTAGAGAATATTGCCCTGAGTGTATAGAAGTCCTCTGCAACATTTCTCATCAGCGACGCAACAAAAAGACCGAAGGAAGCCAGGAGGATTGGGTTTCAAAGTGTGACGCCTAACTCCAGCAAGGCTGTTTTGTTACGTTTGCCTGTTCGAACAATTATGGTGATAGCTCTATCCGCCATTTAAGTAAACACTATCCAGCCCCTCGCACGCTTGAATAAGACTGTTGCAGGGAAGTGTTTCGTGCCCTGAATTACGCCAGAGAAGTTAGTTTTCGTGTTGCTCCTAGTGCCAAACCCAAATAAACTTTCTTATTCACCTTGCTTTATGCGAAGTCCAAACAATAGCAGTGGTAGGAGCCAGAATGTAAAGTTACACAAGCTTTGGACGTTTTGAAAGGAGTGTTAGTTGGTTCAGCTGATCCACCACTCTAAGCTCCATAACTTTGCCATTAAGGTTGTTGAATTGAGTTAAGGTGACGCTGCACCGCCTTCCCTCTGTTTTCCTAAATTTGATGACTATTCGCGTCGGAAAGAAAAAAAAGTTCTATTATCGTTTCACTCGCCCACGTCTCCAAAAAAGGAGTGAGAAAGAGCTTTCAGAACATTTATCCACACATTATATATCACGCTTGGGACATAGTTCAGGTCTGCCCGTGTTTGGATGGGCCCGTCCCGTCGTCAGTGGTGGTAGTAGATGCTCTGTTTTTTTTGTTCTGGCGTCCTGGGAACGGAATCTGACGTCGGTAACTACGATCTGGGACATGGTATGGACCATAAATGATCAGATGGAGCTAGTTTACGCACTAGCCGTGGCCACTTTGGCTATAGTGCAGCCTTATAATGTTTTTGGAAAGTCGAAGAGTGTATCGGAAATAGGTACAACAGCTCTGGTGGTGAGTTTTAACATTGACACATGATGTTCAAACACATTTTTTTAACATGTGTAGAACCGTAGACATATCCCGTTTTCTCATAGGTATCGTGTTCATATAACTCAACAACTCTACCGGATCCTTTGTTATCATCGTCAGTGGTCCAGATTAAACAAAGCAAATTAAAGTGACCTGGATATCCTTAAAATTATTTTCAGAGTCGGGACCATTTTTCACATAGCTGGTACATTTCCAGGATCATATTAAACTGGCTGACACCGGGACAAACAAAGTGTCGACAAGTAGAACCTCCAACAGGTACAAACCAATGATATCACACCACAGACCCGCGTTTCTATATCGATGCACCTTTCGATTGCTCATTTTCCTCCCATACATAGCATTGCCCATAAAGTCCATCTTGTGTGTTTCTATGGACACACGCCCGAAAATATAATACAGATCTGCTTGTTTCGAAACAGCTTGTCGTGGCAATGGCCGTCGCTAACAATTCGGGAACAAACTTTTCCCACTGAGCGCCTAATGAATAACCGCTTATCGAAGAAGTTAGGGCGCCAGTTACAAATGCGATGGTTAGTGTCAAATTACCCATGGAACAACCAACTGGCACTTATTGCGCCGACATAATGGATTCCAGTGAGGGTTCCCTCTTTTCCGCCGTTATGATACATCCACGGATCGTCCATGCCACTGGTCAGTCGCAGTAGCAAACACCACATTTATTTATTTACCTTTTATGAGAACTACTCCCAGCAGGCACTATTGTCCTATAACAGGCAGCTTTGGAGTGAATGTGTAAGCAGCGGCTCCATAGGGCAGATGGGACATGGGAGGCCGTCTCCCTCGTGGGATCGAATCCACCTTTATCCATCCTAGCGCAATATAGAGTTTTGCTGCGAAACTACTAGGCCAGCCGGCGCCGTTTGATGTGTTTGTACATGCAGGTAAAGTAGGCTCAGTAGACAGTTTCATAATGAGACCAGAATCTCTTCCTTGTCGTTTGAAGCCAAAATACAACCAACTTCTTGTATGCTAAGTGTTAGAACATTGCAGAATTCTGCTGCGTCGTATAAGTCTCCCGGTATTTCCACCTGTGGAAATGTAGGCCACTAACCTATCCCTGCCTCAGCTGGGGCGGCGCCGGCTGTGCCAAAGGGGTCACGAAGCAGACGCCACAACCCAGACGCCATGGCTCTGGATCGTAATCAAACGCTCCATCGGTTGTCATCTTCATTCAATGCACCACCTCGGGTCTGGAATATTAGCATGGAATTAAATAAACATTCTACCCAAAGGTTGGCGTTGAAGCTTCTTTGATTACAGGCCTTTTATAAATATGCCGTCGTAAATCCAAGCATAGGCGTCAGCACGGGAAAAAAGTGAGGGGCTAGTCAGTCCTCAACCTGTTGCTAACGCGAACTTTCCTATCTAGAACCAAAAGATGATAGAATTGTCTTTTATTGTTTTCCTCGCTGGCTGGCTGCAAAATTGTCACATTTTCCGAAATTTTACTAAAATCAGGAAGGATTTTATGCAAATTTGGGTGGAGGAGGCTGGGCTTTTCGACGCATATGAAGCAAAGGTTGTTTAATAAATCCTGGGAAGGGTACATATCGTGTAATTAGGGAGAGGTGGCATAGAAGGTTTCACAGGAGCAAGGTCTCTGTCGGATTAAGCAATATTGCGCCGTAGTATGACAACTTTAGTGATATCGTCTCATTTTCTAGGCGTAATTTTGGACATATGGATGATTTTATAGCAAATAAATCAGCATAGCAGAGATTAATTCTATAGGCAAAGTATTCTGACTTCATACCCTGTTCCAGCACCCTTTTTCATTGACTGGCTTCCAGAAACATTCCCACAAGTGCAGAGAACAATTTAGAGGGGCCTGTGAAGTCCCGAGAGAGCGGCTCGCATGTGACGGCCATAACTAGGCACCTCACAACGAACCCAAGCGTAAAATAAGCAGCGCCGGACGGTCCGCTACTTGAGCCCGCTACTCCGCTTCTTGCGCAAACTCCAAATGGTAGCGGAAAGTACCGGATTAGCTAGTAGTGGACTTATATTAACCCGCGCCACCGGGGTCGGCCCACCTTCCCCACCGGGGGCCATCGATGGCCCCCTCAACTCCGAAAATATGGGCGTTAGCGCAAATCTGCAAAGTGCAATAGAAAGCTCGCGTAAATTAGAGGCCTGGTAAAGTACATTTGATAGAAAATTGCCAGTACTTTTCCACTATGTGGAACGTAAGGACCTCCCGCCAGTGGTTTGACCTCCAGAGGTCACCCCGTGACCTAATATGACTTGAGGTCACGAAAGGTCAAAAAGTGACCTTGCCGTATATCAAATGAAAGCCAGTGACAAGACAAACACGATGGTGTTTGTTTCACCGCCTAGCTTAATTAGGTCAAAAGTTATTGTCAAAATACTGTTTTGACCTCTGGTGACCTTGGATGACCTTGGAAAAGTCAAAGGACAAATATGACCCCTGGGATCCGTGAAAGGGTGTCTAAAAACGCTGTTCTGAGCAGTCTGAGTATTTGCAATCATTTTTGTGGCTTTTATATCATGAAACAGCTTTTCCCCATGCTTTTCCAATTGGAGAGGTCGCCTCGTGACCTGACCTCAGGGCACGAAATCGAAAAATCCCGGATATACACCTTGTAGACCCTGGAGGGTCATGAAGTGTAGGAAGTTTCAAATTGATCGACTTTGAAATGTAGCTCTTACAGAGCTCTAAAGTTGAAGTGAGGTGACCTTGGTTGACCTCATATGGTGACCTGACCTTGGGTGATCCGGGGTAAAAATTTCAGGGATGATGAAAAATGATGCAGTGAGAGGTAGAGCCCTCAACCGCGGTGCTGCGCCTCGTCGTTTTCTGCTATCCCGGAAAAACCTTAGGGGGCCATCGATGGCCCCCGGTGGGCGAGGGTTAATTAAAGCCGGCTCTTGCTAGCGACAGCCTGTTAAGCCGGCTGTCGCCCAAAGAACCGGGAGATGAAGGTCAAGGGAATGTTTTAGCCATCAGAAAAACAAAAGGAGATTGAATTAATGTGCTGTGTTGCGTGATTTTTGCATATTCCGCAACAAAACCGCTGATATTTTATAGAATATACCTACAGAAAAAGGAGTAGTCTTCCTTGAAATTTAGTTGAAAGTAACAATAAAAAATTGTGGGGATGGGTATGCTTCGTGCATCAGTGACGCCTTCTAATAACACGTAGTGATAGCGCAAAAGCCGAATACGCTTAGCGCTGTCGTGAATTTGA
The DNA here is from genome assembly GCA_034440635.1 of Lepas anatifera. NCBI lineage: Eukaryota > Metazoa > Arthropoda > Thecostraca > Lepadidae > Lepas > Lepas anatifera. Next base: position 425,958 of record JAOTON010000580.1, on the reverse strand, counting down.
AAAAAATAGCGTTGGAATTCGTAGCAGTTTCAGCGAGCTAATATTGTGGAAGTGGCTGTATCGGCTTCAAAAATTTGGTAGTGACACCCACCTGTGAAAATAAGCACCTGGGGTCAGGGATGTGGATTTCTACCTTTTCTTTGGGGCTGTCCGAGCGCTCTCAATGAAACGTGGAAGTAGTGCCAAAATTTTGTCTAAATTGTCGTGTTTTTTAAGTACTTCGAATTGGTTTTATGCAGCTGAACAAACCCATGGAAAGCTAAAACATCTTGTATATTAGACCATCACGTGTTAATGTTGTGGCTATTGATATTGCTTCCGACTAGGGCACACCCAATCATCTAAAAAATATCGCCTTTTTCCAGAACCCAAAGATCCCTTCCCATAGTTTTTAACTGAACCATAAAGCGTAATTTATATTCCGTGCATAAATTACGTGAAAGAAAGCCATCGAAAGCTATTGTCATGGTGTAGTGAACAAAAAGTGCTGAAAAATATCGCGGCACTACAAATTTCCGAAAAGCTGCGGTGTTTCTACACCTGTCTTCGTGAGGGAATGTTTGAGAGAGAATTCAGGCAGCCACCTAATGCATCTCAAAAGAATGACCGCCCTGAGAGGTAGAAGAAAACTTTGTCAATTTATAATACCAATATGCAACATTTTTCGACGAAACTGACCACAAATTACCCGTCTTGATACTCTTTCTAAAAAGTTCCCTGCCATCCTCGATTTCGTGCGCTGAGCTTTCTGCAACCATGCCAGAACCAGCGCCTTAGTCTTGTGTCCGTTTGACCTCGCACAGGGACACAGGTGTGATTTCACGTGTTCAGTCAGCGATCCTCCACTCGGTCCGCCAGGCGGCGCGGCGTTGCCGGCCGGCCAGCCAGCTGCGGGCTGGCGCCCTGCCACCAAACCGCCCCCTCCCCCTCACGGGGAGAGGTGTGAGACCGGGGCCGACAGGTCGGGACCTCATGCACCAGATACCGACACCCCGCCCGCGCGCAGCAACGACGAAGTCCGAGGCGCCTCATCTCTGCTGAGTTTTTGTTCGGGAATAAACCGATGGCTAATGAGCTCCCCATGAAGTGCAGACTAGTGGCGGATGCAAGGGGGCTAATGAGGGCTCAATCCCACCCCGAAATGTCAGAGCGCCTATAGTACATGTGCAGCCGGAGGCTGATGCAATGGCGGGAGAGACTCGAAACCCTTAACCTCCTCCCCCCGAAATTAAGTATTGAATTTGCCACTGGATATATCATCTGACCAAAAACTTACCGTTCGCGGAGAAAAAATGTTAAAATTCACCCTGGTCAACCTCGACCTCCCCGCGTAGCCACGTGAGATGAGGTGCCCGTTGGTAACCATGGCAACATGACGCAATGCTCACGCCAGGTGGAGCGGACCAAGATACCTTTACTTAAAGGTACGTTCAAGAGGGATTCCTCCACGCCCCAATGACGTCTCCCGGGCGTAGAGGAATTCCTTCACCATTGAGCCGTGTGTTAAACTGCTGCTAATGGCACTTCCTGTATACGAATTTATGAGAATACACAGTAATCAAGTTTATCCCAAATTCAATCGATAAACATTTTATTTTCGATTCTGGGCCTCTTTTTCCACAATTTTGGATATTTTACCATTTCATTTTCCCATGATATATGCTACGAGGTGTGACGTCACATCCGGTGGTCTGCGCTTGCTGTTGGAGGGGGCTGGAGCGGACAAGGCAAGCGGACCTCAGCCTTCTTAAAACTAGGTGCTGGGCGTGAACTTTGTCCTCAAGTTTCTGTGTTTAACGTGCTTCGCTGACTAGTTTGAAATGTGAAATATGTTGTAATATGTCAAGCTATAGCGAAAATTTATATAAACTTTGTATCCTAATACTAGCCGTTCTTAGCTAAAAATGCTTCATTTGTGTTAGTATTCGTTTATGGCGCAAATGAACCGAGTTAAAATAGCATAAAATGTCACCAAGTCACATTTCGCCAATGTGGACACGTTTTAACTAAACCAAAGGAAATAAAGCGCACACCGATTATTGGGCTTATGATATTTTCAGCTCAAATTAAGCCGAATTCAACCAAAAATGACCCTAAACGACTCCTGTTTGGAATTGCACCAAAGTGACACTTTCTCTTGTAGGGTTGAGGCCTTTTAAAAATGATTACTTATTGGGAAATAGTGGGGCAAATCGTTTTAATGGGCGCCAATGTCTGGATGAGGGGCGGCCAAATAGTCAAATGGTGGTCTGAAGCCGGTAACGAACGCGCGGCAAGCAACAGAAGACGCCGAAAGACATTCATGTCTTGCACCCTGGTGCAGCTGCCTTGCTCACCTTAAAAAAAACAATTTAAAGCGCCTGAATTGAGCAGATCCTGCATTTAAGGACAACGTCGGTGCTCGACATGAGCGGCAAATGTTTGAACCTATGTAACACGAATCTATTCCGGTATGCCGACTAGAACTGGGTTTTTGATTCGGCTCTACCTAGAGATGTCAAATGGATTGCGCCATCGACGTCGTCTGCCCGAAGCAGCCAAAATTAACCACCCTTTTACGCTTCCATCCCATGTCTATGCCAAGTGCCAAGAGCCAAACACTGCTGCCAACCGGGTGGACATTTTCAGTCACGGGATCGTGGCAAGGACGTCTCATGACCTGAAAGTGTGCTCTGATCTCAAGCATGATAGCGTAACCCCAGGGGGGCAGTGGGTCAAGGGACAGTCTTATTTGTTTTGGCCCCATCTCGCTGGGTTGGCCTTGACCCTTGCGACGTTTCAAAAGCCATTCGAACTGCGACGATGCCTGCATAAGTCTGCACTACTCTCTAACCTGAAAAAACCGGCAGACGTCAGAATAGATAGCTAGCCTGCCACGACCATCGGAGACAAATTCGTCAAACGTCAACGTGTACCGGAAACGAACAATAGTCTTCGGATCCTTGACCTCAGTAGCGCTACTTTTCATGTATTTTAATAAAATTGAATTTCCCATGCATTGGCGAGGCTCGAGCCCCACTAATGCTCGGAAAAGACCCACCACTGAGCCGCTGAGTCCCACCAATCCAGAAGGCCGAGACTATGATTCCAGCGCTCAGAATCACAGGTCCCTGTTTCGTCAACCAGGTCCCCACGCCAGTCGCACACTGCCTTTTGGCCAACTAGGCCCCTGATACACATTCAGAGCTACCATTTAGTAATTGTGGGCCTGCACTGGCACTGCCGGGTCCCCATGGGCCCAACCGGACTCCCTGCCATAGTTACGGGCCTCCATGACACAACGAGAGTCCTTATAATAATCACGGGTTCCCCTCTGGTCTCACCGGCCACCCACGTATTTACCTCGGTGAACGCAACCGGGCTCTTCCATGATCTCGGGACCCTTATGTCCACAGCCAAGCACTTATCATAATTACGGGCCCCTTGTGGCCACAGCCGGACCTCCTGCCGTAATCGCAGAGCCCCGTAGCCATAACGGAGCCAATGCCATAATTCTGGTTTCCTGGAGCCCAACCGGCCTCCTATGTAAATCACGATTCTTTTTTGTCTCAGCCGGATTCCTTACAATAATATCGGGCCCATTACGGCCCAACCGAGACTCATTGCATATTTTAGAGTCCCCTGTGGGAGCAAACCGGCCCCTATGATAAGTGTGGTGCCACTAGTGTCCAGCCGACACCGTACCATAATCATGACCTCTCCGTGGCCTCGGTATGGCTCCCTGCCATAATCGCGGGCCCCCGTGGAAGCAGCTGAACGTTACCCTACGGGGACCCAATCATGCCCCCAGAATAATCTCGGGTTGTCTGTTACTGCAGCTGGGTCTCCGTCAAAGTCGTGGGACCCCCGGCTCACATGGCCCCCTTCCATAATCGAGGGGTCCCCTGTGGCCCCAACTGGGTTCCCTACAATAATTGCGGGCCCTGAGATGCAGCGAGGCTCCGGCCATAATCACGGATCTCTTTTGCCCTAAGTGGTTTATTAAACATTTAGTTGGCCAAGCTATTTCCTATTTGGAAAACAACATTTTTACCAATGTGATGAAGCTAATATAGAGCCTTCTATACCTATTCAGATAGCCATTTCTCCAGGCTACATCAATGGCTATAAAACAACAATAAGTCTAGGTGTGTAACAATAAAACTAGATGTGTTGCAACTTATAGACTCGGATGTAAAAGCGTTACAGGACCAGGAGTCGGAAAAAGGTGCCTTAGTGTCACGAATGGAATTCCAAGCCACAAATGTATGGTCACAGGTGCTGACGTTCGGCACAAAAAGTCGAGCAATTTTCTGGACGCTCTGAACTATTCTCAATCTTAAAATGCGTATTGACGGATGGTGGGTCAATTCTGCACTAACGTGTATCCGAAGCTGAGCAAGACGACACTATTGTAGTTTTGATGGATATCGCGGAAATCGTAAAATTTTTACAACTGTAAATCTTGAGCCTCAAAATATTTTGATCGCCGATTTTTTCGCCACCCCAACATCTAAAGGACATGTTATACCTCTAGACATTGCTAGTCCAATGTCCGACTTTTCCAGAAATGGCGTGTGAGACCGAATACCAAATCAAGCTCTGAAGTTTCTTGGTAACTGAACAGACAGGAACACGACAGGTACACATCTATTGCACGCCTTGTGGGCTAAAGTTTCCCTGTTAAAGAAGGTTCCTATCAGCCTTCATGGACTCTCTTGTGCGTGGGGCCCCTCGAGACCTCCCGCCTCCCACCAATCGAATGCATAAAGCTGCACCCCTGTCTGGCCGAGAGTGCAAAACCTGTTCCAAAACTTCCGGCACAAACATTTTAACCAGCCGTTTATTTCTTTATCAATGCATTAATTAAGTCTCTTGCCTCGGGCAACTGCGAACCTGCGCTGGCAGACAGAAGGGCGACTCTTTGTTTCTAAAAGGGAGTTTAGTGTCATTCGTCCCAGTGTTCCGCGCTCTTCTGCGCCTGAAAAGTCGGTTTCTCGAACGGACCTGGCGCTTCGCCAAGTGTCTTTGTTCCTTAGAGACGTCTAATGAGCGGCATCGCGGGTAGACCTGCGCGTCACAGGAAGGGTTCGGCCTGGGAAGATGCATTTATTTTCACCTCATAGGCGCGGATACGGCCTGTTTGGAATGAGTTTAGTTTTAATAATTCGAAAGCACACTGTTTTGTGATTAGTTGCTAAGATGGTCCCTGGCCTCTCCCCTCGAATCCGGAAATGTAAAAAACACCGAAGATTATATATTCGGGCACAGCCCTTCATCAGAATCGTGGAGTAAATATCAATAATTATCAGTCCTAGTATAGCCAGACCTCGAATTGAGCTTCACACAAAAATGCCTTTTAGAATGAATCGTTAAAAATAAGATTGGATGTCGTGACAACAACGATATCGGTACCTCTAACCTAAAAGTAATGCCGACAATACGACAAACCTAGACCAGTATTTGTGACAGACTTTTCTATTATTTCAGCCAAACACTAGCTTTTGATCAAAAGACTAGGAAAATTATTGTTTTTGATCACGTTATAATTTGACAAAAACGGCTGTTGTTGCCCGTAGTGATTTAAGGCGGGAAAACAATGACTTACATAGTTCGAACTCCTTAAAAACCGCAGTTCATAATTCAATTTCGGAGAAGTGGTAGGTGCATTCCCTTAGGGGTAGTTGGTTGTGGTTGAGTCCCCGCCTGGTGACCTCATCGGCCGGCGAACTTCGTCGGCCGAGGTCTGGCTTCGCGTGTGTGCAGAAAACTAAGGAGTCATTCCCATTTGTTTTCTCCTGACGATCTGCCAGAGTATGGTGCACCAAACGAGACAGTTTCACTCGCCATGGATTGGACGAGTTTAACTGTTTTATGTCCACGTTTCTGTTCAGGTTACCAGCCTGGCAGCTTCATGCACTGGTGAATACACAAGGGGAAATCCATTTGCCCCCCCCAACGCCTCTTCCCGATCATGTAAGCCACAACCTCCTGATTATGCGCAATTTTCTTGGAAAGCGCTAACCTTCTTTCACGATTTGTGCCCTACCCACCCCCCCTCCAAACAACCGGGGTGGTTTTGGCCTATGCCAGGCTATATGGCTATACCGCTATATGGCCTTGCCAGGCTGGTGCACCCCTTAAGCTCAAATAACCAACCAACAACCGGAGTGGTTCCACGACTATGTTCGTGCCCAGCAACAACTCCCACATGGTTGCTTCACCTGCCGGTGGCGTTGAGCGTATTTCGGTGGGGTATCTAGCCGACGTTATGCTCTGTCTTTGGCTGTCGGCACGGCGTCATTGGCACTGCAGTGAGCTGCCTGGGGTGGATTTGCGCAGCGCCCATCCTCGGCGCGCCTCATTTGCCCTCCCGAGGACCTGTCGAGCGCAGCCGCTTCAGAGGTGCGCGGCGGAGCACGAGCCGCGTCAAAGGTGTGCTGTGTCAAGAAGTGTTACTCTGGCCGGGTAGCGCTACTGTATTCCTCAGTGCGGGTTTTATCTTGTCGTATCGGTGTGAATGATTTCTTACTTTTACCGGCGCTCTGCTGAGGGTATCACATCAACCCTGCGCATTGGAGTGAATTGGAGCATATCTCTGTGAAGCTGCTGCTGGCGCTGGCCTCGTCTTTTCACGTCGGATGCGTGAGACTCCAGTGCGTTGATCACCCGTGAACACATCTTCAGTGGCTGTAACCCATCTATAATTATCCCCAGCGTGGGACAGACCAGGTACTCGGCATCACACACGCGCTCTGGGCTGTTGCAGTCGGCGTCCGATCGCTGCCTCCAACCACACCGTGCACGTCACACACTGCAGTCGCCACCTGGCGTTGTGTGAGCTGTGCGGGGAGCCAGTGCCGCGTACTGAGATGGAGGAGCACAGGCGTAGTCTGCACACCAAGCTGGAATGTACCCTCTGCGGCCAGCCAGTCTTCGCCGGACTCATGGACAACCACAAGGTGAGTGGAAGGGTTTCTCTCTCTCTCTCTCCTCCCTCTCTCTCCCTGTCTCTCTCTCTCTCTCCTCTCTCTCTCTCCTCTCTCTCTCTCTCTCTCTCTCTCTCTCTCTCTCTCTCGCTCTCTCGCTTTCTCTCTCTCTCTCTCTCTCTCTCTCTCTCTCTCTCTCTCTCTCTCTCTCTCTCTCTCTCAGGAGGGCGTCTGCCCAGGTCGGGCTATGACCTGATCCTGTGCTCTCAGGAGGACGCCTGCCCAGGTCGGGCTGTGACCTGCCCCTACTGCGAGCTCAGCATGCCATATTCTTCGCTGGAGGAGCATGAGAGCTACTGCGGCTCCCGCACAGAGGTCTGCCCTGCCTGTCACGTCCGTGTCATGTACAGGCACTGGCCGCTACACGTCGAGTCCGGTCATACCCTGACCCGTCCTGAGCGGCCGCCGTCCCCGCCCAAAGGTTAGTCCAGGTCACACCCTGAGCCGCCACCTTCCCCGCCCAAAGGTTTGTCCAGGTTACGGCCAAAGCTGAACTTTTAGGTAAGTTCCACTTTATGTGCGTGACGAATCAAGCTAAACGTCAGCTAAGTGCAGATCAACTGTTGCCGGCTTGGTGATTGATTTAAAACGTGTTTATGTGCATCTTGCTTACCAACACAAAAATCCTTTAACCTGAAGGAAAATTTACCAGCGCACTATCCGAGCTGTCTTTACACGGAAATGCACAGACGGGGCACGTCTAGGACGCGATACCAACGATGGGCCGTCTGTGCCGGAAGAAGGATTGTGATCGGAGTTTCCGCGAGTAAATTCAGCATCTTCGAAAATTACACGTGTCTGTTTAGCATCATTTGGTTGACTGGTCTCACGGAACAACTTTCTTTATACAAATCAATGCTGCTGAGTCAATAGCTTTGCACCAGAGTCGATTCCGATTCCGACCCCAGCCTGACAAGAACGTCTCCGACTCTGACTCCGACTCCAGCTCCGGCTTTTTCGGTTCTGAACGTATTTCCACCCTGTCATGGGTCATAAGTCCTGCAGCGTAATTCCCTGAGTCAGATCTTTAAACGTTCTGGAGCGCAACGAGAATCGCCATACCTCCTCCGATAAAACGTGATATGTGCTGATTGCAGCTCTTAAAACTTCGCACATATTTTGGAAATGACGCCAAACATGGTCTGAATATTCAATAAATCTGTGAGCACCTCTTAAAGTGAGCAGACTCGCGTAAGAGACTTTGGTAATGCGGACTCTCGCAGCGGGAAACACCTTTCGTTGCTTTATACTATAGGGATTTAGCAGCTGACTTGAAAACAGCAAGGCAGCAAAAACGTACGCTTTCAGGAACTGATAAATTGTGTATTTTGCTGGAATTTTAACGGTTTTACTCGGTTTGCTTCGTCAAGACCTTTCAAAAGTGGTAATACTTTACATATTTACGACTTTGATAAGTTTTGAAGTCTGGGCGAGAGCTGATGATGAGTGTAAATGTTCCGGCCCTGAATCAGAAATTAAAAAACTAAGATTATAATCGGGCACCCCTTCATCAGAATGGGAGTAAATACAATAATTCAGTCGAAGCAGACCGAATGCTATATATTCGAGGTCGGGAGGAATATATTCGAGGTCGAGGAATGGCTAGTATGAGGTCTGGCTATACAGGACGAGAATTATTGATATTACTCCACGATTGATGAAGGGCGTGCCCAATATATAATCCAGTGTTCAGTGTTTACATTTGGATTCGAGGGAGAGGTCAGGGAACATCAACAACTCATATTTACGACTTTTAAACTGGCACCCCAAATGTGAAAACGGTAGGATTAGGGCTGTATAAAACCGAAATCCGTTAATATAACCGCATTTTTCACAATTTTAGGCAATATTTTTTGTTCAGCATGTTCTAATGGGTGAAAACATTGCTGACCTGAAACGGTTCTCGAAATTTTGTATTATCTTCCAAGTGAGAGTTGCACATACGCCACTCACTTCACGCGTGATCACCCGCGACCAGCCCAGACTCCGACGTCGGCCTAGAGTAGGTGTAGGCGAAATTTCATTAATTTTGATTTCGGTCAAGGCTGTTGACTCCGATCGACTCTGACTCCGAGTTGGCGGCCCTGGTCCAGAGTCACTGCATCACATCTGTGAGAACCAACCAATAGCATCCAAATGAACTGTGCACTCCATAGAGAAAGGTGACAGAAATGCTCCTGGTCCGTCTGCACTCAACTGCGTTCCGCCTTCATTTGCCTGCTCCCCAGGTACGAAAATGGCGCCAATCCCAAAATAGCCAATGGGATCACTGCTCATTTGCAGGAGGCCTGAGCTGCCTCGTCATGTTGCGCCACAAGAGGACTTATTCTGGGCAATAAGAACACTATTCAACACGCTTCTGTGTTTTATTCTCCAAACCCATGTACATTTTTCTAAAGGCATCATCATAAATTTCTGGAGAATGCCAAATTTCCTCAAATTAAACGCATGAGTAAAGTATGTGTATTACATAATGACGAGGGAATTATTCCCCGCGCTGTTTGCGACGGCAGACTTCTACCACCTTCCAGACAGCGGCTGAGGTGTGGGTGAACTCTGGGTGTCTTGTGCGCTGGATAACCGCTGGCTTGTTTGTCCGCTGCTAATCGGGTGCATGGCTCACAGCTGGATCTGACAGACGGGCCGCCCGGCCCGCCGCCTGGGAGCACAGCTTGTACGACGATGACCACGCGCTTGATGAAAGGCTAGCCTCCTTCGTGCGAAAGCCCGTGGATGAGATAGTGGAGGACACGATGGAAACGTGGCGCAAGCGGAGAGGGCTGCGTAGATTCGAGGGTCAGCGCCCAATGCACGTACAAACTTTTGCCTGCACTCACCTCGTGACGTAACCTCCGTTTTGTGAAGTGCTCAGCAGACTTCCCGCTGAGATTTTAAAGGGACCCTAAATAAATCGCATGAAGAGTGCGAAAAGCTTAATGCAGCGAGCTAAATCGTGTTCCTCACTGTACCGGGTTTGTATTATACTTGGGATTCCTTCCTACTTTTAACACCCTACATGATGTAGTGGATGGAATGCATGATGCTAAAAGTGTATGTCCAAAACAAATTACGAGTTTAACACTCGTATAACACTCGAAGTAGCCACTCGTCATCATTTAAAAAAGTATACCTATATTCGATTGTAACGGTCATGCCCACTGAAGGGGCCAGCATGTTTCCTCAACCAATCCCCCCCTATCTCTCGATACAAGCATTCAGTTCGTATACAGCCAAACAATTTGGTTGCGGCAATCACGTTCATTAAAGCTGCAAACCAGTAAAAACGGTTACCCAGGCAGAGCATGCCACGGGTTGCACTAAACATAATATTTTCGTGTTATCTATGTTTTGCATATTTTTACGCTAAATGTATGTTTACGCTGGGTGTTTATGCTAAATATATACCTAGCCCAATACCCAGCGACACCAAGAAAAAAGGAGCCAATCCTAGGGCAGTGGTGGATCTATACCCACTGATTCTAGCAGGCCAGTGGATTTTCTCTGACCCTGGGACACGTACCCACGTATCTGCTAAGTGAAACATCTTCTTTTCTGTGTATGAAAGCGAACACCAGTGATTAGCTAAAAAGAAACAGTGCTTAGAGAAAACACCGATCAGCGGGTGCCATCGCATATAAACAACAAAAAATCACCAAGTGTGTTCTAAACCGATGAAACCTTCAGTTCGATGCAATTGCACTGAATTCTATCTCGATTTCTTGGGTATCCTCACTTTTATTCTCGAATCGCAACAGCCTGTATCGAGCAGATTTGGGTCCTAATCATTTTTCAAAATGTTTTGGCCACTGACGGTGCTGGAAAATGAATCCAGACGCTGGGATTTCTAGCACGTACCACAGCGATTAATCCCAAAGAGTCACTCGACATGTAAGCTAGCGCTCTGGCAGCTTTGTCCTGATTCACCGATTCCTTGAAATGAGCTCTGACTGCTGAGGGAAACAGGCCTGGATCTGGCCAGAGTCTGAGGCTGCTGACCCACCTATCCCACGCAGGTTGTGGGAAAGGGGGAGGGGGTGAGTCGTCGTCAGCAGAAATAACCCAGCTCCCACTGACCAGCCAAGAACGCAGTCAAAGTGCATTTACACGGGAGTACAAGCAGAGAACAATGACGCAAGAGTGAGACAGCTCCCGGAAAAAGTGGCGTGCCTTGGGAAAAGAAGAGATCGGAAAATACCAAATTGTGACGGTCTTGAATCGTATTTCGATAGCTCCATCATCGAGACTAGATAATGAGGGAGTGATATATTGAAGATGTGTGCCTCCCCCTCCCTCTGCTTCCCTGTGGCGCGGACGTCTCCTCTGTCGGTTGACTTAAGATTGGAAAATGAAACTAGCCGTGTCTTGTTCACTCTACGAGTGAGACAATAATACAAGCCACTGAGCGCCGACAGAGTGCTGTTTTATCGTCATTCGATGCAGAATTATCAGGTCGTCGACAACAGCCCCAATTACTTGCCTGTGTAGGTACCACCGGCGGGGAATATAAAGAGTGCCATAATGCACGATATTCGGTTGTGCAGTTGCTAGCGCATTAGTTTTCCACATCGCTGACCCAGGTTCAAGGCCCGGCGGATTTTCTGAACGAGGAACAGTTTGACTCCCCGAAAAACCTTTAAACAGGGAAAGAGTCGATTCGTTGATAAGCCTGGAAGGCGTTTTTGTCGCACACGCCCACAACTAATCGCACGTCATCGGACACGTGGAGCTGACAGTGAAACACTGGATACTTGTAAGTAACCTCTAAAACCTAAAATGTGATTATAAGGAAAATTACCAGTGCAATAGCTCCCTTTATCCCCTGGCAGAATCGTTAAAGGGAATGTGGTACCTTGGTCGAATCCTGGAATTTAGTGAAATTTGGCGTACTTTTAGTCAAAAATAATGAAACCACTCATGATTTCTCCGAAAAATGTACAATAAGCTCATTATTTTGTTTTTTTAAATACTCCTCTAGAAAAAGAAATAAATATCAGCCTGTGGATGATGTCACGATCTGGCAACCACTACCATACTTGAAACGCTTCAAGGGCTTGGATTGGCTGATGCTCATTGTGACGTCAGCATATGTCGTCACACCAGCAGCTCACAACAATGGCCGCCCGGCGACGGGCTGATGGGGGGCTGGTGTCAGGTAGGTCTTAGCTTTTTTCTACGGAAATATCGAGTTCCAAGACAAATGAAATATGGAGTACCGGGATTTCCGACTTCCTTTACAACTTGGCTATCTCAGTTAAAATCACGTTGTAAAGGTGCCACGTTCCCTTTAATGTCCAAATTCATTTACTGCAGTGTTTCTAAGCTTAAACTCGCCTCGAACATGTGAAACTTAAAACTACACCGTTATCAGTTCAAATTTTGTAGCTATTTTTGTCTGTGCCAGATCAGCCATGAGGCGATTCTCTTCAGAGCACCCCTGCGCGCATGTCCGACTTCAGTTTTGACCGCTGACCTGCGCGTGGACCGTGTTGCAGACGACTGTTTCGAGCAGGCTATGCTGATGGCAATCGAGCTATCGAAGACGTCGGCGGCGGCGGCCTCCGAACCTGCCGTCAGCTGCCCCCACTGCAGCCTCAGTCTGCCCGCCGACCAGCTCCAACTTCACCAGGTCAGGCGCCTTCAGCGATAGTGCCCCGGGCACTCCAGACGGTGCCCAGCAGCTGGGTGGCGACCGGAGGGGGAGGAATGGCGTTTTCAGAAAACTGGGCCAATTGTAACACATTTCAAAAATTCGCCAATGATTTTTTATCAACAGAGTTAAATGTTTTATTCCTTTTGTAGATACAACAACAAAAAATATCGGCTTGGCTTGTACAAAATGAAACAATTCAAGAGGAAATATTGAGAGCTTAACACCGTGATTAGAGTTTGAACACGTCCTGCACACACATGCTTGGTTTGGCTTGGTTTATTTTCCGATCATCAACGGCCTTGTGCATCCCAGTGACAGATGGAGTCGTTTCAGTGAAAGAGTGTCGCAACTGACTCCGACCGCGAGGTGAATTGCAACCTGACGTTGTTTCTTAAACTGAAAAATGTACCCCATAAGAGCCCACCAGCCCCAATTCCTTACCACATGCCCTGAGGCAGATCAAGGCCATCATGGGTCAAATTTCATATCGCTCTAACCACAATCGTAAGCCAAGTACAATCCTGTCAAAATGAATTGGGTTTCTCCACTCGGTGAGAAGAAACAAACACTATTCAAATTATACTGGTCAACAAAATTTAACTTTTGTCATGGATGCAATACAGAATAGTCCTGTTTGTAAGGTAATTTGTGGCGCTGAACAGGAATCTGGCAGCAGAAATGGCGAATCAGATCAAAATTTTGAGATCCAGTATGTTTGTGTGTCGTCTTTGTACAAGCTTACTTGGCATCAATGACATTGACAGTGCAAAACCCAAAAGGCGTAGGAAAATGAACGTTTGGGTGTCTGTGTAGAGTAGGGTATTCTACCCCACAACCGATTTTCATAGACTTAGGTCAATATATTCAAGGTAGACGAGGCCATATAGGTCAAATTCTGTCTGTGTACGGTAGCCATTGGGAAATGCCGTGATTATGCGATGGGAAACCGGATATGGAGATAAAGTGACCTAAAGTATAGGAGGAAAGGTCTGAGGCAATGTTCTCCGAAATTTTTAGGTTAAGGTTGGTCAAGGCCATTGACCTTTGACGTCAAAATATTACATCTTGCCTAGAACGTATACTGCAACTAGCACTATGGCAACCATCGGGCGAGAAATCATGTTTGACCTTGACCTATGACCCTTTCCTTGAACCTGCGACCTTGAGCTAAACACTGGGTGACCTAGCATATGACGTCATAACATACTGTACGTCATATTAAGCGACGTTATCCGACCGAAGGCACTAGGGTCAATGACCTTGAAATGGTGGTATGACCTTGACCTGTGACTTTTTACTTGGACTTGACCTTCAAGGGAGGTGACTCTGACAAAATCCTCATCATATAATGTTGCGACATCACCACTTGGTCTACAATACCGGCGAGCTTGTACAACCGTGCGCAAGCTATGTTCATGCACTTGAATGCCAGGTAGTCTTCCGTTGCAATAAATTCACATGTAAAGTGTAAGCTGCATTGTCTGAGAGCAGATAATCCGGGTTCTCGACATCATTGATCTAGATTTTTCAACAAAAGGCTAGGCTCATGACTGTGTGTGGAAAGTGTGGGGTCTATACACCAGGTATGCTCTGGGCAAGAAACCAGGTCCGACGGCAAAAAACAGTTACTAAATTTGAAATCAGCGGTATCGAAATAGGTAGAATCAGGTGCTCACGTGCCGGATCCATTTTGGCTGTTGACCAGTGTTATCTATGCATTGATGAAGGATCATATAACAATTGCAGTCCATAATGACACCATCAAGTGCTTTATGAAAATTCCACTGAACACCTACTGCCAAAAGGAAGACATATATGAACAAGGTTGTGGTAGAGAAAGTATGACTCTGATTCTTGACACATAACGTGTTCTTTTCTGGGCGGTCATCTTTTGACGAGTGGACTGGAGCTGTTACTTGTCATTTCAACTGTGGCTCAAGCACTCGTTGAAGCCGACACGTTTCAATGTTTTCTTTTTGAAAAGGAAAACATTAACTGGCATAGAAAACATAAGCTGGCCTGAAACATCCTTCAGATTTGTGTGATCTGTGAAGTTGAGACGAATTTCCTTTCATTGTGTTGGGTTGGCGCAGCGACATAATTATTTCAGTGTTTTTTTATATTTCACCCCTCACCTCGAGCTATTTTAGCGGTCAAAATATCAAACATGCATATCTCAAAAATGATGGCACAAAAATATTCGGTTGCTTATTGAGCTGTTCTTTCTATCTTTACTATTGAACGACGGATTTCTATTTGGGTGACCAAAACCACAAGACGTGAAGAAGAAGTTCTGGCAGGCCGAGGATTAACGATCTGTCAGGGTCAGTCGGTCTGCTGCCAGCCGATAGGTGGAGCCACAGGACAGACGGCAGCTAGAGCCAATGTTTTCAAATGTCCTCGATTTGCGAGATAGACCCTTCCAAGCCGCTGTCGAGTCGTGACATCGATGCGTGTGCATAAATCTCACATGTGCATGGGCGTTAAAGTATGTCGCAGCTCTGCCACATGTCGCAGCTCTAGCTGGCACGTTCAGGCGAGGTGCCGGCTCCACGCAGGCGATGTGTCTTTGTAGTTTCATCCCAGCTGTTGCTGAGGTGCAGACCCGCAGACAGAAGAGCCTTGAACGCACGCCAAGTGGCACCCCACCGCCAAAACGGCTAATTCCCGCCCGTCGCCCAGCTATGGGTGCATGATAATGCATTCGGAGGCTACCAGAAACCAAACAGACCCGTTGGCTGTCATCAAAACGTTTTTATGTTCTCCATTTTGTGTCTAACTTAATGACATCACCCAATTTTGTATGGTTTCATTTTCTTTGTGAAAGACAGAGAGGCACGAACATTTCTACTTTTAAAGAGATTTGGACAAAATATAGAAGATTGCGCATGAATGGAGGACAAGAAATCCTACAGAGTCGAATTTTGCCTTGCCACTTAAATGCTATTATAGAGATGAGTTCCGATACCACCCCCAGCCTTACCATTGCTGTGTATGTTTATGTAAGGATTACATTTGCGCCGGTAGGGATATAACATATTTTTATTGGTGGGGCAGCCAGTTTCTACTCCCAGATAATCCTTCCATACTTTGTTCCAATTTCACAATAGCAACAGATCAAATAATTTCGGCAACTTCCTGAAATAATTATTAATGGCCTGAACGATATCCTGAAACTATTTCACACTCTAACCAAGAAGGGCTTGGCCAAGAAAAATTCAAATTATCACACGTTGGAAATGGTACAACAAGTGGAGACCGGAAAAAGCATTGCGATACGCCTCTGTTCCGTCAGCATCCCACGCCGCTCGGCACGGACACAAATCCCGGCCCCCAAGATAAAGAGGCAGTCGCCGCAGGCCAGGCCCGAGCAGCCTGGCACCACCCAAGATTTACCCTGGCGTTAGAGCCGCGTGGAAGCCGCAACGCCTCACCCATCCCTGGTGCGATAAGAAGAGAGGGAGGGGTAAGAAGAAATGTGAGAACAATTGGTTACCAGGGCTCCTTTCCGGTGAACGAGCCAGCGTGCACCCAGCCCGGACAACGGAGGGGTCAAATAAAAATGACCACGCATGCCGCGCCAGCAATTTTCAAGGCTACGGACAGGGCCAACCTCACCCCCAGGGCAGTTCAGCATGGCAAGCTCACGGCCAACCCTGGCCTGAGGCAAATACCTTTAGCGCCACGTCGGCGACGAATGCGCCACTTAGGCGTGTCCAACTCCCCCTTCGACACACCACCCTGCCCTGAAGCGGAAGGGAGGAGGCGCGAAGCTTCGAGAATGGGGACTGGCTACAGCGACCAGGGCCTCCGGCAAAATCAGAAGTCTTGCCCGGAGAGGTGACGTCACCTGGGTTTTGCCGAGAGATGACGTCACACACGAGAAGGCGTCAGACCAAGCCTCAGGCGGTCACCGCAGAAAAAATATATAAAGGAAGATCACTGTTTGGAAGCTCTCTCTCTCAGCTCTTCACTCTCAGCTCTCAGCTCTCGCACTCTCTGTGACGCGGGCCCAGGCGTTCTCCCTTTGCCGCAACTCTTTACCGGCGGTGCATCTCTACTATCAGCCCTCCTGCCGACTGTAATGTTTCGCCATCATCATCAGCCAAGCACGGGCCACAGCTATAGCATCCATATTCTCACTCAGGTCGGTCCCAGTTATCTGGAAAGGGTTTCGGCTCCAATTTCCCCGGCTGCTTTCACCAACCAAAAATGCGTTATCTCCAAAATAGGCCTAGAACGAAACTCGTAATGGACGGCGGGGCACTGTCAGTTTATTAGACACGTGTGGTACTGGGGATGTTAGTTAGCAGGTATATTCGGGACATGTAAAATGATTGACACCTATCAACTCCAAGGCGCTGGACAGTAGTCTAACCGACTGAAAGAAGGCGTTTCCTTCTCCTGGGTGGAAAAGGGTGAGCCTGACCGTGGTCTCAATAGCCCAAGAAGCCCTTCAAAACCACTGTCTACGAAATTACGATTATGATTGACACCTGTCAACTCCAAGGCGCTGGACAGTAGTCTAACCGACCGAAAGAAGGCGTTTCCTTCTCCTGGGTGGAAAGGGGTGAGACTGGCTGTGGTCTCCCCCTTTTTTTCCCTTTTTTTTTTTTATTTTTTTTTTTTTATTTTTTTTTCCCCTTCCCCCCGGTGGGTGGGGGTCTTTCTCACCCCAAAAAGGGGGTTTTTTTTTCCTGGGTGGAACTCGTTAGCCAAATAAGCCCTTCAGAGCCATTTTTCCGTGAAACGGGGAGTATGATGTACTGTACACTCGACAAATGCAGGTCTCTGGGCAGCGGACGGGCCTAGGGTCCTATGAGGGAACCAGGTCGAGTGATACAAAAAGGGAGCCCGAGGATTTATTATCGTGAGAGTAGCAAGGATGTTGGGCCCCCGGGGTCAACTGAGCAAAGAGGATAAGGGGATTTTAAGGGCCGGATGATACGAGGGCACGAGGATTAGGAAGAAGGGTAGGCCCAGGAAGTAAGAAGGAAATCAGTTTATAGGAAGTGAGGACTGGAGGATTTTAAGGGCCAGAGGATACTGGGGTATAAGGATAAAGGAATTGGGGGCCCAGAGGATGAGGATACAAGGTTTTAAGGTCGAGTGGAAATTTAAGCATGGGAGAGTTGGAGACATTGACCCGGGTAACGCGTGCACAAATACGGCAAAAGTGGAAAGAACAGAATAGGTAAGAAAACCTACATTTTTGCCAGACCAGTCTAGAATGATAACAAGAGCGTGGGGAAAGTATGTTCTCTATGTTTTGCCGGACTTTTAGGGAACAGTATCAGTACCCGAGTTTGGTTGATGTTGTAAGCCCGACCGGTAGGCATCGTCAACCTGCAGGGTGAACGGAACATCGACATCCTGATTATACCAAGAACCTAAGGTACAACGACATTGAACGCTTAGATGGTGTCGAGGGGGAATAAATTAGGGCTTTCACAGTTCCAACGCTGGGGAGGAGGGCATGATGCGCGAATGAAGCAGTTGAGAGCATGGATGGACATATGAATGAAATAGTTTTAAGGCTCGACAGGGCTAGTGAAAGAGCCGGATCTAAGCGTTCATGTTGCAAAAGGGATGATATAAATGTTCATCCAGATAAAATCTGAAATAGGACGATTGAGCAAAACCTAAGGGTGTAAACGACGGTATATTTTTCACCATTATCTCGTAACTGATACGGGAGTAGTCTCGAATAAGAAGTGACAACGGGGTCGTGAGAGGTAAGACGATCGTGGTACCGCTCCTATGCGGGAAAGCCTGCGAGTTGAAGTAGGTTCGGAACACAAATAAGCGCATCTTATAACCCACTGATTTGAGATAGTTTAACCCGGAGGGCAAGGTCAACCCCAAAGCCTATAAGGTGACTCAAGCAGCCGGGAGGGGTGGGTCGTTGTAAACCGAATCCAGCCCTTGGACTTGTCGAGTGGCAGCTTGGACTGCTGTAGCTTGTGTGTCTGAGCTTACGAAAGCGGTGCAATACCTTCTTGTTACCTCTCACACTATAAATATTTTTGTGTGTTGCGCCCGCAACATGGGCGACCGGCGGAGACGTGTGCGCACCACCATCAGCGGGACGCGGCACTGCGTATCGCCCGAACGGTGCGCCATCGGCGCGAATCGTCGCGAATCGTCGCCGACCGATGCCGCACGGCCAGCTGACCATCGTGCGCACCCGACCGCCGCCGCCACGGTCGCCCAGCGGCGCTCCCCGTCACATTTACTTACTCTGGAAGTATTCTTCCTGGAAAAAACTTACCTGAAAACTGGGCGTGTGTAATTCAAGCTCTTTCAAGGATAGATATTGCGATTGGTTGGTGAACAAGGACGTTTTTATATTGCTTATACTCACATGATATTGAAATAACGGTTGGATTATTGGCTTCACAAACCAATGATCATGTATCTATACTGTGATGAACCCGATAACCATTGTTGGTAAAATCTGTATCAGGCTGTTAAGTCTGGTTCTTCACTTCTCGCGGACTCTAAATGGTATCGAAGTAGCGGTGGCAGATTCTATAATAAAAAGAAGTGGAGCGGCGGATAGCGGACCCAAAAGAATTCAAAACCACTGCCGCTCCCGACAGCCTGTTAAGGGGGCCACCACCCCAAAATTATAAGATGCGATAGCGATAATTATTGTGTTCGGAAAAGAAAAGACAGAACAAGTGTTTTTGTTGTGTGACTTTGTTTACATATCTTACAATACAACTGCAACTCTGTAGGGTAATAGAGAGATAAGCAGTACTTTATTTATCAAAAATAGCAAAGAAAAGCATTTCTGGAAATGCTCTTCAGTAGAGTTTTATGATAAAAAGCAGCGTTAACAGAGCATGAGAGGGCAATTTAGTGATTTTTAAAAAGTAGCGCTTCTAACTAGTGGTGTCGGCTTCCGCTAGCGAAGGTAGCGGAAGTAGTGGTAGCGCCTTAAAACAAAATTTGTAGCGGCGCCCACCTCTGATGCAAATATAGGCGGAAATAAACTTGTCATTGTTTCCATGTCATATTCTAACCACAGGAAGACAACAGCAGTCCCCTTCCCTGCGCCGCACCTGTCTTCAGGCTGGAGAAGCAGACGATGTTTGTGATGCGGCTGGTTAACAAATAGAACGGCAGAATGCGTGCCAAATCGTGCGTCTGTCGCGATAGCGTTTGGCGTGCAGCTCTGAAAAATTGACACCCGTGCCAAAGCTCTCGGGCAGGCCGAAGTTCCAAACAGGGTGTAGATCTGAAGTCACCCCAGATCACCTGTTTAATCTTATCTAAGATGTCGATGGAATAAGCCGAGATATTGATACTCCACCCGATCTAATCCAAACCACGGCCAACGGGCCAAGTCGTTTCTTTTTATTATTGAGATTTTCAGCCGTTGGTCTTGGCTCAGGGTGAAGGTTGGGCGGGGAGGAGCTGGAGGGTGGATCCATAAGCCCGTTCAGCAAGAGTTTTGTGCACCAATCAGCGGCCGGTTGCCCGTCACAGGTTGAGCGCAGTTAGAGGTTTACGGGCATGCCCTTTGCCAAAAAGCAAGCGGCAGCTAATATTTTAATGGAATAAAGTAAGTCCCACACAAACAAGGATACACATTACTTTCGGAGGAGAGGTAGAGGTGCTGCACAAAGGTGGAACGGGCATAGCGTCTAGCTCGTGAGCCACAGACACCGGCTGCTGGCTCCCTGGATCTTTGCAAGTGGCAGATCATGGGGGGGGCTAGGGGGCTCAAGCCACCCCCACCCCCCCCAAATGTCAGAGCCCCTATAGTGAATAAATACACGAGGGGATGCCCGAGGTACTGGCGGGTGAGGCTCGAGCCCCCTAGCCCCCAAATGAATTCCAGGATCCGACACTATAATCGCATATGCGGCAGCCAGTTCAGCAGGGCGAGGGCTGAACGACGCCTTGAGAGCTTAGCAGCAGGTGTGTCGTTAAAGCAATATGCCACTTTGTCGAAATTCTAAAAAGGGTAATCTATGGACAAACTAGGTCTGAAAATCAGGAAACCATATTTTGCTTCCACCTTCAGTTGCTCAAAACAAAGATATCGCCTCTTGTCTTACTACACTGGGATGACACAAGCATCGCGTGTAATCACGAATCTGGCAGCTTGCGGCGGCTTGCGACATGTAAGGTTGTGTTGGCATGCTATTTGTTAACACTTATCACATGGCATGCGCTGTCATATGGAAATGGGTTCTTTCATGGTTTGAAATAAGGTAAGAAGCCTGCTGACTTTGAACTTTGAAGCGTGTGGAAATTGTGTACAGGGAGCTTTGGGCGAAATGAAATATGTCACTAGATGATTCTCGACACGCTCTACAAAACTGTTATCTCAGTTAAAAAGAAACATTTCAAACGTGGGACACTCCCTTCAAACCCCAAACCATTGGTATTGCACCAACTACAGACAATGGACAATGGAGAACTGACAAGAGATAATTTAGCAAGTAACTTAGCGTACCGTGCAAGACTTCAAAAGCTTGAAAAACATTATTACAGGAACCGAAAATATTACCCGTTTTACTTGATGTTAAAATGTTACCCGCTTTACCTACAAACTGTTTTCCAATTTTATCTCAAATGAAGACTACCAGTAGGGCTAAATCGTGAATTCTTGGTCACCGAGCAGCCACAGCCGCAGTTTAGACTCGTGTAGGAAGGGGAGAGGAAGCGTGAAAGTGGCGCGTTCAGAAAGTACTAGGTATGCTCGTGAAGGGCTGCTGCTCCGTAACAAGTGAGTTCTGAGAGAAACAAAACATAAAGCTGGACTTTTTTGTGCATGGTCTGTGGAATTTATTGCTCAACCCTTATCCCAGGAAGATCCTATATTTCCTTTGACGTGGTATTCATCGAAGTTACCCATGGCTTGTGATTTTGCGACGTTGCTATTCTTATCCAGTTGTGAACCCATGAGGTTTGAAGTTTGGCGAAATTTACTCATTTTTGGAGACAAACACGTGAGGCTGCAACGGTTAGATTTCCTCTGCTATTCCCCTGAAATTCTCCCCCTGAAATATTTTGGCTGTAAAGGAAATATAGCACCTCATCAATCGGCTCTCAACTGAGATTGCTACCAGAGAGAGCATAGGCGGATCCAGGATTGCCGATCGGGGGGGCACCTTCCCGGGGGGCGCCATCCGGACCGGGGGGGGGGCCATCCGGACCAGGGTGGCGCCACTTATGACCGGCAAAAGCTATCAGGTGGGCGCCAAATCCTATCGGTGGGCGTAGACTTTCGCATCCTGGGGGGGGTGGGAAGCGACATTTCAGGGGGGCGCCATCGACCTTTCAGGGGGCGCCGAGGGTCGATCGGGGGGGCACGTGCCCCCCCTGCCCCCTGGATCCGCCTATGAGAGAGAGCATAGCGGAAATACCTCTAATTGATATTTAATTTGTTCCCCAACTCCCCATTTGTAGGGAAATAGCGCGTGTTTAGAGCAGAGAGCGACCCCGCCGCGGCCCCGCCATCGCTGCATGGCCGCCGACAGCTGTAGGATCGGTGGGAGGCGGGGCTTTGTACCTATCTGTCCGCTATAAGAAGTATAGTCGTGGGCAGGGGAGGAAAAAGGTCAAACCTGTCACAAACCAGAACTCAAATGGCCAACACTGTCGCAACTAGGATACGTTGCATGATGGCACAACACAACATACAAAGCTTAGTAAATCAGTCATGAACGTAGGGATGGATACTGCATTTTAGGAATTTAGGTAAATCTTCCCAAAACCGTACAAAGAGTGCAGATCAACCATGCAACGGACAACCTATTTTATTTTCTGGTGGTCAGTTGTGTTTTGCAAAAAAAAATTGTCCTGAACCTTGTCAGATTTCAGAACAGACATGGGTGATGGTAGCCATTATTGGGTATATAATTGTTTTTGGGAATGTTGATCAATGAGTCTATTACGTGATATGAATATTAGAACAATAGATTGAAGCGACTTTCACCTATGCCTTTTGAAAAAATTTTTGGATATGAGTTCACTTGACCTGGCCTGACGACATGACCTGAAATAACTCAAGCTTGAATTTGTTTACAAAGTTGTGTAATCGATCAAGGATGGGGTGTGCCGAGCAGGGGCGTAGCCAGGGGGGGGGCGCCAGGGACAGCTGCCCCCCCTGAGGGCCCGAAGGTCCCTCCTGAGGACACGATTCTGTAACAAGCAGGGCCATTTTTCCCCATCAGGGCCCTTTTGGCGCTGTTGCAGGGGCCATTTTCGGGGCGCCGCCCCCACTCCTGAGCGAAATCCTGGCTACGCCCCTGGTCCCGAGCACAGGATGCTTCGCGCTGCCGTTTTCTGGCACCGTTGGAAATTCTGAGGCTCAAACACCCCCACAGATGGCTTACGTTAGGCTACGAAATAATTTTTCCGTAGCGGTATCCTGGGCAACGATAACGTAGTGAAGCCCAGTGCTGTGCGTAACGTACTGTCCCAATTTCCGGGTATACCGTAACGTACTACGAAAGTCTTTTGGTAAACATAATTAAAACAAAAAATCTGCATTCAATAATCAGCAGCCTTCCTTTTCTGACAGCAGATATCTAGTTTGCATCATGTCACTGCAGGTGCTTGATGGATGAAGTGGAATGAACTGCGCCCGACTTTGGGATGCAGGTACTGGTACTCACACTCCGTCCGCTTCGCCCACTGGGTATTGATATAAAAAACACATCCCGGACACCGCATTTTTCCTCGTATAGAGCCTTCTGCACTAAGCGCACAATAAAGTATCCAAACCGGCAGCTAATTGTAAGTGACGCCCGTTGATGCCGCCGGACAGGAAGAGCACTTTAACTTCCGCGCTGCGTTTTCAGGTTTGCGACGGGCAAATTATTCGGGATATTGCGATCTGTTAAAAAATAAGCTTCCTGCACAATGGCCAAGAATATATTTAATGTTATAAGGCCGTCAAAAACATTCGACTCCCGTTAGCTTCTTTTTGCACTTATTCTATACGCTCACCTTTATTTTCCTGTCTAAACACATCCCTGTCATGTCTAATTATACCTTCCACATGGAATGAATGTCTCTTTCACGTGTTTCCCCCACAGTCTACCAGCATGCGCCGACCAACCACCACCAACCTCCTCACCACTATACACCTAGTACGCTGTTTCGTTCGCCACGCTACCCCTCCCCACCGGTGTTTGAACTCCGCGCCGGTGGCGTGCGACCGTGACCCCCGTCACCTCTGTGCCTCGCGGGCACGCAGCTACTGCTGGATGCCGGCCTCTGATTGGTGCAGGCGCGTTCACGTGCCTTGCGATGAATTCAGGGAAACTGTTTCGATGAAAATGGGAGTGTCGTACATTATGCACATGAAAATTTATCTTGATTGCAATTTTCAGAAATTCTTAGCCGTAATTGTCCCTATTGGATCGATTATCTTCTCTTATCTTCAAGCCTGCTTTCCGGCGCCGACGAAACAGTTGTCAAGGTCGTTCAAGTCAGGAGGGTCCATGCGAGAATCTATTATTGCAGAGGAGCGGAGCCTGCTGCGACGGTGACCGATGGAGGGGAGAGGGGGCGGGTAGGAGTCCGGACTATTTGATTATGGACCTGGTGAGCACTAGCAACACCGAAGTACTGCCGGAAAATATCTGCAATGCAAAAAGGCGCGGTGAATTGATTTCTGTGGAAATGGAAAGTGCTACAAGACTTTAGTAAGACTCAAATCGTCTTCCTTAATGCAGCTATATTATTGTGTGATGCAAAACCTTGAATGAGGTTTGCCCTTTTGCGCAACTGAGGGGCACATCCTCTCACCACCTCCCCCGTCCTATCATGCCAATGACCGAGATATTATGTTAATAATAATACTTGTTGGAGCTTAACGACGCATCTGCTGCAAAGGTTTTTCGTCGCTGTCAACCGTCACCCCGTTGGGAGGGTTTTGACGAGTTATATATTTGGGTTTAAGTCGTCCGTCATTTCCACTTAGAGACAGAAAACTATTTTCATTTGTCTGAACCTCAGCAATGGATCCATATTTTTGCTATAATGAGGTGAAGGTTTACGTTAAGGGGGGGCAAATTACCACCACAAGGGGAGGGGGAGGCTAATGCGCATTATAAGTTACTCTCCTCTAAAAAATCGGCTGTTCTTTCATGGTAGTTATTTCAAAAGTTGTATCAAGAAGTAAGAGGGCCAGTATCCGAGACCCAGCGGGCGTAGCTTTGCGGCTAGATGTTCAAAGCGGGGTCTGCGGTTGACAGTAGAAGAGCGAACAATAATGAAGGACACTCAAAAATGGGGCGCTGTTGTCTGACCCACCTTAAAACCCTGCCCAAGCACTGCGAGGGAGCTGGGGGTACCTGACCCCTCAAAAGCTAAACAAGTGTCATCCCTCAACACGTGTCGCCCATGAATCGAGTCTAAGTTAAATAAAGGAAATTGTACCAGCAGCAATGTCCCAAAAAACGGCACTATGCAGTAAAAGTGAGAGCGACCACCACGCGGGCTGAGAACCAAAAATACCACTTATTACCGCCGAGTGGAGGTGGCAGGCGATTTATAATCATACAGTGTGTGAGCTTAAAATTCATGATCAAGTCTTAAAGACTGTATTGTGATATCGCAGCTGTATAGCTAAAATTCCGTAATACCGTTGTTCATGAAAAATATCGCAGCGTTAATCCGTAGCGTCGTTTTGGCCTAAAACTAAATGTGGGGTAACGTAATTCCGTAACATAGCGTTGCTTAGGACACATAACACCCACCATTGGGGCGAGGATTAAACTCGTCTGGACCAATTTATCTGGTCTCGGACCTCTTATATGTTATTCTGCAGTGGGTTCCTGACTTCGTTTTGGGACCTCTTTGCCGGTGTACACCTATCCCCCCCCAACCGAGAGCGAACAGTCTGGCGCTCTGTATCCACAGTCAAGGCTAGCACGAAAACTTGTGGCTGTAGTTGGTGCACTTATGAGATGCCCGCACGTTGTAATACGCCGTAACGCTGCCAGTATTCGGGGCAGAGTGATGGCCCCCTCGTCAAAAGTGAGGGGGACAAAACATACTCCATCTCCCCACTCTGATAAATTGGGGCCGCGTCCCCTATCTCCCTCTCACGATTTCCTGGCTATCTCAGTGTGAATCCAATTATAAAGTCGTTATATTCTCTTAAATTCCAAACCAGTGAAATTGTTGCCGTTTGCAGGTCTAGGACTACGGATCTATGCAAGTACCGTACCGGCGCTTGAAATATGCTTTACCAATCGACACGCGACATTATCAAACGACACATGACGTATGGGAAATATATAGTACCGTACCGGCGCTTGAAATATGCTTTACCAATCGACACGCGACATTATCAAACGACACATGACGTATGGGAAATATATAATCCATCTCACTCCTGTTCTCCCCCATCAGGACACGTGCCCGGAAAGGACAGCGCACACACGACCACCGTCTACCGCCGCCGCCCCGAAAGTCGGCCCTGCGCCGCTCCCCGCCGAGGCCCCACGCTGGGCGGCCCGACCCGTGCAGGACACGCCCCCTGATGACGACGACGTCATCGCCCTGCCCTGCGAGTTCTGTGACAGCGCGTTCTCGGACAGCGACCTTCTGCGACACCAGGTTAGTTGGTGTCAGGGAGGCAGGAGCACGTGACCTCGCGTCAGATCGAGGCCGGCTGAAAATACGCTAATGTCCTGGCTGGGAAGCACAGCTAGGGTAGAATACCTACGAGGAATTGAGCTGCAGAAAGGTGCGGGTGCGGTCTAAATCCCGTACTTACATTGTCTTGGCTCATGTACAAAGTATTGCCGCCGTTTCAAAGAATGAAATTAATTCAGCTGTCCTGAAGCGTTGTGTTTTGCACTTCTAAGCCCCAATACACCTTCAGCATTGTCGCCAGCATAGATGGGATCAGGGGGAGGGGGTCAGGATGTAGATTTTGGGTCTCCTGTAGAGTTTGTATCACCGTGTTCGTGCTACCTCATCCAGACCCCTCCCTCCCTCTGGGTAAAAACGGCGTATCCAGGCATGACATCCAGATAGGCGGAATAAATTGTTAGCACGGAACTTAATTAACCTTACATGTTTTTGTTACAACAACGAGACGAACCTGAATCATTCAATGTATCAGAGCTTTCTTGAAGTAATAGTCTCGGAAATGTTGTAATTTATTTCCTTGGTACCTATTTGAAAAACCCTTAATACGATCCTATTATTCACTCTGAACTATTTTTACGTTTTTTTGGAGGTCACTTCATTACTGTTTGAATTTGTATCGGTAACGCATGAGCACAGTTATCATTCGAGTTCTCTTTTAATTTTGTCGATATTTATGTCTCTTTGTAAACATTTTGCTGCGCTGAATTTTACGAGTTCTTCACCAAAATGGTTGGAGAGGCTTAGTCTCAGTTGCCCTCTATGACGAACCAGCCCAGCCTCAGTTGGCTGATATGGCAAACCCGCAGGGGTGGACGCAGACCCGAGTTGGGGAGGGGGGGGCAAACCCATGTCTGCTGCCTCTCCTCTTGGGGGGAGGGGATGGGAGCGAATATTTTTTTGCTCTACAGACCTAGTGTAAACACCTTTTTCGGTGCTCGACAGACCGAGTATAAGCTACCTCTCCAAGTACATAATCGCTCTCCTTGGGTGGGAGCGAAGTTTTTTGCTCTACAGACCTAGTGTAAACACCTTTTTTCAACAATTTCTCCGGCATTTGGGGGGGCAAAAGATAGTTTGCCCCCTCCAGCGCTTTGGGAGGGGGCATGGCCGGAATGCCCCCCTGCGTTTGCCAATGCAAGCCCGCATTGATTGGCTCTCGAACATTAAAATTATTGAATAATTGTCTAGGAACTTTGTCTCAATGGCCATACACTTTCCCTCCTCTGCCCTCAAGTAGGAAGACAAAGCGAAAATGGAGTTTCTCTTCAATGTGCATTCGGACTAAACTGGCATCGCCGGAATCATATTAATTTCTCCCATTTTTTTATTTTACGTCAGGTCTGAAATGACATCAGGTACAGCTGTACCTATAGTCGGGCGAACCCTTGCCTCGCTGCGTGTGATTTTTCACCGCTTGGCCGCCTGCAGCTATCCCGAAATCAGTGGCGCTCCGCCAAACGGCCCACGCTAATGTGACGCAATGGGCCTGCTCCTGGCAGGTAAATATAGCCGCCGGCGACGTCCATGGTGGTGGGAAGCGAGGCCGAACGGCCAGCAACTGTCTGTCAGCCGGGAGGGATGTCTGGCAACGTGTTCTGATAGCGTTTTCGGTCATACTGTTTGTCGACCTTTGAACCAGCCGCTGACCGGCTCGAAAGAAAGGCTTGTGAGCTTCGTCGACGGAGCTTGCAGCGAGCGAACTGGTCAGACCACACCGAAACGCAAACTCAACGCTAGCTTTGCACAGGCCCATAGTGCCGGGTTCGCGATCGAGAAAAATGTGCCCCATTATCGCTACTCCTCGATTTTAAATTTGCATTCCGGTTTCGCGATTTCGTGATCGCGGCATATTTATTTGAGTTTGAATTATAATTCCGTGGCCGCTTTTTCCGCGATCACTAATCACCAGGAAAGTTTTTTTCTTGGGAGCAATGATCCATTCACCCACTTGTGATAATATGGGAAATCGGGTGTATTGCCTTCTAAGTAATTTCGCCTCCTAAAGCCAGAGAAAAGTATGACTGGCAGTTGTTTTTGCGCAATTTTATCCAGTTTTGATCTAGACCATACTCTTCCCGTGTTTCAAAGTATTCATACGAGGAATTGTATTTCAGTAAGCTGGAGAAATAAATTCCATGCCTCCGTATTATTTTAACGGATTTATTAAAGTCTCAAATTACGAAAATATCTTTAGATTCGACCTGGCGGCGAATTTTCAAAGCAGGCGTCTTTGAATGCAAGAATCTTACCCATGGGTAAGATTGCCCATGGTAAGAAAGACGTATGGACATAGATGTCAGCATGTCAGCATTGGCGGATCCAGGAGAAACTTTTGGAGAGGGCTAAACTAACGTTTTGTGGGACTAAATTGAGGCAACAATCGCAAAAACATAACTTTTTTAGAAAAACGGCAAAAATTTGGTCATTTGAGAGGGCCAAAAGATAATATTTTAGGTTTTGGAGGGGGCCACGGCCCCTTTGTCCCCCCTTGGATCCGCCTGTGCATGTCAGCACTATTATGCCTTTGCTCTTTGACATCACAGAGTGATTTGTTGGGAATTGGCAACTTTTCTTCCCACTTTATTTGAGCGAAAATAAACCTTGAAATATTGTTCCTTTGTATAGTTTTTATTTCATCGTGAAAAACAATGGACATAAATATGCATAGCATCTTCTCACTGTATCCCTCATTGTTCAAAGTATGGCAGGAGGCCAATCAAGTTGTACCATTTATAACGCCCCACTAGCCACCTACAATTTCCACTGAACTAGGGAGACCATCATTTTTAGTGGAGTAGCAGAACATGTATGCCGATGCCTCCCTCACTTTTGTTGCCGGTACTTCCTTGACCGAGGTGTCGTTGACGTAATACCATCGATCTTCCGACTTTTTACAGCAGAAGGCAGTGTAGTGGCCGGTCTGGGCGTTACCATGGTGTTGGACCACTGCGTACAAGTCGTACACAAGGCTGCCCGAGATCTGCGGAGGCCCATTGGTCATCCAGCTGAGATCCATGCTGCTAAGGGGGAAGGAGACATGATCGTGTGCCTTATGCAATGTGCTAGCGGTGTTCGTTAGCCGTTTGAGATGGATTATCAACACGGATGGCAATCGCCAGATGCTACACGTCTTGTGGGCTTCATGATTTTGCCAGCAGTTTGGACATTTCCAGCCTGAGATAATATCGCCGCGAACGTGCTGCTGGAGACATTGGTAGAGACTGCTCTGTGAAGACGACTCTGGACCTGAGATAAGCGGCAAAGACAGCAGAGTGAACTTCTCGAACGTGGGAGATTCGTAGCCGCATCCGGTACAAAGTACAACATTCTTTTGTTGTCCGTGGAAGAGTCTTGATATGATGGAGTCGCTATCTTTATAAGACGGATGCCAGGCGTGGTCAGCAGCCGCATGAACCTCCGGGCCTTCACTGGTAAGCAATGGTGCCATCGATAACGGGGCAGCCTTTAAGTCTTCGTGCAGCCACTTCAGTAAGAGCAGAAGAAATTCATGCGCATCATGCATGCGGTTCCCTCCAAACTCCCTCCGGTGAGCGCCCACCGCACTAAGAAGTGCGTGGGGAGAGAAGAACTGAGGCCTCTGCGACCGAATCGCCAACAGCACATTTGCTACCTCTTTAGCAATATCTCCGCGAGTTTGTGAACCGGAGTTTAAGTCCTCGCGGAAATGACCGCTGATGATATAGTCAGCAAAGACACCTGGGTGTGTCAGTACTTGAAGGACTGCGTTCATGTAGCAGGTGTTTCCGAGGTTTGTTAGACCAGTAGTGCCCGCTGGTAGCTGCAGGGCTGAGGATTTGTAAGCCAAGTGCTGGCTGCCTCTGCTGGTAGACTGTGCAGTTCAGCGGATGAAATGGTCTGTTGAGAGTGGACTAGATGAGAGGTAGATGCAGAGAACTGGGTTGTTAAAACATTCGTGGTCGCACCGTGATGTATGCCCGATGTCCCGTGGGACATTTTCGTTGTTTGCTGCAGCGAGGGGGCAGTTGCAGTCATGGAGATGGCATTTCCGCGGACGATGGCAATGGATATCTGTTGCCAAAGCCACGCGGACGCCAGGCGCCACCGGTTGATGCCCTGATCATGCCCCCCAACTTCTTTGAGGAGCTGGGAGCCGGTGGGGCCAATGACGCCCGTAGTTTCAACTGCCAGAGGAGCAAATGTATATTTCGACGATAGCTCCTGGTACTTGTGGCGTTTGCGTGTTTCCGCAGCTCGAGCGGTTGCCCCAGGTTCAATAGCGGACCTGGCCAGACCGCTTTCTGCGAATGTATCGCTGCAGGTTGAGTCCCAGATTAGGCACTTGCCACTTCGGAATGGAAAGGTGGTGAGGCCATCCGGTCGCTTACCGTCTCCTCTGTCTAATCCCACGGGCTCCAAGGCGGAAGGGACTCCAGCGGCTGAGAGGCTGCGCTTTATGATGCCATTTAATTGCGCATGTCGAGAGGCGCGTCCGGCGCTTTTCTTACACGATAGGCCATGGTGGCCGAGACTGTCCACCAGGCTGCCGCAGTTCTGGCACGTGTGTGGCTCACAGACCGGGGCACCCAAACGGAGGGCAATTGCGGTCCGGACTGTTTCCGGGTCCAGGTACAGGCCAAGATTAGGAACGGGTATAGCCTGCAGCCATGCAGCAGTGTGCGGTTGAGCGGCGGTTAAGAGTCGGGCGCGGTCTACCTGGTTGGCTTCCTTTAGGAGGTTGTCCTTGCAGCAGGAGGAAGCTAGGTCGTCCCAGGATCGTTGTCGACCAGCATCCGACTCGTCAGGTAGGGGAGGTAGGGTAGAGACTCCTGTCGAGAACTGGAATTGTTCAACTGCTGACGCCAGTGTTGCTGAGGAAGTGACATTTGAATTTCCGGATGTTATGGAAGCAACGATTGAATGGGAGGCATTTAATGACGCCATGTAGCATGGGAGGGCGAGCTTTTCGACGGAGCGGACACCCAGGCCTCCATGTCGGATTGGAAGGGCTGCTTGCAGCCACGCCACGTCTTGGATATCGACGTTTGTGATTTCGGCTAGCGTGGCTCGCACCGTCTCGCCGATGAGTCTCAAGTGAGACGGGCAGGAGGTACTGCAGCCTGGGTGCTGAGACGTGATGCGTCAAGAAGAAGGTAGCGGTATGACAGTCCAAGCACCTGACGCGGTCATACAATGAACTTATCATTGAAGAGGAAGCATGTAACGCGGAATGCAGACCTGAACAGTGAATTGGTGATCCGAGCAACTTGAGATCGTATTTCGGGCAAGGCCTGGCGGATCGCTTTTATGGTTGCCGTGTGGTTACTGGCAGTGATGTCTCCCAAGACCGTGAACTCGCATTTTGTGGTGTTAAGTTCCAGCCCTAGTTGGAGGAGGAGGCTGTCGAGCCTTTGGAGGTCAGCAGCCACCACTTCAGCAGGGCCTGTCAGAGTCGCATCGTCCAGGTACCAGATGTTAAATGGTGATGTCATGGAGCGTGCGCAGGCGTCCACTGCCAAAGCGAAGGCTACTGGGCCCAAAGTGTCGCCCTGCTGAACTCCGCGGGATGACGGTACAGAGTGTTCCCTAAAGTAGAGTGGGCTGGGCGTGCTGTACGCTTTATAGACTATGGGGTATGCCTCTGGACAGCGCTCCTTGAAGGTGGTAAGGAGAATGTCACGTCTTAGGGAGTTAAACGCGTTGCGGACGTCAACCTTCACGAGGACTGAGGGATGAGAATCAGTGGCTGCGGAGTTGATGAATTCCCGCGCCGCGTGAACAGCAGCCTCACATCCGTGTGGGGTTCCGACACCGAGTTGGACGGGTCTCAGCTCCGGGCCGACGATGCCAGCTACATGCCTAGCTGCGATGCGAGCTGCGAGGCGGCGAAATGTACTTCCGATCGCTATAGGGCGTATGCCACCGTCCTTTTTCCTCAAGGCGCAGAGTGCGGCCCCGAAAAGTGCATCCCGGCCACATTCCGGGACTTTGCCCGCGAGAATCAGGTTCGTTAGTCTAGTCACAGAACCTAGGAGGCGGCGACCAGGCTCAGCTACATCATTTCCGACCAGCTGGCGAAGGTGGAGTGGCCGAATTCCGTCCAGTCCTGCGGACGACCCGGGTGGCATCATCTTAATGGCGGCCATTACCTGTTCCTGAGTGGCCGATATGGGGTCAGGGTCATTGGAGGTGGGTGGCAGCGGAAGGTCTTCGCCTTCAGCGGCGGGTGGGTGTTTCTGCTGGAGTAGGTCTAGAACTTCCTCGGTGGGGCGAGCGAAATCTTCGTTTGATGTTAGGATACGGAGAGCGGCCCTTATGTCGCCATCAGCACATTTCCCGCGGATTCTTTATGCGATATCGCTCTCTGAGGTGCGACGAGCGATGGAGCTGGATGAGGGGCTGTTCGAGGATACCTGCTGGCCAGACTCCATGTCTTGTACTTGTTTTTTATGGATGAATCGAGCGATTGCTTCTGTCCGTGCTTGTGAGTTGGTAACCGGAGGCCGATGAAGGCAAAAGATAGCAAATTCCACCAAGTGTGGTAGCTTGTTTGCTCAATTGCATTGTCAATGAGGCCTGACAGGTAATTTGCCAAGGTGATACGGGCTGATTTCGGAATTCGCCGTATCACTGGTTTTGGCCTCGGAGCTGGGCAATGCGCGACGTGAGACTGTGCCCCGGTGACGGGTGTCCGGTTTCAATCTGTGGTGAGGATGGTTGAGACTCCGGCGTATCAGACGTTAACCCTGTTACAATGGGGCGACCGCGGCACGGGTTGCAATGCCACACTGTAAGAGCTTGTGCCTGGGCTACCGACAGCCTTGCACGGGTGACGTGCCACCTTTGACCGCACTTGCTGCAAAATAACGCGGCCTATCTGGTTGAAAGATTGAGGCATGCTGCGCAGGATAGATGAGGCGAGGGTGGATCAAACTTCCCTGCACCCATGGTTCAGTTGAAAATGGGCAAAGTGGGAGGCGGTTTTCTGCTGAGCGAGTCCGTTATGAACGAACGTAAGCAAATATACATTTAGGAATGTCCATATGAAAAGATAGCTTGCCGCAACGTCACGTTCTTCATCGAAAAATTTGCGCTGACTCCTCGCTAGTGATTGTAGCGAAGACCAAAGTCTATCAAGTTAACATTATATTTTAAGACATCAGTTTCAACGATTTTATGATGGTTTGCTTTCTAGAAAAATTAGCTGCGGATTAAGAACACCTTAAAATAAATAATGTATCAGTCCATGAAGCAGGAGAGTACCGAACCTTGTGTAGAGCGCCATACCAGCTGTTGCCGTCTTCAATCGACTGTTTGGAGAAACTGATGGATTTTTCTTCATTTCTCGTCCAGAACAACCAAGACAGGTCTACTTGGATTACGTGCATGACTACTGGAACATGTGCTAAGCATTGAACCATGCGCCAAGAATTCCACCAACCGAGGCGAATGTGGCGAGACCGACGCAAGAAGAAAGCTTCAAATACGAAGTAAATTTCCATGCCAAAGTGTGAAATTTTGCTTTAAAGTGTAACAAGGAGTTTTAGAGAATACTTCTGCAATTTTCTTGAGTAAAAGGAGACTTAATATTATTAAAAAGGCTATTTCTATTTGGAGCTAACACCAGAGCTGTTTCCCCAGCCTATCGCTCGTGACTTTTTTGTTCCTTTATTGTTACTTTGTGTATAGATAATAATAAAATCCTGGGGCCATCTTGCCTTGTGAATTGCATTGTGCATTATGACGTATCCCAATATGCAGCTAGCCTAATGGTTAAATTTTTCCATGATATGAGAATGGAGATTCTGGGAAGATCTTGCCTATGGTTTTTCTTTCTTTTGAAACCCTCATTTGGGATTTCTGAATCGCCAGCCTCCATCCTTCAGTGCAGGGGTGCAGAAACCGTTTGAAAATTGGAGGGGCCAAGCCTAGAGGGGACCCATAATTATAAGCAGTTTTAAAACTGTTCATTTAGTGTCGACAAGCACGCATACACTAGACATTTTTATACTTGACGTCTTTTCCAGCCGTTTCCTCTCATTGAATAGCTCTGTGGTGTTTTTCCCACTTGGTATTAGAAGACGGCCGGTACCAGCACACCTGTCGGCGTCCAAGGGCCAGCTGCGGCTCGGCGTTTGGTGTGGGATGCGTGTCTGAATTAGCGCTCTGTGTTGGAAGTGATCTGGGCTAGAGTTTCATTGGGTCCAGTTTTCGGGGCCCATCCGGAAGCACTCGGGAAATAGGTGCCTTGGCCTTTTTCACGAAGCGCTACTGGTCCAGAGGCTTGCAGAGGGTGTACTACGGAGCTGGAACGTTCACAGGAAAGCTATTGTGCCCGCTTGGGTTCCCTTCTGTTATATTGCAGTTGCTGATATTTTTATATATGTTGCAGGGGGCCATCACAGAAAAGTGGGAGGTCAGTGACTCTCCCAACCCCCCCCCGTTTCCATGATTGTGCCGTTCAGGGGCGACCACGTCAACGTAGAGGTCTCCCAGTGCCCAGACCATGGCTCCGGAACCCAAATTAGTCAGCTCTGAGGGTCCCAAACCAGCTCTTTCTTGGGCTGAGAAACCAGCTTATTAACAAGCATCCGCTAGGAGGGGGCTAAATTCACCCCCCTCTTCCCCTCCTGGTTTTCCCCAAATAAAGCAGAAACGAAGAAACGCAGAAAAATGCAACTCACAATACCTTATCCCTGATCAATTTCACGCATTTATTTTTTTTTAGGTCACGCCATGTCAGGTCAAGGAGGTATATAAGGTCAAGCGATCCGGCCTCAAAACCCGAAATCACGAGTTTGAAGCGGCGCTTAAGGAACATCTGCCAACCGATCAGTTTCGAACTCTGGCAATATGATAAAGTCATTAGGGCCTACAAATCTGCTATCTCGGAATTTTGATACTGTTGACCTAAGGTGGGGTCAATTTTTTGGTCACCTCATGAGAAAAATAGAACGGGCTTATTTTCCGTAAAGACTGAATAGATCAACTTGAAAATCCTCAAAACCTCTATTCTTACCGCAATCTGGACCAAAAGTTTATCTTGACCATCTAACCTCTT
This sequence comes from Lepas anatifera, assembly GCA_034440635.1. Lineage (NCBI taxonomy): Eukaryota > Metazoa > Arthropoda > Thecostraca > Lepadidae > Lepas > Lepas anatifera. The sequence continues at coordinate 390,668 of JAOTON010000580.1, read as the reverse complement.
AAAGGTCATATGAGGTCACATGAGCATATTGTGTTTGTATTGCCAATAACTTCGGAGTGAATTGAGATTAAGCTTCCATTTTGCTTGCAATGTGCTTATATTGTCAAGGGGAGTCGATTGATATGCATTATGCAACATAACTATGCCAGGTCACCATGTGATACTGACCTAGCTCGATGTCAGGTCATTTTAACCATTTGACTTAGCAATATGATATCATACATCAATCGATTTGCCACGATGAGAGAAATCCAATGATGCCTTAAGGTTTGCTCTAGCTCCGCGGAGTAAAGATCTAGAGGGGAAAGTGTACTCTGCACTGTTGTAAGCCTATGGAACCTTCCTTGACCTCTCCTGACCTCAATATTGAAATGACATAAAAAATATTTCGTATGATTTATCTTTGTCTTTTCAAGAGCTTTTGAACACCGCCCGTAATTTGTCTTTAGCTTTTCTGAGAAATGAAATACGGAGAAGTGAAATTCGCCTCCAATTCAGTGAACCTAGAAGAGTTCAGGAGGGCCCAGGCAGCTCGAGACCGCCAGTTCAGCACAGCGGGCCCCAGGTTAACTTTGCGGGTCAAGTTCAGCTCAGGAGCACCCAGGTCGGCTGCTATACGGTACCCAACCAGCTCAAGGATCCATTCATGCTCACGAACTCCACCTAAGCTCAGGAACCCTAGAACAGTTCAGAGGCCCCAGACCAGCTCAGATGCCTCAGTTAAGCACGGGGGCCCCAGATTAGCTCAGAACCCATATTAGCTTTGGGGCCTAGCTCAGCTTAGGGGCCCCTAAGTCGGCGGATTTAGGGTCTCAGAATAGCTCAAGAGGTTCAGCTAAGTGGCTCTAAAGCATTTCAGGGGGTCCCAGACCATCCCGGGACCCCCAGTTCAGCACTGCGGGTCCAAGACTAGCAGATTACCAGATTAGCTTCGGGGGGCCAGCTCAGCTCGGGGGCCCAGGTCGGCTTGTATAGGGTCTTTGACTAGCTCAGAGGGCCTCATTCAAGCTCACGGCCCCCAGCTCAGCTTAGATACCCTACAACAGTTCAGGGGGGCCAAACCAGCTCAAGTGACCTTCGATTAGCTGAAGGGGCCCAGATTAGCTCAGGTTAGTATAAAGGCCCCTGAACAGCTCAGGGGCCCTAGATCGACTCACAGGATCTCAGACCCGCTCAGGGTTCCAGGTCAGCTTCTTAATAGGTTTCCCAGGTAAGCCTCTCGTTTGGGTTTCTTGTTTTATATTACAGTTGCTGATATTTTCATATCCATTGCGGGGAGTCACCACATAAAACTAAGTGGCCAGTGAACCCCTGTCCCCTCCTCCCAGTTCCTACGCCTATGCTACAGTGCTGGACTGAGCTGCTGTTGACACGTGATCACCCTCTTCCAGCTGCGCTGCGAGAAGAACCCTCAGAGGCTAGACCTTCCAGCGGTCCCAACCGCGAGATCTCACAGCCGGCACTCAGCCCTCACTTCTACACCGCCGCCCGTCAACGGTGACTCCCAGGCACTCTCCGACCTGGACGGACCTGATTACTACCGGCGCCACTCGGCGGCGCTAGCGTCGACCTGGCGCCAGCAGGTGGCAGCCGACCTCAACAATGACGACGCGCTAGCCCGACGCTGGTCCATGCTGAACATCGGAGATGCGACGCCCGAGAAGCCCCATCGCAGCAAGTCGAAGCATAAGAAACGGGTGAACTTCTTGGGCCATGATGACATCATTCAGCCAGAGACAGGTGAGAAATGTATAGCGAACGTACTGCCGCAGGAGCTGTAGTACCCGGAGGCTGTTATTTTGCAGAGCGGATGATGCCAGGAAAGGGCAGCAGGGAACGCAACAAGGTGATCAGAGTTTGGAAGAACTGGAATTCGTTTATCCCCGAAGTTGTGCATGCTACGGAACTGTTATATGTTTAATGGTAATTAAAGGCAAACGTAAGTAAACAGAAGCTCTCATATAAATACTTTTTGTTTTATTAGATGAATTTTACTTGCAAACGTGATATCCACTGACATTTTTTATCATTCAAGGAAAAAAATCATTCAAGGACACACGCCTAAGAATTTAGTTTGAGTTCAGTCGAAAGTCCCTACGATGGTTTTGCCTGAAATGTCTTTTAACCTCTAGATGCGGAGGGACGAGGATAGAAAAATGCAAGGTATTGGAACCAAATTTGACGGGATTATTTGTTTAGCAAAGGACCAAAATGATTTTTGTAGGGCACACCCTTATAGGGTACCCTGAATCAGCTTGGTGATGGGTGCCATAAATTCGACGTTACCGATTTTGATGCTCATTTATTTGGATTCCAAAGAAGAATGGGGGCAGGTTATAGCTTTACATATGTGTGGTGCTGCTCGAGCAACCCTGTCACCAAGATTGGCTCTTTGGTGTGGCTGTGAGTCGTTGCAGCGTAGTGGGGACCTCGTCGTGGAGCGATGAAGTGACTTTTTGCCTAAGTCCAATTTATTCCATGTTTAGCCTGGCGTTGTGAACAGGCCGTAACTCAGCACCAGTTCCAACACTCTATCCGGTCAGCACCTTTTCACCACTATCGTCAAATAGTACTAGCAGAGCTTTCCCGTAGCACTCGCGAGATGTTGTCACACTGAAGTCTTCTGTATCACTGAGCTTACTAGGGGGCAGAACAGCGGGTTTATATACCACGAAGACGGACAATTTCAAAGAAGTTGCCGCTTACATGAAAGGGTACATCGAGATAAGACTAATGCATTTTAGGGCACATGACTGGGTTCATACTTGAGTTCATCTAGTAACATCGGGTGTACGATAAACGTTTCTTTATACGTCGGTCGGTTAACATTAAAGGGTACGTTGAGATAACGCTAATGGTTTCAAACGGTCCATACCAGAGTTCAACTGTACCATCGGGTGGGATAATGCATCCTAATGGAAGGCGGCAGATCACAGGGCGGACGTCCATTAGACACAAAGAGGCCGCCAGATAACACTTAAAGGTGCCTTAAAAGCGGGCGCAACGAACTTGTCACACAACCTAGTGTTGCTAGGCAATGGATACGGATGAGACAATTATTATGTCCAATATAATTGTTGGTAATTGTGAAAAGATGAAGTAATTAAGAACCGGAAAATTGTTTTATTACATCACAGCGTGAGGTCCTTTAGATGAAATTTTGACACTCGCTTCAAAATTTTCGTCTTACTTTACTTCTCATAATCTCTCTCGTCCGTTACAATGCCATTACAAAAGCTCAAATAACCTAACAGAGTATATATTGTTCAACATAAACATAAACATGATGACATACAGATAAGAATAGACAGAAACACTTATGGATTGTCCTGGAGATATCTTATTACGATTGGAGGCGACTGTATCACTTCTAGCGCCTCGTGGAGTAGACGAGCTATCTCAGGATCTGAGTCGATCTCAAAGTCACCGAAGAGTGGTGACTGGGCCGTGCTCGATGTCGCTAAGGCTTCGGTAGACGCGTTGATTAGGGAGTCGGTTTCCGAATTTTGTTGTTCTGGTTCCGAAGGTTGATTTGGTCGTTCTGGTTCCGAAGGTTGGTTTGGTCGTTCTGGTTCCATGGTCGGCTGCGCTGTCAGGCAGACAGGGAGAACTGGTTCCTGAGCAACTTGGCCATGGGTTGCCCAGTACTGACAAACCAGGCCGAAGGGCAGGAATTGCTGGTTAATCCACCTCCCACAGGAGAGGGGATGTCCGAGAAACCTGCAAAATAACCATTGAATTTCTCCGTTGAAGTGATGGTCCACGATTATCTGGATAGGTGGTAGAGTCACCGATGCTTCCATTTTGGTTGCACTCGAGTGACTACTTGTGGTTGGGACGACGCTGTCCTTTCTTATACCAGGGGCAGGCAGGTCGTTGGGAGGACTGCTGAGTCCTGTTCCGCTGCAACGGGAGGTGCAGGGTTCGGAGGGAGCTGAATAGGATCCTGTTGCTTTCGCTTACGTTGTTGCCTACGTTTTACTGTGAACCAGATGACAATCGAAAAGATGATCAACAGAACAATGGGTAACGTTATGATGACCGGGCCTGGAGTCAGGTGGTCAGCTTCTAGTCGGGTAAGTTGAGCTCGAAGCTGACTAAAACGGAAAAAGTTGTCTGAGACAGCAGGAAGCTGCTCGATAGCACGGGGCAAAGAGTCGGTGTTATTTCCGATGTCAGTGAGAATGTTGCGCCACACATCGTGGGTCGCAGGGTTGTCCTGAACAATGGCCGGGAGTGTGATAACCGAGTCAAACCGTAAGAACAAGGGAGGTTAAAATACTTAGTGGAGCAGAGCAACCTATGTCCAATTGAAAATATTGATGGTTTCGACGAACCGTTTAGATTGATGGGTGTGATAACCGAGTCGAACCGTAAGAACAAGGGGAGGTTAAAATACTTAGTGTGAGCAGAGCAACCTATGTCCAATTGAAATGATTGATGGTTTCGACGAACCGTTTAGATTGATCGGAATTTGTCTTATTTTTACATCTAACATATATATCCAATGGTTCAGTAGTTATTATAATCCAATGTCCGTTTCCTAAATATTTAGCCTGAGGGTGAGCATTCTGTTTTACACTAATAATTTTATCACAGTTCTTTTGAATGTACTCTTAATTTCTTGTCAAGAGGGCTGGAAGGCATTTGTCTGATTCTAAAACTATCTAGCGGCTTTTGTATGGGGCAGAATGGTAAATCATTGTTAATGAAGGTTTCTACTTTAGTTTTGTCTAGAGCCATATATTTCAAATTATCTTCCGAAAGTACGATATACTCGTAGTTGTCTATTGCATATTGAGCTATGAAGCTGTTTTGAGCAATGGTTTTGGAGGATGGAAAGTTCAAAACTTCATAGACTTGAAATCTATCACGAACGTGAATGATAGGAATAAAAAATTGACTGAGAATCCGTTGTCCAGTCGAGATACTGACGCACGGCTAATCAGATAAAACCTATCAATTTCTTCGGGTCGGAATGGTAAAGCGATTCCATTTGGAAGAATCATATGAATATTTTCCAAAGCTGTTTTGAACTGAGCGGGCTTCAAGAATGATCTGGGGAGAATACAATGTTGAGCTAAACTTGAATGCAGTTCTAGATCCGATAGAGAGTTTCGGAAGTCCTGAAACGATACTAACAGAGCTCCAAAGGTTTCTTCCTTGTCATGTGATATTTGGTAATATTCCATATCATTCAAAAAGACATCGGTCAGATGTTGCAATTTGTCTTCAAAAGTTTTGGTAAACACTATCAGTTTGTTATTAGCTTTTCTATTCGATTTCACATCAAGGCTAGTCTGATTTAAAATGCTAACATTTTCATCCATTATATGAATCAGGCTCTTCTGATGATTTTCCATATGGTGAAGGCGTCGGGCAATGTCTTTGACATCGCTATTGGTTGCGGTTCCAAAAGAGTACTTAAAATATTTCCAACAAAGGAAAGAATGGCTCATTTTGAACGGTGACTGTTCGGCTTTTCCATCTGATCCAAGATTTCCTTTATCTTAGTCATCTCACTAGCTAGGTGGGATTTCTCTTTTTCTAAGCGGGAAGTTAAGATTTTCAATCGATCAGAGTGAAGTGCAGCTCCATGTTTAATTAATATTCCGTAAAATGTATGTGCGAAGAGTGTTACGTGTTGGTCCAAGGTTTCGATCAAGTCTCGAAAGTCATCGGTTTTGACTGGGATATGAATGATCCAATGATCATATGAGGCATCCATTGGTGCTTTTGGAAAAAATATAACGTTCGATATGGTTGTGGAGAGACATGTTAGCATGACAAGGACAGTTAGTAACTGTTGAATCCAAATTGTTCCTGGAACACACAGAAACAAGTATTTACATTCTGAACAACTTAACCTAGAGAGTTGACATCTTATCAACAGCATAAATGACTGAGTGACCTCTGTCAACTCGTATTCTAAAATACCCTTGGGTATGGCCATACGGACCATATGTCATTTTCCAAACACATTTGACATCTTGTCAAGGCATCTGTTTTCTCCATGTCTATCAAGTATCCAATTTATGCATTTAAACTCACATTTCACTCGCAAGTGAAGAACACGCTTATCTACGTTTTACTCACTACTTTAATAACATGACAGCCATTTCAACCATTTTCATAAACATGTTAACGTTTTGCTGACTATTCAACATATTATCATCCACTGACTTATTCAGCGGGGAGCTCAGCTTCACTTTATCTGCATAAATATTTACAGTATTTACATCAATGTCTGATATATCAGAATCAGACGAGTCATTTGCAGCGATGACTTTATCAGGGGGACTATCGTCTTCTGAATCTTCCGAATCTATCTCTCGGTCACGCTTGACCGGCACATACTCTTCTGTGTTTGGATTAAGATCCGAGTCCATTGATTCACAGGCTCGCTTGGCATCAGGTAACGGCGATTCTACGTTACGTTTTGAACCTAATTCCTTTTCATCCTGAAGTTGCTTAGCTAATTTTGCTAATGGAATGTCATCTTCTTCATCTGAGGTGGGGTTATGCATTCTTTTTGCCAACCGAGAAAGTGGAATGTTTTCCTCATCTTCAGAGGTTACATCAGATTTTGATCGGCCAGACCTAGTACTAAACTGAGGATCAGGTGATGCGGTTTCCGAAATCCTTACTGGCATTGGAGTTGTATCCATGTCATCATCATAAGAAAATTTCGAACTATGTGGTAGTTGAACTCTAACGGGGATCTGAGATTTTGATTTCTCCTCATACTTCTGATTGATGTGAGTCGGTTCGTTCGAAATGTTACACCACGGTGTATTGGGATCTGCCATTCTCAGGTTCTGAGCGTTTACGGTTTTGTACCACCTTCTATTTGATGCTTGATCAAGCGCTTTTACGATACGATAGTATGGGCGCCAATGAGAAGTCAATTTAGTGGTTGAACCAGGGGCAGTAGAGGGATCTCGAAAGTAAACCATGTCGCCAATTTTGAACTTGATGGGTTTCGACTTGCGATCATAATACAATTTATTTTTCTCGTGTTTAAGAGCCAGATTAGGTCTAACTTCATGATACGCGCGGCTAATATTTTCTAACATAGTGGGAACGTAATCCTCACCTTGATACCTGTACTTGAGTGAAAGCAAAGTGTCCATTAGGAGAACAGGGTCACGGCCATGTACAATGTAGAATGGACTATGCTTGGTTGTTTCATTTTTGGCAGTATGATAGGAAGAAAGTATTGATGGTAACTTTGTATCCCAGTCGTGTTGGTTTTTGACTACTAACTTTGCTAACATATCATTTTGAACGCGATGGTACCTTTCACAACGTCCGTTTGACTGCGGGTGATATACAGAAGTCCGAATGTGTTTGATATTAAAGAAGGCTGAAATTTGTTCTATTCTACATTACAAAATTCTGTTCCATTGTCGGAAACGATGACACGTGGGCAGGCGTGTCGAGTAATAATGTGTTCGATGAGTATTTGAGCGATTGTTTCTGCGCTTTTGGAATCAGTAGCGAACGATTCGGGCCAACCTGAAAATAAATCAACTATATTGATAATAAAATGATTTCCATTGTAGCTTTGAGGGAACGGACCACAAGTATCGATGGCTATCATCTCGAATGGATATTTCGGGATTTGCATTTCCTGAGGGGGTGGGTGTTGCTTTTTTAGTTTCTGCTTATTACACGCTACACGAATTTTCAAATGATTCACTACGTCACTATACATACCAGACCAATAATAACGAGATCGAAGTGTGTCATACGTTTTGTCAATGCCTAGATGACCTCCAAAATAACCTGAATGAATTTCTTCAACTAACGGCTTCTGCAGAAATTTGAGGATGCACAATTGAAGACCGGGATGTGTGGTGCATTTAGAAGTATCTGTAATACGGTACAGTATACTATCCAATACTACATTGTGTTTAGAAATATCACTATGATTTGGATCGTCTGGGTCTTGTAATATTTTCATGATCTTCTGGATTTCTTTGTCCTCACTCTGGAGGGTTTCCAAATCAGGATGCGCTGCCAGAAATTCCTGGAATTTCTGCTGCGGGTCTGAACTTTAATCAGAGGGGCATGATTCTACTGTGGCATCCAACTTGGGCGCGTTTTGAATTATTCCGAGGTGGAATTCCAGGGGTTGTGACGTCGTGATATTCCGCGGATTCCAGCTGGGAACGTTCTTGACCGAGGCCGGAATGCGGCGAAATGGCAAGGTGCGACAGTCTTATTATTTATTTTGACTTGTGCATGCGCAAATCTTTCATTTACCTTCATTTAGCTGTTATTATAAGGTTCCGATTATCCTGCAAAACATATAATGGACCTTTCAAGCAGATAAATATTCAGAGTCCACGAACTACTGTTACGAAATTCATGCATGGGCGCCGCCATCTTGAGCGGGACTGCTTTTCTATTCCCACCGTTCCGCGCGGAATGGCGGAATATTCCACGGAATCCCGGGAAAAGTTTCAAAGAACGGCTGTGACGTCACTGTCCCTGGAATTCCACGCTGGAATATTTCAAAGAACGCACCCTTAACACATGGTGCATGGTCGGAATCTATGATATTTATATCCATGGGTTCATCTCTCTGAGGTTCCAATCTAGAGAGGCTATCGGCCACAGTATTTTGTCGACCCGTGACATATTTCATGTCGCATCCGTATTCGTCGAGTATAATTGCCCAACGTTGAATTTGGGGATTCCTCATCTCTGCAGTAAAGAGATGCTTGAGCGGTTTGTGATCAGTCATGATTGTAAATTTTGAACCAAGAAGGTAGGAACGGGGTTTTTGGACGGCATACATGATGGCGTATCCTTCTTTTTCCATGACAGGCCAATTGAGTTGAGATTTGTTGAACTGATGCGATACGTATTGTATCACACGTTCACCTTGATCCGTTTCCTAAACTAGGGCAGCTCCGATTGAATGGTTCGACGCGTCGGTGTACAATTTGTAGGGTTTTCCGGTATCTGGGTAGGCCAAAATAGGGGCGTCTGTCAAAACTACTCTCAAAGTATCTAATGATTCCTGACATTGATCAGTCCAGTGGAAACGTGCGTTTTTCTTTGTCAATTCCGTCAGAGGCTTTGCAATATTCCCAAAATTTGGAACAAATCTCCGATAATAAGAACACATACCAATGAATGATCGTACTCCTTTGACTGTGGTAGGTGCTTTGAGATCTCGAATGACTTCTACTTTAGACTTGTCTGACTGAATGCCACTAGCTGAAACTACATGTCCAAGATAATTCACTTCCTGTTTGAGGACATCGCATTTTGACATTTCCAGCTTAAAGCCTGTCTTACGCAGCCTGTTGAACACATCCTCGATGTGTTCCAGATGCTCTTAGAACGTTTTTGAGAATATTATGACATCATCGATATACGCGATTGCATATTTGTGTTGTATGCCTTGCAAAACTTTGTTCATGAGTTCCGAAAATAGCACAGGAGCATTGGTCAATCCAAATAGAAGCACATTCTAAGAATAAAGGCCCAAAAAAACATGTAAAAGCAGTTTTATAAATTGAGTCTTGATCTGCCATGGCAATTTGCCAATAACCACTTTTCAGGTCTAAAGAGGTGAAGTACTGTGATCCTTCGGTTGATACTATGATATCATCAATACGCGGCAGTGGGTAACTATTTTTGACAGTGACCTGGTTAAGTTTTTGATGATCTACACAATAACGCTTCCCACCGCCCTTTTTGTCCACAATGACAATGGGATTAGCCCAGGGGCTTTGGCTAGGTTGTATGACACCGGCTTTTAGTAGTTCCTCAATATGATCTACCATTTGCCTTTGGCTAAATGGAAGACGATATGGTCGTTGTTTGATTGGAGCATTGTCTCCAGTGTTGATTTTCATCGTAACCAGATCAGTACGGCCTAAGTCCGTTTCACTTTTGGCAAACAAGTCTAAATTACGTTCAATGAGTTGCTCGATGAAATTTTTCTGATGTTCTGTGACGTGAGAAAGATCCGCTTTCTGAATTTTCATGGCAGGGTCCAATTCAACTTTTGAAGCTACGTTAACCTCCTCACTTGGTTCGCTTAATTCGCTTGGTTCACTTGATTTGCTTGGTTCATTCTCTTGAACAGTGTTGATTTCCGATGCATTAAGCACTTCAGCAAGTCCTATGACTTGTCTGGAAGGCAGAGTGTGGTCACGTGTGGTATAGTTTACGATCAAAGCTGGAAGGTTACCTTTTTCATTCGGTCTACTCACTGAGTTGAGCAGTATGAGGCCAGGTTCGTCGCAAAAGTATGGAGTGTTACTCAACGGTTGTATCACACAATCCTGATCGATCAACTGAACGCGATTGACATACGCTGGCACCTCTACATATGGCTGAGCGGGGATTGTTGTTTTCTCTGGTAACCTTACCAGGGAGGTGATCGACTGACAATTCAAGTGTTGAGGGCGCAGAGGAATGACATGATTGTGAATATTCATAGTCTTCTTTCCGAAATCTAATTTGACGCCAAATTCACCAAGGAAATTGTTACCTAAGATACAATCATGTTTTAGACCTTTGACAACTTGGAATTTGAACTTTCGACCGAATTTAGAAACTTCAACTGGAAGAACAGCTCTACCAAAGTTCTTTAGTTTATGTCTGGTAACGGATTCTAAGGAAGTACAATTTTTTAGAGAAGTCAGATACATGTTTGGATGAGATGTTGTCGAAAAATCCTGTGATACTATTGAAATGTCGGCGCCTGTGTCTACAAGAGTGCACGCTTTCCTATTTCCTAAATAAATCCAACACATTGGAGTGTCTCGTTTTATGAAAATTCTGGCGATATTGTCCCTGGGACCTGGGGTTTCTATGTTTTCCGTCTGTTCAGTCCCTACAACAGATGGACCATTAAGTTTTCCGGCTGCTGAGGGCCAGAGAATGCGGCTTGCCTTGCTCTGCATACGCGTTGGCGTGTGTCCAACCTTTTGGCAATATGCGCAAATGGGACGACCATCAGGCGTGCATTGGAACTTTTGAGGCGGGTCATTCGGTCGAACATTGGGTGGAACATTTTGCTGACTCTGGAAATGAGTCCGTTGAGGCTGATTTTGGTTTTGCCTGGGCCACTGGTTTGGCTGTTGTCGCTGAAATTGGCGATCGTTCTGGGGAGGCGCCTGGAAGTGGCGATGATTTTGAGGCTGTCCCTGATATGGACGCCGAGAAAGCGACTGAGTTTGATGTTGAGGTGGACTTGGATGTCCAGCTTTTTTACTTTACCTACGGTTTTTGCCAACTTGTCGATTTTTGAGCCAACGTCAGAGAAGTCATTTTTCTAATTTATCGATCCTTTCGCTTTTAGCATCATTTCAAACTATGTCTATTTCCATAGGCTCCTCTATGTCTAGCTTACCGCGGCAGAGTTCAAATGTCCTATCAGTTTGTTGTTCATCACTTGCGAACTTGACTGCTTCCTTCAGGGAAGTGAACTTCTTTCTGATAAGAGCTCTGGCTAGACGATCGTCAATTACTCCTTTTTGAAATATCTCTACCAGAGCGGTTTGCGAATCAGGACTGTTGGGATTGTCGAAAACGTCGCTAGCAACGTCCTGAAGCCGTTCGGCAAAATTTTGAATGAGTTCGCCTTTCTTTTGCTTAACTTTTTGCAGCTTCTCCCGTGCACAGTAGGGGTCTTTCAGATCACATCACGTCGTCACATTATGGCGACAAGTGTCACAGGAATGCATGCCTCAGCAACTGTCTCCTGTTTGTTGGGAGCACCAGTGTCAACCATACCTACTAATTACAAATGGCGCGCGTAATGCTTGTTTGAGTTTTGCGTTAGAACCTACTCATTTGACCTCAAAGACGTCCAGTATGATCCAGTGCTGTGCTTATGGAAGCCGTCTGGAACTGTGTTCTGGTACGCGGTATCGGGGATGAAGAGCAATCTTCGATCTCAGATCGTACTCGGGTCATTTGCTTATAAAGCAAACTCTTCCCTCTACAGCTTCCTACACTCCCCGACGTCGCACAAAGCTGTGTATTTCACACATCAATAGTACGGTACTGACACCGTCCTGGCTCGGGAAGCCGGCCAGTGTTAACCTGGTCTGGTCTGGCGGGGTCCCTGACGTCGCCCGGTGACTCCTCCGAAGCGGGCGTGGTCTGGCGAGGTCCCTGACGTTGCCCGGTGACTCCGCCGGAGCAGGCCTGGTCTGGCGGGGTCCCTGATGTCGCCCGGTGACCCCTCCGGCGGGCTGGTCTGGCGAGGTCCCTGACGTCGCCCTGTGACCCCTCCGGAGCGGGCGGGGTCCGACGGGGTCCCTGTCGCCGCCCAGTGACTCTTCCGCATTCAGTCGTCGCCGCCGTCGTCATCGTCATCTCCGCCGCCTTTCTTTTTACCCTTTCCAAAACATCTTTTACACTCGTATTTTGACAGCGATTCACATGCTCTATATTTGTATGTACCTGGAAGAAGAGGGCGTGTTGTTGAGTCAGTGTTGCATCAACATGGTTTTTACCGGAACGGCAGTGGCGTAACCAGGCTATCACGACGGGGAGGGGGATAGGGGGTTCAGCCGTACTCCACCTTTACCGTGAACAACCTATTACTATGTAATTACTATGAGAAATCATGCATTTTCAGGGGCTTGAGACCCCTCAGCACCCTCCTTGCATCAACCACTGCGGCGCGACAACAGACATGAGTACAGCAGGATTTACAGCTCAGCACTGGATCCTTACTAGCCAGAATTTGTTTCATAAGTTCAGACTTAGCATGACACAGCTAGTCTTATCCCCATTATTTCGAATGACTCCACACAATTTATTTTCGTTTCGTTCAATACGAATTGATGTACAATAAATGAATTACACATACATATGTACAGTGCTGACCTACGAAGGAAATAGGACGTATTCCCTGGCTTAAGCGACCAGGAACCTAGCGAACTACCCGACCAAGTGTCAGAGACTTTGCGGAATTTACCAGCGGTTAGTCAGGTCCTCGAGGCAGTGGAACGTGGGAAGCACTGGGGCACCACGGCACCAAATTCTGACCCTCACCTTTAGATCCCCAAAGATAGCAGAGAAGCAACGCTTTGTCCTGGCTTTCGGAGAGACGCTATGACTTTGAATGCTAGTTAACAGACTTATTACAAATTTTCTAGAGGTGGCCGAGGTGCAAACCAGTTATTGATTGGATTTCTTTGGTTTATTATCCACAAGGACATTATTTTTTATGGTTTTTATGACTCTCTGAAAATGCTCTGTAAGCATATCAAAAACATTTTCACTGAGGAATAACTTCTAAGCTTTGGTCTGATCGAGCTAAAACTTTCGGATTCAGATTCAGGGCCAACGCGAATCCTGTCAACGCACTCGGGAGAAAATCGAAGAGACATCTGGTAGACCTGGGTCGATTGATGCTGGAATTTTCCGTCCTACAGGGCAGGCTTCGTATTACAAAACTGCGCCTGCGATTGTTATTGGACCCCTGACTTGTCTACTGGGTAGCTAGCTGCCTAAATTGGTGATCGGGGCTGGTTATTGGGCTCCTGCTTTACATCTGGGAACCGGGCTCGCAACAGGGACCCAGGCTGCTCATAAAGGACCCTGGTTTACTGCAGGGGACCTCAAGTACCTTAGAGGGAATGTGGCACCTTCACAACGTGATTTTAACTGAGATAGCCAAGTCGTAAAGCAAGTCGGAAAACCCGGTACTCCATATTTCATTTGTCTTGGAAACTCGATATTTCCGTAGAAAAAGCTAAAACCTACCTGACACCAGCCCGTCGCCGGACGGCCATTGTTGTGAGCTGCTGGTGTGACGACATATGCTGACGTCACGATGAGCATCAGCCAATCGAAGCCCTTGAAGCGTTTCAAGTATGGTAGTGGTTGCCAGATCGTGACATCATGAACATGCTGATATTTATTTCTTTTTCTAGAGGAGTATTCTTAAAAACAAAATATTGAGCTTATTGTACATTTTTCAGAGAAATCATGAGTGGTTTTATTATTTTTGGCTAAAAGTACGCCTAATTTCACTAAATTCCAGGATTCGACCAAAGTATCACATTTCCTTTAAAAGAAAAACTGTTCGCATCCAAGTTGTCCTTTTTTGACGCCAGCTCACAATCGCCGAGGAAAAAGCACAATCGTCCAAATCCCGCTGCAACTTGACAGCCATGCCAATTGGCCGGCAATATTCGGTTAAAGGGAGATACGCTTAAAAATGTGTATTGGCTAGATCAAAAGGTCACAAAAGGTTGTTTCTGGAACCCTGTTCTCATTTTTTGCGAATTCGGCCTCCAAATTCCTTAAAATCGCTCTCAAATTCAACATTTCTAGATGACTTATCGAGAATTCTCACTATCGATCAAATGACGTAGCCTCGGCTATAACCATCGATTTCTCTAAGAACTACGTCATATCTGTCCTAAAAAGTGGTGTAAAACCTCGAACTATAACAGAAAAATTACTTGAAAAAGCAACACTCCAAAACTCTTCGAAACAAAAATAAGGGACTTTAAAGGAATCACAATTGACCAATCAGAAGCCCAGGGATACTCATACCTGGGCCATGTGACCTATCTGACGCAAAAGTTTCGTCGTCCTGGGAATTTTGTAGAAAACGACTGAAGACCTGAGGTACGAAACGATCGAAGACTTGAGTGATCATTTTGCGCTCCACTTTTAGGGCTTACTGGTTCATTTTTTAGTTTTTATTGGCTATTTAAAATCAATTCAAATACAAATACAGAACATACATTTTTATTACAAAAAATATCCTTAAAACTTTAAATAGCTTTTAAAAACATTGAGATGAAGAACAGGTTCCAGCCTTTTACCGGTACCGTTAACTTATTTCAATAGTAGTTGAGTGGCCTCCAAATGTTTTGCTGTAGATACAAAAATAATTGACAATTTTGTAATCAAGATTTTTCAAATAACAGGAAAGCACAATAATGTTTTTTTCGTGCATCTCCAATAAAAGGAATGTGGCACGCTGATGCTATTCTAGACTGTGGTCGGTTCAGGGGCAGTGTAGGTTGAAAATAATGGGTTAAACCTATTTCGGCCATAAAACCACTTATGAGTCAAATGTTTAGTTTTTCCCCCGTTAGCAATAAAACGTCTCCAAATTGGCGTGAGGTGAAATCGGCCTATGAGCTGCTAATGCTTTGTCCCCGATTGAACCTGTTTGACTTGCACCAAAAATGAAAACCAATGCAAATGAAGCGTCTTTAGCTAAACAAGGTTACCATCATGAAGTACAGTGATATTTATCAATATGTTCTGTTGTTCTTCATGTATTTAAAATATATTCCATGTGTTTCAAATCACTCAATAAAGCAAGTTACACGCATTTATAATCGATAATACCAACATCATGTACA
This sequence comes from Lepas anatifera, assembly GCA_034440635.1. Classification (NCBI taxonomy): domain Eukaryota; kingdom Metazoa; phylum Arthropoda; class Thecostraca; family Lepadidae; genus Lepas; species Lepas anatifera. Next base: position 375,297 of record JAOTON010000580.1, on the reverse strand, counting down.
GCTTTTAGGTTTTTAAAGATGTTCAAGCAAGAAAAGTTTGTGCACACCACATCGCAAAGTTGGCATAACATTGAAGGGAATGTGACACCTTTAGAAAGTGATTTTGACTGAGATAACCAAGTTATAAAGCATGCCAGAAAACCCAGTAATCCATTTTTTTCTTGAAACTCAAAATTTCCACAGAGAAAATATAAAAACCTTCCTGAAATGTACCTCTCATGTATCTCAAGCGGCAGGCTACAGTTATCAGGCTGTTGGTGTGACGACATTTGCTGACGTCACGGTGAGTATCAGCCAATCGAAGCCCTTGAAGCGTATTGAGTACGCATGTGGTTGCCAGATCATGACATCATCCACAGGCAGATATTTATTTCTTTCCCTAGAGGCGCATTTTAAAAATAAACATATTGAGCTTATTGTATATCTCTAAGAGAAATCATTGACGATTCCATGATTTTCGGCTAAAAGTTCCCCTAATTGCACTAAATTCCAGGATTCGACCAAGGTGCCACATTCCCTTTAAGGAACTTGATCCAATTAAGCCTCCTGCTTTATCCAGAAATTTGAAATCTGAAGCCTAGCTTCGAGTACACCCATAATACCATCCGCTTTTTCCTCGTCCCTGCGCCACCTTGCCCCCTTTTAAACAAGGCTGTTAACGATACCCACCCTCTGCTGTGAACTTGAGACAACGCAATACCAAATTAGTTACCAGTGCAAATCTGTTGTTCACTCGTAGGTTCCCCGAGAGCAAAACAGGCGTCAACGACACATTTTACCGAAACCTGCTCGAGAGAACTTAACATTTGGTGTTGGATCGTCTCTTTGGATTCGAAGGATACACGCACGAGACCCGTAAGACCTCGTCTTGATTATGGGGATGAGGCAGCTGCAAGGTCGTGGATTCTAAAAAAGTAATTGAAGGTGCCTAAATTTGAAGAAAAACATGTCAATAAGCCCATATTGAAATTGACACAGCGTTTTGTAGCATTCCCTCTAGCCCGTTGTAGTGAATAAAAAACATTTAAAGGAAGTGTCCCACTTTTATAATGGGCTTTGAACTGAAATAAAAGTTTTTTAGAGCGTGCTGAGAAACCACTATTGGCATATGTAATTTCACCCAAAGCTCTCGGTATAAAACTTCCGTTGGCTTTAAAATTCAAAGTAAAAGGGTCTTGTTTCAAACCCTGAAAGAATATCTTCCCTATGGTTGCAGCAATATAATTGGTCGCAAACCCTAAGCCTCGCCCACTCGCTGAAAATACCATGCTAGAGAGCAGGGCATTTTTTAAGGAAAAGTCAGTGGGGGGGGCATTTCTTGTGCTGGGCATTATAGTGTCTTCAGGGAGTAAGACCCCATTTTGAGGGGGTTTAATAAAACTTAGACGCGTTAGTGTTTAAAAATGTTTCTAAATTTTTGTGTTATTCCTTGTCTAGAGATTATAGATGCTGTCCAGGGCTGTCAGGTTTTTTTCAGCGAAAAAGATCAAACCGAGTTAGAAAAAGGGCAAAAGAGGGGCGAAGTTTTATTTCCACTAAAATAGCCAAATAAAAAATACAAAGGCCAGATTTGAGGCTAAAAAGGAGCCATAAGGGTAGTCATGAAAGCACACAGAAAAAGCGACTTGTATCACTGTTTAAGACTAATTATTTTAACACACTAAAAAGGCTAAGCACTTCATACCGCCACACCAGCAACCAGTCTTACACACTTTGATTACACCGTGTCCCGTCTAATCCACGAACGAGCTCTTAGCGCAGACAACTGACTGTGTGAAATGAGAACACCATGCAATGTCACTGTACTAGCTGAGATGTGGGCAGGGGCGCAGCCAGGGGGGGGGTCACAGGGGGCACGTGCTCCCCCATCGGTGCCGGAGTGCCCTTATGATCGCTAGGCGGTGTACCCCGTTTGTGTCGTGCCGCTCGAAATTTGGTTCCCTACGCCGTTGATCCTAGGTGCAACTAGACCGCGTTTAGAGATTAAAACTATTGTTTGATAATTTAGTGCCTTTTTCGTCAGCTAGGGCATCCTGTCGACTTTTCAAGCACCCGGTAGGAGTAAGAGCACATAATCCGTTTCCAGCTAATGCCTCATCGTCGCCAATAATCGTACGGGCGGAGCTAATCTGGTGCCCCTTGAGCTCATCTGGTGCCCACTGAGCTGGTTTTGGCCCCTTGAGCTGATCACGTGCCCTCTAAGCTAATCTGGTGCCCCTGAGTCAATCTGGTGCCTCCTGAGCCATAATTGTGCCTCCTGAGCCCATCCCATGCCCTGAGCTAGTCTGGTGCTCCCTGATATAGTTTGGCGTACTCTGAGCCTATTTGGTACCCTTTAAGCTGATCTGGGCCTCTTGAGTTGATTAAACAATCTCCTTAGCAGCTCTGGGGCCCTGAGCTGAGCTGGGCTCACTGAGGCTGATGAGGGCCCCTGAGCTGGTATGAGGCTCCTGGACTGATTAAGTGCCTCCTGACTTGATCTGGTGCCCCCCGAGCTGATCTGGGCCCCGAGCTGGTCGAGAAAGACTAAGCTGATCCATTGTCCTTTGAGCTGATATAGTGCTCCCTGAGCTGATTATATCCCCGCCCTGGTCTGGGGACTAAAAATTTATTTGGGGCCTCAAGCTGATCGATCTGGTGCCACCTGATCATTAATATTGCTCCTTGAGCTGAACTGATGCCCACTTAGCTGATCTGGTGCCTCCTGAGTCAACATTGTGCCTCCTGAGCCCAGCTGATGCCCTATGAGTTAGTCTGGTGCCCCCTGAGCTAATATGGTGCCCTTTAACCCGCGCCCCACTGAGGGGTCCGGCGCCACCTTCGCCCCACGGGGGCATCGATGGCACCCCTCTAAATCCGAAAAATATGGGGGTTAGAGCAAATCTGTAAAGTTCATTAGAAAGCTCGCGTGAATTCAGTAAAAATTACTTCGCATGTTTAAGCGCTCAGGTCAATGATTTTACCTCCAGAGGTCAAGCTAGGTCACGATAGGCTATTTTTACTCAAATATGCAATGCTTAAGAAGACTGGGCATAACTCTTATGCCATTTGGGCTATTGAGGTCTGGTAAACTACATTAAGTAGAAAAATGGCAGAACTTTCTCCGTTATGTGGAACGTAATGACCTCCGGCCTGGTGACCTCATATGACCTGAGGTCATCAAAGGTCAGAAAGTGACCTTGCCGTATATCAAATGAAAGCTAGTGATGAGACATACACGATGGTGTTTGATTCGACGCTCTAACTTAACAAGGTTAAAAGTTATTGCCAAAATACTGTTTTTGACTCTTGGTGAACTGGGATGAGCTTAGAGAGGTCAAAGGGAAAATATGACACGGTCGTAAAAGGGCTAAAATGGTTTTGAGCAAGCTGAGTATTTAAAATCGTTTTGTGGCTTTTAGATCATAAACAGCTTTTCCATGCTTTTAGGAAGAGGTCACCTGACCACCTAGGTCACGAAAAAGAAAAATCCTGGATATAAATCTTGTAGACCTAACGGGACCATGAACTCTACGAAGTTTCAAATCGATCGAAAGAGAAACGTAGCTCTTATAGAGCTCAAAAGTTGAAGTGAGGTGACCTTGGTTGACCTCACCTGGTGACCTGACCTTGGGTGATCCGGGGTAAACAAAATTCAGGGGTAGTATAAAAATGATGGGGTGAGAGATAGAGCCCTTAACCGCGGTCCTGCGTTTCGTCGTTTTTCTGCTATCCCGGAAAAACCTTAGGGGTATCGATGTCCCCCCCGGTGGAGGAGGGTTAAGCTGAACTGGGCCTCCTTGGTTGATTAAGTGATTTCCTGAGCAGCTGTAAGTTCCTGAGCTGAGCTGGACCCACAGAGCCTGATGAGGCCCCTGGGTTGGTATGGGGTTCCTGAGCTGATTAAGTTCCTCCTGACTTGATGTGGTACCCCGAGCTGATCAGAGCCCCGAGCTGGTCGGGGACAACTGATCTGATTGTTTGTCCCCAAAGCTGGTCTGGTGCCCTATGGGCCGATTTGCTGTCCCCTGAAAAGCTCTGAGGCTTTTGAACTAATTGGGCCCAGAGCTGGCGAGGGATCCCTGAGCTAATTTGGTGCCCCTGACCTGACTAATTCTTGCCCCTTGACCTGATTTGATATTGCCCCTGACCTGACTTGGGGCCCCTGAAATTATCTTGGGTCCCAAGAGTTGATCTGGGTCCCAAGAGTGGATCTGGGTTCTGGGGGTACCCTAAGCTGGTCTGGGCGCTGAGGTTGTGATAGCCCCTTAAGTCGGCCTGAGGCCCCCTGAGGTGATCTGGCGCCTTAAACTGTTCGGGGGCTCCTTGAACTGTTTTAAGGCCCCATGAGCCTATCTGGGGCCCATTGAGCTAGTCTGATGACCTAATCTCTGGGGCCACTGAGCTAGTCTAATCCCTGGGTGAAGCATGAGCTGCTCTGGGGGCCCTGATCTACATCAGGGGCCCCTGAGGTGGTCTTGAATAGATAGATAATAAGAACACTAGGCCAACTCCCATCATCTCGGGGCGGGGTCACTGAGCTAGTCTAGTCACTGGAGGAACTACTGGGGGATGGGGGGAAGCTGCTCTGGATGCCTCTGATCCACACTTGGGGGCCCCAGAGCTGGTCTTGAATAGATGGGGAATAAAAACACAATGAATGGAACCTCCCCTTGTAAAACGGAGCTAACAAGGAATGAGGCATCGCTAAAACGGCTTGTGATGGTTACGCATCCCTGGTTATATAAATTATTATACTGGTGGTTTCTGGGAAGGGATGATAAAATGACATGTGCCCCTGAGCTCAGAGCACAGTCCTCTAATCCAGGATTTCTATTAATTTATTTAAATTAAGAACTAGTTTTCACAATTTTCAACCCTGTCACACCTTACCCATCCAAACCACCGGCCTGTTCACCTTTTCAATATCCTTAATTGGGACTGATCCTTGAGAATATGGAACTTAATAAACGCGTTCACAAGGTATCTCCCAAATTATTCCGGCAGCAAAAATTCTTCCAAAATCACTATGCCACTTCTCGTCCCACGGCGATTCTGGGAGGCGAGGAACTTAATCTACGTTCAACCAGCGCTCAGTCGTCACGACAAAACCAGCGGGCATAACAAATGAATTTTCGACTCCAATATTTCTTTACTTGCACATGACAAGAGATATCACAGCTCCGCTGATTTCTCTGATGTTAAGTATTTGCATGAGTTGACTGATTTGCCCTTAAATCTATTCAAAACAGTCGTGTTTTGGCTACTTCCATGAAATTTTGGTGATTTTTTTAATCTAGTTTTCCTTCTCCGTCTATGCTTGATTTGCATCTTTATTGAACCATAGATGCCCAAAAAACATATAAACAAAAATAAAGTAAGTTTTTTAGGTTACGTTAAAAAGTGCCCCTTTTCTCCCGGGGTGCCCCTCAAAGTTGGTGTGCCCCCCATACTAAAGATCTGGCTGCGCCCCTGGATGTGGGCTTCTAGTCGGGTAGAACAGGATGTTTGGTTGTAGGTCAGCGCTCATCTCCAGCGTTGTGATTAGTTGATGCTGCTTTGCCGGGATTTCTCGTAAGTACGCGCTTTGTTTCGTCTTCGCACGATGTAGTAGACAGCCACGGATGGAGATTTTTTAACACAATTTTTGTGGATTGCCAATTTGGGACCAGAAATAGAACAAAGTTACAATAATCGGGTGGTGTTCTGTCTTATTTTCGTTAGGTGAGTCTGTATTTGGTCAACTTTAAGCCATCTGTCTATTTCACTGGGGGGGCAATTTTCGGGCACTGGGGGCATTTCGGCTGACTGGGGGGGGCAAATGGCCCCCCAGTTAACATGTTAAAAATGGCCTGCTAGAGAGTGAACCAGTATGCAACAGCCTGTCGACCAAAACTATCCTTCCACCACTGAATAAACTGGTCCCCCGTACCGGCCTCTGTCGTTCAGTTTCTGCACCATTGCTTTTCGTACTGCACGCCTTTCTTGACATGCGGAAACGCTGTGAATGGGCCTTTAGCGCGAGTCTGTAATCAAGGGTTTGTGATTTCACTGATTATAAAACTTATTTTGATGACGTCACTTATTGTTGTAAAAGAATATGTATTTCTGTTTTAGCGTATGGAAGTTGGAGAAAATGGTGTGTCCTGATTTCCAGACCTCTCTTGTTCTTAAATTGTTCTTTTAAGCATTTCAAAAAAATGGTTTATTCAATTTAAACTCTTTAATATGGAGACTAACACAATTTTTAAGAAATTTCAGCAATAATTCGACGTTGTATTGTGGATGCCCGCAAACACCCGAAGAGATATAAATTAGCGCCTCTGTCCATCCCTCGAACTGAGCAATCTCTCATTAACTTTGAAAACACTATTTCAGCGCTTTAAGAAACCAATCGATACCTCAGGACATTATTTCAGGCTCATCTAAATGCCGTCATCCCAACAATTATGCGCAAGGAAGAAAAAAACCTGTACTCTGAAACTCACAACAATCAGATGGTGTGTAGACGGGTTCTTGAGCCTTTGTCTTTCCCTGGCGAAATTCTGGATCGTTCGCTGCAGTCACATATGGCTGCATCCTTTCGTCTCGACTTCCGGAACAGTGTATCATCTATTTTTGAACTGGAACGTATCCATGTCTAGCCATGCTGCTTGTCAACCAACCTGTAGAGTTCCATTCTTACCTTCAGCTATGGCGGGTAACATGGTTCCCAGGAGGGCCACTACCAGAAGCAGCAGGTAAAGTATCTTCATTGTTGAGAAGTGGAGTTTACTTTCAAGCTTAGTCAGGGGACAGACCAAGGTGCGTAGTGCATGTGCCATCCCTACCCCAATTCCCTGCTTTTTATACGGAAGTAGTAGTGCCGCTGTGTCATTGATGAGGGGCTGCCAGATCCGTCTCTCAGTGTCAGTTATGACAGCTCACCGGCTGCGTTTGGTCGATATCCGCGTTGTGGCAGAAGTGCTCCAACGCAGCAATGATGTTTTGTTGGCATTTCTCATGGAGACTGAGTCATATCTGTCAGTCTCAGTTGTTGACTCGTGACTTTTGTGGCTTATCGTGGAATGTTATTATTAGATACAGGGGTTCATGCATACTAGTTATTTATTTGATATCATGATCATTACAAACGTGGCCAAGTTATGGTGCATCTGCAAAGTTGGGGGACCCACCTCGCTTTCAAAGCTCGCTCCATGACATACAAATGAGCGTTTTAGACGAGACTCGATAATGCTCCGGAACCGGAGATATGCGCGAGATTTTGTAAGGACGAGACCATTCCGGCCAAATTGGAAAAAAATCGGACAATGCTGTAACCAGCCAGTGGGGAAGGCAACGATGAGGCCTTATCTGATCTTGCTTAGCTATAGATGATAATTTTATTACAAGCAGCTGGTTGAAAATTCACAGGCCCTCTCACCTTTTTACCGGTGATGACGCTGAGATGGACACGACGTATATATATATATATATATATATATATATATATATATATATATATATATATATATATATATATATATATATATATATATATATATATAACCACCTAAATCGTGCAAAACATGCTGCTTTGAAATAAAAGTGGCCGTCTCAGGAGTACTTTCCCCACTCACCCATGATATTTCATTCTGGTAAATTTTTGATAATTAATGCTTTCTAGGCTCTCCTAATTGTTGCTGCAGGCTTTCATCCACTGCTCTATATTGCTATTTGCCTCAGGAGCGACCACTGTCCCGTCCCTTTGATGTAAGTGTGTCTGCATTTGTGATGTATATGTGGACTAAAAATGCCTATTGATCTCCGTGTTATAATTATTTTACCCTAAAAACCGTTTTAGTGTGTGTTTGAGAGGCCTTAAGCCTTAGGAGTTAGAACTTCTTGGATTTGATGAGATAAGCTGACCTAATAGTTACCTCCTACTGGGATCGGTTGTTTGAAAACATTTGACTGTATAAAATCGTTAGAAGTATTTAACTCACAAATTGTATTGTTTTTGTTCAAGATCATAAAGTTTTCAAAGATTCCACGTTCATTAAATGGGAAAAATTGAACCCCTAGGCCCTAAGACGGGCCCCGAGGCTTAAACCTCTCTTGAGGAAATCTTAGATCTGCTCCTTATCACAGTTGAATCACAGCGCAAGTAGGTATAAAAAATAATAATCTGAAATGGTGCTGTTGATTTGATTCCAAGCGAAGTTCATAAAAATGTAGCAAATTCAGGGCTTCATTTGGAAGGGGGGATGGGGCTAAGGAACTCGAACCTCCCTTGTCATTGCCTCGGAACCGTCTCCGGCTATGCATTTACTATAGGCACTTTGACATTTCAAGGAGGTCTTGAGTACCCCTAGCCCATCCCCTCGTATCCGGCACTGGTGGCGGTAAAAACTATCGTTTCAAATAAGAAACAGGAAGCTTTGCCGAGTACGAACAGGGAAGCCTCGGTGACGCGTTCCTACACAAATACAGCAGTTGCGGGCTGCACCCCGCACTATTGCAAACTCCGCCTGTGCTGCCAACTGAGCAGCCCTTTCCATGGCCTGTGTTACCAACTGAACAGCCCTTTCCACGACCCGATGTGAAGGGGGTAAGCACACACTCCATCTCCAAAAAGGTGCTGTTCTGGCAGACTTAGTTTCACTATGGCTAAGTCTCAGCAGGCTCCACTTTCACCCTGACTGCAGTTCGGATTTGCCAGTGCTCCTCTACGTACCAGCTGGCTACGAAGCTGGGCCCAAATGGCAGAGTTCGCAGTGTTAAAGTGATCCCTGGAAATATTGCCTCACTGGGTAATGTTGATGAAACAAAATTTTGACCCCATGAATGCATATTATTCAGCGAAGTAAAATATTATCGAGGCATATGGACATTACACGATAAAAGGGCGCCATTCATATGTGAAAGCGTCTTTATTTCACACAGAGAGTCCTACCTCTTCAGGTAGGCGGCGTTTAGGTCAGGTTTTTTCTTGACCGGCCGGGTCGCCGGCCAGATCCGGGAGCGGGGGGCTCCCCGGACCAAGCCAAAACCGAGTGTGCAGAAAGATACTTTAGCACACCATCAATTTATTTTTCAGTGAGTGCAACTACACACCCTGCCCCTGGAATCCGCCGTCCCTGGAAACCGACCCTTTTAGTAAGTGAGGACGCCTGGTTCCGTTCTTCGTGGCCGCTATTTTGTCCTAAAAATAATATAACAGCTCTTACGTACTGCTTTGTGTTGACAAGTGTTTTACTTCTGGAGAAAAATGGATATTTAAGCCCATAGAAATGAGATAAGTTTTGAAAGAATCATTAAATGTTTTTTTAGGACTATTTCTTGGCCACACATGTTGTCAACCGTCCCTACCAGCTTAATGCAGATTTCATGAAACAACTTTGAAGATATAAAAAATTAAGAACACATTTTGCACTCAGTGCTTCTGGAAGATGACGTCATAAAAAATAACATGGATGTAGAGGCAATTAATGAAGCAATATGTCTATATAAAACACGGCATGAAAATGTCTTTCTCTGTCTCACAAAAATGAATACAAAGATCAATATCTGCATTTTTCAAGAGCCTCAGATTTGTGATGTTACAGTGACGTAATGGGATAAACGATCTTTGTCTGGTGCCATGTCCCCCTGCCCCCCCTCCCCAACCCTCGTTTGCAAACGTCCATCTCTACGTCACGTCACGTGTCACATCACGTCGCCACGTTATGGCGACAAGTGTCACAGGAAGGCATGCCTCATTAACTGTCTCTCGTACGTTGGGAGCACCAGTGTCAAACATACAAATTACAAGTGCCGCGCGTAATGTTTGTCTGAGTTTTGCGTTAGAACCTACTCATTTGACCTCAGAGACGTCCAGTATGATCCAGTGCTGTGCTTCTGGAAGCCGTCTGGAACTGTGTTCTGGTACGCGGGATCGGGGATGAAGAGCAATCTTCGATCTCAGATCGTACTCGGGTCATTTGACTATAAAGCAAACTCTTCCCTCTACAGCTTCCTACACTCCCCGACTGTCGCACAAAGCTGTGTATTTCACACATCAGTAGTACGGTAATGACACCGTCCGGGCTCGGGAAGCCAGCCGGTGTTAACCTGGCCTGGTCTGGCGGGGTCCCTGACGTCGCCCGGTGACTCCTCCGGAGCAGGCGTGGTCTGGCGGGGTCCCTGACGTCGCCCGGTGACTCCTCCGCATTCAGTCGTCGCCGCCGCCGCCGAGGCCTCCCAATAAGATGACGTTGTTGCGTCTTGTACCACAGCATGATTGGCATTGGTATTGTGTCACTCCGTGGCACCCTTTGTGGTAGTGGTGTCCGCCTGAAATAAGAGGCAGTGTTGCCTGGTCAGTGATGTGTCGCCATAGTTTTTAACAGCACTACAGTGGCGGATGTATATATCATTGTAAGGGGCTAGGGGTTCAGTCGTACTCTACCTTTACCGCGAACAACCTATTACTATGTGATTACTATGGGAAACCAGACATTTTTGTGGGGCTTGAGCCCCCTAGCCCTCCCTCGCATCCACCACTGCGGCGCGACATGCGACACAAGTGCAGTGGGACTTTCGACTCGGCACTGGATCCTCAGTAGCTAGAAATTGTCCATGATTACCAAGCATCGCCTAGATATTGTTCGCCAAATGATTTGAAATGACGTCGTCCAATCATTTGGAATAACTTCGCTTAGGTTATTTTGTTTCATGCAAAACGAATTAGTGCACAATATACGATTTAGACATGCTCGCTTTTATAGCGCTGCCGTCCAAAAGAAACAAGAGGCATTCCCTGGCTTAAGCGACCAGGAAGCTTGCAAAATGTTGGATAAAGTGTCAGAGACTGCGAATTTCCTTGCGGTTAGTCTGGCCCTCAGACAGTGAAACGGGGAGGCAACGAGGCACCGTAGGTCTTCGACGGACCGGCGGGTACCAAAATTACGGCGCTCACCTTTAAATTGACTAAGATAGCGGAGAAGAAACTTTTATTTTTATTTTGGAAAGACGCTATGACTTTTATGTTAGTAAAAAGGCCCATTGCACATTGTCTAGAGTTCGCTGAGGTTTAAACTCACTATTGATTGAAGCTCTCTGGTTTGTTTTGTACCAAGACATGTATAATTATGCATTCTCAGTAGTGGGGGCCCACGCGTATCGTCAACGTGTTTTAAAGAAAAGGCATGTCGTGGGGCTTACAAATATTCGGGGCTTACATGGTGCCTCTTTAAAGAAGAGGCATCGTGTTAGCCCTGGGGAATTGATTCTGGATTTGCTCCTCCTATAGAGGGGACTTCAATTACCTGAAGCGGAAAAATAAGGGCGTCCAATTAATTCTTTTCCTTGACGCCAGCTCGTAATCGCTGAGAAAAGCACGGCCGGCCAATGCACACGTGCTGCGTTACAGTCGCGCCATTCAGCAGCCAAGATTTGCTTAAACTTTCCGGAGAAAACATAACCTTGTGGCAAATCTACCTGATGTGGAGACCTTATATTGATCGTATCCTTGTATCGTTTTAAAGGCAAAATAACCAAAGCTTCCAGTCTGAAATGTATTTTACGGTGAACACTGTCTTCTCGCCATCTAGGAATGATCTATCTCGAAATTGGCATAACATTAGGAAGTTTGATCCAAGCAATCATTTTTCGCTATTTGCAAAAATTAGGAATTCGTAGTTTATTAGGACTTGTGTTAATCAGCACAGTCTTTGACATAAGAAATATTCGGGGAGAAAAAACAAGCACACTGTGTATATTCAGAGTCACTACACCGCCCATCGGCCTTCTAGACCACCCATAGGCTCCTCCGTGGCCTGCCCCCCTTTTAAACAAGATTGTTAACGGCACCCACGCTCTGCTATCAACCTGAGATACGACTTAAAGGCACCCACCCGCTTTTATGAATTTAAAGACTAAAGAATTCTAACGGCACCCACCCTCTGTTATGAACTTGAGGAGTGAGGACTGCTAACAGTACCCACCCTCTGTTATGAACTTGAGGAGTGAGGACTGCTAACAGTACCCACCCTCTGTTATGAGCTTGAGGAATGAAATTTGTTAACAGCACCCACTTTATTATATAAGATTGGGGACTCTTAGTGGCTCCCATCGTTTGCTATGAACATAAAACAACTCGAGACCAAATTATTTACCGGCGCAAATCTGTTGCGTGCTCGCAGGCTCCCAGATAGTATTACCGGGCCGTATATCCTTGGTAGCTGATGTATTGCTAAACCCTGCGAGTATTCAGGGCTGTTCACATATGACGTCAGCAGAATTTGGGGGTCTTCAGATCCCACCAACCCCTTTTGTCAGAAATAACCAGAAAATGGCTGACCCTCTCCCCTTTGGTCAGTAATCGTCAGAAATTGCCAAACCCTGCCCCCTTTCGGCAGCAGCCGTGGTCGACATGAGCAATCACGCAAAAACGCCGCAGAACTGCAATGCTCGGGCGGTACGGGCAGCTGGTAGCAGTGGACAAGGTGTGACTTTGCTATGTTAGATCTGCCGCGCCACAGCCCCCAGTATAAAGTCACCATTCCCGCTCAGGTTCTGACGGCTCCAGCACCCGCACCGTATTCTGCCCTGGTTCTGACTGTTAAAACCAACATCTCCACCACCCACCAGCACCAACGCACGGGTGGCAGCCGAAATCTCCCTGAACCAATCATCCACGGCAATGCAAAAAAAGTCGTGAAAAAGAGTAGCAGATAATTGCGTTAATGCTGCCTTGAAAACGATGCAAAAGCGTATGAAGAAACCACGACGATCCCCTCCTCTTCACGCGTACGGTGGCCTGTTTTGTTAAAAAAACCAGAAATTACCTCTAGTTGTTTGTAGTTCAACGTTGCAGGAGCGTACTCAACTGGCATAATACCGAGCTTAGTCTTAGTATGTTCAAATGAAACTGATACCGTACCATATTCCATGACCATTCCATAAATAGATTTCGTTTGAGTTCGAAAAATTAAAGTACCCGCAGTTGAACTAACCTGGGCCTGAACAGTTCTCGCTCGATATAAAAATTCTAAAAAACTGATAATTTTGCCCACCCCTTGTCAGAAATCGTCAGAAAAGGGCAGGCCCTTCCCCCTTCGTCAGAAAAAGTAGGAAAATTTTTTACCGGCACGTGTTCGACAGAGCTTGAAATATGATACTAGCTTGTCTCTTTGGATTCGAATGATAATCGAAAGATACAGGGACATGAAAATTATAAAATGATTGGGGTGCTCAAATTTGAAACAATGTCAATAGCCACCATAAGAAAAGGTGATAGCATAATATAGCTGCGTTATAGCCTTCTCAAAGGCCTGTTGAACAACACAAACACAATTCAAAGTTCTTGAAAAATATGAACATCTAAAGGATGTTGTAACACTACTCCAACGTTCCGTTCGGTGAGCCAGGACACCTTCAGAGAGATATAAATCCACACCCCTGGAAAGACTATACGATCTCTAATTGATTGTTAGGAAGAGCCAACCGCAGGGTCGCAGATTTCTTTTTGCATAATTTGGGGTGTCCAAATTTAATTTCATGTTAATCAACAGCATCTTTAAAGAGGACACATAATATAATGCGTGGCTTAGCCTTCCTTCAGGTCTGTTGCACTGCATAAAACCCATTTAAACTCCTTAAAATTAAGACTAATAAAACTGAATTTTTTAGCACTAATTCAACGTTTCATAGGGGTACCAGGGCACTGAAAAAGGGATACAGATTCGTGCACCCCTGGCCATCAGTTCACCTGAGAGGTCTTCCACTAATTTTAGAAACACTTTTTCAACATCAGCGCTTAACGAAACCAATCGATACATCAGGGCATTATTATACGCTCAGCTCCTTTTAAATGCCGTCATCCCAACAATTATGCGTGCGGGGGTCAGAAGCTTGTGCCTTGAAATTCACAACAAAAAACAAAGGGGCGTAGACGCAATCTGGATGCTTTGACTTTCCTCGGCAAAATTCTGAACCATTCGCTGCAGTCACATATGGCTGCACTCCTTCGTCCTGAATTACGACATGGTATTTAATCTATGAAATGGACTGGAAATCTATGAAATGGACTCTTTTTGAAATGGAACGTATCCATTTCTAGCCATGCTGGTGGCTGACCAACCTGTAGAGTTCCGTTCTTACCTTCAGCTATGCCAGTGAACATGGTTCCCAGGAGGGCCACTACCAGAAACAGCAGGTAAAGTGTCTTCATTGTTGAGAGGTGGAGTTGCCTTCAAGTCTAGTCAGAGAGTAGAACAAGGTGCGGGGTGCATGTGCCATCCCTATGCCCATGCGCTGCTTTTTATACGCAAGTAGTAACGACGTGTCGTCACTGAAGCGCTGTCAAATCTGTTGCTTAGTGCCAGGTTTGACAGCTCATCGATTGTATTTGGTCGATATCCGGGTTTTGACAAGCCTGCTTCATCGCAGCATCGAAGTTTCGTTGTCAATGCACTTGGAAACCAACTGTCAGCCTGGGTTGTTAAATCATCACTTTTTGGGCTTGTCCTGGGCAGTGACCCAAAATAGGTATTGCGCTAGGGTGTCGAGTGGAAAATTCAGCTCGGAATGTATGGCGAGTGAGTGGAAAATTCCCTCAAAATGTATGGCGGAGTAAAAATTTCCAATTTGGGTACTCAGGTGGTAAACTCTCTGAGCCCTTGTTTGAACTGAGGAATGGATATTTCAGAGTGTTGTGGGAATGACCTAGGACCTAAAAGATGATACAGATGACAGTAAAAGACCTAATGACCTAGGACCTAAAAAGATGATACAGATGACAGTAAAGCGCTAAAAGACTGGCACCTAAAACGCCAAAGTCTAGAAACTAAAACATCTAAACCTAAAAGCCCAAAAAGGCTACGTCAAGGTAAAGATAAGAAGAAAAAAGCGTGGGATGAGGTAAATACAACGTTTCGGTCTTGGACCGTCGTCAGGCGAGGGTTGAACCCGTCGCTTTTTCTTCTTATCTTTACCTTGACGTAGCCTTTGGGCTTTAGGTTTAGACGTTTTAGTTTCTGGACTTGGCGTTTTAGGCTGCCAGTCTTTAGCGCTTACGTCATCTGTATCATCTTTTAGGGTCCTAGGTCATTCCCACAACACTGCGGTTTATGGCACCCTATCTTCAGCAGGGCTTCCGAGAACTTATTAGGATGGATATTTCCTTTCATTTTCTCAAAGTAAATATTCTTAAATCGTCCCCAAGCAGCATTGTTTGACCGTTACCATGTGAAAAATTTGGGTTAAGCAGGTAAATCTTTACCAACTGAAGCCCCCTGATGCAGTCTCAATTTTCTTTCAGGAATTGGTGAATTTCCACAAATAAAAAACTTTTGGGGGCCTCTGAGACCAACCTTGGGGGAAAGAACTCTGGGAGCCAAGAAGACTAAAATTTGTGGGATGAAGATCAACTCTTGGGGGCTTCCTAGACCAACTCTTGTGCCCCTCCTCTCCTCTCACACGACCAGCTCTAAAGGGCCCCTGAGACGAATTATCGGGGCCCCTTAGACCAACTCTGCAGAGGGGGCCTCTCAGACCGGCAGGTGGTGAAAAATGAAAAGGGATTTTTCATGAAATACTTAGTGCCAAAATTAATTATCTAACCATACACTGTATAGTTTTTCTGTCCGGGACAACGCCCCTCCTATACCTATAGTTATCGGAATTTTGGAGGCCACTCTGACCTCAATCACTGCCCCTCGCATACACCTATGCTAGGGCCCAGTAGAGCCTTGGTTTGCACTTAACTAACCCAGACGAAACTACAAACTTTCTATCATGACAGTAAACTCTTCAGACTCTTGCTAAAAGTTTCTTTTCTTTATCTGTCAATCCCCCTGCTCCTCTTCACTTATCTACTCACCTTCATATGAATATTCTGCTTTCTATCAATCTAATCGAAGCTACAGCTTTCTTTCTGTTGTTTATTCCTTTCGTCTACAATCAGCCAGGTGCGGCGGGTTGCGACAGCGTCAGAGCGACTACTACTTTAAATTTTGCATGAGCTACATAATTTGCATTTCAAAAATTGCTCTAAATTAATTTTCTAAATCCTTATAGACTAGAAAATTATACAACTAAAAGCACACCAAGAGGAAGACTAGCAATGTTTTGTCAATAACGAATAAGAAACCGGCCTTTCAAAAAGCCTAAAGATGCCGCTTTTATTTACTAGATGTAAAGACGGCGATTTGGTAAGTCCACGCCGTAGATCAGCCATACAAAAAGCGCCGATGTTTGAAGGGTAACTGGATGCATTCTTGTTGCCCAAATAAATCATTTAATGAAAATGTAGAGTTTCAATGTATTCAAGTACCGGACACTTTCAGTTCAACTTAAATATCAGCGTATTTATGCCTAGGGTGTCGTAGGGTGTCGTGAGTGGATTTGGGTGTCACAGGGCGTGGACGCAGCAATGAAGGGCTGATATGGATAAAAATTATTTTCTTCGCAATAAATGGTCAATTTTCTACCATACAATGTCAAAAAATATGCTGCTTAGCATACAAATTTCAAGATAATTACTTTTAACAACAAGATGACCAAAATGTTTTTCACTATTCTCGGTACCAGAAATACAAAAGCAACTTTTCAAGGACGTAAGCCTAGAAATCATGTACACAGATAAACTGTTTTCCAGAAATGTATCTTTCAAAGCTGTCAGCTCATTTTTGGCAACACAAGGCTAGGGTGTCTAATTTTCCACTCACCAATTTTGTGAGTGGTGGAATTTAGTGGCGGTGTTCACCCATTGGAACTTTCTCCGGTGGGGCGGGGGCACTGAGCGTCTTGCCCGCGCCAGAATTTCGATTCAGTTGTTCCACTGAAATCGATGGAATAAGGATGCCAGGTATAATTGGCCAGAAAAATAGAAAACGCCAGATTTTCTTTCAGAAAAGCGAAAGAAGCCCATAAGAGCCGAGTTAATTTGGCGATCTTCTAGTCGATTTTGCTGCTCTCTTTTCCAGTGGACGTTGGTAGAGGAGGCAATGGAACTGGCCTTGTAGGAAGTATTGTTGAGTAAAATTAAATAGTAGTAAGTATTGTTGGAAGTGAGTGGAAAATTCAGCAAAAAATAAAAGTGAGTGGAAAATTCTGCTTGACTGGGTGTCGTTCTGCACCCAGCACCCCAGGTTTTGGGACACTGGCCCTGGGATATTATCTCGATACTAAGGTTCATATGTACTAAATGACTAAATGATTGATTATTTATTTCATGGCATGAGCATAACAACTGTGTCAATAAGTAATCGCTCATCTGTACGGATTTCCTAAACAAGGAGCAATCTGACTCCCGGAAAACGCTTCCAACGGGGAATGAGATGGCGGGGCCATATGACCCTGGCACTTGGTACGTCGATAAGCCGCATAAACTATTATTATCAAGCAGCGTCCATATACGTGAATGTATACTAACTCAGACTTCTTTCGAGAGTTGTTTAAGGCGCCAGTCGTATTTCGGTTATATTTTCGTAGCTTTCAAACGTCATGCGACTACCTTCATCAGCGAAAGATTGTTCAGCCAGCGCCTAATTACACTGTACAAGTTTGAGAAAACATCGTATCCCACTCGTGCTAAAAATTCTAATTCGGTTATTTGTTGACAAAGAATAACAAATATACAAGTTCAACAATTTAATTAAGTGAGTTACGAGGCACAAAGGCAAATACGTTGTAATACAGTACACACACGGGAAGGTCATACGTATACAAAAGTCTAGATTATCAGAGACTTACGTCAAAGACCGACAAGTGAGGTGTTGCCGAAAAAGACGCGAAAACTTATTAGAATACGTACCACACCAATGGTATTTCATGACGTATAATTATAATAGTTTAGTGCCAGGCGTACTTGACAAACTTGCAACTTTGAGATACTTTTTAGTTAATTAAAAAGTTAGTTAATTAAAAAGTTATAGTTAATTAAAAGTTTGTCAAGTACACCTGACACTTAAACTGTTCTAGTTAATAATTAACTTTTTTAGTCAATAATCAACTAAAATAATATCTCAAAGTTGCAAGTTTGTCAATTACACCTGGCACTAAACTATTATGATTATAAGTCATGAAATACCATTGGTGTGGTACGTATTCGAATAAGTTTTCGCGTCGTTTTTGGCAACACCTCACTTGTCGGTCTTTGACGTAGGTGTATGATGATCTAGACTTTTGTATACGTATGACCTTCCCGTGTGTGTACTGTATTAAAACGTATTTGCCTTTGTGACTCGTAACTCACTTAATTAAATTGTTGAACTTGTATATTTGTTATTCTTTGTCAACAAATAACAGAATTAGAATTTTTAGCACGAGTGAGATACGATGTTTTCTCAAACTTGTGCAGTGTAATTAGGCGCTGGCTGAATAATCTTTCGCTGATGAAGGTAGTTGCATGACGTTCGAAAGCTACGAAAATATAACCGAAATACGACTGGCGTCTTAAAGGGAATGTGGCACCTTCACAACGTGATTTTAACTGAGATAGGCAAGTTGTAAAGCAGGTCGGAAAACCCGGTACTACATATTTCATTTGTCTTGGAACTCGATATTTCCGTAGAAAAAAGCTAAAACCTACCTGACACCAGCCCCCCTCAGCCCCCGTCGGCGGCGGCCATTGTTGTGAGCTACTGGTGTGACGACATATGCAGACGTTACGATGAGCATCAGCCAATCGAAGCCCTTGAAGCGTTTCAAGTATAGTGGTGGTTGCCAGATCGTGACATCATCCACAGGCTGATATTTATTTCTTTTTCTAGAGGAGTATTTTTAAAAACCAAATATTGAGCTTATTGTACATTTTTCAGAGAAATAATTAGTGGTTTCATTATTTTTGACTAAAAGTACGCCTAATTACACTAAATTCCAGGATACGACCATGGTGCCACATTCCTTTTAAACAACTCTTGAAAGAACTTAATATGTCCCTGTCAATACACGATTTACTGCAACATACGTAACTAAGTAATCACAGTGGGCTAAAAACCAGTACCGGGCAAGACGTCAATAATAATTCAATTTTATTATGATTAAATATTTATCGTGGGAACATCACTCATCTGTTAAAAGTTATATAATTAGGTAAAGTTTCAAGGTCCTACATCGTACTTTGGTCGGATATATCTATAAATGATTAAGCTAGGGGTTTTGGATGTCTTAAGGACAGGTATCCCACTGGAGCTTCGACCAAGTCAAGAGTATGTGTTAAATGACAATACAAGCATCAGGCAACACCACTAGAGATCGCACTGTTGTAGTGTCTCTTCTAACCGTGACTGTAGCCAGCGCATGTTTCTTTAACACGCGCATTGACGGGGGTCTGAGCCACCTTCGCATTGACGGGGGCGGGTACCCGCCCCCTTAAGATCTCGAGAACCACGGTAGGCAGCGAGAAACGGTAAACGGCGTTGGGCTGCCCATCCACTTCTCCATCGAAAACATTTGAACCATTTTTTGTCAGGTCACATTTAAGGTCATTAGAGGTCAAAACATGCCGTCATAGGGATAACATGTAAATTCAGTTTTTTTCGGCCATTACATCTGAACAAGTAAAGATAGAGCAAAACGACTTAAACTATATGAATCCTCTCAGCAAGCCGAATCGAATGATATATGATTTGACCTTGCTAGGTCAAATCAAGGATTTGACCTGACCTGAGGTCAGGTCAGGGTCAAATTATATAAAATGCATATCATTAGAACCGCCGCAAAGCCCAGGCGATTCTAATGCATCTAAAATAAATGCTCTATCACCATCCGTTACTGAGTTATTCCGTAAAAACCATTTTTTCCCATGTATTTCCAATGGAGAGGTCATGCCTCGTACCTGACCTTAGGTCATCGATATCAAAAATACCGGAACATATTTTAGAGAACTCGGTGGGGCCATTATGTGATATGAGTTTCAATCGGATAAGTTCACCCTGCTCCGACTTATGTTATCTTAAACTTTTTTGAGGTCGGGTCACTTGACCTGTACTGGTGATCTGACCTGAGATGACCTAACCTTAAAATTTTCACAGAAGTTGTAAAAATAATGAGGGAAAAGTAATGTCAGGTACGGCGGCGCTACGCGCCGCCGTTTTTTTGCTATCTCCGAAAAACCCGAGGGGTGGGTACCCGCCCCCCGTCAATGCGCGTGTTAATATATGACGGTGGTCCAAGTTACTGGTTCGTCACAGCTAAACGTAGGTTCTAAAAGTCGTGCGTTAACGTCTGGCGGGAGTAGCCCAAGACCCTAAAATGACCATAAAATTGAAGGCAGTAAAATAGCTAAAATGCCTAAAACCCAGCCGAAAACCCAACCTTTCCCGAGGTTTTATCCGATCGATGGCGTCCTACCTTCAGCACGCTCCCCGCGGCTTTACCGGGTCGTGTTTTTGAACGTGTCTTTTTGCCACTTTAGGCCACTTTTTAGCGTTCTTCGAACTATGCTTAAGTTTTCAAACCCAAACGGAACGTTTCTTAATCACCTAGCCGAAAGAATAAAGCACAATATCTGGGACCTACTGAGCTTGGTTTTTTATGCTTGCCAAAGCTAATTTTTGTTCAGACAGCCTTAAGCAGGCCAGTTGTTTTTCTTCAAATCTCAATACAACACTATTGTCTGTTTCAGAATACGTCCCGGAGGGAAAGGAAGAGAAGAAGAAAAAGAAGAAGCACAAGGAGCATAAGGTGGGATGGAGTGATGTCCTCTGTGCGAGCGATCTTATCATACGTCAGTTATGTAGCAATTGAATAAATATGTAGAAGTCTAAAGCGATACTTCAATTGTATATAATGCCTTTGGGATAGCTCAAAAGCAGTATTGATGACGTAAGCGTTGTTCCAACTAAAACGTAGCATTGAGAAGCTAAGCACAGTATTTGGACAATTTATCCCTACATAGTATTTAACTAGGGGCAGTATGTGTGTGTCCCATTGGCGGTTCATTGGGCAACCTATTAATTCTTTCATATTCGGATCCAAGGGGGATGAGGAATTTTCTCCCCCTACTCGACCCTCAGCGCCCCCTGAAATGGTGACGCTGGTGACCTATGAAATGGTGACCTGGTGAAATGGTGGACGCTGAAATGGTGACCTAAAAAGTCGATGGCGATTCCTTCAAATGTCACTTCGCGCTATTTTCCTCAGGCTGCTAGCATTAGCGGCCCCGCAATAGGATTTTTAACACCTAACTGATAAGGGTTTCCGCTCAAAAGTTACCCTTGACTATGTAGTATGTACCCTACCCCCGACTGACAATCCTGGATCCGTCTACACATTCTGTGAAATTGATCACCTTCAGGTCGTGTGTTCTTCTTAATCGGATACGTCTCTTTTTCTCAGGGCACCACATTTTTCTCAGACTGTTAAAATGTGGTAAGGGTATTGAAGAGGGTGGAAATGTTGAGGGCTTCATTTCATGTGCGTGTGTTGTTATCTTATGCTGAAAAAATTAAGTAACGCGGCAGATTGTACCAAACCAGTAAAATGTGTTTGTTGGTGGTAACCGAGCGAATGGTTCTGTTTTGAGATGGCAAGTGTGGAACGGCTTAAATGTTGGATGGCCAGTTATTATTTTTCAGGAAAAGGGACGCGACGACGTCGCACAGTAAGTTCAGTCGCGATAAACGAGAGCTTTATACACCCAAATTGCTTGGAAGATGATAGGAGGTATTAGACCCGAGCAGTCCGCCACTTAAGCTCTCTATTTCGCTAATTGCGGACTCTCCACATGGTAGCGGAGAAACGATAGCGGTTTCTGTGACCGAACAGTAACAAATTGGCTGGAAGGAACTCAAAGGAATTAGAAAACTGCTACCGCTACCAGCGTCCTGTAAAGGGGACCACTAATAAAAAAGTAAAGGTTAAAGATCGGGATAAAGGTTTTAGCTATCAGAAAACAAAGGATAGAACGAATATCTGCTATGATCTTAGTTTCCATGCGTTAAAAGAAAACGTATGCATTTGTGTCCAACCTATAGATGTGCAGAAGTTTACCATAAAATTCTTTTGAAAGGAGCAATGAAAATGCGATTTTTGGTAGCGTTTCAGTAAAGCTTTATAAACAACTATCGATAGCAGATAAGCAGGCGGCGATTTAGCGATTTTGAAAAATAGCGCCAGTAGCGATAGCGGTGTCAGCTAGCCAAGGTAGCGGAAGAAGCGACAGTGGCTATACAAATTTAGTAGCGGTACTAACTCTGGGAAAAATCAGCGGGAAAATAATAACGCACAAAATTAATCAATTCCATTTTGGACAAACTAATCCTTGCATTGGTTGAATCGTCCTCAGCTGCCGTCGAACAGCTCTTCAGAAATTTAGAAAGAACCTCTTCTTAAAACTCACTGGTTCAGTGGGTATTGCAAGGTCTCAGGGTCTCCGGACTTCTGAGCGATTTCGTCGCGTTTACGCTAAACAATAACGATAAGTCATGCAATAAAGTTTATGTCCTTGTACAGTGGTAGAGTGTGCTGTGTGCAGCACTAGGGTGGTTAAAAAAACTTTTTTTACTTTTCAGACTCTGACCCACTTTTTCCCATTATATATTCAATTCTGATTTCAATGAGCCACATTCCAAGCCTCTACGACAACGGGAAAAATAGCCTCAAAGCGGTTAAAGATTTCATGTTTCAGGCGCGATTGGCCGTCCGGCGTTGCAGTCTCCCCTTGTTAAATCGGGATGAAAGGGGTGTATAACCTACCAGTAAAGACAGCGTGGCATGTACGTGCGTATAAGAGCGGTAGATGGGTTTTAACATGCAGGCATCTACTTGTCAGACGTATTTGCAGCGTAACATAAATACATGCTATTCCACAAAAGGCCTGAAATTAAATTGTTTAGCACCCTAGTACTCTAAATCCTGACAGCACAGGAATGCCTTCCGGAGGCGAACCTTTCTCTGGCAGCATTCGTTGGAGAACGTCGTTGGGGCAGGTGCTTCTCTCTATTCTCCTACGAACTATTTAAGAGCTCTGATACTGCTAGAAGAAGACCCTGTCGCATATTTTTACCCTTTGGATGGCTCACGAAATCTTCCACCAGCTTTACACCACGTTCTGTGGGACCGTTGACGGCAGTAAGTTCTGGAATACCCTGAAGCAGGGGAAACTATACTAGTCACCAGCTTCTCCACTGAGCCATTTCAGGTCAGAATCTTTCAGATTCAGGCGCTCGAATACCAGCCAGCTTTCAGGAATGACAAATCGGCAGAGGCTTGGTACCGAGCCGAGCTCTCCATAGCCTCTGTCGGAAACTTTAGCCTACCCAACTGAAGGGTGGATGGTTTTGCTGCTTAGGCCAGGCACTGTGTCACTTCTTCTTTACGTCCAGCATTGTGGTTCTTATTTGCGAGGCAGATTATAACTTTCTGTTCATATATAACAGTTGCATTTGCACATTGACCTCAGCGCCTCTACACAATACCGGAGTATTTTTATTGGAAGACCTGTCAGGGAACGTTCCTGGATCATCAGGCCCGGCTAGTGCTTTGGTTCTGGATTACATGCCAGCTCTGCTTTCCTTGAAAACATACGCGTCGGAAAGGGCCAGGGGCTGGCACTGCCAAAAATTTCTGATCTCAGTCAAAATGAGAAAAACCGGACATACTTATATCCAGCCGCTGCGGGAGGCAACAAAGAGCCCAAATTCGAACAATTTTGGTCCTGACGTTGAAAGTTTTGTGTCAGCATCAGGTTGAAGTTTGGCTGGCCCCCACTTTTTGTCGGTGGCGACACTTATGCTTGAAAATATAATCACGAATTACGCAAGCTGGTTTACGTGTGGCTGTCAGGAGAGGTTGCCTCCAACAAATGGCTGTTTAGAAGACCCGGAGCCCACCAGCGAGCCATATTCATGGAATATATGACATGTATGGCACAAAGTGAGTCATTTATTTATGGCTATTACTGAGTCAGATTCCGTTCATCATTCCAGAAGATACTTAAAGACTGATATATCATAATTTTTGGAGTTTACCAACGCATCAACTGCTCAGGTTATATGGCATCAGAGGCGAGAGGGGATGAATTAGCCTGGGATAGAGCAGGGCGCCAGATTCTGCATCTGGGTGGCCTCGAACCCACGACACCCAGCACATACAGAATGCCATTGGCCGAGCCGAGCGCAAGCGCTAACCGACTGAGCCACTCAGACCCCGGAATAGTTAGCGGTTTATCTTATAAGTGGTTCTAAACCATGTATTTGGGTTCCTCCGTCGTGGATAGTCAGCTTTAGAGACTTCTATCAGCCTCAAAGCTATCCACAGTGACGGATCCAGGGGGGGCAAAAAGGCAATTGCCCCCCCCAAAGGGAAAAGCTCGGGGCAAAACTATGTTTTTGCCCCCCCCCATGCGATCGACCTCCTTTTTCCCCGACTCCTTTTTAGCTTGTAAGCAAGATTTTGGTGCTTCAACTCTCAACTTCAAACATAATTAGTGAAGTTCAGTGTAAATATTGGGGCTTAGATAGGAAAAAAGTATCTTGAGCCCATATTTTTCACCCCGTGGTGTTTTTTTTGCTTTTCGTCTCCAGTTCCCAAAATCCTACCGAAAAGGCATATTGTAACGCAATTTTGCACTGTGCGACGTTTTTTTACTTTTCGACTTTGGTTTGCCCCTCCCAAACCATCCGGCTAGATCCGCCACTGGCTATCCATAAAATGCAGTGTAGTGTTTTCATTAAGTTGATATAGAAATCGCCCTGAATGTGCTGAAGTAAATTTTCCATCCGTCGTGGTATCTGTGCACAGAAAGTTATATTCCGTCCCGCTGGTGAGAACCACCATCTTAGAGATAAGGAGCCAGTTGCACAATTGGCCAAAACAGAAAACAATTCACATTTGACTAGAGCAAGTGGAAGATTCCGATAGAGGTTATGAAGAGCTCGGTGAATACTCGGTACTAATCCACAGCCAGCTTGTCACTCCTGACAGCTGGCTGGTATTCGATTGCCTGAATCTGAAATATTCTGACCAGAAATGGCTCCGTTAAAGGGAATGTGGCACCTCCCCAACGTGATTTTAACTGAAATAGCCAAGTTGTAAAGCAGGTCGGAAAACCCGGTACTCCATATTTCATTTGTCTTGGAACTCGATATTTCCGTAGAAAAAAGCTAAAAACTACGACACCAGCCGCTCAGCCCCCGTCACCGGCGGCCATTGTTGTGAGCTACTGGTGTGACGACATATGCTGACGTCACGATGAGCATCAGAATTGAAGCCCTTAAAGCGTTTCAAGTATGGTAGTGGTTGCCAGATCGTGACATCATCCACAGGCTGATATTTATTTCTTTTCTATAGGAGTATTTTTAAAAACCAAATATTGAGCTTGTTGTACATTTTTCAGAGAAATTGTGAGTGGTTTCATTATTTTTGACCAAAAGTACGCCTAATAACACTAAATTCAGGATTCGACCAAGGTGCCACATTCCCTTTAAGAAGCTGGTGACTGCTACAGCTTCTCCTGTTTCAAGGCATCCGAGAACTTAATGTGGTGAACGATCCCACATAACGTGGTGTGAAGCTGGTGGAAGATTTTGTGAGCCATCCAAAGGATAAAAAATATGCAGCAGGGTCTTCTTCTAGCAGTATCAGAGCACTTAAATAGTTCTCAAGAGAATAGGGAGAAGCACCTGCCCCAACGACGTTCTCCAACGAATGTTACCAGAGAAAGGTTCGCGCTCCGGAAGGCATTCCTGTTCTGTCGGGATTTTGAGTACTGGGTTGCTGAACCATTTAATTTCAGGTCTTTTGTGGAATAACATGTATTTGTGTTGCGCTGCAAATACATCTGATAAGTAAATTCAAGCATTTTAAATCCCATCTACCGCTCTTAAACGCACGCACATGCCACGCTGTCCTTACTGGTAGGTTATGCACCCTTTCATCCCAATTTAACAGGGGGAGACTGCAACGCCGGGCGGCCAATCGCGCCTAAAACATGAAATATTCAACCGTTTTGAGGCGATCTTTCCCGTTGTCGTAGATGCTTGGAATATGGCTCATTGAAATCAAAATTGAATATATAATGGGAAAAAGTGGTTTCGAGTCTGAAAAGTAAAAAAATGTTTTTTTAACGAATTTAGTGCAGCACAGTATTACGGCCTTGTTCGAAGATATAGTGTATATAATAGAAATGATGCCGCTTCCTGTTAGTAGAAGAAGACTTATTCCGGTACGATAACTATCTTAAAGATAGGAACATTTTGTTAGCGGGACGGTTGGGCAGAGCGGGTCATGTCTCTCAAATGGGAAATGCTATTACTGAGCGGACACGAAGCGTGCGTGAGATCTCCCTCTTAGGAAAGTTGACATTAGATCCAGCCCGTTGCGGCCGTACTAACGCCTTTGGCGAGCCTACAACTCTGCGAGTAGCTCCCCGGACGGGATGAAATTAACACCTTCAGATAGCTGCATCCTTTCAATCCAACGTATTGAAATTTCGGGCTAAACCGTCACCCTATATGCAAGGGATGTGCCTTTCTTTGAGACCTTGCAACACGTGCAACACTCTGAATATAGAAACGCACGGACAATGGAGCCTATTTTATACTTCTTGAAATTTAGAAAGAACCTTTTCTTAAAATTCACTGGCACTCCGGCCGCAAATTTTGTTTGTTTTTCCGGCGTTCAGAAAATAAGAAATAAAATGAAATAAAATAAACAAAGAAATAAAATAAAGTGAAGAAATAAATAAAGAAATTATATAAAATAAAATGAGTGAAAACAAGCTCTATTGTCCGTGCGTTTGTATGGTCTGTCTAAAACTCGAACGCTCTGAATAGTATTTCTGAGAAGTTTCACCGGTGGAAAAAATGAAATGCTCGCAGTCGGAATGCGAGTGAGCTATGACAAAAGGTTCTGTGGTTATGACGAGTTGCCTGCAGTTGATGGTAATTATACTTAAGATTTGGTACTTTAGAAAGTTCAAAAATAAAAAGCTAATATATTAATTATTTCGCATTATTTTTCCTTCTATTTTTAGATTGTGGTACATGTGAATTTAGTTGTAAAGCATTCGTAAAGCATACTGAAGAATTTGTTTCGTTAGAAAAATCAAAGAGAAAAAAACAGTAGATTTAATTCTTATCGTATTGTTTTCCTTTCTAATTTTAGATTGTGATACATGTGAATTCGTTGTAAAGCATTCGTTTATCGCGGCTGAGCTTTTTGTGATTTCGTACCGTATACATTAGACAGTAAAGGTAAGCCATGCAACCAAATTTACGCCCGTCAGCCTGAAGCAAAATAGTTCGTTTGGTTATCGCCAATAAAGACATATAACTGTCCCATTTGTAGGAAAGGACCTCGCGGGCACTCTACTCGGTAATCAAGCGGAGCTTTAACCCTTGCCCCGGTGGCGGGTACGAGCCACCTTCGCCCTGGTGGGGGGGGCTGAAAAAGACCCCCACGATCTCAAAAACTAAGAGAGCTAGAAGAAAAGTGCAAAACGGCAATAGAAAGCTCTTCGAAAATGATATCGAAAATATTTTAGTGATTTTTCTTGTCAGGTCAATATCAAGGTCACCAGAGGTCAAAATAGGTCAAAATCGCTAATATGAGGTGTACTAAGAAAACCTCATATATCTCAGAAACTATGATAGCTAGAAAAATTTTCTAACACCATTCGAAAGCTCTTGAGATGCGCTTTCATTATAGTGTCATTCATTTTGGTGTCAGGTCAAAGCCTAGGGAGCTACAGATCACTGAATATTGGGCATATTCTTGGGAATGTCCATTGCCACCCATGCATAACAGCGTTTACTTTTTCGCTAATAGCTTCCAAACCAAACAAGATACAGCCATAGTTTATGCACCATTGCTATCGTCTCGTCAATACGAATAGAATGACTTATGATATTGCTATGCCAGGTCAAATTTAAGAAATTGACCTGACCCAGGCCAACGGTCTGACCCAACTTGACCTGGTATAGTCATGAAGTATATCATTTGACTTGCAATGACTATACAAACACTTTGGTGACAAAATAAAAGTTCTATCTTAGTTTATTTAAAATGTATAGAGTAAAACACCAAAAAATGCTTATTTGACCTAAGGTGACCTTTTAAAGGTCACAAGTCAAAATGTTTGGCATCAACTTTAGAAATGAGCTAAAAGCAGGTCGTAACCGATGTTTGAAGTTGATTCTATCCATACGTACTGAGAAAAGCTCATTTCGTGATTTTCCCCATGTGTTTACAATGGGGAGGTCATGCTCTGCACATGACCTTAGGTCACCAATACCAAAAATCTTGGAACAAATGTTGTAGCTCCTGGTGAGCCCAATATGTGGTATGAGTTTGAACTTGATCGATTTACCCTTCTTTTAGTTATGCGGTCCTAAGCATTTTTGAGGTGAGGTCACTTCACCTGGCCTGGTGACCTGACCTGATATGACCTTGAGCTGAAATTTTCAGGAAAGATGTAAAAATGATGAAGGAACAGCTAGACCATGTTTGGCGGCGCTGCGCGCCGCCGTTTTTTGGTCCCTTCGGAAAAACCCGAGGGGGTGTCTAAAGAGACCCCCACCCGGGCGAAGGTTAAGCCCTAACACAAGCGTACGTATAAAGCTGGGAGTTGAACCCGAGCGTGTAAGCGCCAAGGTCCGATACCAAAAGCAATGTATGATCCGTAGATGGAGGATGTTATCACCGATTTACATGGATTGTGATATCTTTTCAGAAAAAGTCGTCCAAGAAGCACCGAGCGCCGGAGCCACCTGTGGATACTGCTCCCGCAGGCTTGCTGCACTGTGAATACTGAGCTATCGACCTGACTGTAGGTAGCTTTGAAAGGAATGCGCGCTGGGAGCTGCCAAGGAGTCTCACGGCAGGCCGAGTCTGTGGCGATGTTAGCGTGAAGCGTTAGAAAACTGGCTAACGATCAGCTCGTTCCCATTGGTGATGTTGGTTTAAAGGCTAACGTCAAGTCCAAGTTCAGGCAAGAAAGCAAAAGTGACCAAGGCCGAGGTCTGTGCTCCTTGCCCATCCTCTATTCATGCTTTATTTCATCGTGAGACCTTGCAAAAACAAGAGACCTCGCTTAGAAACAAGGCATTTGAGAAGCCGGAATTGAAGTCTTGGTTTACATAGTTACCGGTTAGCGAGATCGTTAGCTGGAAACAAAAATGTGGAAATGAGGGATATGCGGAGCTTGGGTCACACCTTCTGTTTACATTGTCCAAGTGAGATGGCTCCTGAAGCCACAGCTAAGTGGTCTGGACCGATGTTGATGGTAGACAGACCAATACAGTTCACAAACGACTCCACTTGTAGGAGTCTTCGCATAAAGACATTGTCCGCTGAGAAGATAAAGCTTTGCCGTCATCTTTCATGTCCCCTCTTTTTCGTTGGACTCTGATGCGTGGGCAATTGTCAGAACCCGTGCTTAGGGGAATCGCTTCGATACTCTAATGACAGAATGTCAATCAAACTGGTTCCACAGACTGGTATGACATCGCCCCGAGCTGTCTTTGTCTGGGGCCCACTCTGGCACAAAGTGGGCAAAACTCTGTATGGGGTTAAATAATTCAGTAACCCGTAATGCCATTTTTTCCACTGTTTGTAATTGGAGCTTTGCGATACACTGACTTATGAGGCCACCTGGTGTCGCATCTTCGAGCTTTAAGTGACCTCATGTATGGAAGTTTCTAGGTTCTCAAGCTTATTTGTTACCGAAAACTGCTCGTCGTTTGCCAATGCATACCACATACTCAGCATATAGAAATCAGTAATATTGCGGTGCGCTGTCGCGAGGAAGTCGGGAAATAATTGGTGCGATATGGCCTTATCCTGGTTTACCAAATTTACTAAGACTATTTTGATAAAAAACCAAAACAACTTTTCGTGTTTTTCATTATCCAGGATAAGACCATATCCCACCTATAATGTGAATCAGTGCTGGCTGTCAGCAAGCATGTGTGTGTGGGCGCTGGTCGGAGGATCGATTCTCGGCTGCCATTTGGGTGCATTGACAGCTGTCTATACGCGATGTGTCGTGCTACAGCTTCTGACTTGATCCGGGTTGTGAGGCGCACCGCTGCCGCCTGTCAGAGATGTAGTCAG
The DNA here is from genome assembly GCA_034440635.1 of Lepas anatifera. Classification (NCBI taxonomy): domain Eukaryota; kingdom Metazoa; phylum Arthropoda; class Thecostraca; family Lepadidae; genus Lepas; species Lepas anatifera. The sequence continues at coordinate 345,294 of JAOTON010000580.1, read as the reverse complement.
AAACCCACTGTTTGCCAGATGATAGAAAGATGTGAAGAGCCTAGTCAGCCCCATGATGTTCGTTTTTTCCACTCGGTAGGCCCTGGTGTGAAATCTCGGAGCAATTCTCATAGCAGTGCTATTTTGTATGCGACCCAAGAAATGCATATGGTAGGGGAGACCTGGAGGGAAAATATTCATAGCTACTTTCACATGACCTGCTGTATACCGATATGCTCATAACCTCGTGATGTTTGGACGTGATTTTATGTAGTCGAGGTCGGCATTCGTACGCGGTTCACTCGCAAATAATGACGATGTTCTCTCTCTAACCTTGTGGAATTGCACCAGTAGTGACTTGCACAACGTGGCGGCCTTGCCTGCAAACTAGTGTCTCTCCTGAAGATAGGCAGCTTGAAGTGTTCCAGATACTGTGACGGAGGATGCCTACCTAATGCGGCTCTCCCAGTTCATTTGCCTTGGCTCACTGCCGCCGTGTAGCTGTATATGGTGTCAGCGCTGGTTGTGCGCGGGGAAACCCAAACCAGCTGTTTTGGAATATACTCACAAAGGAGCGAACATTATTTATCGCGATCTTCAGTAGAAATCCAGGTTGAATATCCGAAGGAGACACGCTTCAAGCTACACATTGCAAGAGTAGGAACTTTGTGTGGTAGGAAATAATTATGCGTGAACTCATCTGGGATTATGGGCAGCATTCACACTCCCACATTGGGCCGCACTGCACTAAGCTCAGAAGACATGATTTCTCCCCATCCGCTGTATTCGTTCATTGGTCAGTTTTTACAGAGATTACCGGCGTGGCAACTGCGAACCAGTTATCTGGATCCTACCACTGTCATGCACTCTCCAAACCCCAAGCGAACTTACTGGGCTCAACGCTATATGCAAATCATACGTTGTGACTCAAATAACGGAAGACTAGCAATCAATCCGGGAACCAACAATCCGTCCTTAACGAAACCAAACAAATAACTCACACAATCAGGGAATCATAAAGCCAACCCTAACGAAAACAAATGAGTCAATCAACAAATCAGCACGTCTGTCTTCATAAAATCAACCAAATGACCCTCAATGCTCGGGAGTCACCGTTTACCACATCTCAGAACGTACAAACACAGACATCCACGCCGGGTAGACTACAATGACACATTGCACTGAATCCTCACAGGAGCACCATAGAGTACAGCACGTGGTGGCAGATTATGCTGGCATTTACACGGCGGTGCCCCTCAGGGGAGGGAGAGTGCAGAGACGCCGAGCTAACCGAACCGACAGCAGCTGAAGCAGCCTCATCCCCGCGGCTGCCGTGACGTCATTCCAAGCCACGGTAGATGAGCACAAAATCAGAGCCCATTAAATAGGCAAGACGCTTCAAATATCTCAGCAAAAAAATATCTAACACCACAGCCGATTCCAACTGGCCGAGAAAAATGTTGTGGCAGAGAGCGATTTAAAACGCCAGGTACGCTTATAGTCTCGAGTTATTCTTCGCTTCTCATCCGCCGGTCAAACGCCGAATATTATAAACAGGAACCAGCCATTGGTCAGCCACCCCGAGTTTATGGGCATCAAGTAAATAAGACTGCAGTAGATATTGCGTATTTGCCGTCCATTTACACGTGCACCGGCCGACACCGTCCCTTCTAATGTCAACAGCTCTGTATAGGTACAATGGGGAATGAAAAAAACATATAAAACACCATTAACAACAGATAACGGACAAATTGCAACACAATACCAAGCTGTCACTCACTAACAATACTATTTGACTCGTGTTCGATGAGAAACTATAGCTATGCTGTTTTAGCTACCAGATGGCCGCTGAGTGCTGGGACATATTTCTATTGGACTATAATACTGAGCCACAGTAAGCCGATTCTGACCTAAATCTGACCCCGCCTAGCCCCAGCACTGTTCAAACGCCGCGTTACAGCTCGCATCAAGTATAAAAAATACTATCGGCACACACATTCGGGACTCGACTCTGCTTGGTCGCAGGCCTCCGTTTGTAATCCGAAATGCAGCTGCACCGCGAACTGTGGAGCGCAAAACGATTTAACAATCAAGACTTGTGAGTTCGAATCCCGCCTCGGGCAGAATTAAACTTGTATAAGAGCTCAAAAGAGGCAGACATTTTCAGGGTGAGAAAACACCACGAAAAATTCACAGCAAAAGGGACAGCCGAGTCACAGGAAGTAATAACTTTCCTCGTGGTGTTAAAGTGTATCAATATACACACGACAAACTAATTCACGAAGGATTCTGAATGTGCACCATTGCAATGATAACTGCTCATCATATTATACACGTCCAAACGGTACACAAGAAAAAAATTAGACGTGCGATCAAACCGAAACGTCGCGTTAGTTAATGGGCAGGGTACGTCACTCTTGACATAGAATAAAGACACGGCAGTTCTCCGAGGTCACACATAAAAACAGCCAAACAGATCAAGCGCGGTCTGTGCCTCAGTGCCCGTGGAAGATTCCCGCAATTGTCAGCCTTGGGAGGGGGCGATCCCAATAATTAAGTATCTACTTCTCGTTGGACGCAAGGGCGTATCCCCCTGCAGGAAGGCCTTTGAAAAAGGTCCGTTCCAAACCAGGAGTAAAGAACAGAATGCACTCGGTACAAAAGTGCTACACTGGAGGTCACCCATTTCACAAACTATTTGTGCTGCCACCACTGTCTGTACACTAGTCGTTCTTTACCGCACCACTGCCGCGGCAGGGGCGCCACCTTTCTCCTCTCATAGTCGGAGTTCTGGCCGCTCGCATTAGAGCCTGAGCTGCGGGTCCGGCGGCAGCTCCGTCACAGTCTCCTTCCTCGCTCCCGGCGTGATCCTGTTGGCGCGCATGAAGCCCAGGAACTGGTCGGGGATCTCAGCCAGCACCTCGCGCGCCAGCCGCGACTTCAGCGTGGCGCGGTCTCCGCTCAGCAGGCTCTGCAGCGGCACGAACTGCACGATGTCGCGCTGCGCCAGCCGACCGTTGCTGCTCAGGCGCACCACGTCGCCGTCCAGCTCCTCCATGGCCGCGAAGTCGGCGGTGCCCACGCCCACGATGATGATGGAGAGCGGCAGGGAGGAGGCGTCCACGATCGCCTTTCGGACCCAGGGGAGGTGGTTGTTACACACAGCGACGATACATGCATAGCGAGTTGCTGCACACACAATTGGACGGTACAGTCTAATGGTATATGACGATGGGCCACCCAAATAATGTGGTTCTAGAGTTTAATGTCCAGAAAGCGTATTATCGTTTTATGCCGTGCCCTAAAGAGACGAAAGGCTTACCAAAGACATCATATTTCACTCTCTCCGGCGTAACACATACCAGCCACAGGCCAGTTTGTTTATACTTTGGCACGGCGTCCCGTCCAAGGACAGTATCTCTCACACCAGCCGTAGTACCCAGCTCCACTGTATGGTGAGCCCTTTTCAACATTGAGAACTACAAGATCCCGCTCTTGAAATCAATAACGGCTTAAAGGACTGGATTGACAGTTGACTTTGCCTTGCTTGTATCTGTTAGCATACTTTCTAGAAAATGGTTTTAAGTGGAAACAAAGGTGTACCAGCATTTATTCCACTTTGCTCCTTAACTTCTTCATTCTGGACTTCACTTCCGGCAGGGCGCACATAGCATATTTTTGAAGGTTCCCATCAGGGATTCTTATTACCCAAAGTGACACGGCAGTGACGGCAAAGTAGCCTCGGAACTAGATGACAAGAAAATGTACCACATTTAGAGGAATTAAAATGGCGCGGCAATTTCCATATGTTATGCCACCTTTCTACATCTGTTATAAAATTGGGAGGCGAATGATGATTTGGGCTTAATGGGCGCGCCAACCCCGAAAGTTCATATCAGGGGCGTCGCCACCGGGGGCCAGGGGCCCGGCCCCCCCCCCACTTTTCGGCCAAAAATTTCCTGATCTCAGTCAAAATGGGAGAAAACCGGACATTCGTATAACCAGCCGCTGCAGAAGGTAATTCGAAAAGTATTTGGTCCTAACGTGGAAAGTTTTTTGTCAGCGTCAGTTTTAAGTTTGGCTGCCCCCCCCCCACTTTTTGCCGGTGGCGACGCTTATGGGTCATATAGTGTTCATGTCACTGCCAGTAGAACACAACGTAAAATAGACATCCACTGAACACTGCCTTGTTACCGTTATGAAATTGGGCCCTGGTCACTAAAATCGCCACGGCTTTTAACCCAAAATTGACACGAATTTGATCGTCATGCCGTGAATGATACGCAAGTGCCACTGCCAGGCATTCCAGTAATAAGAAGGCCTGGTTCCCAAGGTTTATCAGCCTAGCTCCTGATCAACCTACTTTCCGATAAGCTAGTTTCACACATATGCCGTATTGGGTAGAGCACCAGCCTTGACATGGCTCAAATGCATCGGAAGCCGCTTGAAATATTGCAAAAATATCTTTGAACAGGTTTTCAGAGAATCCGTCCCGAACATTACCCATTGAGTCAAACGATCATGCCGTCGTGGACATGTGTTCATCACCCGATACCATCGCGGCAATTTGTTTATCACCCCGAAAAATATTCAGGCCTCGGAAAGCGTGTTGAAGCTAGGACGCCATAAATATTTAAGTCCTAATCAATGAGGACGTGTCAAAGCAGTCCAGGCGTCCTTTTCATGATTTCGCTTCACAGGCGGTCGGTACTCCCGCAGAATCACTCCGTGGCCTTGAATACGGTCACGTCCCACCGTTTTAGATACATTGCTCCACGCACCGCGCAACGTAGCTACCTGCACGGAACCAAACGTATGGTTCAGTAGGGAGCCCAAAACGATATGATGACTTACAATAAAAGGCCTGTGGGGGGAGAAGGGACAAAAACTGAACAGGAAACGATATATATATATATATATATATATATATATATATATATATATATATATATATATATATATATATAATCAATCAATCAATGCTTTTTATTAGGCGTTCTGTGATAGCACCTTTGCCCGCCTCTAAAGGAGTGTGGGAGAATTTTAGAATTTTGTGTGAGGGCAAGCTACGTTAGTCTGTTAAACAATGGGAGTTATTTCAAGTAATGGGTTGCAAGATGTTTTAGCTTGCAAATGGACGTCGTGGCAATGGCATAGCCATGCCAAGGGAGGTCTTTAATAAGTTTAGACCCGCAGAGTGCGAAGGTTATTTCTATGGTTGAAGACCTTAAATTTAGAGTTTGAAATTTAGAATTTGGAATTTAGAATTTGGAATTTAGAATTTAGAATTTTGTGTGTCAGCTATTGATGTCCGCTTGTATACGTTACTCGAAAACCTCCGTTAACTCAATAATTTCGTATTTTAGAAAGTGCGCTAAACACCTGGCCAGGGTGCCGCGAATTTACCCTGCAACCCGGAGGTGAAGTTGCAGCTCCCTCTCCGGCTGGGCAGCCGCCGAGAGAAAGAAGTGTGAGAGGATAGTTAGATTGTTAGTAAGAGTATAGGTGTGGTTAGTATAGACCCGCAGTGAAAGGCATCACTGCGGTGAAGAAACTAACCTATCTAACCTAACCTGATTTCAAAGTTAGCCTAACATAACCTATCCTTAGCCTACAATGAACCATTTAAAGGTTACAAAACTATTGTTTAAATTTCGCAGTGGATCATCTATGATTGTAAAATAGGCAAGTCCTACTTTGGGGTGCACCATGCACCCTCATCATATATGCTGGGAGGGGTGATTTATAGAAACTTCTCTAGCCCAGAATCCTTTAGAAATGTAAAGACTTTTCGAGTAGCTCAGGGTGGTCGTTTCCGAGCAGAGTTTTAGGTCTACAGGGATGTTTTGGATTTGGCAGTAATCTAGTATGGGTTGCCGATGGGTATTGTGCTGAGGACAATCGATGAGAATGTGATAGGGATTCTCCTTTGCGTCGCAGGTACCACAGGTACCCGTGTTCCAATAGGCATTTAATTTTGTGTGTCCATTTCTGAGTCTGGTTAGAATAACCTCGCGCCGGCGACTCTTTTGGTTGGAACTGGGCCAGTAGCCGATGTTAGGCTTGATATAGAATAGGTGAGCGCTGTGGTTTGTGGTCCAGTTATGTTGAATTTGCTTCCGGATGGTGTCCTGGAGGAGAGCTTTGCTATCGTCTCCAGACCACGTTAAGGTGCGATCTCTAAGTTCTAGGGACTTTTTGCCTGCTCATCGGCCTTTTCATTTCCTTGAATTTTGCAGTGGCCCGGGATCCAAAGAAAGAGACATCAGGGTATCATCGATACCTTTCTGAATATCTGCTATAACGTGGTGGCTGGGGTTGACTACGTTACTGACGGCCTGCAGGACAGATTTAGAGTCTGAACAGATGACGGCTGAGTTGATATTTTGGGTTCTGATTATGGCTAATGCATTTAGGATGGCAACAGCCTCGGCTGTGAAGATGGAGCAGTTGTCCGGAAGTCTTTCTGAAGGCAAATATTTTGCCCCCAGATGCCGAGGCCTACTTTTTCGCCTATTTTGGTATATATATATATATATATATATATATATACATATATATATATATATATATATATATATATATATATATATATATATATGCATATATATATATATATGCATATATATATATAGAAATTTATGCTTGTGGGTAGCAGAAGCCGAGCGGAAACTTGCTATCGAACAATTAAAGTTAAAAATATACAGGACTAAGTTTCAATTCGACAGATCCCTGAAAACATAGTGCTTCCATATTCTCTACGAAAATTTAGGACTTTTTCATGCCTAAAAAGTCCTTGCGTAATAGAATAGTCATATAGCTCAAATTTTTAGACATGTTTGTCTATAGAGAAAGTAACGCTAGCTTTTGTAGCGTATACTTTATAATTTGGAGCATCATATTCTATTAGGAGCCAGGTCAATATGAACGCCATGCGGGTCAGCTGACGCTGCAACCTCGTCCGTACACGCCTCCGTCTCTGTTCAGGGCGTCTCCGGTTACGCTCTTGGATCTCCACACAAGTTCCATACTTTCATTAGTGAAGGGATGTACGCGTGAGAAGTAGTCTGCATTTCGATGGGTGAAACGGATTCACTTTGTTGGTAAAAAGGCACATAACAAACTTCAGTTTAATCAAGGCAGTATTTTCTGAAACTTTTGAAGGGGTTCGCACTTAGCTTTGGACACTAAAATATGTAGTCAATGTTCATGTTCTTACGTTTCCTTGAATATCAGCCGCCAAATTCAAATTGATCGTGTTCACTGGCTTCTGAATGTCGATGCGGGGGGGTGGTATAAATCTGCTCATCTCTTTCGCGTGTACCTGCGCGCGAGCGGATTGGTTTGGGATTGGATCAATCTTCGTTACTTGACTCATCCATTGGTACGCTCTAAATAAATGTAGACCCGTTATGTGGTTACGACCGTTCAGTAGGAACCATTGTACGCTCCTCAGTTCCGACGAAAATGGTCTACAACACAGTTTGAATAGAATCGTCACACTGATCAAAGCTTCCCTCTTGAATGCAACACGTCCGCAACTACGCCTAAAAAACACCCAATCTCTACCAACTGAGTACGACCCCTGTTCTAAACGAAAAGTAAAGTGGTGCTAAACGACTTCGCGCGAAAGAGCTTGCAGGCTAGTCACAAGACACAGTGGTCGTTGCTCAGCCTCAGGCCCTGCGGCGCCGCCCACCTGCTTGGTCTGCGGCATGTCGGTGATGACGCCGTCGGTGATGATGAGCAGGATGAAGTACTGCGAGCCGTCCCGGTACTGACGGGCGAACGCCGCCACGTGGCTGATGACCGGGGCGAAGTTGGTGGGGCCGAACAGCTGGATCCGCGGCAGACACTGCTGGTAGGCGGCTATCACGCCTGCCGGAGACAATGCTGGTAAACCGCAGTCGCGCCTGAGGCAGCTAGTGCAGACATTGGCTGCCACGCTGTTGTGGACATGGTGACAGCTTCGGCTACACGGGTATGTTTTCACGTAAGAGAGGAGGGCATGGAACATGACAGGTTTTAAAAGTCGCCCACTAATTACGCAAGGCAGTACTACGTCACGCACGTTTGTAATCACACAAACGTTCAGCCGGCTTGTATTGAAAATAAAACTAGTTCCGGCTGTACTCATGCACTTTTAGCACATTAAACGTAGCCAGAGAATATCGCATTTCAACAAACGCAGAATCAGCAAATTAGAGTGACTCTCATTCACATGTGGTAAAATCTGTCATTTGGCCAGCAGACGCTATCACAAACGTGTGCCGACTGAAATCGTGGCCGACTCGACCTCTACTTGTAGCGATCGCCAGAACTGTGGCTAAAACACAGCCCCACATCGGATCCATTTCGGCCTCGGTTCACGTACCTTCAATGCCGTGGCAAAAGGGGCTGGTCTGCAGGTTGACGAAGAACTCGTGACTGACCAGACCCTCGGGCGGTATTCGGGCGCCGAAGCCCAGCACGGGGAACTCCTTGTCGCTGTCATAGTCCTGAATGATGCTGCCCACAGATCGCAGCGCCGTCATGTACGGGTTGCTGAGCTGCCCAGTGCGGTCCCGACCGCCCAGGAAGTGAAGAGAGTCGGACATCTGGGGGTTACCGTTAGATGCTGCCGGACGCAGGCACACATTAGTGGAGGCAGGTGACAAAAGTGAGGTGAGGCAGGGTCCAAAAACTCATCCGACTGTCGCACGGCAGCTCCTAACAAAAGGGGCGCTAGTGACACTAGAGCTACGGCGCGGGGCATGGAGCACCAGGAAACTCAACTGATTGCCACGAGATTCCACAGCCAACATCGTTGGAATAGTGAAATTGACAAAACAAGAGGCTACATCACTTGAAAACACTGGGCATTTTCTGGGAGCATTTCATATGAATGAATGAAAATTCGCACATGCACAAAGTTTACTTCCCTTGCAGCTTTAGGTGGTTGCAGCCAATAGTGTTTAATCTATGGAGCCGCGTATAAACAGGACCAGCGAGAGCAGTGGAACAAAGAGGTGCTTGGGGGTGAAGGGTTGAGTAGCGGCTGGCCAATGGGCGAGGCTATCAGCGAGCCGCCGGCCGGCCAGCGCCTGTCGCAGACAGCCTCACCGGTGAAGTCGATGGCGATGGTGCAGGCCAGCTCGGTGCCGCCCTGGATGTAGTCCAGGAAGCTGTGTACCTCGCGCAGGTCCACCCCTATGGACAGCTCGCCGGAGTTCTTGTAGGCCGCGCCCTTCCTCTCCTGGAGACGGAATACATGGTCAGATACCGGCAGTCCAGAGTTGAGCGACTCGCGAGTCGGAGTTTAACTCAAATTCCGACTCGTTTGACTCTGAATTGAGTTGAGTTGAGTCGAAAAACTATCCAGGTGAGTTGAGCTGAGTTGAGTCGGTTCACACCACGTCAATGAGTTGAGTTGAGTTGAGTTGTGAAGACAGCGAGCGAAATGAGTTGACGAAAAAAGTTGATTCAGTATGTAAATATGTTGAAGAAGTTTGAATTTTCCTACCTTTTGCAAACCTCATTTGAATAGCTTTTCCTCCAGTGTTTCAATTGTTTCAATCAAAATCTTAATTTGTTTCAATATATCCAATTAATCATACGGTTCAATTGCTTATCTTAAGGGCCCATCCGGTCTGAAGAACTACCTATGCACAAATAATACATGTCCTCGAAAAATTAAACAGGCTCCTATCTCTGGCCTTGTCTTAAACATTTTAAAAGGCGGAACGGCCTGCGAAATGCATTTCAAATATATAAAAAAACTCCTCATTATCAATATCCAGTATTAATTCTTTTCAACCACCACTCACAGTTAGTAGAGACACTCAAACGTTCCACCACCACTCCAATATAGAAGAATAAGCACAGGCAAGAGGGCAAGAGAGTGCGCCATTGCTGTCTTTGAAGAACATATTTAGTCAAGGATAGGCTCAAGCTAAAGTAGCTTCAGGGAAAAACATTGTAGAAGTCACGTGATAATTCATAAATTGAAGTGAATATTTCTAAACTACATACTTGTTTCTTTTGTGTTAGATGCGCCGTCTGCAGCTGCCGCTTTAATTTTACCTATTAACCCGCCACCGGGGATGATGGAAGGTTTTGGGATAGAGAAAGACGAGGCAGCAGAGGTTGAGGGCCCCTCTACTGCATCATTTTCCCATCATCCCTGAAATTTTTACCCGGTACAAGGTCAGGTCACAGACGAGGTCAACCAAGGTCACCTACTAAATTTAGAGCTCGTAAGAGCTACATTTCAAAGTCGATCGATTTGAAACTTCCTACACTTATGACCTAGGGTCTAAGGTGTATATCCGGGATTTTAGATTTCGTGCGAGGTCAGGTCAAGGGACCTCCATTGGAAAAGCATGGGAAAACCTGTTTCATATATAAAAGCTACAAAAATGATTGCAAATACTCAGACTGCTCAGAACAGCGTTTTGGACACCCTTCACGGATCCCAGGGGTCATATTTACCCTTTGACTTTTCCAAGGTCATCCAAGGTCACCAGGGTCAAAACAGTATTTTGACAATAACTTTGACCTAATTAAGCTAGAGCGGTGAAAAAAACCATCGTGTTTGTCTTGTCACTGGCTTCATTTGATATACGGCAAGGTCACTTGTGACCTTCGTGACCTCAGGTCATATTAGGTCACGAGGTGACCTCTGGAGGTCAAACCACTGGCGAGAGGTCTTTACGTTCCACATAGCGGAAAAAGTACTGGCAATTTCCTATCAAATGAACTTACCAGGCCTCAATAGCTCTAATGACATAAGAGTTATGACCAGTTTGCTTAATCATTGCATATTTGATGAAAATAGCCGATCTGACCTAATTTGACCTCTGGAGGTCAAACCATTGACCTGACATAAAACATGCGAAGTAATTTCTCTGAATCATGCGAGCTTTCATTGCACTTGCAGATTTGCGCTAACGCCCATATTTTCGGAGTTAGAGGGGGCGGCCATCGATGCCCCGGTGGGGCGAAGGTGGCCCGGACCCCGGTGGGGCGCGGGTTAAAACCAGTTCTTACTGTTGGCATAGAAAAGTTTTAACTCTGATTTGACGAAATATTGGAATACCATTGTTGAGCCAACCAGATAAATTATTTCTTGCTACTGGTTGTGTCTGATCGTCGTCCGTATTTTATTTGGAAAACCGGATACATTGGCAATTATCAAACTGTGCTCCCATTTTGAAGTGCGATGGGTACGTGCTGTATTGAAGGTTTTCAAGCCGAAAATTGTATTGGTTTTAAAAAATATGAATGTATTAAATGCAACACGATGATAAAATTTCCAATGTCTATTTTGCTATGTAATATATTGACATGATATACTATTTACTAAGTTTTGCTGTAGTTCTTAGAATTTGCAATTGCAACTAGGTACTCTAGTAATTATAGCTTAGATTTTGGTTCAGCTCATGGGATAGGAATGTTTCATTTAGCAAAATTATCTAGCATAGTTCTTTAACAGAAACAGAAAGCGACACCTTATCATTCCTGAAAATAAAGTTTAGATCATGTTTTTTTAGCTTAGACCTTTTTCTGATAGTATGTAGGTGCAATTATTTCCCTATGTTGTTGTAACCTTAACCCATTTAAGTTCCTTTCCATTCCATGTACCCGATTAAACATGCAAGGCTTCTTTGAGAAACCATTGCAACATGGTGTGGCAGCTTTATCTGACAGTGAAAGTGTGGAAGAATAAAACATATATCCGTGGCTCCTGGCTATAATTAATTAATTTCTAATTTTTCAATTAATTAATATTCATCTATTAACCTCCATTTTCCTGTATGACTTTCTGTACAGCTTGTCTTTTCGTGGTTTATTGGTTTATTCATCTGCTATTATTATGTATTTATATCAGTTATCATGTACTTATATATTTTGCAACTGAGTCGAAGTTTGAGTTTAGTTGAGTCGTGAATTCAGTCGGAGTTGAGTCGGGAGGATTTAACCTTCAGTCGGAGTTAAGTCGGCTCACTGAACTCTTGACAATGAGTTGAGGCGACCACTCTCAGCACATGTGTTGAGCTGAGTCGACTCAAGAAGATTCTGAAACGCACAACTCAACGGCAGTCACGTCGTAAGTCCAACAGCCAACGAGGGTATTGGCAAATAAGGGGCAGGCCATATATCACGGACCGCTAACGGAGGGGGAGGGGTTAGCAAACACGATATCAAAGGTTACACGTGGATGTCGAAAAGCGTTATATGTGGGAGGAGTTCAAAATCCTAGGAATATGCGGTACAAAGTGTATTTACCCTAAAGGATGAAAACAAAATATGTCGCGGCATTCGAAACGCATCCTTCCTTCGGTTTGGATCAAAACTGAACAACACTTGGCTGCATGTAGTTTACAGTGTTCAAAATATAATTCCCAAATAGTAAAGCCTGGTCCTTCTCCGTTCCTAGCCATGTGTTTGAGATGGCTCCATTTGGACCGGCTCCAGTGGCCTCAATCGACCCGGCGGCGGCGACGCGAATTTAGCAGTCCGGCGGGAGAAAACAGTGGCGACCGCACTCCACCATCTTCATTGGTTAGACAAGCCGAAGAACACGCGAAATATGACTCTGCACCAGGTTAGGCGGCTATTTACCTTCTTATTTACTTATTTACCAACAGCTATTTACTTATTTACCAACAGACCACACCACATACTAGATCAGACTGTTTCCAGGTACTTACAGACTCATCAAATTACAAGTCCAGATAGTCTTTGCTTAACAAATAGCTTAAAACCCGCAGACTTGTTTGTTTCTGGGTAATTATGTCTGACTGGGTCGCGCCACTTCCGCGGGCGTCATAGTCCTGAGCCAGTGGCGGATACAGGATTCCATTTCGGGGAGGCCCGGGGCTCGAGCCTCCAACGCCATTGTCTCAGAACAGCCTCTGGCTATGCATTTACCATAGACACTGACAATTCGGGATGGCTTGAGCCCCTAGGCCCCTCACCCTTTTATCCGCCACTACTCTGAGCTGACCGAATGATGCAACAACAGCAGCGGTACAGGAGGGGGTGCTGTGACGTCACAGGCCAACCTGGACAACACGTCGCCCTGCGCTGCTACTTCTGGAGGAAGCACGTGCTAGGCGGCGGCCAGACAGAAGATTGTTTTTATGATCTAAGCAATTTGCTATTCTAAGTTTTGTCTGCTTCATTCCACCTTGATATTCTATTCACTTAATCAATTTGAGTTGTTTCTTTTCCGTTAGTCCATTCCATTTCACCGCAGTTCAGCTACATTTCCGTTCATATTCTGTCGCTTAACTTATGTCGGGCAAGGAAACATTGCCTCGAGATAAATTTCATTGCAAAATTTTCCAAAGGAGCTCCAAACTGGCATTAGCAAACCTGTACTAATTTTTGAGGCCCCAACCTGGCTCAGCCGGTTCCACCTTAATAATCTTAAAACCAGAATAATTTTCCATTTTTCAACAAAGCCTTCTCACTGCCCAGAACCTGCATAAGATGAAAGACGCGAAAGACAGAAAATCAGCATACCTATCTTTAAAAAATATGCTCTTAAAGATCAGACTAAACAATATACTATTGTCAGTGGCGAGGACGGCGGAGTTTACAGGTAAGCGTTTATATGAACAGTTTATAGGCTAAAATCCAATCAATCAACCTTATAGACTTACATAAAATTTCAGGGAACAAGAGTGAATAATGCATAAACGTCAAAACAGGAGGGGAGCCTGATCTCTATTTTTCATTAGAAATCATAATTTTCCAATTTCACACTTTCAGTCCCGAGTTTAAGTATTGCTTCAATATGTGTGAGGGAAACAGGTAAAAATGACCTCAAATTCGAAAAGCTATTGGTTCTTAACAGGCAGATTCCTATCCCCGAGAGATTGAAGATTCACTGGGCCCCTTTTTCCGGTGACGACACCGATGAAACATGGAACGAACTACTTAAACATGTGACTTTGCTGTCGGAATAGGGGTCGGTAATCTGACTACCAGAGACAGAAGCCATTTGCACCGTAATCGAGCCAGGGTAAAGCCGACGAGCCAGGATCTGTCCCTGATTGAGGACACAGCAGTAAATACATCCCGGTCCCAGCAGGGCGCCTCTGCATGGGTCACCTTCCCCAGTCAACAGCTGCTGTATTCCCGTTCAACCCATCCCTGTGTTCAGATGAGAAAAGACATACAACGATCTACACCTCCAGACTATGTAAATATGCATGGCCAGGCCGGACCAGTCCCTCCGGTTAAGGCACGTATGTTACTTTTTATTTTCAGACTGGGGTCACGAGATACAAAGAACAATGTCCATTACCGGCATCGTCTTTTAAGCTTACAGGAGCTACAGATATGATGTGCGAATCCAAGAATGTACTTCTCGGCCTAACAAGATATTTCGATGTTACTGACCATAAAGTACTTTGAGCGAAGTTCAGACATTGGCTTTGAAGACTACTAGAGTGCTCAATCGCAACAGGCCACGGTTAAGACTTAAGAGAGTTCAACGATCCTTACAAAAACGTTACCAAACTCGATCAGCTGTTATTAGGGTGGCTCGCAGGCTTGTATGTTTTAGGTTTTTGCCAACGAGACGTGTTTACACGCAGACAAGAGTACAGAGGTTCATTGGCGAACGACACTCAACTTTTTATCAGAGAACCAAACTCTCGCCTCTATGGCATAATTTCGAACCTTGAAAACGATCTTGCTCTATTTTTTAAACTGGTTCAGCCAGAGCAACATAAATATACGTAAAAAAAACAAGTAATTGTATTTGGAACGCGAGCGATTCTAGAAAACATCCCTCAAGTTACAATAATAGTTGAAAACACCGTAGCAACGCAGCAACGGAGAAAAAGTCGTCAAAAATACACATGGATACCAAACACACATCGGTCAGCAAACGCTAAATTGCAGGAGTCCTCATCTGACTACGTTATGCACGTCCCCGTTATGTCATTCCCCGCAGTTTTAAAGCCAACAGGTGGCGGAGCGTGCATGAGCGTGCGTCGTCGTCTAAGAGCGTACGTCTTTAACGCTCGGCAAGTGGCGGATCTAGGACATCATTTCGGGGGGTGCCGCTAAGGGGCTACAGCCTCCCCGCCATTACCTGAGGTCAGCCTTCGGTTATGCATCTCCTATAGGCGCTCCGACATTTCGGTGGGAGACTTGGGATCCCTTACTACACCACCGCTTCCTCGAGACCCACGCGCACCAGCTGACGAGGCGCCAACTACGCAGCACAGTTCTGAGTCATCTCGGTAGAGTTCCATGACGTCACCGTGTGACGTCACCAGCGTTGCACAACAGAGTTACCAGGAAAGCCTTAACGATTGGCGCATTACAAAGCAGCCGACGTCCCGTTCCCAAGGTTGTGCTAGTAAGCCACAACAGCGCCCGCTGAAAGAGAAAACTGGGCGCGCGACGGACTACTGAGAGGTCACTGGTAATTACCTGAAGCGGCTCCGCAGTGGCGTGCGGGGAAAACCCGGGGAGTCCCTTCGTGCGGCCACGGACAAGTTTGGTAGTTTTCCATTGAGATGCAACACCAGAAACCGACCAGGCTTCCGACTCGTACAGGCTTATCGAGGCAGCAAAGGTCGACGTTATATGGCTGCCAACTTACAGGACTTGTAGCGAAACGAAGAGTCGCAGTATACGAATGTTTTACTTCCAAAATTGTTATTAAATGCATATAATAATATAACATGCCAATACACGTTAGTGTTAGCGACATACATCTACTATAGCGTAGATATAGTAGGTATCTCTCGATGGTGTTTAGATCATTCTGTACAAGGAAAACAAACGCTACACGTTTTCGACTGCTACGGATATGTGACTAAAAACAACACAAAGTAAGCCCGATTTCTAGTACGTAATTTAAGCCGTTAACAGTTTAAAGCAAAACGACACGTTTTGTGAGGAAAAAGTAAAATACCACGACTAGCCATATAATTTTCTAGTACCGTTCAGGGTATAGCCAAGAGTTCAGTTTTGAATTGAGTGCCGACTGCCGCTGCATCCTGTCCCTTTTCGATGCACCTCCCGCAGCGAGCCTTGGTTCCACGCACCGACGCCGTTCTATAAACCACGCGACATTAAAATCCTAACGGCAGACCGGGTGAGGCGGCAGAGACAGACAAACTACGCGGCCACGTAATATCGACAAACTAAAGTTAGCATTGGCAATGCTGAAGCCGCTTCACAGCCCTAAAAAGCTACGTCTGTTATGAAATCCGCACATAGCTCATAGTTTGATAAATATCTTAGCTACAGGAAAAACATGATGGCATGCTTTTGTAGCTTACGATTCGGCCTATTTGAATATCCCATTTTGAAAGGCGCAAAAGTCATACATATGCTTCATGCTGGCGAAGGAATGAAGACTTGAACATGACGAGAAGTTATGGGTAAGCCAATTTTTCCCGTTACGCTTTTAAGTTTTTGCTCAGGGTCACTGGGTTTGTGTTGAAACAAGGTACCCTCCGACTATGCTAATTCCATGGTCGTTATTTTGCCTCCTTGTCACCCATCATTTGCGATCTATAGCCAAACAAGTGTAGAATCTACGAACAGAAAGTGTCCTAAGGGATGGCAATATGCAATGTGGTGGATGTATGCCTTACAGCGCGCCGCTCTTCAGGCGACGCTCTGTTTTTAGTCTCAGAGGTGTCCCCGCGTGCTCGTCTCTGAGGGCCTACCCAGTTAGTCTCACGAGGCCTTACGAGAGTTAGTCTCAGAGGTGTTCCCGAGTGTTAGTCTCTGGGGGCAACACAGAGTTAGTCTCAGGACCTTGATAACTAATCTCGGGAAACCCGAGTTGTAGTCTCAAGGCCCCCGAGTGTTGGGCTCAGGGGGCTCTTGATAATCAGTATGAGCAGGCCTCATGAGAGTTAGTCTCAGAGGTTTGACCAAGTGCTGGTCTCAAGGGCCCATACAGAGTTAGTCTCAGATGTTCCCCGAGTGTCGGCCTTAATGGGTCCCCGAGAGTCAGGCTCACGGGGGCTCACGAGAGTAGGTTTTAAAGGTGCCCCGAGAGTGTCTCAGGAGTGTCCCGAGTTTTGGTCTAATGGGTCGGGGTCCCCGGGGGTTCACTCGGTAATGAGCCTTCAAACTCGCGGTATGTTAAGTCGCTTCGACGAGACCGAGCGACAACCGCATTTCAACGTGCCTTACATACACCTATTTTTCCGCGAAGTTCTAAGAAAGTACACAGGCCTGCGCTAAATTGTTTCACATTCTCGCCCTTGAAGACGCACTCCGCTGTGTGAGTGCAAAATGACCCTCGCTGCCGACACGCCCTAAAACCCTAATGATCATGATAAAGCGCTCCGCTGGTTGGGGGAGGGGGGTGGCAAAATTCGTCCCTCATCCTGGTTTTCCCTCAAAGAGGCAAAAACCGAAGAGGAGAACAACGAAATTTTCAGTGCCTTATCCCTGATCAATCCCACGCCACTGACGATTTTTTTAGTTTAGGGCATATCAGGTCAAGGACATATTCGAGGTTATGGGAACTGGACTCAAAACACAAAATCATGAGTTTGAAGCGGCACCAAATGAACATCTACCAACCGATCATTTTAAACGTTCATAAATATGACATATTTTGTCTACAAATCTGTTATTTCGGGATTTGATTTTGTTGACGTAAGAAAGGGTAAATATTTTGGTCACCCGTTATAAGTATATGTGAAAATGTAAATGGGCTCTTTTTCAGTAAATTCGGAGCATAACAAGTTGGAAGTGCTACCATATAGTCTTAGCCCGTTCGTGTTTGAGCATCTAAGCTCTCACAGGTCATCTGAGGTGACCTGATAATGATTTAATTACTTTGAAAATAACCGCACACTGAAATGAGATAGAGATTCCGTTCTGATTTCACTGTGCTTGTCTTGTCACTGAAGTCAATTGATGTGCAATACGACCATAACAGGTCACCATGTCACTATGAACTGGCTTGAGGTCGATTCATTCTCAACACTTGCCTTAGCATGGTCATACTATACAGCATTCGAGCCACCCCCCGTGGCGCAGCTGGCAAAGGCATCACGCTTGGGTGGGGAAGGCCCCTGGATCAAGGCTGACCTATGGCAGCCTTTTCCGTGGACGCCTCCTACCCAGGAGATAGCGGTACACTGGGGAGTGCGCGCCGCAGCAGTGGAATCAACGCCATGCCAGCCAGCGTCCCCGTTTGTGGGTGCACGGGCCTGATCGGCCTTTGAAGTGATCCACCGGTCTGGTCTCCCGCCCGCGGCCCTCATGTGAGGGCTCGGCGTATGCCGGGCGCTGCGACTTGGGGAGACTGGAGCAGCCTATGGCCCGCCAAATGCGGTGCCGCTGTCCCGTAAGGGTGCCGGCAAATGGAAACTTCCGCTCTGTACATAGTGTGAGTGCGTTGTACGAATGATACTAGCTACTAACACAAAAATGTTCCCGGGAAAAGGAGCGCAAAAATATTTAAAAGCAAAACAAATATATATATATATATATATATATATATATATATATATATATATAAAATAAAATATATATATATATATATATATATATATATATATTCAACATTCGATTCGCCGCGAGAATAGGATTCCAATGACGCCTAAACATATTGTGTTCTAGCTCCGCTCGGTTAAAATATCGAGGGAAATCTACAATAACCTGTTATAATCCCATGGAATCTTCTTTGAACTCTGGGGACCTCAATTTTGACCTGACTTAAAAAAGTTCTAATTTCTCTTTGTCTCAAGACTCTCGAACGCCGACAGTACTTTTGTTTTAGCTTGTCCAGGATGCGAGATGCGGAGGGGGCAAAATACCCCCTCCCCTAGCAGGGCCAAATTAAAAGCCCCTATTTATGGCACCGCTTCCAAGCTTGCTGTATACACTGGATCTTAAAGATCGGTCTATTAGCTATGACAATAATAAATCGTTGACTGTTCTTGAATTTACTAATAAATCCCTACTGTCACAGCAGTGTTACAAATTGCAGCGTGCTGGATGGGGAGCAGCGCCCGGGAAAACTGAATTTTCAACTCACTTCTGTGTTATTATTACTGAAGTTTCCACTCACTTCTCAAGTAAAGTTTTTAGCAGAATAATCCTGCTATACACGAACTAAGAAAATATGATAATAAGGAAATATTGATACAAATGTTGTCCTTCCTTTTAGGTAAGGGATTAAAATAACTCACAATATCGCAAGTTTTGAATTTTCCACTCGCCGACCAAGTTTCCCAACATAAATTTTACACTCAACACCGTAGCGCACAACCAGTTTTGAGCCACTTTCGACGCCGCCCAGCACGGGGGCCACTCACCTTTTTCTGGGGGTGCAGCAGGGCGAGCGTGGCGGAGCCGGATTTGAGCTGGTGCAGGGTGAAGTGGGTGTGTCCGATGAGGGAGGGGGTGCCGCTGCTGTTCCAGTGCCAGCAGGTGGCGCGGATGTTGCGGTGGTGGTCTCCGTTACACAGCGAGGCCACCGGCACCTCCAGCTGCCGCCACTGCGGCCGCGTCGTGTGCTTCTGCACCTCTGTCCGGCTCACCAACACCCAGCGACCCTCCTCAGTGCACTTCAGCAGCTCCAGGTAGGGACTGGACTTGCCCCAGAACCAGGACTTGCTGTCCAGGTTGCTGGCGGAGAGTCTGAAGGTGGCATGCTGCCGACTGCTGAGCAGCTCCTCGGTGTGTACCAGCAGGGAGCCGCAGCCGCGGGGGGAGCCCACCAGTGGCAGTGAGGTCACCCGGCCCGTTACCAGCTCGCCCAGCGTGCAGTCGCGCCGACCCAGGAAGTCATGCTTGGAGAGGTCGGCCGAGGGCGCGTCTATGTCGTAGACGTCGAACCTGTTGTAGATGGAAGGGCGCGAGCTGTTAGTGGGCGCTGATTCAAGGGGGGCATCGGTGTCGTACACGTCGAACCTGCCGAGGAGAGGACAGGAGAGTGTTAGTAAGGATGCCGCCAACACCAGAAGGAAGAGGCTACCGAACGAAAGGCAGTGCAACAGGAGGGAGACTTCTCTAAGCTTTCACCCACATCAAACTACTAATGAAACATGTTTCCCACGACCGCTCAGTACAGCGAGCCACCAACTGCTTACTCTAATTGTCCCCAAATTAAAAAAATCATCTTGAGATTAGGTCTTTTCTTAACAAAGAAACTGAATGCAACTGCATGTGCCACCAACGTTCATCCGGCTTAACAGCGTACCTATGCAATATACACATGGCAGTCGATACATGCACACTTCTTATCTATGTATCAAATAGACATGTATGTAAATGATTGAATCGTGCAGGTGCATCTTGAGGTGTCACTTTATTTTTATTCCAAACAGTTACACTTCACCACATTACAGGGAGTATTCGTATGAGTGTTGGCCCGGCACCGCCTGGACTCTTCATACCCAGCCCTTCGTCCCGAGCGGCAATACTGTGACGTCATCAGGGCGCCAGATAGCTCTTTACCTATCTTCTATATAAAAACTTATAAGTTTGAAAGTGTTTTTTCCAGCACCCAAACTGCAATAAGCACCTTTAGGGCATAATTTGCATTCTTCGTTTTGGATAATGACCTTTAAATTTTCGAGTTTAGATACATGTAAAATTTTATTCTCCTTAGAAAAAGGACCCTTCACAGTCATGCAAAGGGACACGCGACTCTCATCCACATCGAAAGGGAGCCACTCAAAAAAACCTGATGGGAGGGTCCAATCAGACCCCCCCCAAGCGGCGCCAGATTAAAGAACCTTCCCACCTCAGATGGGACAGGAGGGGAGTCTCCCACTGTAGACGATTGAACCAACCGGAATCATGCTATCCAGATTGGGATACGGGTGATGAAGCCGCCAGGTCCCCAAATGGTACTGGTGGATAGTGCACTACAAATAAGTCCAGGTAAAATGCTTGTAAAAGGAGTAAAATCAGTAGAACCCGGCGATTTTCATTTTCATTGACATCAATTATTTCTTTAGTTCCGTATGATTAGTTTTTCGAAGGTACTTGTCTGGTTATCAGCTAACTTCCATCCGTGTTGCGGATAAAATGTACGTCAGTCCGTTATTGTATATGTGTCCCCCCAATCAGAAATCCTGGATCCGCCTGTGGTTCGATGACATAGTATGTACAATTAGATCATTCACATACATATCGATCTCACAGATAAGTGATACTTTGCTTAATTTGTGTATGTTAGGGTGTTTAGATATGAAATTATCTCGTGTTAATTAAGTCCCCCAGTAGTACAATACAAAGAATATCTGGTCAACAAAACGGAAATCTATCAAACAGTGCTTAGAAAGCCATTGACTCCTCTCATGCAAAATCTGGCATACTATCAAACCTACCTAAGTCGTTGCTGCTCCTCAAAACGGTAGTTCATGACTAGCTTGGTGGCGAAGTCTGGATTCAGGTTGTCATAGATGACCTCCGTGCGCTTGAACTCGGTCCAAGTGTTGCTGCCTTCGCTGCATGTGTACACCACGATGAAGGGATCCGACTTGGAGAACACATCCATGTCGGCCAGGTCCCTGAGAAAGAGGATGAGAGTAAAGACAGGGAGACACAACGCCAGACATTGGACATAACACAACAGAATGAATGGCACACTTTTACTGAAGGACAATATAGCTGTGACTTTATGCACGGAAATATGCCGTGAATACTAGAAATTGATGTCCAGAATGTTGACTATGCTCTGGAATCTTCTGTGCAAGGACGAACTGGCCACCAAACACTTGCTAGGAACTCGCATTGACGTGAAAATTGATTCCAATTGCATACATCAAAGACAACTTGATCACAAGAATTAGGTACACTCTAGGTGTGCTGCAGCTTAAAGGGAATGTGGCACCTTCATAACGTGATTTTAACTGAGATAGCCAAGTTGTAAAGCAAGTCGGAAAGCCCGGTACTCCATATTTCATTTGTCTTGGAACTTGATATTTCTGTAGAAAAAAAGCTAAAACCTACCTGACACCAGCCCCTCATCAGCCCCTCACCGGGCGGCCACATTGTTTTGAACTACTGGTGTGACGACATATGCCGACGTTACGATGAGTATCAGCCAATCGAAGCCCTTGAAACGTTTCATGTATGGTAGTGGTTGCCAGATCGTGACATCATCCACAGACTGATATTGATTCCTTTTTCTAGAGGAGTATTTTAAAAATCAAAACATTGGGCTTATTGTACATTTTTCAGAGAAATCATGAGCGGTCTCATTATTTTCGGCTAAAAGTACGCCTCATTGCACTAAATTCCAGGATTTGACCAGGGTGCCACCTTCCCTTTAAAAAGGTGCACAGGGATACATCAGTTCCTAAAATCACAAGAAAATGGCATATTCGCCTCAAACCAAAGTTTACCTGCATGAGAGGGTCAGCTCCACCCGGGAGACCGCCGCACCAGCCGAGCCAGCCACAAAAGTCTCCATGTGTATTTTCTTCTGATGCTTTTGTTTCACTCTGAAAACACATGTAATCGACATTAAATAACCATCAGAACAATGCATAAAATATAGGTCACATGACGACTACAGGCCCTGAACTAGCAGTTACAATTTTCCAAGGAACTGATAGCAGTGTGAAGCTGCATGACAAATGTTTTCCTTTTCCCTGGCAAAGTAGATCTTCATAATGGCTTGTGGGGTTTGCTAAGAGCTCTACTGTACTTTCCACCACGCTAGAGAGGATCATTGACAGCAGACCCCCAAAGTCTGGATTGAACCCACCTCACCCTACACTATCCCAAGCTGGATCTAAGCTCTGAAGCTACTTTGACATCTGGGCCCACAAAAGAATGACACTGATGAATGGCTTCATCAATAATGAGAGCCTGGCTCAAGGAAACATGTAATTTTTTTTGTCTGGAATCCAAAGTACAACTTTGGGAGGATATAATATGCTCCTGGTCTGCACATTTCTTATCTAATTTATTAAACTTGACATGTTACAACCATCTGTAGCTCCATGATGAAATGGATCAGCAGTATGATACCAATCAAGATCATATTTAGACCATGGAAACCAAGTCCTAGGTGGGAACACCAGACCTTTTTCAGAAAACCAAATAGGTTGCCGGAAAACAAAACAGGCGTTCTCCTTGGTCAATTCACACTATCTTTGAAATTCTCGGAGGGGTTAGGGTTGGTGAAATAGCAAATCCACCACTGAATTTTAACTTAAACATTGGCATAGTTTCTATGGCCAAAATGTGAACCTGTTTGACAACTGATCATGATGCATCATTTAGTCATGAAATTCATCAAGTGTTATTTTCAAACCACTTTAGCATGGACGATGCTACAGTGGTGGGGAAATAACACTCAAAAGACTTGACTCAGCAGTCCTATCTGGATCACATTTTGGTAATGGAACCTAGACCAAAAAATGAAGATAAATACAGCAAAACCAAATTTCTTAATTCTAATTACATTTTTGGATGTTTCAGGAAAAGAAAAAATAACCTAAAAGTTAACTTTCATTAAAAAAGAGAAAAATTGTAGGCAATTTTATCATTGCCACAACCGGAGTCACTCCGTCATCACGAAAAATCACAGCTTTCAACTTTACGCCACCATTGAATCATACTATCGTCTCAAACCTTTGACGTTAATACTTGATTATACTCTTATCACTCAAAGCAATAATCACTCTATTACCACCCCGATAGTACACTCTATTCGATTTCCCCCGGTCAGTTACTGATTTCTCACCTCACCAACGAAAGACCACTCGCCAGCTATTTATGTCTTGAGTCGACAACTAAACGTCTCACGCGCGCAACACCCGCTATATACAACAGGGGCAGTTGCAGACTGATACCCTAGTACCTGGTACCTCAAAGTTTTGTACTCATACTTTCGTCACACGAGTAGCAACTCTGAAATAGGGACTCAGTTTTCCTACCAGTAAAACCTACCAGTTTTCTTAACTGTATGCACTTATTAAAAAAAGAACAAAGTTACAGAAGTTCAAGAGTGAAGACACAAAAATAAACAAAAAAGCATCCAAAAATTTAGGATGCATACATTGTGTGCTAGCCAGTTTCAGCGTTATCTGCAATGAAAACTAAAGAATAGGCTAATTTTAGTATATTCCAAAAATGGAGTGGCTACCTCCCAGATCAACATTTTTTAGTCATCAGCAGAGGAATTTCCATTCGCTGGGGAGGAAACCTTTAGAGGTACCCGGCCAGTTTTGGAGGGTTAATGGAAACCAGTCTACAGGCCCTTTTCAGGGGCCCACCTGAAACAATGGTCAATGAAAGAAACAATGGCTCCCCGAGCTTGGTCTCAGGCTCCCCCAGCCTGGTTTCAGGGACTCCCGAACTTTGTCTCATGGACCTTTCGATCTTGATCTTAGGGTCCCCAAGCTTGGTTTCAGGGCCCTTACCCCCGAGCTTGGTCTCAAGGGCCCCGAGCCTGGTCCCCCGAGCATCTGTAGCGATAGCACCGGAGTACCGAACATTGATATCAGGAAGGGGGGGTAATATTGACATCAGGGTCCCCCCCCCCGACTATCGATATCGAGGGACTCATGAGTGAGGCACGCGCATTGGCCTCACAGAATGCAGTGTTTTCTCAGAAGCCCCAGGCTTGGGCTCAGGCCCACGAGCATCGGTATCGAGGAGCTCCAGAGTACAGAGCATCAGCATTGAGAGGCTCCGAATATTTATCTGGGAGCCCCTGAACATCGGTGTCGAGTTACTCCTGAGTAGAGCGCGAGCATGGCCCTAAGGGTGCCCTCAAGCCTGATCTAAGTGGGACCCCGAGCTTGGTCTTAGGAGCCCCCGGCCATTAGTATCAAGGGCCTCAGTAGTATTGGTCTGGGGGGGGGCGCAAGCAATGATTTCAGGGGCGTTCAAATGTTGGTCCCGGAAGGCCCCTGAATGTATGGATGCAGTGGCATAGCGAAGAGGGTCCTAGGGGTCTGCGGACCCCCTTGGGCCAATTTGAGCCACTGCAAATGATTCTCTGATCATCGGGCCCAGAGTCAGTCTCAGGGGATCCTGAAGATTCGTTCTCAGGGCGCCCCGAGTCGGCCTCAGGGCCCCACCCTGAGAGTCGGTCTCAAGGCCCCGAAAGTAGTTCAGGGGGCCCCTGATAGCTGGTCTCAGGGGACCCCGAGCGTCAGTCTCAGTAGGCTCCGAGAGTCGGTCTCAGGGGGTCGAGCTAGTCCCAGAGGCCCCAGAGAATGGTTCTCAGGGCCCACGAAAGCATATTTCAGTGAGTCCCCTGAGAGTCAGTCTCTGAGAACTCTAAGAGTCGGTCAAGGGGACCCCTGAGAGTCAGTTTTAGGGGAATTCCGAGATATGGTCTCAAGGCGTCCTCCGCCGAGTGTCAGTCTCAGGGGGCATAGTCTCACAGGCGTCTCTCTCAGGAGTAAATATTTACCTTCAGGTAGCCCCGAGATTAATCTGGGAATCCGAAGAGTTGACTCACTTGATCCGCATAGTGCTGGTCTCAGGGGACCACTGAAGGATACTCCTGGGAGCCCTTGAGAATATCCTCAGGCTGCGTCCCTCCCCATTTTTGTATAAGGGGCCCGTGAGTCAATCTCAGGGAGCACCCAAAAGTTAGTCTCAGAGTGAGTCTCAGCGACATCCGGGAGTCTTGGGTCTCAGGTTAGTCTTGTGTCTCAGGGGCACCTGAGAACAAGCTCGGGGCCCCTGAATCCAAGCTCTGGGGCCCCCTGAGACCAAGATCGAAAGGCCCGTGAGACCAATATCGAAAGGCCCGTGAGAACAAGATCAAAAGGCCCGTGGGACCAAGATTGGGCCCCTGAGACCAAGGTCAGGGCCCCTGTGAGACCAACTCAGGGCTCCCTGAGACCAGGCTCGGGGGCCCCGAGATCCATGTTCGATAATCCGGAGCCCTTGATACCTATATGATCGAGGGGCCCCTGAGACCAAGCTCGGAAATCCACCGACACCAAGCTCGAGGGCCACTAACTCCAAGCTCGGGGGCCCCTGAGACCAAGATCGTAAGGCCCGTGAGACCAAGATCGAAAGGCCCGTGAGATCAAGCTCGGGACCCCTGAAAGCAAGCTCAGGGTGCAATGAGACTAAGCTCGGGAAGCTACCTGAGACCAAGCTTGGGGGTCCCCTGAGACCAAGCTCAGGCCGCCCTGATACCATGTTCAGGGGCCTCAGGATCAATGTTCGATACTTGGAGCCCTCGATACCGATGACCAAGTGGCCTCTGAGGCCAAGCCCGTGGAGCCCCCTGAGACTAAGCTCAGGCCACTGAGACCAAGCTCAGGGGTCCCCTGAGACCAAGATCGAAAGGCCCGTGAGACCAATATCGAAAGGCCCGTGGGACCAAGATCAAAAGGCCCGTGAGACCAAGTTTGGGGCCCCTGAGACCAGCCTCGGGACCCATGAGACCAACTCAGGGCTCTCTGAGACCAAGCTCGGGGTCCCTGAGATCGAACTCAGGCCACCCTGAAACCAAGACCAAAAGGCCGTGACACCAAGATCAAAAGGCCCGTGGGACCAATCTTAGGGCCCCTGAGACCATTTCCCGGGGCCCCTGAGACCAAAACTCAGGGCCCCTGAGATCAAGGTTCTATAATCCGGAACCCTCGATACCGATGATCGAGGGGCCCCTAAGACCAGGCCTGTGGAGCCCCCTGAAACCAAGCTCAGGCCACTAAGAACAAGCTCGGGGTCCCCTGAGACTAAGTTCGGGGTCCTTTAAGACCAAGTTAGGGGAGCCCCTGACACCAAGCTCGGGGGACCTTGAGACCAAGATCGAAAGGCCCGTGAAACCAAGATCGAAAGGCCCGTGAGCATACGCGTCGGAAAAGGGGGGGCCAGGGGGGCCAGGCCCCCCACTTTTTGGCCAAAAATTTCCTGATCTCAGTCAAAATAATAGAAAGCCGGACATTCTTATATCCAGCCGCTGCGGAAGGCAAAGAGGAGCCCAAATTCGAACAGTTTTTGGTACTGATGTTGAATTTTTTGTCAGCATCAGGTTGAAGTTTGGCTGCCCCCCCCCACTTTTTGCCGGTGGCGACACTTATGCCCGTGAGACCAAGCTCAGGGCCTCTGAAAACAGGCTAGGGGTGCGCTGGAGACCAAGCTCGGGGAGCCCCCTGAAACCAAGCTCGGGGGTCCCCTGAGACCAAGTTCGGGGGTCTCCTGAAATCAAACTCGGGGGCACCTGAGACCAAGCTCAGGACCTCTGAGGCCAAGCTCGAGGGCCCCTGACCTCACGCTCGGGGGCCCCTGAGACCAAGATCGAAAGGCTCGTGAGACCAAGATCGAAAGCCTGGTGGGACAAAGATCGAAAGGCCCGTGGGACCAAGCTTGGGCCCCCAGAGACCAAGCTCAGGGCCCCTGAGACCAACTCGGGTCCCCTGTGACTAAGCTCAGTTAGCCCCAAGATCAATGTTCGATACTCCGGAGCCCTGGATACCGATGACTAAGCTCGGGGAACTCCCCCGAGACCAAGCTCAGTCCACTGAGACCAAGCTCGGGCCACTGAGACCAAGCTTGGGCCAGAGACCAGGCTCGGGGGTCCCCGAGATCAAGATTGGAGGGCAGCCTGATACTTAGCTCAGGGGTCCCCTTAGATCAAGCTCGGGAGGCCTATGAGACTAAGTTCAGGGGTCCCCTGAGACCAAGCTCGGGCCCCCCCGAGATCAATGCTCGTGTTTTCCAGTGCACAAGGTCAGCCCAAGGAGGGTCCGCGGTCCCCAAGGACTCCCCTGGCTACGGCACTGATCTGGACACGCCTTTGCCAATTGCACTTCCTTCCAGCATTCTGAGAACGCAGGGGCGCAGCCAAGGGGGGCACAGGGGGCACGTGCCCCCATCGGTGCCGGGGTGCCCTTTTGATTGCCAGGTGGTGTGCCCTCTTTGGGCCATGCCGCTCGAAATTTAGTGCCCTACGCCGTTGAGCCTCGATGGAACTAGACTGCATTTAGCGATTTCAACTATTGTTTCTTTTCTGTTCTGTATATTCGCATCATCCTCAACAAGGCGAGGTTTTTCATGCATGCACGTCAATAGAAGGTCAAGAAGTAAATAAAAGGGCTAAGACACAATCATAGAGTCATCCTAAAACCGATCATCACTGTCCAGCATGCAAGTGGCGTCTCAGGGCACTCTTGAACGCAGCTCGGCTAACAGTATCGCACACTTCAGGTGGCAGCGTTATACCTATCGGCCCCCACACTGGCCAGTCGACGCCTGCCTGCACAGGTTCTAGCTCGTACAGGTCTTAGTTGGTGGGCATATCTCGTGGCGTACGAATGGTCTGCACTTACAAACATGTCTCTCAAGTCGCACGGTTCGTTGGTGGTTAGCACGTTACAGATGAGACTTAGTTGATGGTATGCGACCAGTTCCGATATCATGGGAAGACCCAAGCGGCGGACCTCGTCACTGATATGGTGGAACTTCCTTTTGCCGGTGATAACTCGTGCTGAAAAGTTCATCACTTTTTGAATTCTATGAAGTTGAGTTACCCCACAAGTACCGTATATGGACACATAGGCGTAGGAACCGGGGGGCCAGGGGGCCACTGGCCCCCCCCCCACTTTTTCTGAGATGGGCCCCCGCAACGGAGGTAAGAATATTAACAACTGTAATATCAAGCGAGAAACTCAAACTGACCCGATAGCTTGCCCCGGAACCCCGTTAAACTTACCTGTGCCCCTAAACTAAGTTGAGGTCATATGAGTTTACTTTAAGGCCCCCTGAGCTTCTCGGGGCCCCTGAACTGGCCTCTGATACCATACGAGCTAATCTGGGCTCTTTGAGCTGAACTGAGTGCCCCGGAGATGGTTTGGGCAGCATGAACTGTTCTAGGATGCCTAAACTGAGCTAGGAGCCGTAACCTTGAACAGGGCCCCGTGAGTTGGCCAAAACCTATATCCACCGACCTGGGGGCCCCTGAGCTGAGCTGGGACCGTAAAGTTAATATTGTCCTTTGAGCTAATCTGGATCCCCTGTGATGCACAGAAGACCCTAAACTTATCTGAGGCCCCTGCACAGGAATAGGGCCCCTGCTTTGAAATTGGGTTATAAGCTTTAATTGAAACCCTGGACTGTTCTGAAACCCCAAATATGCCGGCAAGGGGCCCCTGGATGATCCAGGCCCTTAAGCTTATCTGGTCATCAGAGCTAAAATGGGCCTCTGTGTTGAACTGAGGGCCCCTGAGATGGTCTGGGACACCTATAAGGCTTTACAGCCACTGACCTGGCGGCCGTAAGCTTGGATGGGTCCCTTGAGATGTTCTGACAGTGGTGTAGCCAGGGGAGGGGGTCCCTGGGGTCCGCGGACCCCCTTGGGCCGACCTTATGCACTAAAAACACAAAAATTGATCTCGGGGCCCCTGAGCTTGGTCTCGGTGGGGGGGGCCTCCCGAGCTTGGTCTCAGGAAGCCCCCGATAATCGGTATCGAGGGCTCCAGAGTACCGAATATTGATTTTGGGGGACCCCTGCGCTCAGTCTCAGGGGGTCCTGAGCTTGGCCTCAGGGCCCCCGAGCTTGGTCTCAGGGCCCCTCCTCCCCGAGCTCGGTCTCACGGGCCTTTCGATTTTGGTCTCAGGGGCCCCTGAGCTTGGTCTCAGGGGCCCCGAGCTTGGTGTCTGGGGGCCCTCCGAGCTTGGTCTCAGGGAGCTCCCGAGCTTGGTATCAGGGGCCTTTCGAGTTTGGTTTCAGGGCCCCCGAGCTTGGTCTCAGGGGCCCCCCGAGCTTGGTGTCAGGGAGCCCTCCGAGCTTGGTCTCAGATAACCCCCGAGCTTGGTCTCAGGCACCCCGAGCTTGGTCTCAGGGGACCCCGAGCTTGGTCTCAGGGATGTCCCCAAGCTTGGTCTCAGGCCCCTCTCTCCCCGAGCTTAGTTTCAGGGGCCCTCAAGCTTGGTTTCAGGGGGCATCCGAGGGCATCTGATGCATAAGGCTGACCGTATGCACTGGAAAACATGAGCATTGGTCTCGGGGGGCCCTGATCTTGGTCTCAGAGGGCCACCGAGCTTGGTCTCAGCGCCCCCCGAGCTTTGTCTCAGGGGCCCCGAGCTCGGTGTCAGGGGCCCTCCGAGCTTGGTCTCAGGGAACGCCTGAGCTTGGTCTCAGGGGCCCCCTGAGCTCGGACTCACGAACCTTTCGATCTTGGTCTCACGGGCCTTTCGATTTTGGTCTCAGGGTGCCCCAGAGCTTGGTCTCAGGGCCCTCCGAGCGTGGTCTCAGGGGACCCCTGAACTTGGACTCAGGGGCCCCGAGCTTGGTCTCACGGGTCTTCCGAGCTTCGTCTCAGGGGCCCCCTGATCATCGGTATCGAGGGCTCTGGAATACCGAATATTGATCTCGGGGGCCCGTGAGCTTGGTCTCAGGGGCCCTGAGCTTGGTCTCAGGGGGGCAAGCTTGGTCTCATGGGCCTTTCGATGTTTGGTCTCACGGGCCTTTCGATCTTGGTCTCACGGGGTCTCGAGCTTGGTCTCAAGGAACCCCCGAGCTTGGTGTCAGTGGGCCCTCGAGCTTGGTCTCAGGGAGCATCCGAGCTTGGTCTCAGGGTCCCCTCGAGCTTGGTCTCAGGGGCCCCGAGCTTGGTCTCAGGGGTTCAGGATCCCCTCGGGGTGCCCCAGACTATTGATATCGAGGGATTCATGAGTGAAGCACGAGCATTGGCCTCATGAGACCCAGAGTTTGGTCCCAGGGGCCCCCAGACCTGGGTTCAGGACCCCTGAGCATCGGCATCGAGGAGCTCCAGAGTACCAAGCATTAGTCTCGGGGGGCTCGAAATATTGATCTTGAGGGCCCCGGAACATCGGTGTCGAGTTACTCCTGAGAAAAGCGCGAGCATGGGTCTAAGGGTGCTCCTGAGCCTGATCTAAGTGGGACCCCGAGCTTGGTCTTAGGACCCCCGGGCATCAGTATCAAGGGGCTCCGGAGTATTGGTATAGGGGGAGTAATTATTTTAGGGGCCTCCAAATGGTGATTTCGGAGGGCCCCCGAAAGTGTGGATGCAGTGGTGTAGCCAAGGGGGCCCTAGGCGTCCGCAGACCCCCACCCCTTGGGCCAATCTGAACCACTGCAAAGGATTCTCTGATCACGTGGCCCCCAGAGTTAGTCTCAGGGGCCCCTGAAGATTCGTTCTCAGGGCGTCCCGAGTCGGCCTCACGGCCCCCGCCCTGAGAGTCGGTCTCAAGGCCCCCGAAAGTAGATTTCGAGGGCCCCTGAGGGTTGGTATCAGGGGCCCCAAAAGTCGGTATCAGGGGCCCCGGGAGTCTGTCTCAGAGGAGGGGGGCCGAGCTAGTCTCAGGGCCCCCCCAGAGAGTGGTTCTCAGGGCCCTGCAACAGTCTATTTCAGGGGGCCCCTGAGAGTCAGTCTCAGAGAACCCCAAGAGTCGGTCAAGGGGACCCCAAGAGTCTGTCTTAGGGGACCCCGAGATTCGGTCTCGGGGTCCCCCTGAGAGTCTGTCTCAAAGAACCACAAGAGTGAGTCTCAGAGCACCCCAAGAGTCGGTCTCAGGGGGCCCTCATAGTCTCACGGGTTTCTCTCTCAGGAGTCAATATTTAGTTTCAGGTGGCTCCGAGAGTTAATCCGGGGGTCCGAGAGTTAGTCCAATTTGATCTGCAGAGTGCTGGTTTCAGGGGGCCCCAGAGGGGTAATTTTGGGAGCCCTCGAGATTTAGCCTCAGGCTGTGCTCCCCCCCGAGTTTTGGTATAAGCGGCCCCAAGAGTCAATCTCAGGGAGCACCCAAAAGTTAGTCTCAGAGGGCTCCCGGTTGTCAGTCTCAGAGACATCCGAGAGTTAATCTCAGGGTTCTGAGAGTAATTTCCAGAGGTGCTCCCGATTTTTGGTTTCATGGGCCCGGAGTTAGCCTTAGGCCCGCGAGAGCTAATCTGGAGCCTCCGAGAGTCAGTCTCAGGAACGCCAAAG
Organism: Lepas anatifera; assembly: GCA_034440635.1. NCBI lineage: Eukaryota > Metazoa > Arthropoda > Thecostraca > Lepadidae > Lepas > Lepas anatifera. Next base: position 313,447 of record JAOTON010000580.1, on the reverse strand, counting down.
ACACAGTCTCAGAGGTGATTCCACCCCCCCCGGGTGTTTGTCTCAGGGGTGCCCTAGATTAAGTCTCAGCGGGCTGTCGGAAGTCATTCCCAGCCCCCTCCCCCCACCCCAAAGACAGCCTCAGGGGACCCCAATAGCTAATCTGGATGGTCACGATAGTCAGTCTCAGCCCCTCCCCCTCCAGAGCAAATCTGGGGGGCCCAATAATTAGTCTCAGAGGTGCTGCCGATAACTAATCTCAGGAGCCCCGAGAGATTCTCAGGGGCCCCCAGTTTTGATCAACAGGCGCCGTGAATCACTCTCAGGGACCCCTTGAGATATAATCGGGAGGGCGGCCGAAAATTATCTTTGTGAGTGCCGCCAAGTGTTGGTGTTAGGTGGCTCCAGAGCTCAAATAAAAATTTTCAAAATCATATGCCTCGGAAAAAAATGTACCTACCCCTATTGCGTACGAAAAAAGGAGAAATTGAAACATGTCGATCAGGCACCATTATCGAAGGAAAGGCAAAAATTAATATAATTTTATCATAAGAGCAAATCAAACAGGGCTAGTCAATTTTTAATCGAGTAGCTTAACACCAATAAATACATTCCTAAATATTCTGAAATAAACAACTTTCCAATATTTTCGTAGGAAACCAGACAAACTAGGGTAATGACAGAAATTAATGAGCATAATCCCAAAAAGAAAAATAGGTATGCAAGGTTGAAAATAACAATAGCAGAGTGAGCCAAAGCGATAGATATCTTGGGCGCCTTTTGTCTTGGTAATTTGCTCGTTTACAAGATAGCAAGGGTAAGAAAGTAAATGGATCTCAACAGGATCTGTCGACGGAATAGAGGTTATGTAACGTTCAGTACACACTCCCATATCCCTTGTATCTTTATTCGTTTTTTCGTTTCTTCGGAAATTTCCTGATTAAAGAGTTCATGGATTCGACACCGGAAAATAATTGCTAATCATTTCCCGTAGATCATTTCTTCGTACTCAAAACGACTGACCTCCAATAACTTCATGTCTGATTACCCGAGTGAATTGAGGTAGACTCAGGTTTAACATCATGCGTGCATCAACATTGAACTTCCCGAAATATGGCCAAAGCTGTTATTATAGCCACGCTACCATATAAGTTATGGGCCATCCTTAATATTTGGTGACCTTAGTTTACCAACACTTGGTCGGATTGAAAAACCAAGCTATGAACAAAATAAGAATGAATGCTTAAAAAGCCATAACAAAATTTCCTTCGTGTGAATGTTATAATGTTAAAATACTATAAAAAGATATAGGAGATGGGCCCGGTTGCTAAGGGAACCCCGGCCTGGGGCCCCCGACGGTAGTCGGACCCCTCCTTGGCCGAATCCTGGCTACGCCACTGTGTTCTGTGACTATACATCAGCCACCCTGGGACCCCCTAAGCCTAGCTGGGGCCCTGAGCTAATCTGGGTACAGCTGTGCTTAACTGGGGCCTTTGATCTGGTATGGGGGCCCTGAACTCTTCTAGGGTCCCTGGGCTAAGTTGGGGCCGTGAGCTTGAATGGAGCCACTGAGCTGGTCTGAGAGGAGACGCTATATCAGCCGATCTGGGCCCCTGAGCTGAGCTGGCCTGTACTGAACAAGAGCCCTGAGCTGGTCTGGGGCCTCTGAACTGTTCTAGCATCATTGAGCTAAGCTGGGATCCGTGAGCTTGAAGTCCCTTGAGCTGTTTTGAGACCCTACATAAGTCGACCTGGGGACCTCCGAGCTGAACCGGGCCCCTAAGCTAATCTGGCACCCTGTGCGAATCTGGAGCTCCCCTGTGAGGAGCTTCTATCGGTGCTGTGCTTATGTAGGGTCCCTTGATAAGCTGGTCCCAAAGCTAATGCACTGGTCTGGGCCCTTGAGCTGACTGATCTGGTTTCCTGAGCCATGGTCTGGACTTTGGGGCCCTCCGAGATAATTTGGCGGGCCCTGGGCGGCATAGGCATAGGAACCGGGGTGAGGGGGATACTGCCCCCCTTTTGAGGTGGGCCCCCGCAACGAATATACAAATATCAGCAACTGTAATATAGAACAAGAAACCCAAACGGCCCCGATAGCTTGTCTGGGAACGTTCAAGTTCGGTAGTACGCTGCCTGCAAGCCCCTGGAGGAGGAGCGCTTCGTAACAAAGCCAAGGAACCTACTACCCGAGTGTTTCCAAATGAGTCCCGAGAACTGGGCCCAATCAAACTCCATTCCATATCAATCCCAACACAAAATATGAATCGGACACGGACACTGCACTAAATGCCGAGCAACAGTCGTCCCTGAGCCATCGAAAGGCGCGACGTCTTTCGATGCCAGGGTTATATGGCGTCGCCAACTCTTTCCCTGTTGGAGGGGTTTCTTTGGAGTCAAATTGCTCCTTGCACAAGGAATCTGCCGTGCCTTAAACCCGAGTTGGTCGCGTGGAAAGCAGGGTTGCGAACCACTATAACACCATGCCCACACCTCCTCGGCATTACAAAGCTGGCCATCAAGTACCAACATTGCACTTGCAGTCATGCTGGAACTCTGCATTTTAGCCATCGAAATATAGCTAGGCGTATTTATTGTGATCAGCGTTTGCCTAAATCAATCTCTAATGATGGAAAGAATAGATCAGTAATAACCTACATAAATGTTCCCATTTTCGTCATTAAATAAGCAAATACAAGTTGATTAGGCATAGCGAAGTGAGGCTATTTGGTATCAAAGCATTGTCTGTAGTTTTCTAAGCAGTTCCTAATTTTGTAAATGTAATGAAAAGGGCCTAAGCATCTGTAAATATAAAAAACGCGCTCGTGGTAAGAAATGATTGAAATCCTCACAAAAAGCTTAAAAATGTATTTCTTATTTGAAAAGGGTCTAGGTAAAAAACAAAAATTGTTTTTTTTGGCGTTTTACTATTATTTATTACATCATAATAGGTACAACTCGAAATCATAGGGAAAAATTTAATTTCTCAATTTTCCATACATTGTCATCCTTGTGTGCATGCATGCCTTATTACACTAAACGAGATATCTAAAAATTTTTTAAAATTATAGGCCCCGTGGACTGGGGCCCCCTCTAAGGTTGGCCCCCACTTTTCAAACCGTTCCTACGCCCCTGTATGGACACACAGTAGCGGATCGATGAAATGACTAATGAATTAATGACTTGTTTTAGAACCGAATGAGGGATGACATGTTTCACGTGTATGAGCCCCATCAACATGCCAGTACATTTCGCGACTAAATGATCAACGTGAGGTCGAAACGTTAGATGTCTATCCATGTAGATACCTAAATTTTTTACTTCTCTATTTTCGGTGATGACGGTGTTGGCTACTTGGATGCTGACAGGTGGGAGGTCTCTTAACATTGCCGAAGTTCCGAAAACGATAAGTTGGGTTTTGGATGCATTCAATTTCAGTGAGTTTTGTGAAAACCAGTCAAACAAATTGGAAAGCTCGTTTTCCAGATCGGTAATTATGTCGGATATGCTATGTTTTGGTCCAGATACCAATATTTGGGTATCGTCCGCGAATTGCACGATGTTGGTCTATTCCGTGTAAAGATTCAGTTCATTTGCGAAGATTGAAAATAACAAACAAGAGGGACCCACTTTGATATACACCAGTGGTGTTGGGTAGTGTTTTGGACATGAGTTTGGTTCCATTTTTTGGCGATTTTTACTTGTTGATGGTGGCCTTTGAGGTAATCCTCAAACCAATGACTATCAACGCCGTACATCCGTAGCTTATCTAACAGTTTGTCATGGGGGATCACGTCGAAGCATTTCGAGCAATCAAGCAGCACAAGCATCGATATCAAGCCACAATCCATCGCACGGTAGATGGAGTCCGTTACAATTGACAGTGCGGTTTCAGTTGAATGGTTCCGTTTATAACCGTGTTGAGCCGGAGAGTACAAGGAGCTGCTGTTGAAATAGTCACTCACAGGGGCGCAGCCAAGGGGGACACAGGGGGCACGTGCCCCCCATCGGTGCCGGGGTGCCCTTTTGATTGCCAGGTGGTGTACCCTCTTTGGGCGGTGCCACTCGAAATTTAGTGCCCCACACCGTTGAGCCTAGATGGAACTAGACTGTATTTAGCGATTTAAACTATTGTTTGACAATAAGTGCCTTTTTGGTCAGTGGGGGAATTCTGTCGCCTTTCCAAGCACCCGGGAATAGTATAGGTACGTAATCCGTTTCCAGATAATGCCTGATCGTCGCCAATAATTGTACGGGCAGAGTTAATCTGGTGCCCCCTGAGCGCTGGTCTTGGCCCTTGGAGCTGATCATGTGCCCTCTGAGCTGATCTGATGCCCTCGTAGTCAATCTGGTGCCCCCCCTGAGAAAGTAATTGTGCCTTCTGAACCTATATAATGCTCTCTGAGTTAGTCTGATGCCTCCGAGATTGCCTGGTGCCCTATTAGCTGTTTTAGTGCCTCTTGAGCTGATCCGGGGACCCTGAACTTATTTAATGTCTCCCGTAGTTTATCTACTGTCCAGGGCCGCAGCCAGAGGGCACAGGGGGCACGTGCCCCCATCGGTGCCGGGTGCCCTTTTGATTGCCAGGTGGTGTACCCGCTTTGGGCCGTGCCGCTCGAAATTTAGTGCCCTACGCCATTCAACCTAGATGGAACTAGACCACATTTAGCGATTTCAACTATTGTTTGACAATTTAGTGCCTTTTTGGCCAGCTAAAGCATTCTGTCGCCTTTCCAAGCACCCAGGAAGAGTACAGGCACGCAATCCGTTTCCAGATAATGCCTCATCGTCGCCAATAATCGTACGGGCGGAGCTGATCTGGTGCTCCCTGGAGCTGATCATGTGCCCTCTGAGCTGATCTGGTGCCCCCCTGAGAAAATAAGTGTGCCTTCTGAACCTATATAAAACTCTTTGAGTTAGTTTGATGCCTCCGAGCTTGTCTGGTGTCATTTTAGCTGTTTTAGTGCCCCTTGAGCTGATCTGGCCCCCTGAGCTTATTTAATGCCTCCCGGAGTTGATCTACTGTCCAGGGGTGCAGCCAGGGGCACAGGAGGCACGTGCCCCCATCACTGCCGGGGTGCCCTTTTGATTGCCAGGTGATGTACCCAATTTGGGCCGTGCCGCCCCAAATTTAGTGCCCTAGCCTTTGAACCTAGATGTAACTGGACCGCATGTAGCGATTGAAACTATTGTTGGACAACTTAATAAATTTTTCGGTCAGCTAGGGCATTCTGTCGCCTTTCCATGCACCCGGGAAGAGTATGGGCACCTAGTAAGTGTCCACCTAATGCCTCATCGTCGCCAATAATTGTATGGGTGAATCTAATCTGGTGCTCCTTGAGCTCATCCCGTGGCCTCTCAGCTGGTCTTGGCCCCTTGAGCTGATTACTTGCCTTCTAAGCTGATCTGGTGCCCCTGAGTCAATCGAGTGCCCCACTGAGCAAATAATTGGGCCTCCTGAACGTATATAATGCCCTCTGGGTTAGTCTAATGCCTCCGAGCCTGCTTGGTGACCTAATAGCTGATTTAGTTCCCCTTGAGCTGATTCGGGCCCCCGGGCTGATCTCATGCCTCCCCAAGTTGATTCTGTGTCCTAAGTCAATGTGGTGTCTCTTCAGCTGATTAGGTGCCCCCTCAGCTGATTATTGATATCTCCTTAGATGGCCTGGTGCCCCCCTGAGCTGGTTTGGCGGGCCCAGAACCCACCTTGTGTCCCCTGAGTTGTTATGTTGCTCCCTGAGCTGATTTAGGCTCCTGCCATAGTCTGGGGGGCTGGGAGCTGATCTGGCCCCCCGAGCGGATCGATCTGGTGCCACCTGAGCTGCACTAATGCCCCTGAGTCGATCTGGTGCCCTCTGAGCTAGTCTGGTACCCCCTGAGCTAATCTGGTGCTCTTTAAGCTGATCTGGGCCTCCTTATCTCCGTGATTTCATGAGCAGCTCTAAGGCTCTGAGCTGAACTGGGCCCACAGAGTCTGATGAGGGCTCCTGAGATGGTATGGTGCCCCTGAGCTGATTAAGTGCCTCCTGACTTGATCTGGTATTCCCGAGCTGAGCTGGGCTCCGAGCTGGTCGGGGACCACTGATCTGATTGTTTGTCCCCGAGGCTGATCTGGTGCCCTATGGGCCGGTCTGGTGTCCCCTGAGCAGCTCTGGGGCTTTAAACTGCTTGGGCCCCGAGCTGGTGAGATTCCTGAGCTGAATTAGTGCCCCTGACTTGATCTTCTTCCCCCCCTTACCTGACTTGAGGCCTCTGAACTGATCTGGGGCACCAAGAGCTGACCTGTGGCCCAAGGGGGATCTAGGTTCTGAGGGCACCCTGAGCTGGTCTGGGTGCTGAGCTAGTGAGAGCCCCTTAAGTTGACTTGAGGCCCCCTGCGGTGATCTGGCGCTTTAAACTGTTCTGGGGCTTCTTGAACTGGTTTAAGGCCCTATGGGCCTATCTGTGGCCCATTGAGCTAGTCTGATGACCTCATCTCTGGGACCAATGAGCTAGTCTAGTCTCTGGGTGAAGCATGAGCTGCTCTGTGGGGGCTCATGGGCCCCTGAGGTGGTCTTGAATAGACAGACAATAAGAACACAAGGCCAACTCCCATCATCTCGGGGTGGGGTCACTGAGCTAGTCTAGTCCCTGGAGGCACAACTGGTGGGATGGGGGAAGCTGCTCTGGAGGCCTCTGATCCACACTTGGGGGCCCCAAAGCTGGTCTTGAATAGATGGGGAATAAGAACACAATGGAAACTCCCCTTGTAAAACGGAGCTAACGAGGAATGAGGAGTCTCTAAAACGGCTTGTGATACCTAGGCATCCCTGGTTATATAATTGCTTATTATACTGGTGGGTTCTGGGAAGGGATGATAAAAAGGTTTGTGCCCGAGCTCAGAGCACAGTCCCCTAAGCCAGGATTTCTACTAATTGATTTAAATGAAGAACTAGTTTTCACCCTGTCACACCATCGCCATCCAAACAACCGGCCTGTTCGCCTTTTATTTACTCTTAACTGGCACCGATCCTTGAGAATATGGAACTTAATAGACGCGTTCAAAAGGTATCTCCCAAATTTTTCCGGCAGCAAAAATGTGTTCTTCCAAAGACACTATGCTACTCCTCGTCCCACGGTGATTGTGGGAGGCAAGGAACTTAACCCGCGTTCAGCCAGGGCTCACTCGTCACGACAACACCAGTGGGCATAACACATGAATTTTCGTCTCCAATATGCCTTAACCTGCGCATTGTAACATATAGCACATGCTCCGCTGATTTCTCTGGTGTTAAATACTTGCATGAGTTGGTTGATTTGTCCTTAAATCTATCCAAAACAGTCGTGTTTTGGCTACTTCCATGACATTTTGGTGATATTTTTCCTTTTTTTCGGTTTTAATCGAGTTTTCTTTCTCCGTCAATGATTTATTTGCATTCTTATTGAACCAAAGATGCCCAAAAAATGATATAAACAAAGATATAGTAAGTTTTTTAGGTTACGTTAAAAAGTGCCCTTTTTCCCCGGGGTGCCCCTCAAAGCTGGTGTGCCCCCCCATACCAAAGCTCTGGCTGCGCCCCTGGTCACTCAGTTGCATATGCACTATCCTCTCCGTGATCTTGGAGATGGCAGGCAGCGTAGTAACAGGGCACCAGTTCGATGGGTCCGTCGAGTCACCTCCCTTTGGAAGCGGCACAACAATACCGTGCTTCCATGGTCGTGGAATGACACCCGAAATAAGACTAGAGTTAATGATATCACATAAAACATGAAAGATGCCGTAAAAGAATCTCTGGAACATCGTAACGCTAAAACCGTGAACATCAACAGATGAGGATGATTTCATAGTACCGACAATAATACAAAGGTCATTCACTGAAATCGGGGTCAATCTAAAACCACAGGCAGGCACTCGCGGCAGGCGGATTGGCAGCTGACTAGTGGGTCGGACGACTGACGCAGCAGTTAGGGGTCCGACATTTACGAAGAAATCGTTAATCGCGTCCGGCGTAATGTTTGGAACACCACTGTTCCCCTTCCTGCTTCCGATGATTGGTCGCAGCACCTGGTAGACGCGCCCTGGACCCGCCTTTGTCAGGCGCTGCTGCAGGTGTTCGCGGGTGTCCCGACGTATGGCTGCGCGGCACTGGCGGTTGAGCAGACTGTACTGGCCCCGCCCCTGCCGGCCGGAGCTCAGCGCTGCCCGGCGCCTGGCCAGCAGCTCTCGTGTCGGTCTGGTCACACGGATGGCGGTTGGTGGGAGAGGTCGCGTCTTGATCAGTGGTGCCACGCTGTCCAGCTTAGAGGTGAAAATCTGTGTGAATGCCTCCCATTTTGCAGCAGGTCCTTCCGCTGTGAAAACAGCGTCCCAGTTGGTGTGTGCCAGAGTGATGTTAAATTCGCTGAGGTCGATGCGGTTGAGCCGGCGGGTTTCGATTGCTGGTGGCCGGTATTTTGTCTTGCGGCCGTATTGGATGAGCACTCTGGTGATGTCATGCGGACCACCGTAATGACATGGGGCCACATCACACTTAACCACCATCTCTGGCCTGTTGGTGATGACGACATCTATCAGTGATTGAGCCGGTCTGTAAGTCGGAGATGTCATATTGCACACCTGCAAACCGTAGGTCGTAATGATCTGCCGCAGCATATGATGTGGGGTGTTTTTCCATCTGATGGCTTCAACAGGCATGCGTTGAGGTCTCCTGCGATTATTAAAACCGCGCCTGGGTGTGCAGCTGCCATAAACTGAATCTGGGACTCAAGGTCCTCAAAATCAGCTGTCAATTGCGATAAGGTGTTGGTCGGGTGCCGATAGGCTGAAGCCATGACTATACGATTACGTTTCTCGGTTCTCACTAGACTCCAGATTATTTCCAGGTTCGAACTATTTGATGTATTAGTTGTTGGTCTCGGTAGTATCTCAAAGTTCAAGTTGTCCCGTGCCAGTAGTGCTACTCCGCCGTAACCCCCAGGTAGTCTGCTCTTCTTCGACCGGTCACAGCGGTGCAGTGCGTAGCCTTCATTGTGAAGAAATCGGGATGGCACGTTTGGGGTCAGCCAGGTTTCGCACAGAGCAAGAAGGTGGTATTCATGCAATGTAGTGAGGTCGTGTCTAAGATCCGGTATCTTGGGTTTAATAGACTGGACGTTCAGCTGTCCAATCATAAGCTGTCCAGGTTTGCATCCCTTGGGCCCTATCCACCTGACACCGCCCCTGCTGCCTCGCGCACGAGAACGCCTGCCCCTCCGCGTTCGGCGGCGGCCGTTGGTCGCCCCACTCTCGGCTGCGGCTGCTGGACTCACTTCGGAGTCCGTCAGCCCTGACCCGTTGTCACGTGATCGGCCGTGTGCTTGCGCAGTGCTCAGCCCGAAGGTCACGTGTGCATGCCCTGGGGGCATTCTCTGGCGGACCGGCCAGGGCCTCGGTGCAGGAAAGGCGATGCGGACGAGAGAATGCAACACGATCAGTAGAACCAACTGACGAAGTAAATCAAAATGCACCATGATTAAATTATATACAAAAACACAACACAAGAAGAAGTCGCCTCTGTCTATTTAGGACGTAATTAGGCACTGCGAATCTGAGTAGACCCTAACTCACGTGTGTTCTGGTGAGTTGCAGATGGTCCTTGCAATAGAGTCAGCCAGTGAGATCGGTCAACCACTCACTCTTGCTCAAAATCAATCACGCACAATTACTCAGGACTAAGGCACTGTGGTAACGGTGGTGGGAGAGTGCGCCGGCGCGTCCAGCCACTGGCGCCGCGACCAGGCGACTGTTTGACAATGAAGTGCCTCTTTTGGTCAGCTAGGGCAGTCTGTCGCCTTTCCAAGCACCTGGAAAGAGAATAGGCACGTAATCCGTTCCCAGATAATGCCTCATCGTCGCCAATAATCGTACGGGCGGAGCTCATCTGGTGCCCCCTGGAGCTGATCATATGCCCTCTGAGCTGATCTGGTGCCCCCCCTGAGAAAATGAGTGTGCCTTCTGAACCTATATAATACTCTGAGTTAGTCTGATGCCTCCGAGCTTGTCTGGTGCCCTATTAGCTGTTTTAGTGCCCCTTGAGCTGATTCGGGCCCCCTGAGCTTATTTAATGCCTCCCGGAGTTGATATACTGTCCAGGGGTGCAGCCAGGGGGCACAGGGGGCACGTGCCCCCATCACTGCCAGGGTGCCCTTTTGATTTCCAGGTGGTGTACCCAATTTGGGCCGTGTCGCTCGGAAATTTAGTGCCCTACGCCGTTGAACCTAGATGTAACTGGACCGCATGTAGCGATTGAAACTAGTGTTGGACAATTTAATACATTTTTCGGTCAGCTAGGGCATTCTGTTGCCTTTCCGAGCACCCGGGAAGATTATGGGCACCTATTATGTGCCCACCTAATGCCTCATCGTCGCCAATAATCGTACGGGTGAAGCTAATCTGGTGCCCTTTGAGGTCATGTCGTGGCCTCTCAGCTGGTACTGGCCCCTTGAGCTGATTACTTGCCCTCTAAGCTGATCTGGTGCCCCTGAGTCAATCGAGTGCCCCACTGAGCAAATAATTGTGCCTGCTGAACCTATATGAGTTTTTCTAATGCCTCCGAGCTTGCTTGGTGCCCTAATAGCTGATTTAGTGCCCCATGAGCTGATTCGGGCCCCCGCACTGATCGCATTTCTACCCAAGTTGATCTACTGTCTCCTAAGTCAATATGGTGCCGCTTCAGCTGATTAGGTGCCCCCTCAGCTAATTATTGATGTCTCCTTAGATGGTCTGGTGCCCCCTGAGCTGGTTTGGTGGGCCCTGAGCTTATCTTGTGTCCCCTGAGTTGTTATGTTGCTCCCTGAGCTGATTTAGGCCCCTGCCATAGTCTGGGGGCTGGGAGCTGATCTGGCCCCCGAGCGGATCGACCTGGTGCCACCTGAGCTGCACGAATGCCCCTGAGTCGATCTGGTGCCTCCTGGGCCCATCTGATGCCCTCTGAGCTAGTCTGGTGCCCCCTGAACTAATCTGGTGCCCTTTAAGCTGATCTGGGCCTCCTCACGTGATTTCATGAGCAGGTCTAAAGCCCTGAGCTAAGCTGGGCCCACAGAGCTGGTCGGGACCACTGATCTGATGGTTTGTCCTCGAAGCTGATCTGGTGCCCTATGGGCCGATCTGGTGTCCCCTGAGCAGCTCTGGGACTTTTGAACTGATTGGGCCCCGAGCTGGTCAGGGATCACTGAGCTGATTTAGTGGCCCTAACTTGATCTTGCCCCTGAGCTGACTTGAGGCCCCTGAACTGATCTGGGGCCCAAGAGCGGATCTGGGTTCTGAGGGTACCCTGAGCTGGTCTGGGCTCTGAGCTTGTGAGAGCCCCTAATGTTGGCTTGAGGCCCCCTGAGGTGATCTGGCGCCTTAAACTGTTCTGGGGTTTCTTGAACTGGTTTAAGGCCCTAAGAGCCTATCTGTGGCCCATTGAGCTAGTCTGATGACCCCATCTCTAGGGCCAATGAGCTAGTCTAGTCCCTGGGTGAAGCATGAGCTGCTCTGGGGCCCTGATCTACATCAGGGACCTCTGAGGTGGTCTTGAATAGACAGATAATAAGAACACAAGGCCAACTCCCGTCATCTCGGGGCGGGGTCACTGAGCTAGTCTGGTCCCTGGAGGCACAACTGGGGGATGGGGGAAGCTGCTCTGGAGGCCTCTGACCCACACTTGGGGGCCCCAGAGCTGGTCTTGAATAGATGGGGAGTAAGAACACAATGGAAGCTCCCCTTGTAAAACGGAGCTAACGAGGAATGAGGAATCTCTAAAACGGCTTGTGATGCCTAGGCACCCCTGGTTATATAAATTGCCTATTATACTGGTGGAGTCTGGGAAGGGATGATAAAAAGGCATGTGCCCCTGAGCTCAGAGCACAGTCCCCTAAACCAGGATTCCTACTAATTAATTTAAACGAAGAACTAGTTTCCACAATTTTCAGCCCTGTCCCACCATCCCCATCCAAACCACCGGCCTGTTCACCTTTTCTTTACTCTTAACTGGGACCGATCCTTGAGAATATGGAAGTTAATAAACGCGTTCAAAAGGTATCTGCCAAATTATTTCGACAGCACAAATTCTAATCCTCCAAAGTCACTATGCCACTCCTCGTCCCACGGGGATTGTGGGAGGCAAGGAAGTTAATCCGCGTTCGACCAGGGCTCACTCGTCACGACAAAACCAGTGGGCATAACAAATGAATTTTCGACTCCAATATGCCTTAACTTGCACATGGTAACAGATATCACATGCTCCGCTGATTTCTCTGACGTCAAGTACTTGCATGAGTTGGCTGATTTGCCCTTAAATCTATCCAAAACAGTCGTGTTTTGGCTACTTTCATGACATTTTGGCGATATTTTCTCTTTTTTGGTTTTAATCGAGTTTTCCTTCTCCGTCAATGATTTATTTGTATTCTTATTGAACCAAAGATGCCCAACAAATGATATAAACAAAGATATGGCAAGTTTTTAGGTTACGTTAAAAAGTGCCCTTTTTTCCCTGGGGTGCCCCTCAAAGTTGGTGTGCCCCCATACCAAAGCTCTGGCTGCGCCCCTGTGAGAACGCCTCTGAATAATTAATTCCGTGCCAGCAGTTTTCTCGAGACGATTTTTCCACTTGCACCCCCTTCTTAGCAGTCTGAGCACGCCTCTGTACATTGCACTCTTACAGCACTCTGAGAACGGTTTTGTACTATATATCTTTTTCCAGCACTCTGAGCACGCTTCTCTACATTACATGCTCCTACCAGCAGTCTCCTGGACACGCCTTTGCCAACTGCACCATAGGCGGATCCAGGGGGCAGGGGTGGTCACGTGCCCCCCGATCGACCCTCGGCGCTCCCCTGAAAGGTCGATGGCACCCCTCTGAAAAGTCGATGGTGCCCCCCTGAAATGTCGCTTCCCACCCCCCCAGGATACGGAAGTCGGCGCCCACCGACAGGATTTGGCGCCCACCTGATAGGTTTTGCCGGTCATAAGTGGCGCCCCCTGGTCCGGATGGCGCCCCCCCCGGGAAGGTGCCCCCTCCGATCGGCAATCCTGGATCCGCCTATGAACTGCACCCTCTTCCTAACTGTCCGAGCACGCCTCTGTATAATACATCTCGTTGCCAGCAGTCTCTTTGGAACGCCTTTTCCAACTGCACCCCTTTCCAGCAGTCTTAGCACGGCTCTGTCGCATAGGCAGATCAAGGGGGTAAAGAGGGCACGTGCTCTTCCCCGATCAGCCCTCGGCGCCACCCTGCATGGTTGACGTCGCCCCTTGAAATGTCGTTTCCCACCCCCGCCCCGGTTGCGAAAATCGGCACCCACCAATAGGATTTTGTGCCCACCTGTGATAGGTTCTGATAGGTTTTGCCGGTCAAAAGTTACTAAAACACCAGTCTTCAGAACAAACATCTCTGTTTCTGAACACCTTTGCATCTTTAGGTTTTTTTCCCATGTATAGCTCTCCCAACTGGGGTTTCACTAAATTCTGCCACCCTCATAGATAATTCTTTCTGTAATGCACTATCACTAGTGAATGACTCCCATGTAGTTATGGCTGATGTAAGCGATCATCTCCCAATTGCTTTATCTATAAAGCTGATGATAAATAACACCAGAAAAACAGCCTCACAGCACCGACTGTTTTGACTTCAGGAAAATTGAATTTTTAAAGACAGTTTTGGCAGATAAACTTAAAAATATTACAAACATAGAAGACCCTGAGCACGCCACTGATTTCTTGATATCAACTATCTTATCAGAGATCGATAAACTAAGTATATTCAAAAATAGTAGAAGAAATATACCCATCCAACCTTGGATATCGTTTGCTCTTTTGCAAAGCATCAACAAAAAATGACCTACACAAAAAGTCTCTTAGAGAACCTACCGAAATTCATAAGCGAGAGTTTATCACCTACCGTAACCGACTAAAAGCCCTGATACGAGCAGCCAAAAAGACATACTTATTTCTACTTACATACTTATTATATATAATACTTTCCTTTCCACCCCCTCCCTCCGTCTCGTCACCACCGCTGTCGCCCGGCACGCTGCCGACGCATGCTGGGTGCACGCCTGCACAGCCGCCGCCCCCTGGTGGCGGTAGAGACTGCCGGCGTTTCAACTGTCTCAAATGCAGTATCAAATGGTCGCAATTGGCCCATTGTTAGTGCACGAGGTTGAAACATTTGAGACTGAATGGATACTGCCTTACATACCTTCAACATGGATTTGAGACAGTTTGAGACCCCGAATTGAGAGAAATGTACGTAAAGTTAGCACACGTTCAGCACAGATTCGGCACAGATTCAGCACACATTCATATTCAGTATAAACTTAGATCACGACACTTAAAGATATGTCCTAGCTCAACAAGAAGGCTGATCACATCCAAACTGATATCAGACGAAGATATCAATACCCCAAAGATATCTAAGACAAATATTTACAGAAAACATCCCTTGGAGCCCCTCAGGGCACTTTTAAAAATTTTGGCGAATAGGGCGGACCCCTTCGATTTTCTTGAAAATCGGCATGCGTGATGCTTACGTCCATTGGAGAAATCTGGCTGAAGAAACCATATGGGGCATTGATAAATAAGGGGCCTCGGGGGCCTCAAAGCCTAATAATAGTCCTTGTGGGCACAAGTTTACGAAAACTTGGGATTTTTTTTCTTCACCATCAGAAAGGGCTGCATTTTCCAAAAACAGTGCAAAAATATTTTTAGGGTGGGGCCCATAGGGGCCCCTCAGGGCACTTTTGAAAATTTTGGCGAATAGGGCGGACCACTTCGATTTTCTTGAAAATCGGCATGCGTGATGCTTACGTCCATTGGAGAAATCTGGCTGAAGAAACCATATGGTGCATTGATAAATAAGGGGCCTCGGGGGCCTCAAAGCCTAATAATAGTACTTGTGGGCACCAGTTTACGAAAACTTGGGATTTTTTCTTCACCATCAGAAAGGCCTCATTTTCCAAAAACAGTGCAAAAATATTTTTTAGGGTGGGGCCCATAGGGGCCCCTCAGAGCACTTTTGAAAATAGACAATACTTTTACAATAGACATATGCCAATGCCAATACAGGAGCAACCCAACTCAAATCATATCAGACATAAACTACCCTCCCATACATCACGCCTATGACCCAGAGCTACAAATCTAGAAAACGCATGAGTGTTGCAAAAATGATCTGGCTGAGGACAACATATAGGGGGTTCTTCAGCCAGACTTCTCCAATGGACGTAAGCATCACGCATACCAAATTTCAAGAAAATCGAAGGGGTCCGCCCTATTCGCCAAAATTTTCAGAAAGTGCCCTGAGGGCCCCTATGGGCCCCAGCCTAAAAATATTTTTGCACTGTTTTTGGAAAATCCAGCCCTTTCTGATGGTGAAGAAAAAATCCCAAGTTTTCGTAAACTGGTGCCCACAAGTACTATTATTAGGCTTTGAGGCCCCCGAGGCCCCTTATTTATCAATGCCCCATATGGTTTCTTCAGCCAGATTTCTCCAATGGACGTATGCATCACGCATGCCGATTTTCAAGAAAATCGAAGGGGTCCGCCCCATTCGCCAAAATTTTCAAAAGTGCCCTGAGGGCCCCTATGGGCCCCACCCTAAAAATATTTTTGCACTGTTTTTGGAAAATGCAGCCCTTTCTGATGGTGAAGAAAAAAATCCCAAGTTTTCGTAAACTGGTGCCCACAAGTACTATTATTAGGCTTTGAGGCCCCCCAAGGCCCCTTATTTATCAATGCCCCATATGGTTTCTTCAGCCAGATTTCTGCAATGGACGTAAGCATCACGCATGCCGATTTTCAAGAAAATCGAAGGGGTCCGCCCTATTCGCCAAAATTTTCAAAAGTGCCCTGAGGGGCCCCTATGGGCCCCACCCTAAAAAAATATTTTTGCACTGGTTTTGGAAAATGCAGCCCTTTCTGATGGTGAAGAAAAAATCCCAAGTTTTTGTAAACTGGTGCCCACAAGTACTATTATTAGGCTTTGAGGCCCCCGAGGCCCCTTATTTATCAATGCCCCATATGGTTTCTTCAGCCAGATTTCTCCAATGGACGTAAGCATAACGCATGCCGATTTTCAAGAAAATCGAAGGGGTCCGCCCTATTCGCCAAAATTTTCAAAAGTGACCTGAGGGGCCCCTATGGGCCCCACCCTAAAAAATATTTTTGCACTGTTTTTGGAAAATGCAGCCCTTTCTGATGGTGAAGAAAAAATCCCAAGTTTTCGTAAACTGGTGCCCACAAGTACTATTATTAGGCTTTGAGGCCCCCCGAGGCCCCTTATTTATCAATGCCCCATATGGTTTCTTCAGCCAGATTTCTCCAATGGACGTAAGCATCACGCATGCCGATTTTCAAGAAAATCGAAGGGGTCCGCCCTATTCGCCAAAATTTTCAAAAAGTGCCCTGAGGGGCCCCAAGGGATGTTATCTGTAAATATTTGTCTTAGATATCTTTGGGGTATTGATATCTTCGTCTGATATCAGTTTGGATGTGATCAGCCTTCTAGTTGAGCTAGGACATAGCTTTAAGTGTCGTGATCTAAGTTTGTACTGAATATGAATGTGGGCTGAATCTGTGCCGAAGCTGTGCTGAACGTGTGCTAACTTTACGTAAATTTGAGAGAAGCATGTGCCAAATGCAGCGCGACCCTTTTAGCGCAGCTGTTACAAAAGTGGGTTATGTGTGTTTTGTGTTGTTGACTCAGGGTACTTCAACTTGTTGACTCAAAGCCGTGAGTCAAAGCATCAAAAAGTCGAACGAAGACTTCAGGGTAATAGCTCAAAGCCCTTGGGTAATAGGAAGACTCCAGATCAAGGAAGGAAAGTGAGTGAAGGGTGCTGCGGTTCATCGGAGGCCAAGGTCGTCGTCGTGATATGAGTGGATGTGTTTTACTGTTCTTTATTGTAACAATATTTTACGAGTTGGAATCAGTGGCGGATCCAGGGGGGCAAAACTATGTTTTTGCCCCCCCAAAGCGATCCACCTCCTTTTTCCCCGACTCCTTTTAGCTTGTATGCAAAATTTTGGTGCTTCAACTCTCAACTTCAAACAGAATTAGAGAAGTTCAGTTTAAATATTGGGGCTTGGATAGGAAAAAATGTATCTTGAGCCCATATTTTTCACCCCGTGACGTTTTTTTGCTTTTCGTCTCCATTTCCCAAAATCCTACCGAAAAAGGCATATTGTAGCGCAATTGTTCACTGTGCGACGTTTTTTTTTGCTTTTCGACTTTGGTTTGCCCCTCCCAAACCAACCGGCTAGATCCGCCACTGGTTGGAATACTGCCGTCCCACGGAAGAAAAGCGTAAGTCACATTTTTTCAATTATGAGAGTTTGGTATCATTGGATGCAAAAAGACAAGTGGCATATACTTATCAAATAATTTGACAAAGTTCCCTTAATTTTCTTAGTTATATCATCTTTTCAATTCAGATCCAGGACTCCATTTATGCTAAATAAAACAGAAAAAGCGCTCTCCTGTAAAATACTCTGAATGTGACATACGCTTTTCCTCCATTGGATGGCAGAATAGATCAATAATGATAATTATATATGTTAACTGGCTTAGGTACTGTGGTTATACTTAGTTGCTCTTCACAATGTGCTGAGTGAATCAGAGCTCAAACCATGAGTGACTGGGTGAAATTTCATCCCTAGTTCAAGTTGTTTGCATTGTGGCTCGCAACAGGTTTCTTTCGGCTGTGGTCAAGGTGCAAGTAGGTACTATCTTGAGTGGTATCAAGGTGCTAGAATTGAGTAACGTATTGATATGAAGGCCCTTAGTGTGTTTAACTCTTGCTGAGTAAGTGGTATTGCATCTCATCACCAGAAAATGAATTTATTCTGCTTTTTTTCCTGTTCCCCATTATTTTTATTTTTTTTGTATGGGCTTCAAAAAGTGCACTGATACTTTTCCTTGCAATCATCTCTGCAATGTACCGTTCCTGCTCCATTGTTGCCTGGCACTTATCTTTCGCTCTGCCTGTTGCTCACGTTGTGCAGGTCTACCTGCATGCCGCTGTGTGTTGTCCTGCTGTGTGGGGTTTGATGGAATATTCTGGGCTGTTGTTGCTCATCCCTGTGCATATTAAAACAGCATGCTTATTATTTGTATTATCCTAAGTGCATGTTGCCTGTGAATGTGAACAACATGTATGGATAGACCTAGGCTCCATGGCCAACATGTGATGTGGATCAGGCTGCTGATGGAGTCCATCAAGTGCTATTTCCAAGTCTGCAAAGTATGACAGCAGGCCAGACCAGCCACACTGGCCATCTACAATTTCCTCACTAGTTTGCACTGCCACCTATCTAAAATGTTAACCAATCTGCAACAAACCCGTAAGAATAATTCAACCATCCCTGGCTACACAATGTAATGCTACCTCTCTTATCACCCCCTCCTGTGACTTTATAACCATCCATTCATGCTCCTATACTCTGGACATTGTTGCCTTACCACTTTCATTACTCACCTGTTCAAGTTCAGTGAGCAACCAACCCACAATTACTGTAACACATGGTGCAAGGACAGAGAGCTTTCCAACTACGCAAAATGCATAAAATCAGATATGGTGGTTCATACTCACCTGTGGAATGTTCCTCCATGTTTTAGCTATGAAATAAGACCGAGATTCAAGTGTAAAGCACACTTCCACAAGCTTAATTCACACGCAAACTATGAATATCACACTAATATCCTGCCCGCTCTGAGCAGAGAAATGCAAAGAAAAGAATGGAATATAGATATCAAAGCTATTAAGGATGGGAAATCAAAGAAACATAAATGTGGTAGTTTTGTGCACATTTTTCAATAAATTTGTCTTAAATAAATTATAGAAATGGAATTAATTGCTTGCATTGTGATATTTTAGCTCAATTTAGCAATGAAGGCGCTGCCATTTTGTGTTCTTGGCGATTTCTTCATTTGATGCACACAGGGAGTGGAGTGAGGAGAATCGTGTGAGCAAAGCCCAAGGCCACTGGTGGATGCAGGAGCGCCATTTTGAGGGGGGGCAACTCGGGAAAAATTGTAAAAACATTTTTTTTAGAAAATCGGCTAAACCCACTGAACTGTGGAGGCTGAACTGCACACTTAGGGATGTTTTCATTTTTATGGACGTACTTTCGTTTTTCGTCACCGAAAAAAGAAGCATTAGTAGCTCTCAAAATCTCACCTCCAGCTGGCCATATCGTCGCCTCAAGAACTGCATCCGCGGCTGCCCTCACTCAGCAGCATGCTGTGCGCAGCTACTAGCGATGCTGGAGACACCTGGTGCCTCCCTCAACCCTCCAGGCTCTCTACCGGCACGTGCCGACCTGAACGTAACGTGCTGGCCTACAGTACGTGCCGTCGCCGCTGCCGCGGTGTAGGCGAGTCCACCAGCACTATTCAAAGTGCAGACAGGACTAGAAGTTTCAGGGAGTGGTTGTAGCAGTGTTCATATTTCCAGCTCTAGCTGGACATGTCGCTTCAAGAGCTGCCTCCATTGCTGTCCTCATTCAGCGGTATGCTGGGGGCAGTCATCAGCGACGAACGGAGCCTCCGGCGACGACTAGAGGCACCTGACTGTCCCCCGCCCGGCTCTCTTCGGACTCTCGGCCAGCCCACCTGCACGAACGTGCTGACCTACAGTAACGTGCTGGCGCTGGCGGCGTCAGCAGGTTCCGGTCGAGCGACCGGTGCGCCCTCCCATCAGTGGATAACGGCTCCGATGCCTCAGTGGACGGGGAGGAGCGGTACGGCCGGACCGAGAGACCAGCTGACCTCCTTCTCCGAGGGGCTCTGTGCTGCTCCGGCCCCGGCATGGGGCTCGGCAACAGCGCAAGTCAACTAAATTAAGTGCCCGCCATGCGGACTGCTGTGGGGATCGCAGGTAGCTGCTTTACGGTCCCATTCCTAGGTTTGCGGTATCCTGTTTCCCCCTCTTTTCTGTTTTGTCTCTTTTCTGTTTACTTGTTTTGTTCTTTTCTGTTTTTGGTTTGTTTCCGCTGGTGCCTTAATTTGATATCACTGAGCACATACCTCGGATCAGTGGTGCAATTTTCGTTCTCGCTTATGCCGGTGAGATTTCTTTGTTCTTATTGGTTTTTTCGTTGTCTTTTTGTTTGTTGCTGATCTCTAATAACTCGGGTTTTCATGCTTTATCTGCAGACGAGTAGAATGTGCTATCGGCAAATTTATGTGATGTACACATGTTTGCCCCACACCTACAGTACAGGACAGATCACGCAGATACACATTCACTTATGTGCACTACGCTATATAACTATATATATTCGCCTCTTTGTTTGCAGATAAACATTCCTCGTAGAATATGACGGGTTTTAAGATACTATCACTTAATTGCAGGGGCCTTGGGGACTTCAAGAAGCGCAAGGATGTATTTATGTACTTAAGGAAACAGAATGCTGACCTGATTTGTATTCAAGACATTCATGTGGAAAAAGACAGGCAAAAATACTTCAGAAACGCGTGGGGACATGATGCAGTTATTGCGCCATATACAAGTAACTCCCGCGGGGTTGCTATTCTCGCAGGAAAAAATAGCTCTCTTCAGCTTTCAGAAGTTGAAACGGACGTTAACGGCAATTTTACAATTTGCAAAGTGAATGTTGCTTCAAAAACTTTTTTCTTGGCCTGTGTATGTGGCCCAAATGATGATAGGCCAGATTTCTACGAATCACTCAATTCAACTCTCACAGAAAAAATGATTCCATGCTTCCAGTTATTGTAGTGGGAGACTTTAACCTGGTATTAGATCAGCACTCAGATACATATAATTACGTTAGAGAAAACAATCCCAGAGCGAAAAAGGCACTTAAAACTTTGATGGAACTTCACGAGCTTGTCGATATATTCAGGGAGCGAAATCCTGACATAACAAAGTTCACATGGAGGCGTCATGAGCCCACTGTCAAGCAAGCCAAGCTTGACTTTTTCCTTATATCAAACAGCTTATCATCACGTGTACAACACATAGATATTCTTCCCGGTTACCGCACAGATCATTCGCTCATTACCATAAACATACTTTTCATTGATCAACCCAAAGGTAGGGGATGGTACAAATTCAACGTCTCACTTTTGAAGGATACTGAGTACGTTCAGACGATTAATTCGACTTTCGTTGCGATAATTGACCAATATGCGGTTCCCGTATATTCCAAAAAATTTAAGCACGATGTTAATAATTTGGAGCAACTGCATTTCACAATAGACGATGCCCTTCTTTGGGAGGTCTTAATTCTTTCGCTGAGAACCGAAACAATCTCTTACAGTATACGAAGAACGAAAGTAAGAAATGAGCACGAGAACAACTTATACGAAGAAATTTGTGCTTTGGAAAACGATGAAAATCTTGTTCGGGATTCGACTCCGACTAGGCGTCTAAGTGATGCCAAAACAGAATATGAAGAGCTAAGAAGCGAAAAACTTAAAGGTGCCATTATAAGATCGAGATGCCGTTGGCAGGAGTATGGCGAAAAACCAACATCTTACTTCTGTAAGTTAGAGAAGCGTAATGTCACTTCCAAGGTAATAGCCTCCCTCAACTTAGGCAACGCCGTGCTCAATGGGCAAGGTGAGATCATAAATGCCTTTGTGACCCATTTTCGCAATTTATTCACGCAACGAGCAGAGCCACATATTTTAGATATGATGCAATACCTAAACCAGGACGAGTTCTGCAAATTGAATGAAAGCCAAAAAGAGCGACTGGCACAGGCTGTTACCGTGGAGGAATTAGGCTCTGCACTGAGAAAGATGCAGAATATGAAAACGCCCGGCTCAGATAGTTTTCCGGCAGAATTTTATAAATTCTTTTGGTTAAGGCTTAAGTTCTTTCTCATTCGGCTCCTTGGAAGCAGTTTGTGTAATGACAGCTTACATTTAACCTTGCGGGAGGGGCTCATTTGCCTTATCCCTAAAAAAGATAAGCCAAAAACAGCATTAAGGGCTACAGACCAATCACACTGCTGAACGTACCGTACAAAATTATATCTCGCGCTCTTGCACAGCGCATTAAGTATGTTCTAGATTCACTTATTAAGCCAGAGCAGACAGCTTTCCTCCCTGGGAGGTTTATCGGCGACAACACTAGGCTGATATATGACCTCATAGAAGAGCTGAATAGGAGCAAAAATGCGGGGCTGATTCTTGCTATCGATTTCGAGAACGCCTATGACTCCATGAGTTGGAGATTTGTTGAGGCTTGTTTATTAGCCAGAGGTTTTCCTCCCAAAGTTATGAAATGGTTTAAAATGCTTTATAATCAATCTTTCGCGCGACTTACCTATAATGGTCATTTGTCTCAACCAATTCACCTGCAGAGATCCTGCAGACAAGGTGATCCAGTCAGTAGCTATTTATTCATATTAGCGCTAGAACACCTACTGAACATGATAAGACGTAATAGAGAAATCAAGGGCATCAGAGTTAAAGGTGAAGAATATAAACTATCTGCATATGCCGACGATACTGTTTGCTTATTGGATGGAGATATCAATAGCGTAAGATCACTTTTTCATGATCTAGGAATGTATGCTAAGTTCTCTGGTGTATACCCCAACGAAGGAAAATGCAAAGCCATGTGGATTGGAAATTGTACTCATGCAATGGTGCAAGATGCTGAAAACGATTGGAATTTCGCGTTTAGCTGGGTAAAATCAATGAGAATGCTTGGAGTAATTTTTGAAAACAATGTCGAAGGAATAAAAAACAAAAATTATTCTAGCATGATGACAAAAGTCCAAAATACTATAAATCTTTGGAGATTCAGACAGTTGACGCCAATGGGAAAAGTAACGGTAATCAAGACACTCATAGTACCGCAATTTACTCACATCTTTACAGCGCTTCCTAAACCTAGTATGAGAGCAATGAAAAGATTCAAACGAGAACTTTTTGTTTTTCTATGGGGCGGAAAAAGTGAAAAGGTTAAAAGAAAGGTCGTCGTCAAAGATCTCAGTGATGGGGGACTGTGTATGATACTGCCGTTGGAAGGCAAAAGCAGTAAATCCTGGTTTTTGGAACACACAAAATTGTCCAGGAGAGCCGAAAACGTGTTTTTCTCTGTGAAGCTCGTATTTGAACAAATTTCTATGGAAAATTTATACCACTGGATTCCAAAGACTATGACGAATTTTGTTGTATGCGTTAAAATTGTATTTGCTTCATGGTTTTCGAAATAATCGAGAAAATAATTTTGCCTTACGAAGCATCATTGCTATTGTTTCTAAGATTGTCAGGCAAAAAGCAGTTAGTGGTTTTGTCGTCAGGCAAAAAACAGTAAGTCCGAAATTCATTCATTACAGCGTCAGGCAAACAGCAGTAACTAGAAACCTCATTCATTCTCGCATCAGGCAGAAAACAGAAAGATGAAAGTTAACTTGCTACGAACCACTTCTTTCAGGTCGTTTCATGTGGCAATGTTGCATTCGATCTAGACCATGCGGTGCTTTCTGTAATTGGGCAAATGAGCCTGTTGGGAGTGGCCCTAATTAATAAAATTTTTGCACCCATGGCGTAATACGCGAGGTGGAGAGGAGTGATGGTGCCGTCCTCCGGACTGGCCTACGGCCGGAGTAGCCGACAGGCTTTCGGTGTCTGAGGTAGTATCGGGTCAAGGCCACCACAGCCCCGCAGTCCCGGAGCTACGCCGGGTCTGGGTGGATGGTGCCGAAAAGGCGGAGCCGCAATCCCCCATGCACGGGCACCGGAGCAGAACGTGCTCGGGTGTATCCGGGCCCTCGCGGCAGACGAGACAGTGCGTAGCAGGGCGCACCAGGTCCGCGCACTGTTGACAGGGACAAGTGGGAAGGCGGCTCTGACACCAGAGACGGCACCCGACCACGAGCAAGTGATGCGGTGGAGGTATTGACGGGTGAGTCCTCAGTGCCCCGCCCACAGCTGACGAACGTTGACGGTGTCTTCCCGGCTACCGGTGAGATGGCGCGGTCGACGGCTCGGACGAAACAACGGACGTCAACAGGCGCGGTTCCCTGTGGAAAGCTGGAGGCTTCCTTATCCAGTGCGTCCACTTTTTCATTACCTGGAAGCCCAACGTTGGCCAGGACTCATTGCAGGAAAGCGTCTTGAACCCCGGCCACGATTTGGAACCCATGCGCCTATCAGGGTCCATTGGTCACCGGGGCCGCTCGCAAGGGTCGTGAGTGCAGCTTGGGAGTCCGTGCATAGAACGATGGGGCGCTCGACAGGAGCGCCTCCCATCTCCAGCAGTGGCTCCAGCGCCGCTCGCATGGCAACGAGCTCGGCGCGAGTGCTACTGTAGTTTTCCCGCCGGGGCTGTGACCAAGTGTTCTTCTCCAGAGGGAAGCATGACTGGAGCACCTCCTCCGCCCGCACTCACTCCTCCTTCCGCTGAGCTGTCGCTCCAGAGCCAGGTGGCCTGGTCTGGCAGGGTGTCAAGGTGCTCCTCCGCGGCGGCACGGCGCTGTGCATCCGGAGTACCTTGCAGGTCGTCCGGGCCGACATCCAGGCGGATGTGGACACGGGTCCTGTCCACCCAGAGAGGATAGTGGTGTGCAGCTTCGCTTCTATGGGGAACGAACCCGCTCTCTCCCCAGCGCCCTCGCGCCAACAGCCCGCCAGCCTGTGCACGCAGAGTGGGTCGTCCTCCCCAGAGCTCGAGCCAAGCTTACCAGCCTCACTGCCAACAGCTGACGCCGTACCCTGACGGTCGTGAGGCCCGTCCCTGTCAACAGTGGGTCTCGCGGGGTGCTGACGGGGCAGCCGGTGATGTCTCAGGCGACAGCCCTGAGTTCACGCCCCAGGAGCTCCACGTGTGACTGGACTGCAGCGGGCAGCCATGCCGCGGCGGTATTGTGCCGCGCACATGTCGCTGGCCACCGTGCGGAGCTGTGACTCTCAGTCCCCAGGAGCGACCCGTCATCCTGCAGGGCTGGGCGATGCAGGGCTCCGCCTTCTTGCAGAGGTGGAGACAGCGTTCCCCGAAATAAAGCTGCCTGTCAAAGGTTAGGCCGAGAAGCTTCAGGTACTGCCCACCTCGGACGTCGGCGCCGTCCACCTTGATGGAGAGGTTCTGGGCGTCCTGGTAACACTGACAGCACGAGCACCTGCGTCTTGCACCCGACGATGGCCGTCTTCCGCTCCCGCGCCCAGCCGACCATGGTGTCGACAGCCTGGTTAGCGCGTTCTATGGCGAGGTCAACGAGGCACCCGATGCTCAATGTAGCCATGTCAGCGGCGCACATATACACCGAGGTGCCCGGAACGCGCCGCAGGGCCTCCACCAAGTTCGCCGACCAAGGGGTAACCCGGGTTGGGGCAAGGACCGACCCCTTCGGCTGACCGGCGCGGAAGTAATCCCATCCCCGATAGGAAGTCCTGGCTCCACCTGTGTATCAACGTAAAGGGTCGAGAGGACGGGGATGCCTGGTCACAGAGGATGTAGCGTCACGGACAGTGGCCTGTTCAGTTGTAGTTGATGAGATTTAACGGGAAAGAAACATGAGTTCGTTTTTTTCAATGAACGTCTCCCTTCGTTGAAATTACAGTTTGGAACGTTTTGCTCCCGGTCAGGAGGCACCGTCCCCTCTTAAAGGGTCACCAGTTAACATCATCTCCTCCAGCACTCGTTGTAGGCCGCCGCAAGGAAACACAGCTGGAGAGGCCTGGGTCCCGACGGAAGAACTATTTTGGGAAGTGAAATCAAAGGTACTCACGCCGGATTTATTTTTCTTAAGGGATTTGAATCTCAGTATTCTAAGACTCATCAAAGCTTGTGTAACCAACGTTTAGTCTCGAGTGTTTTGCTTCGCGACCTTCACACATACACTTATTGAGTTTTTTCTCTAACGTCATGAATTTTATTTCCCCAACTTTTCTCTACATTGAAATCAAATCACTTGACACACACAAGCACAACTGGACCAAACAGGGGTCTGGGTGGCGCAGTCAGTTAGCGCGCGCACTCGGCTCGGCCCACGGCATTCTCGAAGTGTTCGAGGTTCGGGTTCGAGGAGCCCGCCCAGAGGCAGGATTTGAAAGCCTAACTCATTCCTCCTCCCCCTACGAGGCTATATGATATCAGCAGTTGGTGCGTCGTTAAACCTCAAACAGTATAACTGGACCAAACATTGTGCGGCTTGAGCACACCTTCCAAGATTGTTCAAACCGCCTCTTTGATTGGTTAATGTTTCCACAAGCTTCCCTGTAATTGGTGATAGAAGATACTGCCTTTTGCTTGACGACGTTGTGTCACCCCCGGTTCTGAAAATCGTCCGAATTGGTTGAAAGCGGGCTACTGCTTTTTGCCTGACGAAGCATACCCTGTTCATGATGCCTACTGCTTTTTGACATGCCAAATTTGGTCATATTTTCAAAAATATTGATTTTTGAAAATTTCTGTCACCACCACAAAATGCGCCGCAGCGAGAGCTTTCCAATGATACCAAAAACCAAAAATCGACAAAAATTGGACTTACTGCTTTTTGCCTTCCAACGGCAGGATAGATATAGACAAATATATTACGGCTCTTCAGTCGTCATCGGTAAAACGATAGCTTTTATCATCTCATCCATGGGTATCACTGTTTAAAAGTACCATCACTGATGACAATAATATATGGGAACGGAATTCTAAGTCCCTCCGTATCTTTGCTCAAAGTATAAATAATCCATTTTGGAAAGAGGTAATTCTTTCATGGGCAGAAGTAGCTAACATATTTCCTATATTTGACGAAGAGCATTTACGCATGGGCTTATGGTTCTCTGATGTAACAACAAAATTTTCGGCATCAAGATTAGATCACTGGAACCGAAAAGGCATCGTTCGAGTAAATGATATCTTGGACGAACAAGGAAACTTCCTGACTTTTGAAAATTTACGGAGCCGTTATAACATCCGAGGAAATAGATTGGATTACCTACTTTTACTACAATCAATAAAACCAGCCGTAAGACAAGAATTTCAAAGAGGTGCCTTACCAACACCAATCATACACCCCATTATTTCTTTTGCGCTCTCCAAGCCAAAGGGTACGGGCCATTGGTATCAGTTGCTTCTTAGCAGCGAAGAACAGGTAACAAGACTTTGGGAAAACTACTGGAACGAACGCCTAACTCAACAGTCATGGCCTAAAAACTATTGTGCTGTTAGCAGATTTTCAAAGTCAACATACTACGCTGCTCTGCATTATAAAATTCTCACTAGGATTGGCGCTACAAACTTGCAACTTTACCGCTGTGGAATAAAAGTTAGTCCTCTCTGCGAACGTTGTGGTAACTGTCTAGAAACAATACAACACAAATATTTCACATGCCCAGAGGTACGCTTATTCTGGATGAGTCTACAAATCCTTCTCAGGAGCTGGGATATTTGTGCAGAACTTACTATGTCCACCGTCATAGCAGGACACACTCAGAACTACCTGGCAGACCATGCCATCATACTTACCAAATCACTACTGCAAAATCTAGGGGAAGTCCCAACAATTGCACATTTCAAACGCAGATTGAAAATGGATATGGATTCTGAGAGATGTGCCGCAATCATCAACGGAAACTGTGCACATTTTGACAAGAAATGGCTAGGTATGCACACTCGCTTATAGCCGTCTCCATATTTATAACGCTTCGCTGATATATCACTTGGTATCACAGCAACGAGGCCTGTGTGCTTTTTGTGCTGCATAGGTCTAAAGCATGTTAACCGTCCCGCGTCTGCAGTGTCCACTTTAAAATCGTGTGATCATGAGAAGTGACGTGTGAGGTGACGCTCCTGCGGCGGGCGTCCGGCGCCAATGCGTGTATGTGTGTCTACGTGGGGATGTGTCTGATAGAACAGGAAAAAGCTCAGAGGATTTATCATCTGTGTATGTTTTGAAGGTGTATGCTTGTGTAGGCTTTTCAGGGCAAATACGCGTTTGATTGCTCTGGTTGTGCAGTGGAGTTTTTCTTTGGCCTGTCGTATGGTATTTGTTCTGTAGGGCGATTTCATCGTCTGTTATCGCTGATCTTTACGGAGTTGCTTTAGTATTCTCAGTGGGTGAGGGCTGAGGGCTAGGGATTAATGGTGAGCTCTTGGTTTTTGCAGGTAATTGCCTTTGACGATCAAAAGGTGAACAATACAGGGCCCCCCGGGCCGTCAAAGAATCTGAAAAAAATGCAGTACCGTCATCGGAAGCGATCTGTTCCGGAAACCCCTCTCTGCAAGTAACAGACTCGAGGAAGTCAATGGCAGCATTGGTGGATGGGCCAGGACAATATCCCACCTCAGGCACTTCGAGTAGTAATCCACCAACACTACTGCGTACCTCCGATGGGGCCCTCCCTCCATTGGTCCAATAAAGTCTATGCCGACTTTCTCCCATGGCCGGTCAGGGTAGGGGACAGGGTTTAGAGTCACTTTACGAGTTCTGGAACTCTTGTCAAGCGCGTCACATGTCTCGCATGCTCTAACCTTAGATTCGACTTGGGTGTCAAGACCTGGCCACCAAAAAAGTTCACGCACCCGTTGCCTGGTGCGGACCATACCTTGTTGGCCCTCGTGTGCCTGCTGAAGAAGCCGTTGTTGCAGTGAGTTGGGGACGAGAATGCGATCACGCCTGAAGATCAGATCCTCCACGATGGACAGGTCGTCTCTGAACCGGTAGTACGGTTGAAGATCAGGTGGGCAGGCCTTGAAGTGTACTGGCCATCCACCAGTGATGTGTTCGGTGAGGAGAAGCACGGTCGGGTCTCCAGCGGACGCACTCCGTAACTCCTCACGGGTTACAGCTGACTTACTATTGATGCGGTCGGTGATGGTCGCAACTAGCAGCTGCTCGTCTTCGGCGGGTACAGACTGCGCCGCAGGCAAACGCGACAGTCCGTCCGCGACATTCTTGGTCCCGCTCACGTGCTCCACTGTGAAAGAGTAGGACATGAGCCGAATGGCCCAACGCGACATCCGCATACCAGCCCTACCTATTCCCTTCGAAGTGAGCAACGACTTCAGAGCTTGATGGTCCGTCCTAAGTGTGAAGTGGTTGCCGAACAGGTATCGATGCCAATGCTCGACTGCCCATCGAGCCGCCAGAGCCTCGCGCTCTGTGACGCTGTACCGGCGTTGAGCTGCGGACAGACGTGCGGATGCGAATGCAACCACACGCTCACCTTCTGGATGTGGCTGGCACAAGACTGCACCCAGTCCAACATCAGAGGCATCAGTGATGACGATGGTCGGCAGGTCCGGATCATACATCGCCAGCGCCGACGACGTCACGATGCTGGTGATAACCTGCCTGAAAATACACTCAAGCTCATCGCTCCACTGAAAGCGCTCAGGCTTCAGGGCAGCGCGCAACGGGTCCACTAGGGTTGAGAAACCCTTCACAAATCGAGCGTAGAAGCCAAAAAGGCCTAAGGCAGACTGGAGTTCCTTGAAGGAAGCTGGGGACTTCATCCCTCTCATCCCGCTTACCCGTTCCTGGCTCACACGAATCCCATTCTTGGAGATGATGAATCCCAAGAAGTCCAGCGTTGTTGCACCAAAAGTGCACTTCTCCATGTTGAGAGTGACGCGATGGTCCTCGAGACGGGAGAGCACCTGCTGGAGACGAGCCTCATGTTGAGTTGGAGACTCACCATGGATGACAATATCGTCTAGGTAGACCTCAACTCCAGGTAGGCCGGCAAGGATCTTGTCCATGACTTTCTGGAAGGCAGCTGGAATTTATGACAGTCCGAAGCAGCAGCGTGTGTACCTCCGCAGACCATCCGAAGTCATGAAGGCAGTGAGGTTCCGTGACTCTTCATGAAGTGGTAGCTGGTTGAACGCGGCTTTCATGTCAAGGGTCGAAAAGACTGACGATCCCTTCAACCTGTTGAGCATGTCATTCATGTCCGGGATGGGATAGCAGCTGGGAATGACACTCTTGTTAACCTGCCTCAAGTCTAGGCAAACTCTGACCCCACCTGTGCGACGTCTGGTGACCAATAATGGCGACACCCAAGGCGAGAGGTCGACTGGCTCAATGACTCCCTTGGCCTCCAAGTCAGCAAGGTGCTTCATCACCTCCGCCCGGACCGCTAATGGAAGCGGGCGAGGCTTCTGCTGGACTGGGTCGACATCCTTCTTTACATTCACCTTGTGGACGAAACCATGAAGAGGTGGAAGCACACCTGGAGAGGCAGTGGCAGACACCGCACACACAATGTTGCCATCCCTCACCGTTATGTGCAAGCCCTGCTGCAGATCACTTCCCAGTAGTGGCACAGAGCCACTGCGCATCACATAGACGTCTGCGTTAGCATGCTGGCCATGTCTAGTCACACTGGCATGCACATAGCCAAGCACATCCAACTCATGTCCACCATATCCATGGAGTTTGACATCACAGTCAAGAAGCGGCAGGTGGGACAGGCAAGCGCTGTAGATGTGCAGGGGCAGCAAGTTGACTGGCGATCCTGTGTCAGCCATCATCTCAAGCGACTGGCCATCTACGTCAACACAGAGCATGGGGCATGAAGCTGCAGACTGGCTGGCAACAGAAGAAACCTCAACTGTGGACACTCTAGCGGGTTTCTTTGCGTCTGGCTTCCTCCTACTTTTGCATACTTTAGCAAAGTGGCCTGTTTTACCACAGCTGTTGCAAGTTTTACCCCTAGCAGGGCACTTCTGGTCATGAGCACTGTGACCAGGAAGTCCACAGCAAAAGCAGGTTCTCACCTCCTTGGTACTGGTACCTGGCTTCCTATTGTAGTGCTGTTTTGATGCAGCTGCAACCTCCTTGCAGGAATCTGGCAGATTCTCCTGGTGCTGGTTGACCACTGTCTGATGTTGCGCTGTGATCTCGGCTGAAAAGGCTATGTCTTCCAGCCGGGACAGGGGTCAGGTTCTGCTCAGCACAGAGACGTTCCTTGAGGCGAGACGAGTAACATCCCTCCAAAAACTGATCTCGGACCATTTCATCTTCCAGAGCACCAAAGGCACAGCGTTGAGACTTTTCTCTTAAATTTGCCAAAAAGGCTTGCATAGAAGTACGGCCATCCTGCTCACACTTCCTAAACTGGATCCTTTCAGTGATTGTGTCATGTTTGCTCACAAACAACTTCTGGAAAATGTCACAGGATTGCTGCACCAATGTTTTATGTGCCAAAGCATGCTCACCTTCTTGTTTTGGCTGTCGAACAAGCCCTCCTGATGGCAGCTCAGTCCTGTAGATTCTTCTTGCCTCCTGCCCAACGCAATGTAGCAGCAGGGCCTGTTGGCGCTCTTCAGCCCAGTCATGCCAACCTATTGCCTGTGCATACACTTCAAAATCATCATATCATGAAAGCCATGGAACCCATGGATTCAAGCCATGGATTGGTCGAGTGCAGCCGAACTGTGCGGACGTAATTTCTTTGCTCTTGAAAAAGGTTTAGATGTCGCTAAATATTAGTCATTAGCTAATAATAAAGTAAGCGCCTTGTACATGAAGAAGTGCTGGATTCAAATAAGTTATTTTTTTCAGTTCGGTCATGTGAATTTTGTGTCGTTTAAAAGCTTTAAAGTTTGGGTAATTTTGTGAATTTTCATATCCTGTCATATTTTCTGCGACAAAATATCTGCTTGAATTTTCTCTCAAGAACACGTGTTTTTTGCCTGGACCCCTCAGTGAACAGAACCAATGTGCCGTGCATTAATAACATAAGCCGTGGAAGAACTGAAAGAACAGGAACCAGCAGCAAGAGAAAAACATGTACAAGTGATAACTAACAATCGACCAGTGTGTGCGTACCGAGAACGATTAAGAGCCGAAAAACGACCCAGGACATTAACGATTCCCAAACGACATGTCACGACATCAGCGCAAACCCAGTCACCAGCCGACGAAAAAAGAAATGCGACACTCCCAGATGTGACAGCCAACAGCACAAGAACGAAGAAGACCAGCCGAAAAGAACGAGAATTATTCATCATCACCGTCATCGTCACGCCTCTTTTGTTGTTTTCCATGTTTTTTTCACCGGATCCCTTCATCAAGTCCCACTACCTCACCCCATGGGTTGAGCGCGGCGCCTGTGGCGACCCTCTCCGTGGGTAATCCTTGTCCTTCCCCATCAACCATCCTATCCTTATCCTTATCCTACA
Source organism: Lepas anatifera (assembly GCA_034440635.1). NCBI lineage: Eukaryota > Metazoa > Arthropoda > Thecostraca > Lepadidae > Lepas > Lepas anatifera. The sequence goes on along the minus strand of JAOTON010000580.1, from coordinate 281,365 downwards.
GTGTGTTTTTGCTTAAGTTGTCATTTATGTCCGTCATCTTCATTACGGCCGGCTTCAGAATGGCCACATGAATAGTGGAGATGCCGTGTAAGTCAAATAAATATAAATAAATAAACCCTGGAACGGCCTGCAGTTAGCAGGAAAGCAACTGGTGGCTGAATACCGTCCATGACGAACCTGAGCTGTACGTGCAATGGATGCAGACTGCCAAGAAGCTGGACTCTTCACTGCGCCAGGTGGATGGCCACACTCTAGGCAGAAGTTGCAAGCGAAGAGGCGTTGAAGTGAAGCATTGTCCACTCAGCGAAACAGTCAGTCCAACCTGATGGCAAGCTTGCAATACATCACTGAAGTATCATTGCAGGCTGAAGTTCAAGTATCCTGAACGCCAAAAATTATGTAGTGATTTCATTAGGAACAATAAGCCTGATTCCAAAGCTTAAAGGTAAGTAACTTCCACATATATATTACACCACAATAAACAACAAGAGCCAGAGCAACACATGCTACTAGCAAGTGAGTTCAGAGTTAACTCCCTTCCAAATCCATTCCACAATCTGACATCAACTCAGCACCCAGATCCTTCACCAAAGTTTTGCAAACATGAGCTGCCAAATTCAGTGGCTACAAGCAAAGGAATAACACTCCAAAAAACCTCCATGTAAAGAAAGCCATTACTCATAAGAAATCCTCTGTGAAAGGTTTAAAGTAAACCCTCCAGAATATAATCTAGAATATCACAACACTACAATATATATATATATATATATATATATATATATATATATATATATATATATATATATATATATATATATATATATATATATATTGTGTTAAATTTTACAGCAGCATTGAGGCTAATGACTTTTCTTCCATTGGTTTCCTATAAGCCTGATTTTATTTTTCTGTTCTTCGTTGGTTTTTTTCGAAAAGGAGGTTCATAGTTATACAGAAAGTAAAGAAAATATGGGTAGCATACTTTTAGGACCGGTTTCGGTTTATTATTAAACCATCTTCAGCAAAATTTCACATACTTCCAACACTAACAACAAAACCACACAAAAAAAAACAACTAAAAAATAAAAAAATATATATATATATATATATATATATAATATATATATAATACACACTGGGCTAATACTTTTCTCCATTTTTCAAAGCCTGATTTTATTTTTCTGTTCTTCGTTGGTTTTTTCAAGGAGGTTCATAGTTATACAGAAAGTAAAGAAAATATGGAGTAGCATACTTTAGGACCGGTTTCGGTTTATTATTAAACCATCTTCAGCAAAATTTCACATATCTTCCATACACTTATTTCTAACAATCAAATTCTCAAGTCACCATGTTGTTTTCATTTCTAACTAATGCATTTTCTAGGTCACCATCTTACTCTTTCTTCTACAGTTGAAACGAAAGACACTTCTGAATCAAAATTGTTGTCCAACATAATTCACGATGTTGTTCTCGTGGAGAGCCAACTGGCACACCCTACTCCAGAGAAAATCCTACGATCTTATCTGCGTTAAGTAAGGCGTGGACCTTCAAAAAGGCTGAGGTAAACTTTTGCGTTTGCTTGTGCGTTGAGTCTTGGGTTTTTCTCTCGTATATAAACTGCTTCTAGGATGGCTAGTCTTCTGGAAGCTCTGGCTCTTTCTATTATTTTTGTGTTGTTTACGAGTGTGCGTCGTGTGAGGAGTGTGCTGCTGTGGTGTTTGTTATTGTGCTCTAGTGGTGTGCCTGACTGTTTGTGGTATGTGAGACGCCTGCTAAGTGTTGTGGATGTTTTGCCAACGTAAGTGTTCCCGGGATGGAGCACGCAGTCTTCCATATTGCATGTATATTGGTAAACTATATTGGTCTGTTGGAGATCAGTCTTGTCACGAGTTAGGTTTTTTTCATGATCAGTGTGGCTGTTTTGGGTGAGGTGTTATATATTCTAAGATCTATCCTGTTGTTCGGTTGAGCTGGTATGCAGTTTCTGAGGATAATATTCCGAAGAGCGTGTTCGTCAGCCTTGTATCCGGGGGACATTTGGTTTTTGTAGTAAAGCCTGTAAGTTTCTCCAGTTGGGTTAGCTCCATTAGTTTGTGGCACGCTGGTATGCCTTGTTTTGAGGTGTTTAGACAGTTTCTTGTTGACTTCCTCATCCACCATAGCAACTGGATAACGGTTGTTGGCTAGTAATTGCTTGATTCTGTTTATTTCCTGGTTGACTAGCGTCCATGTTGAGCAAGTTTTGAGAAGGATAAAAAAGTGAGAAAAGAAAAATAAAATCAGGCTTATAGAAACCAATGGAAGAAAAGTCACTAGCCTCAATGCTGCTGTAAAATTCAACACAATATGTTTAGAAAATAATCTGCTTCCCCGTTTTTCAAATATATATATATATATATATATATATATATATATATATATATATATATATATATCTACGGGCAGATATATCCACCCCTGATCGACCCTCGGCGCCCCCTGAAAGGTCGATGGTGCCCGACTGAAATGTCCCTTCGCCCCCACCAGGATGCAAAAATCGGCGCCTACCGATAAGATTTTGCGCCCACCTGATGGTTTTGCCTGGCAAAAGTGGCGGCCCCTTGGTCCGGATGCCCCCTCGGAAGGTTCCCCTCGATTGACACTCCTGGAGCCTCCTATGATGTATGATATCCATACAAACACTTTTCTACAATTCAAGTATTTTAAAACGAGCCAATTGTGAAACCTCACCCATAGGCTTCTTAAGCACCTGTGCCTATGGTGCGGTTCACGACAGCTTGGTTGCAAAAAGGTCACCAAATTACAAAATCACTCGCAGGTCGGACCTGTAAGGCCCCCTTCACAGCGTAGAAATTCTTGCTAACTCGGAGAAGGGTGAGACCGCCGAGGAGCACGTGAAGATCGGGGCAGACCAGCTCCTTAGGAGACCCCATCAGTCGCCGGTTGTTGTGGAAGCCGCGCGTAGTCATGATTCACCCAACGAATCATATCCTGCATCGCGATGTTGGCCACCGGGGAATGCCGGAACGCGGCACGCAGCTCAGAGTGCCTTATGATTTGCTCAGCGAGCTATCGGCATCATCCATCACTTGGTTCTAACTCTAGGCTGATAATACCCTCACAGTATTATGCGATCCATAGCAGAAAATCGCTAACACAAGAACACTGCTAAGAGATGAGTCACTTGACCGAAGCATACCAATGTCCTCTTTCCATTGTGTCAATTGTGACCCAGCCTCATTTTGCAGGAGGTATGGAATCCCTAGTTTCCGCAGCGGAGAAGGTGCTTTTGGTCTGGGATGGCGCTGTGGACGCTGAGGCAATGAAGCAGTTTGCTGAGAAGCTCCAGGCCGCAGTGGGCGCTCAGGGCAAGGTTTCTGTTGAAAATGCTGAGCGACTGGAAATGGGTAAGTGTCTGTAGGAAAACAATGTTATGCATCCTAGTAGTTGGTACAACCGCAATGATGGTGTCAGTGTTTGGTAGGTTCTTGGTTATTGATTTGCGTCTTTTCTTGTAGGTTGTGATATGCTGTGATGACGAAATATTATTTTAATGGAATGCATTTGTGTGGATCATTCTGTAATTTAGTCGATGAAGCGGCTTGCAGTCTATTTAAGATCACCAAACTGCTTTGAGTGATACAGGAAGAGCCAGAAAGACAAAGGAAATGTTAAAGGCACGTTTGTATTATCTACGGAAATTCACCAGAAAACACTACTTACCTTGCTCATAGTGATTGGAATTGCTTGCGTCCCAAGCATGTATCGAAAGAAAAAGTAGATGTGTTGTTGATCATCAGCAGAAGTTGCAAACAATTAAAAAATTGTCAACAATGCATGGAGTTAATCTGGAACCAAATATCCCTGAATCTCTCAGAAAAATTATGTTGCCGTGTTCAGAACATGATCAGACAGCTTCGCTCAAATTCACACAGAGCAGACAAATGTAAGGATTGGTTCTAACTCTAGGCTGATACCCTCACAGTATTGGCAACCTCTAGTTTGGTTTCGCTGGTATGGACTTAAAGGGAATATGGCACCTTCACAACTTGATTTTAACTGAGATAGCCAAGTTGTAAAGCAAGTCGGAAAACCCGGTACTCCATATTTCATTTGTCTGGGAACGCGATATTTCCGTAGAAAAAAGCTAAAACCTTCCTGACACCAGCCCCCATCAGCCCGTCGCCGGGCGGCCATTGTTGTGAGCTGCTGGTGTGACGACATATGCTGACGTCATGAGGAGCATCAGCCAATCGAAGCCCTTGAAGCGTTTCAAGTATGGTAGTGGTTGCCAGATCGTGACATCATCCACAGGCTGATATTTATTTCTTTTTCTAGAGGAGTATTTTTAAAAACAAAATATTGAGCTTATTGTACATTTTTCAGAGAAATCAAGAGTGGTTTCATTATTTTTGGCTGAAAGTACGCCTAATTTCACTAAATTCCAGGATTCGACCAAGGTGCCACATACCCTTTAAGGAACCCTCCAACTGGGGTAGCTCAGGATTTAGCGTAGAAGAGTTTCCAAAGTTGTGTTAGTTCAAGTTCATCAATTGGTCCTGCTGGTTGCAATGTTTGTGCATAAGAATGGCTTCCATAAATAATACTGTGTCGTATATCAGAACATTTGTTCACCTTCTCAGAGCATGCTTTAGAATATCGTGCGGGCTATTCAAATGTTGTGCGCAGCATTCATTGCCGGATGGAAGAGAGCAGAAACATAAAAAGTGTCGGTCTGGCCTAGCATGGTCACATGACATCTTGATGAAGCAATACCGCGAAGAGAACAGCCGGACACAGGCCGGCGCCCTCTCTAACACCCCCTGGCGCTGCGACAGCCGACTACGCGTCTTCCTATTTTGACGCTGCGCTGTCGGGGGTGGTGAGCTCGGCGCCGGAGCACGGGCCGGCACAGCTGGAGCTGCTGCTGCGGCTGCTGCGGCCCGGCGGCAGGCTCTACCTCCGGGACGCCGCCGGCGCCGCCGCCGCCCGCCGGCTCACCCTCTCAGGCTTCACAGCAGCCACGGCTAGCCAGGAGCTCGGCGGCTACTGCACCGCCACCAAACCCTACTTCGAGGTGAGCATGGACAACGGGTGTGGTATTCTGCATGGACTTCGTAAACGTGCACTGACTTGGTAAACTTGTACTGCTGGTCTGCAGAAGACTACCCAGGACTTTCGGGGAAAACCGGAGACGTGGTCGTTCTTGAGCTTTGTGTTCTTATTTTTCAGAATTAGAGGTATACCATTCGGAAGCGAAAAAACATACATCCATTTCAGGTACATCCCCGATGTACCACAAGCGAGATGTATGAACCAGCCGTTTACTTTTTGTCCTGGACTTGCTATTTTCACGCCTTTATATTTTTATCCTGAAATTGACGGGAATATACTTCAAATCTAACCACCAAGGTGTTGTATTTCGGTGTCCTTCACGAAACCTGCCGTCACCGTGTGTTAGCTCCAGTTTGCCTTTTCTCCTCCAGGTGGGCTCGTCGGCGCCACTGAAGCTCGGCCTCTCCTTGAAGCTGGGCATGCCGCCGCCCTCTGCGGAGGCTGCCGCCGTGTGGACCCTCTCCAGCTCCGATGCGCTGGATGATGACCTGGACCTGGTGAATGAGGACGACCTGTTGGATGAGTCAGACCTGCAGAAGCCAGACCCTGCCTCTCTCCGAGGTACAGAGTCGGGCGGAGTGTCAGCGGGATGCTGCCCGTGACGGTGACGTGGTGCTAAAACCACTGTTCTGCAGTCGATGCATTATCTTTAATATTGCGTCGTAGTTTTGGATCCTTACTTCTTTACTAATTTCCTGTTCTCTTCAAATCGATGGATTCGACCTAGCGGTGATTCCTCAACGGTCCTGAAGTGGACGTAGTGGTGCCGTATCGCAGCCACGTACACCTTCACAAGGCTGTCAAGTTAACGTGTTGACTGTATTGCGCGTCTCCGCAGTGTGTGGCACGACTGGCAAGAGGAAGGCGTGCAAGGACTGCTCGTGCGGTCTGGCCGAGGAGCTGGACGCCGGGAAGGCTCCCACCAAGAAGTCGGTCACCTCGTCCTGCGGCAGCGTGAGTGTCTGCCACTCCTAGCCCTGGGCCTGTGGGCTGCGTCCTTATCAGCCCCGCTACCAACTGGATTCCAAGCACGAGTACTGCGTAGAAAGTCAGCGCTGTATTCCTGTCTGGCCATTGGCGAATTCACGGCTCCGATGGCAAAGGGCAGAGGCCAGGGGCGCCAATTTTTTGGGACTTTCCTGTCAGAAAACATTACATCCAAAACCAGCAGTTTTCTTGGAAATATATGCAAATAAAATCACATCAAAAACATGTATTATTGAATAATTCAATAATAATTGAATAATTCAACTGGAAACTATTTTCAGTTGTTTTTCTAGTTGCATAAAAGATTTCTCAATGCTCATCTGCGATTTTTTGGGAGTGGTGGTCCCTTTAACAAGCTGTCGGTAGCGCCTTCGAATTGTTGGTTCCGCTACCCGCTACTCCGCTACATTTCGGCTATGAAAACTGACACCGCTAACCCGCTACCATTTGAAGAGTCCGCAAGTAGCGGAGTAGCGGCCCTTAGTAGCGGACCCCCGGGCTCTGCAGTCAGTGATTGCCCAGAGATGGCGGACAAACTTCTAGCTCAGAAAGGGCGGACAAACTAGGCAGCTCAGTAACGGCCGACAAACATGGTAGCCCATAAATGGACGACAAGCATGGTAGCCCGTAAATGGGCGACAAACATGGCTGCTCAGTGACCGATAAACTTGTAGGTCAGAAATGGCCGACAAACTTGGTAGCGCAACTATGGCCGGTAAACCTCATTTAGATTGTTTTAGGATGCCCATTTGGCTCGTACTGATGGAAGATTGTTACAGTATCTTTTGAGATTCGGAAAATGTGTCCAAGGAACATGTGATTTTGGACTGTTTTGGGTTTTTTCCTCGAAACTTTGGTATTTTGTTTCGGGCAATGTGGACATGTAGATATCTGAAAAACGACGCCAGGACTGGAATATCGCTTGGTTTTGATGGGAGCTCACACTGAGGTTCTTGAATCTATTACTGGGAGCGTTCTTTGCATCACTCACTGCATCAATCACTAGGAGATTCTTACAATGCAGTATATTCTTGACGCTTGTTGGGTTGGGAGGTTTAGAAATGATTAAAAAAACTTAAAGCAAACATTGCTGTTTTTCGGTTTAAGAATTTGGTGATAATCTTGATGCTGCTTTGGAAAATCCCTCCCCCCCTGTTTGAAGAAGTATCCTAGTCTGGGAGTTTGCATTGATATCATACTACTGCAAGGGTAATCTTCACCCCGTAGGCGAAAGCGTCCTTGTCTGAGAGTAAGCCTTGTTGACAGTGTTAACTGGGCGAATCCTCGCCTTAGAGTGGGCCTTGTCGGCAGTGTTACCTTGGCGAATCCTCGTCTGAGAGTAAGCCTTGTTGACAGTTTGACGTGGGCGAATCCTCGCCTAAGAGTAAGCCTTGGCGGAATGTTACCTAGACGAATCCTCGCCTGAGAGTAAGCTTTGTAAGCAGTGTTACCTAGACGAATCCTCGTCTGAGAGTAAGCCTTGTTGACAGTTTTATGTGGGCGAATCCTCGCCTGAGAGTAAGCATTGTCGGCAGTGTTACCTGGGCGAATCCTCGCCTGAGAGTAAGCCTTGTGTCGGCAGTGTTACCTGGGGGACGCGTTCCGATGTGCCAGCTGTCCATACCTGGGTATGCCAGCCTTCAAGCCGGGCGAGAAGATCCAGCTCTCTCAGCGGCAGCTGAATGCCGACGCCTGAGCTTGATGTCAACGCTGCCGGCACCACCTTCATCAAGAAAGAAAATGCAATCCTCAGACCCTCTGACGAAACGCATCAAGGCACTCTGGTTCTGCGTAGCGATTCAGAGTAGTATCACTTATATTAAAAATATTTACGCACTGCTAGATCCAAAGTCACCTCATAGCAACAAGATCTCTCGTGGTAACCTTGCTAGTGTGAGGCCACCTTCACTTGGCCGGCTCTTGAAAGTTTGCTTCCTGTGCTTGGTAGACGCGGTCAGAACGGCAGGTGTGGTGACCGGTTTACTCCATTCGGGTCCTGCAGCTCGGTCCAACTTCACGTGTGAAATACGCGCGAGATGGCTCAAATGCTCGTGCACCTTCAATTCGCTCTTTTGTAAATTGGATGAGACCGATTCAGATTTGCAACGTTGGCATTTTCCGCGGGCTTTCTCTGAGGAGTAACAAGCCTCGTTCCCAAAGAAATGTTCGACAGGAATTGATCAGGGTAATTGAGTAGACTGATCTTGAAGAGTTACTGCGTGGCGAGCTGAAGAGAGGACACGTTTGCTGATGTGAAACAGAAGTGTCGTTGGATAAGACTACGAGCTGGGCTCATTACCGTTACATTAATCTAGTATTTGTGGTGGGTATAGAGAGAGCGTGATGTTTTAGAAGAAAACATTTTTATTTACGTCTGTATTTGTCACTTGAACTTGAACGGCAGTAAGTAGAAATACAGTGTACCTGTGGGATATAAGGGATAATGTTGTGTCTGGATTATGAACGCAGCACTCCACCTCAGACTTCGGAAATAACCAGTGCAAGCTTAAAAATAAAGGCGGTGAGTTTCTCAACGCATGCCGGAATGATAGGGCATAGAAGGTTGAAAGCTGAAACACCAAATGTGGGGGCGACGCTGTTAGTACTGGGCCACTTCAGGTAACTCGCAAGTGCAATCAGACATTCGCCTGGATCTCGCAAAGATATCCCGGGTCTCGGAGACTCGGCTCAAATCTCGACAACAGGCATTGGCGAAGAACATACATACCGTGGATGCGCCCCTTAAAGACTTCAGCCATTAGCCATCTACCACCTCAATTAAAAAATTGGTATAAAATTATCTTTTGGCCTTCCAGCGTTCCGGATGTTTCCAAACTTGGAGAACGGTCCTCGATTTCGGTAGATGGAGGTGAAGTTGGTGGAAATAACCAATTTCACCAATTTAATTTGAAACATTTAAGTTGAGAGGAACTGTCAGATTTGGTTGATCACATCCCAAATTCGTTCAGTACCCGTAGTGAAGAAGGATAACGCACGGAGTTCTATCGAACACTGCAAATTACACGAGTCCTGAAGAAAATGGTACTTTTTAACTGTTTTCGACAATAGTCCGCGGGTCTCCTTACCTCATTTCATTACACAGGTATTCAGATTCCTAAATGTGGCTGTTTGATGTCGGCCATTCGGTCGGGAATTTCTTTGAAATCCAAGCACATGTCTGTTTGCGGTAAATGCAATCCTTCAGCAAACATGCACCGCAGCTGATCACAGTTGCGCTCGCTCACTCTCACTCGTCGAGGAGCACATCACGATAACAACATGGCGTCATAGTTTGGGTCAACAGCAGAACACAACACATGCACGCCACCTCGCACATCGGCTCTCAACACCCATGTCCAGTTTGATTTTATAGATTCCACTGACTGAGTGGTCCTCTTCGGTCTCCAAAACCAGTCATGGGAGTGGCATAGTTAAAAGGGAGACTGCAGTCTATATGAAACCGCCGATCAACATGAAACAGCGCACAGTTACCGGACGACGAGTTTGCCGATGTTGTATGTGATGATGGTTATGATGACACATGAGATGCATGACTTCTGGCGCGCGCTCCCACTTTACATTAGCGTGTCATAGACAAGTTTGCTATGCACAGACAGCGAGCGGTGGCGACGCTTCACAATACAGCTGTGCGGATCGCCTGCATGTTCACAGGCGGCAACAATTCGGGTTAAATGAAGTCTCACATTGTGTGGGTGGTGACATCAATCTCATAGTATCCCCTCGATCTAATCAATTACGTCAGAGCTCTCAACAAGCTCAACATGTCTGCTTACTGCCCATGGCGCGGGCATTCTAAAGATATTTTGCTCGAATTTGCCATAGCTCTGTTATGTCTCAGTTCCCCAATTTTAGTGTTTTTATGCGGTTCACTTTTCTACTCAGTTTTCCGTTGTCCACCGGTCAAATGCCCTAAGGTTCAAAGTTCCGGGCCCACCGCACCTCAATTTGACGGCAAGTGGAGTCGGTGGCGTCAGTGGCTTCAGTTATTTAGAGAGCGGCTCGTTTTGGCGCTCGTTTAGCCACCGCGTCCGCGATTCAAGCCACCACCGATCACCGACCGCCCCTGCCGCTCCAGTGGATGCAACCTGACGTCAATGCTCGTCCAACCCCTGCATTAGTGAATCGATACCTGGCAATGGCGCGTTTCGCCCGTGGTTATGAGGCCGCAAACCTCCGCAAAGTCGCCCCAACGGTGAGTCCACGTCGCATCGCCACACTCAGTGGCCCAACGACCGAATGGTTGTAGTATCCTTCAACACCGGTCCGTGACAGGCTGAAAGACTGTGCCTACGGCGGCGGCGGCGCTAGCCGGGCGGAACCACCGCCTCCGCCAGCAGGATGCTGTGCCGCAGCGCCGGCCGCTCGCTGTAGGGCGGCGGCTCCTCCGGCGACGCTCCCGGCTCCACGTAGATGTGCGTTACGGCGGCGCCGCCGTTGCCTGCCGCCGGCTCGATGCGGGGCCGCGGCGACGCCGGATCCTCCACTGGAGCAGGCACCGCGGCCAGCCGCCGCTGCCGCTCCTCAGCCGACGGCGGCGGCGACGTCGGCTCGCCGGGCCTCTGGCGCTTCTTCTCCAGCAGGCCAGCCGGCGGGCCCTGCGGGTACAGCGCCTCGTAGGGCGGCGGCTGCGGAGCGTCGGTGCGCGGCTGGGCTGCCGACACGGGCCGGGCGGCGGCGCGGCTGCCGGTGCCTGCCTCCTGCCGGCCGCCGGCCCCGCCGCCGCCCGTCCACCGCACCGAACGGATGAAGTAGCTCACAGCCACCACCAGCAGCAGCACGATCACGGCGAAGCCGGCCCACGTAGCAAAGAAGTGGTCCGACTCTGCCGGCCAGGCAGGTCGCGTGAGGGGGAGCAGGCCAGCGTGCTAAACTGAGGGCTCGGCTACTATCAGTGGTTAGTTTAGTCAGGCTAATTAATCGAAAAGTTATCAAATTCCAAAATCGATAGTATGGGTTTATTGATTCTTAAGCGATTAAGTTTGAGCCATTCATACCCCAGACCACAGTAAATGAAAATCGTTTCTGATTTGCCGCAAAACGGTTCACTATCGCGAAGTTAAATCGTTCACATTACTTCACCGAACATATTTCGTTTTAGCACGACGTGTTTGCGGCCTGGGCCCGTTGGGGGCAGCTCACCGGAAACGGCGCCGCGTCGGCGGCGGCTGCAGGTGGAGCTGTACTCGTCCTCGTTGTTGACGAAGCCGCAGTTGGGCCTGCCGTCGCACACCAGCTGCTCGTCGATGCAGCGCTCGGTGCGACCGTTGGCGCAGAGGAACCGACCGGACCCGCAGCCGCCGAACATTTCTGCCGGGTCAGGCGAGGTGGTGAGGGCGGCACGTGCCACACGGGGGACTGGAACGCCAGGAATCCTGCGTCTGTTGGGCCATGTCTGGGTCCCCAACAGTGCCGATAGGCCCTTCATTGAGTCAGGTACGCAGCCAAGGAGGCCTTTGGCCTGGTTCACGAGTTATAAAGGGCTCTTAGAGTGCACCTTGTCCCTTAACCTTTGCCCCAGTGGGGGTGTTTGAACACGCCCCTGGGGCTTTTTATCCTTGTCCTTTACTTGGGTCATTTTATCCTTAACCAATTCTGAAACTTTTTCCAAAAGTTGAAGGTTGGTCACCTCAGGTCAGGTCACTAGTGCAGGTCAAGTGGCCTCACCTCCCAAAACGTGTAAGATACCATAAGTAAGAACAGGGTATGAAAAATATTTTTTCATATCGACGACCTAGGTTCAGGTACGGATCATAACCTCCTCATTGGAAATGCATGGGGAAAACGGGTATTGGGAGAAAAGTGGCTCTATTTCTGTAGATAAAACTTAGAATACCTTCTTATGCTCCAATTGTAGTATCCTAGGCTTCTTTCTAGGCTCATGTTGCAGGTTGGGACCCGTGACCTCTGAGAGGTCACCTAGATCTAGTCCTAGATGACCTCTCAGAGGTCACCGAGCACTAAAATCTGCTTAAGTAGTCGACTACTTAAGCAGGTTTTCAGCCTTGGGGCAATAACTTCGCAGGAAATGCTGATACAATTTTTTTAATTTGATACCATAACGTTTGGATTATTATTGCGTGTCGATTGATATGCATATTGACTATGCCAGGTTAGATGATGACTTGATCTGATCTTAGGTCATACCATTTTATGTTTTGACCTAGTATAGTAATATTATACATAATTCCATTCGCTGTAAGGAGAGGAAACGAATGGTGCCTTAAGATTGGTTTCAACTCAACTCTGTCAGATGCTAAGGCCCAGAGACCCTTCTCTAACCTGTCACTTTCTTTGACCTGTCATGGCCTCAATATTAATCAGAGCCAAAAAGTGACTGATGTAGTATCTTAATTAATTTTATGAGCTATACAGGAGCGTTCGCGTTTTGTCGCTATCCCGCATAGGAGCCGAGACCCAGGGGATGTTTGAGACCCCTCCACCCGGACTGTGGCTCGGAGGCCAACCGGGGTGGTTTCACCAATGGGGAATCTCTAGGCTGTGGTGCAGGCATGTGTTCATCAGGTGGCGCCTGTCCCCGCCGAGCGAATACTGATGAGCCTGCGAGAAGTGTGGCGCAGTATCGGCACCCAGAGGCTCGACAAGCTCCTGAGCACGACACCGAACCCAATGCCTAACTTTTACGACTAAGTTAAGAATATATTGACAAATAAACCATTGTCCTGCATTGATTTTCCTGTTAAAATCATTTGTGGAAAAGTACAATTTTTAGACAAACTGCAGGCATGTAGAACATACATCGCACTAAAACGACCTTTATTGCTCCCAAGAGTTTCCTATCGCTCCTTTTGTTTATGACCCACCAAACATTGCGGGTCAGAAGTTGTACAGGAGGAAAACTTCAAATAAATATGAAGACATTTGAGCGCGTCCTGCCCGGAAGTTTGCTGAATAGCGGAGCAATATTCCCGAAGCTGGCCATTATTGTTCTGAACAAAGCAGGATCATAACCATTTGGGACATATGCTGTCCGGAACGGATGACTCCTTACCCACACCGGCCCAATTTTATACAGTCGCTTCTTTTACTTTGAAAAGTGACAAAATGCAGTTACGAATATCCGCATGTGTGAAAACCGCTCAGCGCTACCTGGGAGCACTAACTACTTTGCATTTGCTAGGGTTATTGTGTATAGCAGTGGCCATATTATGTCAATAAACGCAGGAACCGTTGACGTTTTCGTTATCATTGTTTAGAACACTGTGGATACATTGTAATGCCTTGAATATTTTGACAAGGCTCTGCGCTTGAGTTAGTCTGGCTGAGCTTAATGAGCTCCCTATTATCTAAAGTTTTTCCACGGTTTGGATTATAGTTTTATCTTTTATCATAAAGTATCGTGGGAGTGACCTAGGACCCTAAGAAGAAGATAAAAAGAGGGAATAAAAGCCCTGAAATACTTAAAACCCATCTGTTGGCCAAAACGAGCTAAAATCTAAAACCACGACAGCCCAAAAAGACAAAAGATGCCAAGGCCCAGAAACTAAAACGCATAAACCTTAAAAAACATAAAGGCTAAGACACGGTAAGAGGTAAAGGAAAAGATCGTGAGATGAGGCAAACGTAACGTTCCAGTCCTTGGCCGTCGTCAGGCGAGGAGTGTCGACGGTCTGTATCCCACCAATGACCTACCAATCACAGCCCTCCCACTTAACTGCCGTTTGCGACGCTTATGGGTGTCAGACTGCCGCTCCACTTAACTTCTTTCTCTCAGAATTATGGAAAGGTGGCAGTAGAGCGTCCCCGGATTCTGGTGGAGTCGTGAGCAGAAACGCCGTTTTGTCAGTGAATGACAAGTGACGATGGTCGGCCTCCTCGCCTAACGACGGCCAAGGACCGCACCGGAACGTTGCGTTTGCCTCATCTCATGCTCTTTGCCTTTTGCCTCTTACCGTGTCTTGGCCTTTTGTTTTGTTTTTTTAGGGTTTAGTTGTTATACTTTCTGGACTTTGGTGTCTTTTGGCTTTTTGGGCTGTCTTCGTCTTAAATTTTAGTTTCTTTTGCCGATGGGGGGTTTTTGTGGATTTTAGGTCTATTAGCTCTTCTTTGTCTTCCGTTTTATCATCTTTTTTGGGGTCCAAGGTCATTCCCGCGACACTCTGCGCTTTATGGCACCCGACCTTCAACATGCTTTCCGAGAACTTATCATTAATCGTAAGCAAACAAAATATTACAAAGTAATCAATAGCACAAATAATAGTAAAAGTAAGTAATAGGGTTTCTCCGATGGAAGGATTGGCGGGAGTTGGCGTGCCATTCACCATACCTGCCATGCGGGAAGTTCAACCCGTGCTAACGGGCCTGCGGTGACTGCCACTCACACCCGTGCAGGCACCTATGCTTGTATCCCCCTCACATCACCTTAAACCCGTCTCCCGTGGAATCGGGCGTATTCCTAATTTTACAGTGAAGTTTATAGTTTGATACGAGAATTTATTAGTTTTGTTAAATTGGCTAGTTTCAAAATTAGCGGGTGACGTGCCAGGTCAAGCTTATGCTGAGGCCCAGCTCTCGGACTGGCGTCCACAATCCGGATGTAACTTTCAGGCGTCCACACAGCCCAGGTCATCTGATATTGTTGTTCTTCGTGGATATGTCCTAGAAATATTGTGGTTAAACTCATTTTTGAAGGATATTTCGTTCGGACGGAGAATATGATTTGGGTGTGGCACTTCCCGGCTCTTACACAGGGGCCAAGACGAGATGAAATAGCTTAGAAACAATGGCATTCTTTACCAAGAAGAATAAGACGGCCTCTTACCTCGTTCTCGTCAGCGCCATGTCGGATTGAGTGATCTACCGCATTGAAAACTTTCAAACTTTCACACGCGGAGGGGTCTGGCGTCGACGCGCAGTGGAGGGGATCCTTAAGTGCTCCCCTGAGATCTAAAAAATAAAGAGGGCTAGAAAGACGCCCGTTTGGAGGTGTATGGGGTACAAAGTGATCTACATCATAGCAAAGTTTTATTTACCTAGGTTAGTATCTTTAAGATCAAACGAGGTCTTAATGTCAAATCTGGAGCATACTGGAGACTTGTTGGGACATGTGATTATTTGAAAAATAAAACGGGAATTTACTGAAAGCGAACTAAGATCATAGAGTGAAAATCCCACAAATATTATCTGAAAGTTTGGGGTCAAGGTCATTCAAGGTCACTGACCTATGGCGTAACAATGTGACATATTCACAATAATGTACAATATAGCGACACTATAGCAGCCTTTGTGCGGGAAATGAGGGATTTGACCTTGAAAAAGGAGTTTGATCTTGACCTGTGACCTTGAAATCAAGAAGCTTTAACTATGAAGTCATAGCATAACATGCGTCATACTAAATAATGTCATCTGACCGGAACAATGGGGTCAATGACCTTCACCTGTAACCTTTCTTGAACTTAATAAGGGATGACTTTGAAATATAACACGATTATATGACGTTATTACGTCACCACTCGGTCTACAGTGCACGCGAACTGGTGCGACCGTGCGATAGCGGCAGTCTCTAAGTGCGGGTCTGACTTTGATAGCCTTTGGGCAAGTAAGATTCTTTGTACATAAATTTAATGCAATATTTTGAAACAATCAGCATGAGCCGTTTTGTTTTTGCTCGATGACACATTTTAGCCCAGTTTTCGCAGCCGATATTGAAACGTACAAACCATCCTGCGATAGTAATGTACAATAAGGTGCCTGTATCGTTATATCTCACCGATTAACTGGGCCCGCCAAATCACAAGGCAACCAGTGCAGTGGGACGGAGCGTGAGCCGTGACCTCGCGGTGAACCGTCCGAGGGGTCTATTTAAAGCCGACCCCGCTCCTGTACCTAGCATCGCTCTGGCGTCGCGTCACTGCACACCGGAGTCGGGGGGGCAAGCCTAACAGTCAGAACTTTGCACTTCAACGACGGCTGTGAATATTCCCAACATTGCAGTTATATTGATAAGACTCACGACACGGAATATACGGGCAGGATGAGGACCTTCAGCGTGGCAGGGCGGTGGCACAGGGCTGCCCCATAGACATTGATGCGTGTGGCTATTGGACGAAAGGAAGTCTAGGAAGAAAATAACTACAGATAAAGTATACATATATCTATGGTATGGTATATAGCTGGTATGTAGAAACAGGTTCATAAACGTACAATTAGGTGTGTGTAAAATCTTTTTGGAAATTATATTAGACAGAAGGGCAAGAGGAGGAAAATTTCATCAGAACTACGACTATTTATACCCGAAATCGCTGGCATGGTCCAAGAAACATAGCATGATTAAAAACCTATCTCAATGAGGGTCTAATTTCAAACAGTACTTGCATCATTAAAATAGATGCATAACAAAATTAGTGTCATTAATTTCATACTTATTTAAATCGTTCTGTGACTGTGCAGGCACTAGCAGATGCAGAGGGGGAGGGGGAGCAGGAGGCCATGGCCCCCAAAATGATGAAATTTTGGCCGATTTTCTTCAAAAGCACTATGTTTTTACGATTTTTCCCGAGTTGCCCCCCCTCCAAAAGTCGCCACTGCGTCCGCCAGTGCGTGTAGTACAACTCAGATAAAATCTAGACGCTTCTTTTAACTCCGGAAAACTTTCCTTCCATTATTTTTGTTGTTTGCCTGTTTGTTAAAAACTTTGCGTCGATGCGTAAGATTTCCAAACAGTAATCAGAGACGGGAACGCAACGTGAATATTGCAGCAATACTATGTAGCTTGCGTAAGAATACAGAAGCATCCTTCCATATCCATTATTAATCTTTTATTTATTCAATTTTCAATAATGTGTTAGATCTTACATTGTTTTTGGTTTAAAACCCAGTACAAAACTATTTTTCTGGCGTAGTTTTCACAGGACAGGATTTAATAGCCGAATGATTAATTGATTAAGCGGAAGTGGAGCCTGGGCAAGTTCCAGAAGACCCTTCAGAGGCCAATTTAATAGGGACTATCACTCACCCATACCAAATAATCAGGTTGCCAGATGCAATTGTTTTGAAAGTTTGTCCCTATCTGCAGAATTGAGGGAGTGAGACCTAGAGTCAGAGTTACGTCGACTACGTCGACTCAATTTTTGATTGGGTCAGGGTTGAGTCGACTCACTTCGGGATCTAGGTTGAGTGAGAGTCGACTTAATTTCTACAACAGATGAGTTGAGTCAAAATCATAACCACTCTCTAAGTCGCGAGTCGGAGTTAAGTCGACTCGACATCCTAATTTTTTACCCATCTGTGCTCAAGAAGAATAAAATTATTTTTGAAAAAGAAATGAAATAATACTTCTCCGGGAAGTTTCTCATTTGATGACTGTCTTGATGTGATTTGTTTGAGTTGTTTTGAACTAAATAATTATTTTGGAGTATTTTATCTCGTTATGATAGTGGTAATAGATCCGTAATGCTTTTCATACTCCCACTAGGCTCAGCGAGTGAGTGCGGAATGACAAATAATACCTGCCTACATGGGAAGAAAAGCCAGCACTGCCCTTGCCTACACGTTAAGAAAGCGTCTCATGTGATCTCTTCTGACACCTGGTTGCAGCCAATTTTTCTGCTCATACTGTGGTAGATACAAAAGGAGTTCAACGTGAAATCACCAGAATTCCAACAAAGCGTCCGGAATTAAAAACAATGGTACGGACAGATCTTCAGCCCTCAACAGGTATGTCAGACTATTATCCGTGATCAATTCTGAAACTTTCCACAATTTTTAAGGTTAGGTCGTCTTAGGTCAGGTGACCAGGGCAGGTTTAAGTGACCTCACCTCCAAAAAAGTTTAAGATGGCATAAGTAAAAACGGGAGTGAACCTATCCAATTGAAAATAATATCACAGAATAGGCCCACCAACCTAAAAATAATATTCTCCGGGATTCTTCATATCGATGACCTAGGTTCATACGGATTGTGACCTCTTCACTGGAAATGCATGAGGAAAACGGGAATTGGACGAAAAATGGCTCTATTTCTGTACATTCAGGTTAGAATACCTCCATTTCCTCACAATCGTAGTATCCTTGGCCACTTTCCAGGTTCATGTTGCAAGTTTGGACCTGTAACCTTGGAGAGGTCATCTGGGGCTTAAGCAGGCTTTTAGGATTGGGTCAATAACTTCGCAGGATATAATGGTAAAACTCTTATTTTGATAACATTACTTTTGGATTGTTATTGTGAGTCGATTAATATGCATATTGACTATGCTAGGTAGATGGTGACCCTGACCTGACCTTAGGTTAGGTCATTTTATGTTTTGGCCTAGTATAGTAATATCATAGATCATTCGATTTTCCGTAACGCAAGGAAGCGAATGGTGCCTAAAAATCTATTCCAAGTTAACTCTGTCAGACGCTAGCACCTTCTTTGACCTGTTATGCTACCCCGCATAGGAGCCGAGATCGCGGGGAATGTTTTAACTCCCCCTCCCCCCCCACCAGGACGAAGGTGGCTTGGAGGCCTACGGGGGCGGGGTGTTAAGACCTTATTCATAACAATACGCACGCAGCTATTTAAGCTATTACCTTTTTTGTAATGCATCGGTTCGGAAAAATAATGGTATTACTCCGTTCAGTGAAAGGATTTTTATAAAAAATATTTTTCAAGGCCACTTTTTAAGTTCTATTCCTAGTGATTTTCAAATGTCCAGTTAAACTGAATTTCATTTGGTCATAAAGCTCAATTGTGGCTTGTTGAGTCGTGACTCAAAGTCAGAACCGCCTCTGGGTCTATTCAATTCTTCCTGAGTCGGAGTTTGGTCGACTCATCTCGGGATGTGGTTTGAGTCAATGAACTCACCGTGAGTCGACTTAAAAAGTTTTGAGTCATAATATGTCCGTTGTGCTGTCGCTACTATGGTTTCTTTGTGTATGCTGTGTAGCTAACTGCAGGGGCGGACGCAGACCCTAGTTTTGGGGGGCCAAATCCATGTCTGCTTCTCCTCCTGGGGGGGGGGTGGGGGTGGGAGCGAATATTGTTTTGCTCTACAGACCTAGTGTAAACACCTTTTTCAGTGCTAGACAGACCCAGTATAAGCTACCTCTTCAAGTACATGATCTCTCTCGGGGGGGAGCGAGGATTTTTTGCTCTACAGACCTAGTGTAAACACCTTTTTCAAAAAATTTCTCCGGCGTTTGGGGGGAGCCAAAAGATAAATCGGCCCCCCTCCAGCGCTTTGGGGGGCATGGCCGGAATGCCCCCCTGCGTCCGCCAATGGCTAACTGCGCGGCTTCTTGTCCGCCCTATGCCTTTTGTGAATGCCACGTCAGAGTTGGCTGCTTTTCCACGCCCGGTACCGAAATGAGCCCAGTTGTCAGCACACTGAAGCCGATTTTTTTATCTAGACTCGAACAAAAGACATGCCTGTGGCTTTGTTCTTTCACAGGTGGTCAGCCACTGTCAGGAAGAGTCCACTGCTCCAAACAAAGTACAGCCCCCCCCAGCTGCAGGCCGCGCTACTTTTGCACATAAACGGGGAACTATTTGTGGTTGGCCAATGGTCCCCCAGCCCACGAACTTTCACCCGCTGGAAAGTAGTGTCCTTCTAAGCCCAAATAACCGAATAATCATTCCCCGTTCAGCATGCGCGATTGTGCCCTTTGCTGAAGGTCATTTAGCCATCGAGTTACGCTTACAGTGCAGGGCAGGAAAAGAAAAGCCAGATGAAGAAAATAAGAGTGCTCTTTCGAACATTGCAATGTGCCCATTTGATTTCCCATTGTGCCCTTTTCCTCATTTGGTGCCCAGTACAACCTTGAGGCCATTGATGCAGCCTCCTGCAACCCACCTGACTGACACGGAGTGGTAGGCTGAACAGAGTTTTTCAAGCTGCTTGAACTTCGTGCGACAACGAGTGTAAATTCCAATAAGGGCTCATGGTTTGAGAGTGGACACATTCTTGTCGGTCACCAGCACCATCATCAATCACAACATCTTGTTTGCATAAGCTGCGGGAAACAACGTCGCGCTAATCAATGTCGTGTTTCGAGGGATATTTGTGCAATACAGAATGAACTTAAAGGGAATGTTACACCTTCATAACGTAATTTTAACTAAGATAGCCAAGCTGTAAAGCAAGTCGGAAAACCCGGAACTCCATATATCATTTGTCTTGGAACTCGAAATTTCCGTAGAAAAAAGCTAAAACCTACCTGAAATGTACCCCTCATGTACCCTCAGCACCAGGCCACAGTTGCATGGCTGTTGGTGAAACGACATACGCTGACGTCACAGTGATCATCAGCCAATCGAAGCCCTTGAAGGGTATTGAATATGGTAGTGGTTGCCAGATCATGACATCATCCACAGACAGATATTTCCTTCTTTCCCTAGAGGAGCATTTTAAAAATAGAAATATTGAGCTTATTGTATATTTTTCAGAGAAATCATGGACGCCTCCTTGATTTTCGGCTACAAGTACTCCTAATTACAATAAATTCCAGGATTCGACCAAGGTGCCACATTCCATTTAACATCCCGGAACAGTAACAGGTTGAGGTGTAGGTTTCACGTTTGAACTCGCAGAAAGGACATTGGCAGAGACAGAGGGTGTGACATCACAGCAAACGGAAATGGCCAAATAAAAGTTTTGGAGCGGATTTGTATGCCAGACTAGTTCTGACACGCATAAATCTGTCTGAAAACAGTCTGCAAATGAATCACAAAATATGGCGAAACAATACGTTTTGTGTGACGTAGCCAGCGGTAGCCTCCCAACACAATTCGAGATTGCACCACCCATTATCAAAAAACAAGTTTGTGTCACTAAGCCAGACATGAAAGGGATCTGATGCCGCCCCACCCTCTGAGCTGGTAGAAAGAAATCGGCAAATGGAGTGAAACGATGGCATTGTACTGGTACGTTCTGCAGGACCTGTTCCCAGAACCAGCGCCACAGAGGCCCGCAACAGCTATTCCTTATATAAGATACAAGTAGGTAATGGAATAGTTGATGCGCCATGGAATACCCTAGTACATGCTAGAACGTGAGAGAGAGAGAGAGAGAGAGAGAGAGAGAGAGAGAGAGAGAGAGCACTCTTTATTTATAGACTCGAAGTCAAGCCATTAAAAAGAAACTTACATATTTATATGGAACTTCACATTTGAAGGTATCAGCGGTCAGCCTGTTTTTAGCGGCTGTTCACATATGACGTCAGCCAAAATTGGGGGTGTTTGGAGCCCCTCCGTCAGAAAGAGTCAGAAAATGGCTGAGCCTTCCCCTTCATCAGAAAATGTCAGGAATTGCCAAACCTCTCTGTCCTCAGAAAAACTGTTGTCCACATCAAAAACAGAGGTGAAAGGCGCAGGGATGTGGACTTATATCTTATATCTGTCCGGAGGCTGCCCGGACACCCCCCCAATGAAACGTTCAAGTGCCATAGAAATACTCTTTAAACTTTGCTACTTTTTATTTCAAATGTTTTTTCATTTGCTGCATCGGGTGAAACAGGTACGTGAAAAGG
This sequence comes from Lepas anatifera, assembly GCA_034440635.1. Taxonomy (NCBI): domain Eukaryota; kingdom Metazoa; phylum Arthropoda; class Thecostraca; family Lepadidae; genus Lepas; species Lepas anatifera. The sequence goes on along the minus strand of JAOTON010000580.1, from coordinate 259,778 downwards.
CTAGAACACCCTACTTTATAATATCCCTTTTAGAGGCTGCTTACGTGACGTCAGTCAGTATTGTGGGTGTTCGCATAGGCGTAGGAACCGGGGGGCCAGGGGCCACTGGCCCCCCCCACTTTTCTGTGATGGGCCCCCGAAACGGAGGTAAGAATATCAACAACTGTAATATCAAGCGAGAAACTCAAACTGGCCCGATAGCTTGCCCCGGAACCCCGTTAAACTTACCTGTGCCCTTAAACTAAGTTGAGGTCCAATGAGTTGATTTTAAGGTCCCCTGAGCTTCTCGGGGCCCCTGTACTGGCCTCTGATGCCATACGAGCTAATCTGGGCTCTTTGAGCTGAACTGAGCGCCCCTGAGATGGTTTGGGCAGCATGAACTGTTCTAGGACGCCTAAACTGAGCTAGGAGCCGTAACCTTGAACAGGGCCCCGTGAGTTGGCCAGAACCTATATCCACCGACCTGGAGGGTCCCTGAGCTGAGCTGGGACCGTAAAGTTAATATTGTCCCTTGAGCTAATCTGGATCCCCTGTGATGCACAGAAGACCCTAAACTTATCTGAGGCCCCTGCACAGGAATAGGGTCCCTGCTTTGAAATTGGGTTATAAGCTTTAATTGAAACCCTGGACTGTTCTGAAACCCCAAATATGCCGGCAAGGGGCCCCTGGATGATCCAGTCCCTTAAGCTTATCTGGTCATCAGAGCTAATATGGGCCTCTGTGTTGAACTGAGGGCCCCTGAGATGGTCTGGGACCCCTATAAGGCTTCACAGCCACTGACCTGGCGGCCGTGAGCTTGAATGGGTCCCTTGAGATGTTCTGACAGTGGTGTAGCCAGGGGAGGGTGGTCCCTGGGGTCCGTGGACCCCCTTAGGCTGACCTTATGCACTAAAAACACAAAAATTGATCTCAGGGGCCCCTGAGCTTGGTCTCGGTGGGGGGAGGGGCTTCCCGACCTTGGTCTCAGGAGGCCCCCGATAATCGGTATCGAGGGCTCCAGAGTACCGAATATTGATCTTGGGGGACCCCTGTGCTCAGTCTCAGGGGGTCCCGAGCTTGGCCTCAGGGCCCCCAAGCTTGGTCTCAGGGCCCCTCCTCCCCGAGCTCGGTCTCACGGGCCTTTCGATATTGGTCTCAGGGGCCCCCGAGCTTGGTCTCAGGGGCCCCGAGCTTGGTGTCTGGGGGCCCTCCGAGCTTGGTCTCAGTGAGCTCCCGAGGTTGACCTCAGGGGGCCCTTCGAGTTTGGTCTCAGGGCCCCCGAGCTTGGCCTCAGGGGCCCCCCGAGCTTGGTGTCAGGGAGCCCTCCGAGCTTGGTCTCAGATAACCCCCGAGCTTGGTCTCAGGGCCCCCGAGCTTGGGCTCAGGGGACCCCCGAGCTTGGTCTCAGGGATGTCCCCAAGCTTGGTCTCAGGCCTCCTCTCCCCGAGCTTAGTGTCAGGGGCCCTCGAGCTTGGTCTCAGGGGGCATCCGAGGGCATCTGATGCATAAGGCTGACCGTATGCACTGGAAAACACGAGTATTGGTCTCGGGGGCCTGATCTTAGTCTCAGGGGGGCACCGAGCTTAGTCTCAGCGCCCCCGAGCTTTGTCTCAGGGGCCCCGAGCTCGGTGTCAGGGACCCTCCGAGCTTAGTCTCAGGGAACGCCCGAGCTTGGTCTCAGGAGACCCCCGAGCTTGGTCTCAGGGGCCCCTGATCATCGGTATCGAGGGCTCCAGAGTACCGAACATTGATCTCGGGGCCCCCTGAGCTCGGACTCACGGACCTTTCGATCTTGGTCTCACGGGCCTTTCGATTTTGGTTTCAGAGTGCCCCAGAGCTTGGTCTCAGGATCCCCCAGCGTGGTCTCAGGGGACCCCTGAACTTAGACTCAGGGACCCCGAGCTTGGTCTCACGGGCCTTCCGAGCTTGGTCTGAGGGGGCCCCGATCATCGGTATCGAGGGCCCTGGAATACCGAATATTGATCTCGGGGGCCCGTGAACATGGTCTCAGGGGCCCCCCGAGCTTGGTCTCAGGGGACAACCGAGCTTGGTCTCCGGGGGGGCAAGCTTGGTCTCATGGGCCTTTCGATGTTTGGTCTCATGGGCCTTTCGATCTTGGTCTCAAGGGGTCTCGAGCTTGGTCTCAAGGAACCCCCGAGCTTGGTGTCAGGGGGCCCTCGAGCTTCGTCTCAGGGAGCATCCGAGCTTGGTCTCAGGGTCCCCTCGAGCTTGGTCTCAGGGGTCCCCGAGCTTGGTCTCAAGGGTTTAGGGCCCCCCTCGAGGTACCCCCAACTATTGATATCGAGGGACTCATGAGTGAGGCACGAGCATTGGCCTCATGAAACCCAGAGTTTGGTCCCAGGGGCCCCCAGACTTGGGTTCAGGACCCCTGAGCATCGGCATCGACGTGGCCGGCGGGGCGGAGTCAACTGGAGCCGCCATGGCGACACCGGTGCTGGTCAACTTATAATCGGACACTTGAACATACAGTCGTTGAAACCCAAGTTGCCTGAGCTGCGCACTGACATCTACGGGACGTATGGTTTTGACATTTTGGCCCTCTGTGAACTGTGGTTGACACCGAACGTACCTGACAGACTTATCACCATCGATGGCTACCAGCTTTTTCGCCGTGACCGTCCAACAGAGCTCAAGTTACCGAAAGGTAGGGGTGGTGTCGCTGTGCTGGTGCGAGATCATCTGAAGTGTGAGCTTCTGCCGACACCTGCGACTGGTGTTGATGGATCGAACTTGGAGATCATGTGGGTTTTGGTTCATGTTGACAAACACCAGACTGTCCTCATTGCATCGGCTTATAGAGTGCCTGTTAGCAGTGCGCGGCAGATTTGTGCTGATTTTGATGATCTCGAGGGCCAGATTCAGTTCATGCTTTCTAGTCATCCGCGTTCAACCATGGTGATTACTGGTGATCTTAATCGCTGTCTTTTGAGGTCTGCACGTGATAACTCTAATGACATCAAAACTTTGTTTGCTGGTTATAATATTGAAATAATGAACAGAGTCCGTGCCACCTACCGGCCTGCTAATAGCCTGCTAGATATTATTGCTACCAACCGGCCCGACCTTGTGAAGCGTACTGGGGTTACTAGATGCCACTATGGCAGTCCGCACGATTTTAGCCGGATAATCTTGACTCATGAGACACAAAGTGCTGCCGTTCACGTTTCGAACATTTTTAGGCGTGCTATTAACAAAGTCGACTCTACAGTGTTTAACCATCTGTTGTGCGAGACTGACTGGATGCCTGTATTTTGTGGTGAGACACCGGGTGACAAGTGGCATGCTTTTCGTGATATTTTTCTCACTAGGCTTGACGAGGTTGCACCTCTTCGCCCCATTCGACCGCGCCGGATTCATTCGACACCTGTATCGGCGGAAACGCAGTGTCTGCTTCGGCGCCGCCGAGCAGCTCTGTGTACTGGTGATCGTGCGGAGTATGCCCGCTTGAACCGCCTCTGCCGCGCGGCTGTCCGCAGTGACTCTGTGTTGTTGTACACCAGGGAGATCAGCCGGGGAGGGCGCGGCGGCTTGTGGCGTGTGCTGCGACCGGTGATTGGAGGCAAGAAGCAGCAGTGTGTCATACCCAACATCACGCCTGACGCGCTTAACGACTTTTACATTTCGATTGGCCCGACCACTGCGGCCAGTGTCCCTCCAGCCACCAGAGTTGTCCCAACTCTTTTACCTCGAGTACCGACCTGTTCTTTTAAAATTCAACCAATCGACTTGCAGACTCTTTGCATCACTTTGGCATCAATGCGACCTTCAAAATCTACCGGTACGGATGGTGTTAGCATTTATATGCTCCAAAAGTTCTTTTTCGGGTTAGGACCAGCTCTGTTGGATGTTGTCAATACTAGTTTGACTACTCGCTCAGTTCCGAGAGAGTGGAAGCACGCTCTCGTAACACCTATTCCGAAAGGCAAGGTAACTGCGAAGCCATCTGACACTCGACCTATATCAATCCTTCCGGCCATTTCCAAATTGGTTGAACGTGTTGTGCAAAAACAACTTACCCAATACCTAGAAAACAACAAATTGCTTTCGGACGCTCAACACGGCTATAGGAAATTTCACTCTACTGAGTCTGCTCTTCATGTCATTACAGATGCAGCACTCCAGGCTATGGACAAAGGCGAAATTTCTATACTAGTGCTCTTGGATCTCTCTAAATGCTTTGACGTGGTTCCTCACTCGAAATTGCTCGAAAAGCTATCTTTGTATGGCGTCGAAGCAGATTGGTTTCGCAGTTACCTTGAGGGACACACCCAGCAGGTCCAGGTACGCAGTGGGGCAGACGGCGCCTGCGTAGTGTCGAGATCACGTGAAAATAACATAGGAATTTTTCAAGGTGGAGCCTTGTCTTGTTTATTGTACATGTTGTACGCCAATGACTTGAGTCTTTGTGTTGGCAGCGACGTGACTGTGGTCCAGTACGCTGACGACACACAGATTCTCGTCAGTGGTAAAAAATGTGATTTGGAACAGTTGGTTGGACGCATGCAGGTCGCCCTCTGCACCATGTACCAATGGTTTTGTGCCAATGGCATGAAGGTTAATGCCCAGAAAACCCAGATGGTGGTTCTCGGTACGCCGGCTATGCTTCGCGACATTCCACCAGTAGCCATCACTTTCTGCGGTACCAAAATTCCCGATGCCAGAGTCGTTAAAAATCTAGGGCTTACCATGGATAGAAACATGAATTATCAGTCACACATTGATGTTATGTCAAAGAAGTGTATGGGAATTCTAATAGCGCTTAGCCATGCTCGTCACGTAATCCCCCCGCGCCGCCCTCAAGGTAATTGTGGAATCACTTGTTTTATCTATCATTCGGTATTGTATGTCTATTTACGGCTCTTGTGGAGAGGTGCAATTGCGCCGTGTCCAGAAAATATTAAACTTTGCTGCACGAGTTGTGACTGGTCGGAGGCGATATGACCACATATCTGACGCGATTTCGGAGCTTGGCTGGCTTACTGCCAAGCAGCTTGCTTGTTTCTCTACTGTGCGTGCCGTTGAACGGATTGTAGTGACTGGACTCCCGGAATACGTGTGGCAGACTTTTGGCAGGAGGGCCAGCCAATTGCACCAACATGACACTCGCGGCGCCGCATTGTGGACCCTCCCTTTGATACGCACGGAGTCCGGCCGCCGGCGTCTGTCCTATCGTGGGGTGGCAGTATTAAACCAGAGTGGGCTTCTGCCGGGTGATCCGCATTTTAAGACCAGTCTTAGGAATTTTATAAAATCTCCGGCATGGTTGGGCTGATGTGATGTGTGTTTTGGTGCTGCGTGATGTGAGAGTGCATAGGTGTTGATTTTATGTCTTTTACGTCATCTTTTATTGTTTTATCATGTCGACGTGGACAAGTGAAAAGCCCTCTTGAGTGGACCTTGTTTGAATATATCTGAATCTGAATCGAGGGGCTCCAGAGTGCCAAGCATTAGTCTCGGGGGGGCTCAAAATATTGATCTTGAGGGCCCCGGAACATCGGTGTCGAGCTACTCCTAAGAAAAGCGCGAGCATGGGTCTAAGGGTGCCCCTGAGCCTGATCGAAGTGGGACCCCGAGCTTGGTCTCAGGAACCCCGGGCATCAGTATCAAGGGGCTCCGGAGTATTGGTCTAGGGGAACAATTATTTTAGGGGCCTCCAAATGGTGATTTCGGAGGGCCCCGAAAGTGCGGATGCGGTGGTGTAGCCTAGGCGTCCGTAGACCCCCACCCCTTGGGCCAATCTGAACCACTGCAAAGGATTCTCTGATCACGGGGCCCCCAGAGTCAGTCTCAGGGGCCCCTGAAGATTCGTTCTCAGGGCGTCCCGAGTCGGCCTCACGGCCCCCGCCCTGAGAGTCGGTCTCAAGGCCCCCGAAAGTAGATTTCGAGGGCCCCTGAGGGTTGGTATCAGGGGCCCCAAAAGTCGGTATCAGGGGCCCCGGGAGTCTGTCTCAGGGGAGGGGGCCGAGCTAGTCTCAGGGCCCTCCTAGAGAGTGGTTCTCAGGGCCCTGCAACAGTCTATTTCAGGGGGGCCCCTGAGAGGCAGTCTCAGAGAATCCCAAGAGTCGGTCAAGGGGACCCCAAGAGTCTGTCTTAGGGGACCCCGAGATTCGGTCTCGGGGTCCCCCTGAGAGTCTGTCTCAGAGAACCCCAAGAGTCAGTCTCAGAGCACCCCAAGAGTCGGTCTCAGGGGGCCCTCATAGTCTCATGGGTTTCTCTCTCAGGAGTCAATATTTAGTTTCAGGTGGCCCCGAGAGTTAATCCGGGGGTCCGAAAGTTAGTCTAATTTGATCCGCAGAGTGCTGGTTTCAGGGCGCCCCAGAGGGGTAATTTTGGGAGCCCTCGAGATTTAGCCCCCCCCGAGTTTTGGTATAAGCGGCCCCAAGAGTCAATCTCAGGGACCACCCAAAAGTTAGTCTCAGAGGGCTCCCGGTTGTCAGTCTCAGAGACATCCGAGAGTTAATCTCGGGGTTCTGAGAGTAATTTCCAGAGGTGCTCCTGATTTTTGGTCTCACGGGCCCGGAGTTAGCCTTAGGCCCGCGAGAGCTAATCTGGAGCCTCCGAGAGTCAGTCTCAGGAACGCCAAAGACTCAGTCTCAGAGGTGATTCCACCCCCCCCGGTGTTTGTTTCAGGGGCGCCCTAGAGTAAGTCTCAGAGGGCTGTCGGAAGTCATTCCCAGCCCCCTCCCCCACCCCAAAGACAGCCTCAGGGGACCCCAATAGCTAATCTGGATGGCCACGATAGGCAGTCTCAGCCCCCCCTCCAGAGCAAATCTGGGGGGCCCAATAATTAGTCTCAGAGGTGCTGCCGGTGACTAATCTCAGGAGCCCCGAGAAGTTCTCAGGGGCCCCCAATTTTGATCAAGAGGCGCCGTGAATCGGTCTCAGAGACCCCCTGAGGTCTAATCGGGAGAGCGGCCGAAAATTAGCTTTGTGATTGCCGCCAAGTGTTGGACTTTGGTGGCTCCAGAGCTCAAATAAAAATTTTCAAAATCATATGCATCGGAAAAAATGTACCTACCCCTATTGCGTACTAAAAAAGGACAAATTGAAACATGTCGATCAGGCACCATTATCGAAGGAAAGGCAAAAATTAATCTAATTTTACTATAAGAGCAAATCGAACAGGAAATTTGGCACTTAAGTCAATTTTTAATCTAGTGGCTTAACACCAATAAATACATTCCTAAATATTCTGAAATAAACAACTTTCCAATATTTTCGTAGGAAACCAGACAAACAAGGGTAATGACAGAAATTGATGAGCATAATCCCAAAAAGAAAAATAGGTATGAAAGGTTGAAAATAACAATAACAGAGTGAGCCAAGGCGATAGATATATTGGGCGCCTTTTGTCTTGGTAATTTGCTCGTTTACAAGATAGCAAGGGTAAGAAAGTAACTGGATCTCAACAGGATCTGTCGACGGAATAGAGGTTATGTAACGTTTAGGACACACTCCCATACCCCTTGTATCTTGACTCGTTTTTTTCGTTTCTTTGGAAATTTCTTGATTAAAGAGTTCATGGATTCGACACCGGGAAATAATTGCTAATCATTTCCCGTAGATCATTTCTTCGTACTCAAAACGACTGACCTCCAATAACTTCATGTCTGATTACCCGAGTGAATTGAGGTAGACTGAGGTAGACTCAGGTTTAACATCATGCGCGCATCAACATTGAACTTCCCGAAATATGGCTCAAAGCTGTTATTATAGCCACGCTACCATATAAGTTATGGGCCATCCTTAATATTTGGTGACCTTAGTTTACCAACACTTGGTCGGATCGAAAAACCAAGCTATAAACAAAATAAGAATGAATGCTTAAAAAGCCATAACCAAATTTCCTTCGTGTGAATGATATGATGTTAAAATGCTATACAAAAGATATAGGAGATGGGCCCTGTTACTAAGGGGACCCCCGGCCTGGGCCCCCCGACGGTAGTCGGACCCCTCCTTGGCCGAATCCTGGCTAAGCCACTGTGTTTTGAGACTCTACATCAGCCACCCTGGGACCCCTAAGCCTAGCTGGGGCCCTGAGCTAATCTGGGTACCGCTGTGCTTAACTGGGGCCTCTGATCTGGTATGGGGGCCCTGAACTCTTCTAGGGTCCCTGGGCTAAGCTGGGGCCGTGAGCTTGAATGGAGCCCCTGAGCTGGTATGAGAGGGTACCCTATATCAGCCGATTTGGGCCCCTGAGCTGAGCTGGCCTGTACTGGACAAGAGCCCTGAGCTGGTCTGGGGCCTCCGAACTGTTCTAGCATCATTGAGCTAAGCTGGGATCCGTGAGCTTGAACAAGTCCCTTGAGCTGTTTTGAGACCCTACATAAGTCGACCTGGGGACCTCCGAGCTGAACCGGGCCCATAAGCTAATCTGGCACCCTGTGCGAATCTGGAGCTCCCCTGTGATGAGCTTCTAGGGGTGCTGTACTTATGTAGGGTCCCTTGATAAGCTGGTCCCGAGGCTAATGCACTGGTCTGGGCCCTTGAGCTAAGTGATCTGGGTTCCTGAGCCATGGTCTGGACTTTGGGGCCGTCCGAAATAATTTGGCGGCCCCTGGGCGGTATAGGCATAGGAACCGGGGGTCAGGGGATACTGCCCCCCCCTTTTGAGGTGGGCCCCCGCAACGAATATACAAATATCAGCAGCTGTAATATAGAACAAGAAACCCAGACGGCCCCGATAGCTTGTCTGGGAACGTTCAAGTTCGGTAGTACGCTGCCTGCAAGCCCCTGGAGGAGGAGCGCCTCGTAAAAAAAGCCAAGGCACCTACTACCCGAGTGTTTCCAAATGACTCCCGAGAACTGGGCCCAATCAAACTCCATTCCATATCAATCCCAACACAAAACATGAATCGGACACGGACCCCGCACTAAATGCCGAGCAACAGTCGTCCCTGAGCCATCGAAAGGCGCGACGTCTTTCGATGCCAGGGTTATATGGCGTCGCCAACTCTTTCCCTGTTGGAGGGGTTTCTTGGGAGTCAAATTGCTCCTTGCACAAGGAATCTTCCGTGCCTTAAACCCGAGTTGGTCGCGTGGAAAGCAAGGTTGCTAACCACTATAACACCATGCCCACACCTCCTCGGCATCACAAAGCTGGCCATCAAGTACCTACCTTGCACTTGCAGGCATGCTGGAACTCTGCATTTTAGGCATCGAAATATAGCTAGGCGTATTTATTGTGATCAGCCTTTACCTAAATCAATCTCTAATGATGGAAAGAATAGATCCGTAATAACCTACATAAATGTTCCCATTTTCGTCATTGAATAAGCAAATACAAGTTGATTAGGCATAGCGAAGTGAGGCTATTTGGTATCAAAGCATTGTCTGTAGTTTTCTAAGCAGTTCGTAATTTTGTAAATGTAATGAAAAGGGCCTAAACATCTGTAAATATAAAAAACGCGCTCGTGGTAAAAACGATTGAAATCCTCCAAAAAGCTTAAAAATGTATTTCGTATTTGAAAAGGATCTAGGTAAAAACCAAAAAATGTTATTTTTGGCGTTTTACTATGATTTATTACATCATAATAGGTAAAACTCGAAATCATAGGGCAAAATTTAATTTCTCAATTTTCCATATCTTGACATCTTTGTGTGCATGAGTGCCTTATTACACTAAACGAGCTATCTAAAAATTTTAAAATTATGGGCCCCCCGTGGACTGGGGCCCCCCTTGAGGTGGGCCCCCTCTAAGACTGGCCCCCCACTTTTCAAACCGTTCCTACGCCCCTGGGTGTTCGGACCCTTCCCCCTTAGTCAGAAACCGTCGAAAATAGCTGACCCCTCGCCCATCGTCAGAAATCTTCAGAAATTGCCAGACCCCTCTCGTCAGCAAAACTGTTGTCCACCTCAAAACAAGGCGCAGTGGTCTGGATTTATATCTCCTTGGAGGTGCTCGGGAATCCCGATGAAACTTTGAAGTGATATTGAAGTATTGCTTAAATTTTCGTGTTTTTTCTCTTTAAATATTTTTAATTTTTTTGTGTTGAAAGAAACAGGTTTTTAAGAAGGCTACTTTATACTGTCTTACTACTTTATGCTGTCCATTTTAACATAGTGGTTATTCACGCTGTTTCAAATTTTTGCGCCTCCAATTTTTTACCAAGATACATGTCCCTGGATAGACGCCAAAGATGCAACAAGTAAAAAGTAAAAAAGTGCACCACCGAGGGCTTTTTCCAACAAGATCTAGTTGACAGCTAGCATATTTTAGCTTTGCAGACCGGTGAGAAATAGTTTGAGCATCCAGGAATAATAACTAGGTGCCTCCAGCTCAAAATATCGGTGCACATTTTTAACGCCAGCAAGAACCGGAAAAAATACTTGAGAAGCAGCCACTTCACTTCATAAAAGAAACTACATGGAACAAAATAGTACGTAATGACACAGATGCTGACGTGAAAATAAAAAAGCACATGAAGAAGTCGCAACGATAGCGTACGGATCCTTGTTATTTTGTTTGAGGAAACAGCCAAACAGCCACCGGCTGCAGGCGTTTGCGGTTTAACATTGTTGTACGTACCTGGCTATCATAACTTCGAGAATGTTGCTAAAACAGGTACCATACTATAGTTTTATTATATTTTTATGAAGTTATGTTTGGGTATGAAACTTTAATTTACCCGCTCTTCAAATGACATGGCCTTGCGCAGTTCTCGCTCAATAAATAAGTTCCATGACAGCCCATGACCCCTGCCAGAAATTGTCAGCAAAAGCCAGACTCCCTCCCCTTCGTCAGAAAATGTTAGAAATTCAGACCTCCTCCCTCTTTGGTGGCTGACGTCATATGTGAACAGCCCCATTAATAACAGTATTTTCAGGTCGCCAAAAGTCCAAAACCAAAAGTCAGCGTTTTCGTACGTTGTTGTACGGATAGCATACCTACTGTAGATAGATAGGCGGTACCAACACTGACGGCACAGCACTGTAGAAACAACCAACCACACACCGCCCAACCAACCCCCCACACACCAGCCACACCACCCTTTAATTTCAGGATCGTCCTCACTTCAGGCAACCCGAGGCAAAGAACTCCTAACATACCAATATGTTCTGCACGGTCACACGTTGGAGACTGTCCGGAATGCGAAATACTTAGGAGTCACCCTCAGCAAAGACTGCAGCTGGAATGAGCACATCAAGAAGACTTGTTCCAAAGCCAACAAATCTCTTGGTTTCTTAAAGAGGAATTTGAAAATCAGCTCCCGGAAGATCAAAGAAGCTGCGTACAAGGTATATGTACGTCCCACTTCAGAATATGCGAGTGCCGTCTGGGACCCTCACCATCAACAGAGCATCAATAGAATAGAAAATATTCAACGTAGGGCGGCAAGGTTCGTTATGAGAGACTACCGGAGAACGACCAGCGTAACATCAATGCTGAAAGAGCTCAAATGGCCATCTCTTGAAGAGCGACGGAAAAAAGCTCGGCTTACGATGCTTTATAAGATAAAACACGGCATGATGGATGCAGAAGGCATAAAGAGTAAACTTATACCGCTCCCGCCAAGATCACGACGGGGACACAATCAGCAGTTTCTGGCACCACGAGCAGAGCGGACTATCACCTTCACGCTTTTCTCCCGAAAACCATCCGAGATTGGAACAACTTGCCCCATGCAACTGTGGAAGCTGCTTCACTCGACTCATTTGTGACTCTTTTGTGTAAACATTAATCATCTGCCATTCATGCATTGTAACCTCATATGTAAATTTTTTATTCTTCTTTTTGAGATGTATAAACTACGGACACTCGCATTGACAAAATAATAAACTTGATGATTGTGGTCAATACACGGTAGAACTAGAACTACTGTCACAAGAAAACGAAGCGTTTTGACTTGCGGTGTATTGATTTTGAAGTTTTCTCAATTTTGCTTCCGTAGTGTTTTCTAGCTTAAAAAACAAGTTGGACAAGTTTCCTCCTAAGTCTTTCTGTCCTAATCACTACTACAGTTTGGGGGCACGAGACGTCTCTACAATTGACGTATCTAATTTGCTGTCGAAAGAGGCACCTATGTAAAGAATTCAGGACCATCCATAAATTATCTTACACATTTTTTCACCCCCTCCCTTAAGTAGGGGAAAGTGGGGGAATCTGGACCACCGGGGTAATTCGGCACACCCTTGTTACCGCATTTTCTAACGTTGTCACCGGGTGGGAAAGACATAATCTACATCTGTCGTCGGATGGGGAGCTTCCATTTTTAGCTTAGTTGAACTGCGACGCAGGAGAAAACCTCCATGTAAGAAATTTTTATTTTTGCATTTTTTATCTCAAATAAGTGGTCATGAAATGACATATATTTGATGACATTTTATAATGTTTGCAAATATCACTCAGGTGCTTTTGGGGCAATTTAGTTTGCCCTCTCGGAATTTATGGCTATTCTTGCGATAACCTGAATGTATTCCGCACGGCGACAAACTGTTTCCAGAAACCCAATATGGGGTAATCTGGACCACAGCTAGTCCAGGTTACCCCAATGTCCAAATTGTGGCAAATAAGACATAAGTGTGGGTATTTATTGACGAGAAAACTGAAAGCGTTATTGGTTGTCTGGTTTTCAGCGATGCCACGGAAGTACAGAAGAAAAAAATACGGAAGGCCCGCAGTAGACCGAGGAAAATATGGCAGCCGCCATAAATATGGTAAAGTCAGGTAAGATGGGATAGCAAAAAGCAGCGAAGTCACATAATGCATCAAAGTCTACACTCAGGAGGCATGTGACTTTCAACTTTCAATTTCCAGACGCCATCCAGAAAAAGTCTATCCAGCATGAACGCGGTACTCAATGAAGCACAAGAGAAGGAAGTCGTAGAACACATCCTTGACCCGCGCCCCGGTGAGCCTCCAAGCCACCTTCGCCCGGGTGGGGGTGTTTGAACACTCCCTCGACTCGGCCCCTATGCGGGATAGCGAAAAAACGTGAACGCTGATGGATAGCTCATGAAAAATTCAGAAAGAAACTATATCAGTCACTTCTTGGCTCCAGTCAATATTGAGGTCATGACAGGTCGAAGAAAACGACATTTTGAGTAAAGTTTTTGGGCTCTAGCAGCTGACAGAGTCGAATTATAATCATTTGTTAGGCACCATTCGCTTCCTCTCGTCACGGCAAATCAAATGATGCATAATGTGATTATTCTAGGTCAAGACACAAAAATTACCTGACCTCAGATCATGTCAAGGTCATTTTCAGCCTAACATAGTCAATATGCATATCAATCGACTCGCAATAACAATCTAAACACAATTATATCAAAATAAAAGCTGTATCATCATTTCATACAAAGTTATTGACCTAAGTCTGAAAACTGCGTCAGTAGCCCCAGATGACCTCAAAGAGGTCATAGGTAAAAAATTGCAGCATGGGCCTGGAAAGGGGCCCAGAATACTATGATTTGAAGAATAAGAAGGTATTCCCTGCCGTATCTACACAAATACAGCCCAATTTGTGTTTTCCCATGTATTTCCAATGGAGAGGTCATGGTCCGTACTTGACCTTAGGTCATCGATATGAAAAATCCCTGGAACAATTTTTTTAGAAACCGGTGGGGCCATTATGTGTTATAAATTTCAATCCAATAGATTCACCCATTTCTTACTTATGCCACCTTAAACATTTTTGGAGGTGAGTTCACTTGACCTGCACTGGTGACGTGACCTGAGATAACTCAACCTCAAAATTTTGAGGAAAGTTGCGGAATGGATCAATGATAAGGTGTGCCAAGTAAGACTACGCCGGAAAAACCCAAGGAGGGGGGGTGTTTAAACACCCTCCACCGGGGCGAGGGTTGAAATGAAAATGTGCTTCTTTGGATTGGCTCAAAGGGATGTCCGCTCCATGGCATTTCAGTTAGCAGAAAAAAATTATATAAAGCACAACTTCAACAGGGAAACTGGTCTCGCAGGTAAGGACTGGCTGGAAGGGCTTTTGGGGCGAAATAAAAACATTGCACTCAGATTACCGGAAGCAACATCTGCAGCTAGGGCGAGAGCGTTCAACAGAGTCACGGTGGGGAAGTTTTTAACGTGTTAGAGAAAGAACCAGACAGAAAAAATTCACCGCAGAGGATTTTCAATTGCGATGAGACCGGATGGACAAGGATATACTGTTTAACGTGAATAGGTACATGTTTACCGAAGTACTGTCTTGTACAAGTAATCCTGTGATGTGCGGGCTGTGTGAAATAGATAGACAATACGGTAGTGTCGTACTGCACTAAAAATCCTGTAACTTGTTCTTGTGATTAATACAAGCAATACAGTGTTTAATTCAACAAGCCTTGTTTCATTTTAACCCCAAAAAATGTGCGCATTTAAATATATGTTTTTGCTGACAATGCTAGGCGGGGTCATCCGGAACAGCGGTGGGTTAATTTGGACCAGAGGTGGTCCGATTTACCCCGTTATTTCTAAAGACCAAATTTTGACATGTCTCATCTTTTGTCACTTCCATAAAAAATGAGTTCAGTTTCACAAAATCTGACTACACAGAGCTGTACCTAAATGTCCGGCTGTCGGCAAGACATAATCTAATCGAATTTAAATAAAGAAAAAACATCTTTAGAGTATTTCGAAATTAAGTGGTCCGAACTCCCCCCACTTTCCCCTACTGTATTTTGAAATCCAGATGTAACGTTTGATAAATCCAATTAAGTAAAGCTTGAGTTCAAATTGCATTATGGCAACCTTCTATCAAAGAGCAGTGCTCCTTGAAGAAGTTAATTGGCTCGATCTTTTAGTTGATCCCTTCAGCCATTCGACTCATAAAATACGTTTCGTCGTGCATGTTATTACATCATCTGAGGGTGGACCGGACCAGCGGTTTTGGGGTTCAAACGGGTATTCTGAAAACGTGGAGACGAAGCTGTTCAAGCTTGTTTGGGCAGCCACAGAGAACATTGGCTATCGTCTTGTGTCAGACTTCGAATTCGCTTAGTGCACGCACCACGACATTTCTTCTATTATCGGCATTTTCATAATCACTACTATCATCATTATCAATATCATGGTCACCATCATTATTATCAATATTATTGATATTTTTATTATCTTTTTTATTATTATTGTTATTACAAACATTAATATTACTATTATTGGTTGTTGGCTGTTATTATTATAACTACTTTTATCATTCTTAGGATGACAATAAGTTCTGAGGGAAGAAGTGCAAAACCCAGAGTGTTGGGGAATGACCAGGACCAAAAATGATAGATGACAGTAAAAGCCTAAAAGACGCACCAAAACGCCAAAGTCCAGAAACTAAAACGTCTCAACCTAAAAGCCCAAAAGGCTAGTCAAGGTAAAGATAAGAAAAAAACGTGGGTGAGGTAAATACAACGTTTCGGTCTTGGACCGTCGTCAGGCGAGGGGAAAGATGGAGGTGGCTAGAGGCCGAGGTAACCTTTTCCAAATACCAGTGACTGGAGGCCTAAGGTAAACTTTGGTCGAAACAAAAGTGTCGGCAGTCAATACCCTCGCCGAAGGTGAAATGGAACAATGTTATGGTGTGTTATGTCTGAGCATGCGTCGAAAGTGTCCCCGTATGTCGAATTTACCGCAAGAGTGGCCAGGAAGATGTTTGCGTGTGAGAGTAGGTCTGTAGCGCCGAATGAGGAATGATTCTGCGATTTTTCTGTTTGGGCCATCACTGGCGTATTTTAGAATTTTGATGCTCAAGTTGTCTGCGTCAGCTCATCATTCGGATGCATGGTTAATCTGTGTTGGCCGAAAGGTGTTTCCGCCTCTTATTTCTAGCATCACCTAAGTGTTCGTAAATCTTAGTCTAACGGCCCTCGGCTCACCGATAAAAAACCGCCTGGTTCGCAAAGCTTACAATCTATCCTATAAATTACATTTTTGGCATGACATTTCCCATGGATACCGCAGACAGGCGTGGCAGAAACGGCCTCCCCAGGGCACGCACTGGTTCCAGCGCGGATCGACCAAAGATCCTTCAGGGATGTCCGCTTCCCACGCCACCCGCAGGGAAGGCCAGAATTTCGAACGATCCGCTGACCCGGTCACCGAGAGCGTCGTCAACGAAAGGTAAAACAAGAGGCGCATCATTACCCCGATTTTGTGGTCTGGGGCGTGGATTTAGAGCTCGACCTGCAGCTTTTAGGAGATGGTTCGGTACCCATTTTTGAGAAGAGGTCGAAAATCTTTTGAGGCTCCTCTACGAGGGCTTCCGGGTGAGGATCACGAAGTGCCCGAAAAACGAGATCGGATGACAGATTTTTGAGCGAGCAAGGTTGAGCCGAGTCAAAGGAGGATGATTGAGCTGCCATCGGTTTGAAGAAAAGTTCAGTGTGTATGCCCCGGACGAAGAAACCGTGATGAGCGTATCCAAAAAGGGATGGAACCAGACGGCCGGTGTGCTCGATGGTGAATTTTATGCGGTATGAAACGAATTGATAAAATCGAAGTAAGAGTTTAGAGAGTCCTCGCCATGCGTCCAAATCCCCAATACATCATCGATATATCGCATGTAGGCGACTGGCTGATCATGTGGGCTAGCCAAAATCAAAGATTCCAGCCAGTTCATGAAGATGATGGCCAGTGGGGAGCTACCGCTTCCCATTGCGATGCCTTGCGTCGCCTAAGAAGTTATCACCAAACCGAGGTAGTTGTTGGTGAGACAATGGTCAAGCAGAACGCGGATGTCGGGATGCTGAGCCCGTATGTGTTGATGCTCCTATGTCTCTCAAGAAGGCTCTCAACCGCATCCAAAGCTTCCCCAACAGGGATGTTTCCATACAAGTTGGTGACATCCACGCTAAAGACGATGTACCAGCTGGGAAGCCCAAGGGAAAGCAGTGCGAAGGCGGTCAAGGTACAAGGTACCCTTTGGGCTTTAGGTTGAGACGTTTTAGTTTCTGGACTTGGCGTTTTAGGCGCCAGTCTTTAGCGCTTACTGTCATCTGGATCATCTTTTAGGGTCAGGTCATTCCCCAACACTCTATTCTTAGGATGGTAATATTGATGATAATAAGGATGATATGATAATGATGATGATGATGATGATGATGATGATGATGACGATAATCATTATTATTAGCATTTATCATACAAACTGGCAACCTCTTTTGGTCCCCAGTTGTGCCCAATGACAAGAGTTAGGCGCGACTCAGGGGTAAATAATCTGAATGGGAGTAAACCCAAGCTTCCTGGTTCAATTGCGGGAAGCAGAAGCAAGTGAAAGTTGTTATCTTCGTTTAAAGATTGTGACCACTTAATTCCAAAGTTTCTTTGATTTATGTTAGCAAATTTCCACGGAGCCGATAAAATGGTAGACCTGATGAAGTGTCACGAGTCCTCTCGCAGCACACTTCCATCACACACGCACGAACGCACGCACACACACGCACACACGCACACACGCACACCCACACCCACACACACACACACACACACACACAAAAAAAAAAACACACACAAAAACACACACACACACACACACAAAAAAACAAAAAAAAAAAAAAAAAAAAAAAAAAAAAAAAAAAAAAAACACAACAAAACACACACACACACACACACACACACACACACACACACACACACACACACACACAAAACACAAACACACACACACACACACACACAAAAAAAAAACACACACACACAAAACAAAAAAAACACAAAAAAAACAAAAACAAACACACACACACACACACACACACACACACACACACACACACACACACACACACACACACACACACACACACACACACACACACACACACACACACACACACACACGTCTGGCCCTGTAGGATAATTTTCTGAATATGAATCTACGAACTACGGGATTAAGATGACAAACATTCGCAAGTGCACATGCAATATAATTCACTTGTTATTTACAGGTCCGACTGGGCCAGAGAGCTATCTCGTTCAGAGTGCGTCAACCTTGAGTGGCTCAGAGCTCTGCCCACTGGTTCCCAGCCCCTCGAGGTTTCCGCCATT
Source organism: Lepas anatifera (assembly GCA_034440635.1). Taxonomy (NCBI): domain Eukaryota; kingdom Metazoa; phylum Arthropoda; class Thecostraca; family Lepadidae; genus Lepas; species Lepas anatifera. Next base: position 241,795 of record JAOTON010000580.1, on the reverse strand, counting down.
GAGGACCAGTGTCTTTTCAGGCCTACACAGCTGCAGACGTTTGTTTTTATGGCCAAGAGCTGTTGCGCTCTTTGCTGAATACAATGCCCCTCTCGGATGTTAAAATACACCCCCTTGAGCTCTCAAGAATGTACCTCTCCTTTGTAGGTCCCTGGTGGAAAATCTGAGGGAAAGTCACCATACTGCACCCTTCTGCAGTACAGATGAACCAGCTTCTAGCACAACGCCGCTACCAAAATCCCTGCCGGGTTCGAATCCGTGTCGTATAACTACACACATGCACCCTGGGCAGCGCTGAGGCTGCTGGTCCGCATGTCTAATGATCAGGCCAATGGTCCGTGAAGCTGGAACGGTCGCAGCACAGAACCCATAACGCAGGTCACCAGCCACTCGCTCGTGTTTCCAGCTATTGACAACACTCACGGTACAGACGGTACAGACCGACCATAACACAGGTCACGGCGGAACGACGGCGGGAACGGACGCGACCGGAATCAAATGGTCCCTCTGGCCGTGCTGTTCTCATTTCGAGACATGGAAAGCTTTCCGTTCAAAGGGCTATAAGTTAATGTGCACGGCTATTATGCTTCCACCGTTTTCACTTAATTCATCGCGTACTAAATGACACCTAACCTAACTAGTGTTCATATTATCCTGTCCCTGAGGTCAAACAAATACTTGCAGAACGTTGCAGAACGTTGCAGAACAAATACTTGCATGTGGCCCAAATATACTGGAGTCATCATTTTCAACAGCGGCAATGAAAGTCCACCGCATGACGGAATAGGCATTAGGGTGGAGTGAAAAAATTCAACATATATGGATCGTTCCTTAACATTGTTTGTATACTGCGCTAGGGCGTATGAAACTCAGAAGTGAAAGAAATTTGGAAATCGGGCGACGGGAACATGAGCAATATCAAACATTTATGCATGGATGTTTAAGAATTGTCTGGCGTTGCAGTCTCCGTTGGCAATCCTTGTTGCTGGCGTACGGTGGTTTACGGGCTAGCTGATAGAGCAGATCACGTGCATTTTGAAGCGTGGGAATCACCATAAACACATTTTGGAGGTGAAAATAGACCCAGCTAGTGGATAGGTATGTATGTACATTTCAGTCGCAGTGGCGGATGCAAGGGGGCAGGGGGCAGGGGCTGAAACACGCTCCCCGAAATGTCTGAGTGCCTATAGTAGATGCATCGCCGGAGGCTGTCCGAGGTAGTGACAGGGGAGGCCCGAGCCCATTGTCCTCCCCCCGAAATATGGTCCTGGATCTGCCACTTTTCTGTCGTGTATTAGACATGTGCAAGACTCACCGACGAATCTCTTTTAACGCGAGTGCCAATGGCAACTAAGGTGCCTGAGGCTAAGTTGCCGGAAGCTGAGATGAGTTGCCATGGCATACCACCGGAGCAACGACCACTATACCAGAAGATACGGCAGCTTAAGTTGCCACCGGGTGCTCTCAGCTTTCATGTTCCGTGCAGACCTTAGTGAAATATTCGCAAATTGGAGAGATGAGAAAGGTACAAGTTTGGCGCCGAGACAAGTTACCGCCCGCAACACATTAGTCACTACAACGTTTTCCCTGGTTTGGATTGTACCACACCCAAACACTGGGAAAAGACGGGGAGGCAATATCAAGTGATCTTGCGTCGAGACAGTTGGCAAAACGTACCAGAAGGTCGTCAGAAATGCAAATCGACATCTGTATTTTCTTTTCTGTATCTTGATGGAAGGTGCTACTTGTGTGCCGTCGCTCTAAAAGAAGAGAAGGGAAGCATTTCTTCGACTTCCTAAACATCTGTTTTTAAAACCGGAAATGCCGAGGAATAGGAGTAGACGACACAGGCGAGAAGTATGGGACAGAGATCTGATTGCCCCATCGGCCGAGCTTCCCGTTTCGGAGCTTCCAACATTGAGGGACGTCTTGCGGAAAGGTTGACTGATGAAAGAGAGATCAGCCGATTGGGGGGGAGAAAAACGAACATGTGAGATTGGCGAGAAAAATTACTCCTGATATTCATAGACACTACAGTTAAGCTAGTGACCGAGTCGTCGCGTTCCGTGCTATGGTTTGAGGGGCGCGACGGGTACATTAACACGCGCATTGACGGGGGTCTGAGCCACCTTCGCTTTGACAGGGGTACCCGCCCCCCCTAAGATCTCGAGAACCACGTTAGATAGGAAAAACAGTAGACGGCGTTGGATAGCCCATCTACTTCTCTATCGAAAATATTTGGGCCATTTTTTGTCAGGTCACATTTAAGGTCACCAGAGGGCAAAACATGCCATCATAGGGATAACATGTAAATGAAGGTTTTCGGACATTACATCTGAACAACTAAAGATAGATAAAAAACATTTAAACCATAAGAATCATCGCAGCCAGCCGAATCGAATGATACATAACATGACCCTGCTAGGGCAAATTAAGGATTTGACCTGACCCGAGGTCAGGTCAAATTAGGCAATATGCATATCAGAACTGCAAATGGCAAGGCGAATCTAATGCAGTTAGAACAAACACTCTATTGCTATCCATTACTAAGTTATTCAGTTAAAAATATGTTTCCCATGTATTTCCCATGGAGAGGTCATGGTTCGTATCTGACCTTAGGTCATCGATTTGAAAAAATACCGGAACCTCTTCTAGAGAACTCGGTGAGCCATTATTTGAGATGAGCTTCAATCGGAAATGTTTTCCCTGTTCTGACTTATGCTATCTTAAACTTCTTTTGAGGTCAGGTCACTTGACCTTACTGGTGACCTGACCTGACATGACCTAACCTAAAAATTTTAACCAAAAGTTGTAAAAATTATCAGGAAAAAGGTCCACCACGCGCCGCCGTTTTTAAGCTATCTCCAAAAACCCGAGGGGGCGGGTACCCGCCCCCAGTCAATGCGCGTGTTAAGGCGGGTATCAAGTATCGCGAACTGGTGCCAACATCTAATACGAAGCATGACACGAACCTATCCTTGAAATAAAAATCGTTCGAGTGATTGCAGTGTCTTGTAAGCGGTCTGGATTCCCCGCCAATCCGTCACTCCCTCGGAAAGCCTCCAGCGATGCATTTACTATAGGCACTCAGACATTTCAGGAAAGGAGTTTGAGCCCCTGCCCCCTCCCCCTTACATCCGCCACTGCAACCGAAATATACCTATCCACTAGTTGGAATCTATATTACACCTCCAACATGTGTTTGGGGTGATCCCCATGCTTCAAAACGCACGTGATCTGCTCTAACAGCTAGCGCTGAAACCACCGTACGCTAGCACCAAAGATTTCCAATGGAGACTGCAACGCCAAAAAATTATCAAACATCTATGCATAAATGCTCGATATTGCTCATGTTCCCGTGATCCGATTTCCAAAATTCATTCACTTCTGAGTTTAATAAGGCCTAGCGCAATAGAAAAACTATGTTAAAGAACGATTCAAATAATTATGATTTTTTTCACTCCACCCTAAGAGTATACTCATGAACTTGAACATACGTCATGGTTTGATCACAGATGCTCCTGACAGATGGAGGAAAATATAAAAACAGCCAGGACCAGGTCCCAAGAATTGTGTTGAAAAAAACAGCAAAATTTTGTATTCACACAACGGCGCAATCCTGTGCTAGCATGTGGTGTGTATGTTTATAACCGACATAAACCGGTTTTCAGCTATTAGTTTTCATCAAATATACGCATGCAGTACATGCGTATTTCAGTATAATTAGCTTTCAGTTGGTTGCCGTTTGAGGGTGCGCCATGACTGGACCACGGGAATGTCAGCATCCACAGAAATTAAACAGCATACGAGCTGGATATCCAGCGGCTACAAGTCGCGCATTGCTTTTTAATTTCAGAGATCCATCGCCAGACTTAAGAACAATTGTGACTCTAAAGGGGCATTATTGATCAGAACGGCTTTCATTTATCGGGATAAATCCGGCAGGAATTTCAAACGACCCTCACGGATAGTGACTACATGTCAGGCAACATATATTTTTCTTCATGATATCAGAGTCTCCAGTACCCGAGCATGGTTTTCACTTTATATAGAGTATTATCGTGTCTGGCAAAACCATATGATGAAAATATGACAAATAGCCGTCGCGCGTATCATTTCGTGGGTTTGTAACATAACATTACCCATGGGATACTTTGGAAAATGATGATTGATACATTGATTGACGGTCCCATTTTTTGCTTGTAAATATGGTGTTTTTAGTCATTTTTGCCCGTTGCATCTGCAGCATGAACCGTACACTGTGATTTTAAGAATATTGAAAAATGTTTCCCAAGTTGTTCCTATACAAAGAGCGGGGAAATGTATTCAATTAATGGACCTTTTCCCCCAAAATTAGGTAATATATTGAGAATTCTAACCTTGAAAATATTTTATATTGAAATTATAATAAGTGGTGCAAAAGTGCTGTTATCATTACTTAATGTATAGTTTTGGGTGCATGAATGGGTTTAGCGCACGAGTCGCTTGATTAGAGCACGAGTGTGGTTAATGCACGAGCAGAGCGAGTGCATTAATCACACGAGTGCTCTAATCTGCGACGAGTAATTAAACGTAATTTTGAGGACTTATGGCCTCAATTATTCCAAATTGTGCAAATTTATCTAAGTTTGCCGATTCTGCTCTATCAAACGCAAATCCAGAACAGAGAAGTGAGGGACGGATTATCATTTGTCCATGTGTTTCTTATGATTGTCACGGTTCGTTTTGCGCTTACGGTCATTGAAAACTGTGACAGGTCAAAACCGTATCTGTAACATTATTATTCTGAACATCCGTATCGGCAGAAGTTCTGCCGGTTTTATCCTTTTGATCTAGCACGGTGAGCATCAAGAGTCAGGACGTTGACATAGCGGATAGCCCGTAATGTCCACACGCCGCCGTCGTACAAGTATGGCTTGTTTTTGTGATGGCGGGCACGAGTTAGGTTCAGCTTATTCTAGCCTGATGACCACTTTTACCCGAGTCTGTGTCACGCCCAGGTGCACGCCGTCTTCCCCACTCACGTTGGTTGTAATAGGAGGTGACCACGATGGTGAAGGAGGGCGTGACGGAGGCTGACTGGCCGGTCACGTGGGCCACCGGCGCCGGCACGTGTGCAAACAGGTTGACCCGCCTCACAGCGCAGTCGGTGTCTGCAGGAAGAGAGGCGTGGTCATCGTCTTCCGACGGACCGCCCGGCGCGGCCATCACCACGCTGCAGTGACGCGGCCGTTCCGGCCAGCCACGCCAATGCGACAATGGTTAGTGCAGGACTCCTGTAAATACCCTCCTGATTGCGATATCGCAGCCCTAAAATCTGCTTAGGAAGCCAAAATGATGGCCAATTATTGTGGTGCCGGGTGTCCTAGAAACACAACAAACAACAGACCTGAGTTCCAAATAGGTTTAAAAGGCCGACCCGGATTCAAGGTCCGGCGGATTCCCTTAACAAGAAGAAATCTGGCTTCCGAGAAACCATTCCAACAGGGAGAGAGTTTGCGATGTCATATGACCCTGGTAGTTGGGGCGTCGATAAGGCCCCCTCCCTTGAAAAAAAGGTGTAAAACCTCGCTTTCTGTAAAAAACAACAAAAAAGGATATTGTGTGTAAAGAAAGCTAAGACATCCGGTACTCTCCCTCGTCTTGGCATTGTGCATAATTTATACCAGCTTGAGTGCCTTGTCAATTTTCTGTCCGAGCGACATTCAGTATCGGAGCTCTCAAATTCAAAAAGCGTCTTCCCAAGGATTGAGTAAGTCGAAAAAATTGTATTCAAAATCCATATCCAGATCCGAAACTACCCAAGTTATCCGGCCAATGCAATCTACTCCAATCCAATCCAATCCACCCAATACACTCCACTCCAATCAAATCCACCCCCGTGCAATCCACTCCTATCCAATCCACCCCAAACCATTGCAATCCAATCCGCCTTAATTAAATCCAATCCAATCCAATCCACGCCAATCCTCTGCGATCCAATCCAACCCAATCCAATACATTGCAATCCAATCCAGCCCAATACAATCCACCCCGATGAAATCCACCCCAAAGAAATCCAACCCAATGAAATCCAACCCAATGCAATCCACTCCAATCCAATCTGCAACTAATTCAGGAATCCATTCGGATATCAAATCGAGGAATTCCTATTGTCACGAGTTCGAGTTTTCTCCGACGTGTTGGGTGTTGGACTGCGCAAAATGAACCCAAAAACATTCATGAGTTCTTCACAACACGTCGCTTCTAAAGATTCACACGGTACAAGAAGCGAATGAAAATGAACCGGAGTACATGTGCAAAAGCAGAGCAAGCTGAGACCACGGGGAAGGGGTTGTACAAAACGGCCAAAGTAGCAAAAAACATGCTGCCCTTGGTGAAATTGGGCCGTTTAATGTCCGAGTGTTGTATTTGTATTTCACGTCATTAGATGATTCACAACATTTGAGAGTCATTCTTAATTTCGAGTCAGGCACAGACTTTGTTGATGACTCAAATTTTCTTGAGTCGACTCAACTCTGATTCACAGCTAAATGGCTGACTCTGATTCTGATTCGACTCAATGAGTTGAAAATGGTGAGCCGACTCGACTCAGGCCAAATTCAGAAGTGAGCAGACTCGATTCCGACTCAAATCAGCATTGAGTCGGAGTCGATTCCGACTCAATGGTGGCAAAATATGCACAGAAAAAAGCTCATTTCCTTCAATAGTATGCAAAATCAAGTATATTTATTCATGGTGTTAGTCTAACTGCACATTTCCTTTAATAATATGCCAATTTCAAAGCATTAATTCATGACAGAAATTATTCCTGCAGAGGAATGAAGAAATATGCTAATCGTGAACAGATGAGTATGAGGAAGGGCCTGATGGCTTTGCACTTTAAAGGCATGTCCTTCATGAGCAGTCATGATTGAAGCAATAAGCCACGTTTCAACTGCAAAAAACAGGGAATCAATATTTGAACGTATGATATTTTGAGAGGCAATCCCTGCTCCAGAACATTCTGAACAATCCCGTGACAAAGTTAAATTAAAAATAAATACTACACTGTGCACTGCCCCTATCCAGCACTTCACCAAAACCAAAAACAATGATGAATACTCGCCTTGTCCTCCCGAAAATGCTGTAGTAAACACGTAAACCTTACAGATGGCGCATTAAAGACATTAAAAACCTAGCCTCGGATAGCGCAAACCTGACGATGGATAGCACTTTAAGAATCACGTGACCAAAAAGGCGTAAGAAAAATCTGCAGGTTCATGTTAATGTAATAATGCCTTCAGGGTACTAAAGCCTGAATGACCAGCCGTGTCATTGTGGTATTCTGCCGGCAGAACGCAAAATAGTGTGCCGCACGCATGCGCAGTCTGGTATCATGGACACAAGATACCTCACTGCGCATGCGTGCGGCACACTAGTATGCGTTCTACCCGGCAGAATAACACGGCTACTAGCATTTTGTTGCGCACCATGATCATTTTGTGACTAATGTGGCGCGCGCGGGGGCAGCAGTGTGAGAGTGGTAAATAAAAATAATCGGCATCATCATATTTTGAATAGCGGGCGGTGGTTTGTTTTTGTGAGTGAGAGGATTTATGTATATTTTTCAGTTTATCAGTTTCACAGTTTGAAATTACTCAGGCTACGCCAGAGGTAGGGCTGATATCCATTTTCCGTAAATAGGCAATTTTTATGATCTACCAGTGGGTGTTCTCAAACCACGACAAATCAAGATAGTGTTTTGAAATAAGCAGACATATGAAGCTTTTAGTTTCTGTTTCTACCGATTTCAAGGCTTATGTGCAAAATAAGATTTTTGGTACCCTCTTTCTGATATTGATACGTGTTTATTAGTGTTTTAGCCAAAGGAAGGAAGAAAATAGAAAATAAAGCTATGGTTTCCTAAGAGTGTAACCTTTTGCATGAGAATGAGCTTAGGATTTTGGATGGTGTGCATTTTCAAAGTTGAAAAATCTGATTTTGTGCCTAATCACGCATTTTTCTGTATGATTCTGCATGCCATTGCTAGGATTAAACGGAAGAAACTATCAAATTTGTATGCTTTTTAAACTATATTTTACATAACTTGTGTTGCTAACAACTGATCCAGGCATGGGTCTAGTATGGATATGAGAATAATGAATTACCTGTTATTACCAAATAGCAATATGAAATCCTTCAAAATTAGACGTGAAAATTTCTAAAATGTCAGTCATGTGATCACTTATATTAAGAAAATAGTGCTGAGTCGACTCAAGTCTTGACTTACAGCATGGAGGCTGACTCCGATTCTGACTCGACTCAGCTGGTTGTCCAGTTGAGTCGACTCCGATTCAACCCAAACATGAAGTTGAGTCGACTCAACTCTGACTCGAGCAAAATTTGAGTCGACTCTGAGTCGACTCCGACTCTGAGTCGCGACTCAACAAGTCTGGTCAGGCATTTAAAACATTGTAGAGGACATAAAAATTCGTCACAATCACAGCACCACCACATACATCCTTCATAGGAATTACACTAAGAATAGCCACTAATGGTATGCCAGGCTAAGAATAGCCGCATGTATTTTGCGGGGCGGCCTGATGTAGTAAAAGAATACACTGTGCACTGTACGTTAAATATGGATTCGCCATGGACACCGCCAGTAACAAATTTCTGTCGCTCCTCTGCCAGCTGTTCCGGAAGGTGTTGCTTCAACCTGACTTTGAAAGCACCGATGGCTGGTGCATCTCGGACACCAATGGTATGCCTTTATGAGAAGTAATAATTAAATATAGAAATCGTTTCCTGTCTGCCGCCGTTCTAATCATAGGCGTTTGCAGCAGTTGGTACTGCCTTGTATTGCGGCCATGCACTGAATGCCTGGATGTTAAGGCACTTGCAATCACATGGGGCTCTCCTGTCAATAAAACATTTTTCATTGTGGTCAAACAGTGATACTTGTATAGCTGCTCTGCCCTCAAACGACCTAGAGATGGCCTGCGTCGTCAATGTATCAACGTCAACGTGTCAACCAATGCAATAATAAGACATGTTGATAACGCAGGCCATCTCCCAAATCGGAGGAGATTATTCATATTATGCTTGGAAAAAGGAAAACAAGAAAGATTAGCAAAAGAAGCGGCCTTCATAAACACAACATCTACAATGAACAATGAATGAATATGGGAAAAAATGAAACTATGTGATGTGGCGAAACTCATAATCGAACAATGTGTTAGATAGTTAGGGTGTATTGTGAACTGTTTCCGACCGCTTTGTGCAGTGTTTTCCGACAAGAGGTTTTGCTGAAGAGTTTGCCATGCTCTGTCTATATCTAGTTTAAAAAAATTAAAAAGCAGAAGTGTCAATATTTGCGCGTCAATGTACGAGCTTGTTTCTTTCATGTTTTTAATGTGTGTATTTTATTTTAATGTGATCAAGGCGGAATAGCCGAAACGTAGGCATGCTAATTTTCAACTTTTTTAAGCTTAAAATTAATACAATAATCCCATTGTAAGAACCTTTTTCCAATATATATATATATATATATATATATATATATATATATATATGTGTGTGTGTGTGTGTGTGTGTGGGGTGTGTGTGTGTGTGTGTGTGTTCAAATGAATGGAATCAGCACACTCTCAGCTTTCCAAGGAGTAACTTGCGCGTTGGTGAACACGTTACCTCCCAACGAGCCGTGAGCAAGACAGTTTTTTCCGAAAACGATGATCCGCACCATGACAGTTGTCGACGTCTGGAATTTAGAAAAAGAAACACTGCTGTATATGTTTTGTGGCATCTATGAGCTGTGACTGACGCTGATGAGGACTGTCAGGAGCGTAGTTGCAGGGAGCGGGGGGCGGTTGCAGAGGGAAGGGGCGCTGCAGACGGCTTCCAGGTGTTCCTATCGCATTGCCACCGATATGCTTATTGCTCCAGCTGAAATGCTGCCAGTGAAGAATGACGCCTTTTCCTAGTCACTCATAGCCCGGGTGTTGACTAATAGAGAATGGGGTCAGCCACGGCTATCGTGCTTTACAACACTCGTGCTCAGTTGCGACCTTTCGTGCCGACTAAAACCATCCAAAGGCCGGCATCACGGCACACCGACCGTGACAGTGTCAGACCAGCCGACCTCGATCCGGCTTTATGCCATCCAGGTCAAAAGGGCACGTGCGCCGCGCGTCCCGCGGGTGCATTCGGAACCGGGCGGCGTGACATAGCGTCACATGGCGCAATCGATAGCACTGCAGTTTCCCGTTTCAGGTTTGGTGAGCCAAGCTGAGTTGGGCCAGATGCGGCTCCGAGCTTGATCCCAGAGGTGCAGAAAGTATGCTGGCTGTCACAAACTCAATGCGACGTGTGCCTCCTCTGTCACACACAGCTGGAAATAATAATTGTATACTTGAATATTATTTCCAATATGCTGAATGTCCTCTACCTGTCCCTTACTTTTTGCAGCAGACAAGGTTCTAGCACCAAACCATTACAGCATGAAAGTAGTAAACTGAGTTTTCATTTATAGATCATGTTTTTGTTTTTGGAAGGAAAATTTCCAATTATGGGTCATTTTTTCCCGTATTGGGGTCATAACTATTATTGGCAACTCTGACCGCAGTTTCCCCCAATGACATGCATTTCCCTTTTTGAAGAAGTTTCCATTTTTGGAAGGAGTGTTTCCAATTATGGTACTTTTCCACATGATTAAATGTGGCAATTATCATGAAAATAGTCATTATTGGGAAAATACCTATCTATGAATGGGAGCGTACATGTACACACAATTGGGAACCCTAACCACAGCGTCCCCCCCCACTAAACTTCCATCTCACATATCAACAAAAGGAAAAAATGTCCATATCAACATAGTATTTGGATCTACCTAAAATGTGTTGGTAAAGTGGACCTTAGGTAGTATTTTTATAAACACATCAAATGCTTAAAATTTGCATCCCACTCACGATCATCACCTGCCTGGTCATTCCTTTTTGCAGTAAAAACTCTGAGGCAAATAGCCTGCATTGATGTAAAATTTATGTCTATTGGCCTAATAGGTGCAGAGGTATTGGAATTCACATACCAAAGAAAGATCCAGTGTAGTCAAAATCCTGCTTTAACTCCATGCAGTTCAGGTCCTGTGCGTTGCTTACCACCACTGGTAGTAAGCAACACACCTCCAACCAGCGTTTTTCGAAGTCTATTTCTTTCTGCGATTTGCTGTGATTTTCTGAGATAAGAAGGGGGTCTACTCGGCCCCCTCCAGTGCACGTTAGTTCCAGGCCCCTCTCCAGTGTGGGTGTTAACACTTTGTGGAGGACTGCATTAGCACACATTTGCTATCTGTACAATATTGATATGATAATTTGATCAGGAAAACTCACCTGAATCACTGTTGTTGCCAGCCTGTTGCTGGCGCCAACTCTCCCAACTTCCTCCAGCTCCAAATATATCTAACCAATCTAGGGCACAAATAAACTAAGGCACAAGCAGGCCAAGGAATGAAAACCCAAGTTTGATATGGGAAAGTGCATCAGTCTTGCAATAGCCTACATTCATCTTAGATAAGCCATGGGCAGCAATGTTTATTCTAGCTAGTTTTAGCCTGCACTTATCTCAAATATACCTAATAAATATGCCCTCAAAATAAGTGGCTTCCGGCCTGTTTAAATTTTTGGCAGGCTCTACATCACATGAACATTTCTAACTTGTGTTGTCGCTGTTGCGCAGTTTAAGTAGAATTGCTGCCCAGCTATGTTTATTTTTTCACTCACTTAGTACTTTTATTAGTAGCTTTTAGGCGTACTTAATACTAAATTCGAAGAAATAGGGGCCGCTAAATCGAAGAGACTCAAACTGTAAATCTGATTTAACCTGAAAAAATGGACAGAGAAGTACTTGATAAAGTATCTGCGTTATCGTTAATGCCTTAAATATGCCCACAATCATGTATTTCTCGAAAAAATTGACTGTCACATTTCCGGTATCTAGGCGACAACTTTCTGCAAACTACTAACAATCGGCACTATTGGGCTGCATGTTAAAATCTGGCAACTGTGACAGCGGTTTGCGGGTTTTCTGTAGCGGGGGTCCCTCGTTTTAGTAGAAACTGAACACAGTACCAATATTGTATCACTAATGGTACGCTGTGCAATTGAAGAACCGAGCTGCTAAGTTAAAATATTCCCTACACGCTTCATTCTCTATTTCGAAAATATGTGGTTTGATTTTGAGCCATACAGTCAGGATCGCTATTTTGTCACAATTATGCACCTCAATTTTCGTAAATGTGTCACAAACTCCGGTAGCCCAGTTGGCAAGTTTCTGCACCTCTGCTCGATCCGACAACTGCTCAGTTATTGAAGCGAAAGGAACGGATAAATAAAATACATGAAATAAACCAGGTAAGGAACTTTCGTACGTGCATAGCGCACGATTTACGTCGCGTTGCGCATTACTGAGAGAAATTGCGTGAAGTTTTGCCAGATATAAGTCTCAGTGTGTTGCGCCGCAATAATAGCAAGTATCTGTTGATTTCCAGTAGCTACAGAACAGAAAGTCAATAAACGTCGATAGATAGAAAACCTGACCTAATAATAACTGATGAGGGTTAAATCTGAAAGAAACAGAATGGGGATGAATTATGAAAGCATTAGGTATCTACAAAACAAAACTCGAAAGTGAGGCACGCACCATAGGACTTGAAGCTGCGGTCGAGGTCGCAGCCGCCGAAGAGGCTGCGGCCCGGCTCCTGGTGGTGCACTGCTGAACTCCACTCGTCACAGAGCCGGCTGGTGAATGGCCGCGGGCGTGACCGGTCATAGGTGGTGACCTGCGGGACAGCGACTGGGTCAACAGCGGTCCAAATAACTCCAGCGAAGTCGCACTCCCTCGGCCGGGGCATCTTTGGGGAGACTATCGCAAAAACAGGGTTTCGTTGTATAAGTGTAAAAGTGGTAGTTTGTGGTTGGCCTACATGCCCTCAAAATATTTTGCACTCTTTCCCCTTATTTCGAAATCTCCTCGGACATATTTTCTTGTTTTACCCGAGACTGTTTCCTGAGCTAAGCTTGCAAGGGCGACTGCCAGCACTTGTGCGGCCTCATGCTCGAGCGGTCGACCCCGGACCACTCCTGTACACGGTCACGCTACGACACAGGTTTCCCGATCCCCTTTAGGTCCTGACAAATCCACTTACACTAAAGCCCGGCGAACGAATGGAACCGAGCGCCAGTGGCTCTGCATTCGCTGAGCGGGGTAAGGCTCGTCGCCTTCCTTCCAAGAAGACTAACACAGTTGGGGAGAAGAGAAAGTGACTAATCTGAAGTGAGACAAATGCCAAGGGCCTGTTCAGGAATGAAGAGTTCTTAGAAGTGTTTTTTTCTGCAAAGGATGAGGAAGCAGTCCGCTTGCATGTGTTCAAGAATAGGCCGCTGTCGGTGGGAGAGTATTGTGTCAGCTGTGCTGGTGTCACTCGCCCTGCCGGCCCTCACCCAAAGCTCAGAGGCTCAGACCGACGCCTCTCTCAGCAGCCTGTCCTCTTCACTCCGAAACGTCCAGAGACAGCTTTCACAACTTCATAAGCACGTTCGCAACCTAGAGCAGTCAGCGTGGCCGGTCGACTCCAGTCCCACCGCCTGGCAGAAATGCCGCGAGGGCTCGTGCCACTGCTCCCGCGCGGCGGCGTCGGTGAGCTGCCAGCGGCTCCGAGACGCAACTAGCGTGCCTCGCCGCCAGATCATACCTGCAGGCGTCAAGGTTCTGCACCTCTCCGAGACTCGGATCGATGCCATACACGAGGCGTCGTTTGCCGGCCTGTTTGGTTTGCTTGAGCTGTATCTCAGCGACAATTTGCTGGAGGTGCTGCCGGAGAAACTGTTTTACGACTTGGAGAATCTCAGCGTACTCAACTTGAAATCGAACAGGATCGCTGCGCTCGCCAAGGATCTACTGGCCAACAATCGTATGCTAACTGTGCTAGATTTATCCTCCAATAATCTGGTTGAAGTTGGTGATAAGGAGTTCTCCTCACTCGGGGTGTTACATTACCTGACAATAAAAGGAAACTCGATTCGCACACTGCATCCAAATACGTTTAGCTATCTGCGACGCTTGGAGCGCCTGGACCTATCCAGCAACAATATAAGATCACTACCCAAGACTGTATTTAAAAACCTGAGGAATCTCCAGATTCTAAACCTAAGCGCCAACAAGATTCAGGTGCTTCCGGACGTCATTTTCGGCACAAACCACCGCCTCATTACGCTAGATCTACATCAAAATCTGCTTCCCAACATTTCGAAATCTCTTCTTGAGAATGTAACTTCCTTAACCTACCTAGACCTTTCGGAGAATCAGCTGAGAAACCTATCATCTGTGTACTTTTCTCATCAGATTTTCCTTCGGCACCTATTTCTTGGATTCAACAGGATCACCGGTCTCAGGAACAGCACTTTTACGCACCTCACCAGCCTAGAATACTTATTCCTTTTTGGCAACGGTTTAGAAACAGTTGAAGCTGGAGCCTTCTCTGGGCTTCACCAGCTGCGCTGGCTTCTGCTCAACGACAACTCGATTCGCCGCCTCCCCGCCTCGCTGCTGCGCGACACACCGCGTCTCGAGCGGCTCCAGCTCAACAGCAACCAGTTCGCCAACCTCGAGCGAGGTCTGCTGGAGAAGCTGACGCATTTGCGACAGGTCCAGCTCGGCAAGAACCCTTGGCACTGCGACTGTGCCATACTCTACCTGACCGGGTGGTTGCGTCAAAACAGAGACAAGCTGTGGGATCGGCAGCCTATGTGCAGGGGGCCTGGAGGTCTGGGAGGAAAGTATGTCATCAACATGACGTTCAATGATGTGTGCGACGGCCAGTGGCGCTCAATGGTCAAGTTCAAGGGACGAGTCTAAATTCCCCCAATGGACACTGTGTCACGCTTCTGCTGCGTGCGATGATAGCCCGGAAGAAGGAGAAGAAGACACACTCATATGTTGTTGGTGGAACTGAAATGACAACGAGCAGCTTTTATTTATTCCCAGTGCAATGTATCGGTAGTTGGGTTGTAGGTGATGCCAGCACTGTCGGGATGTGGCAGTGAACTGTTGCTCTGGCTGCGCAGGACGTGTTGTACCGTGAGCGGCGAGCCAGCGCTGCTGGCATCAAATGATAGTGGAGGACATCTAATGCAACATGCAACCAGGCCACGGTGAGATCTGACCCTGCCCGCGATTCCGCAAAACAGTGGCAAGCGATAGCTAAGTACAAAGTGCTGTAAACACATATGTGGAATTCCAAACACAACTGAGCAAGCAAAGGATTCAGTGCCCCGGTGACTCAGAGAGCTTTGCATCGCAGATCAGCTCACCATAGGCAACTTTAAATCGGATTAGACACCTGATGTTCGAGGCTGCATTAAGAGGCAGGAAATTCGATCGTTCCAAAAAATTATTCATTTGTCTCATCTTGCGACTTCGACAGCATTTCACAAAATGTTGCTTATGTTGTAATCTACCGCCTTCTTCAGTCTAGTCCATCTATGGCTTATCAGATGAAAAATACTGACTAGTTAATAAAAAGAGTTTTTGGGGTCGGAGCTTTCGAACTGTATTACAGAGCTTCGTCAGCGAATCGGACTAGGTGGGATGGTTCAAGAGGAGTTTGGAGAGAATGTTAAGTTTGGCAAATATCACGTAACAGTAATAAAAAGTACCTTCTGAGAAATACCTAAAAATCACATCATGGAGTCGGCCTAAATACAATCAGTGGGCCGGCGAGAGACCATACTCACCTCACCCAACGATGTTAGTGTTAACAGAAATTCAGGCACTCTCTTAAATGAAAGATGGCCTCCAATCGTACGCCGAGTCTGTTCCTAAGATGAGTTTTTATACTTAGACGTTTACATACCGAAATCTGTTAGTTGCTGAAGTCTAGAAATCTGTTTTTTGCCTATATCTATATAACATTCATAATATATATATATATATATATATATATATATATATATATATATATATATGTGTGTGTGTGTGTGTGTGTGTGCGTGCGTGTGCGTGTGCGTGTGCGTGTGCGTGTGTGTGTGTGTGTGTGTGTGTGTGTGTGTGTGTGTGTGTGTGTGTGTGTGTGTGTGTGTGTGTGTGTGTGTGTGTGTGTGTGTGTGTGTGTGTGTGTGTGTGTGTGTGTGTGTGTGTGTGTGTGTGTGTGTGTGTGTGTGTGTGTGTGCTGTTATACTTAGAAGACCTTAAAATCTGTTATTCACTACTGTAAAATTGATTTAGACCTCTTTTGCCACCCCCACCCTTTTATTATCCCTTTTATTATTGTAGACGTGATTTTTAGGCGTTTCTCAGAAGGTACTTTTTATAACTGTCACGTGGTATTTGCCAAACTTAACGTTCTCTCCAAACTCTTACTGAACCATCCCACCTATTCCGATTCGCTGACGAAGCTCTGTAATACAGTTCGAAAGCTCCGACCCCAAAACTCTTTGTGGAGTAAGTCCGAACGAACATATACGACATCCGAACTCCATACAATGCCTTTTCAAGTAGTTAATAAAAGTTGGTTCCTGAAAAAAACGTCACGTGAGTTCTCTCTGGCAGCGCTCTGGGGAAAAGGAAGACATAAAACATTCCATTAATTTAGTTCTGAAATAATGATTTCAATTAATCAACAAACACGTAATCACAAAGCCCTCAAGGATGAAATATTGATATCACTTAATAAATATATTTCAATGTGGTGCTTTTGAAACATCGAGTTTCCAGTCAATGCACTCCACTTAGACATGATATCACCGCTCAAAAAAATTCAAGATAAAAATAAGAAGTTCAAGGCTGTTGGCTAAATTGGAATAAAATCCGACTTCAGTTAAGCCGTCACCGTCTCGGGGAGGGGCCTCGATCGATTGTTTTTCACGAATGATTCCGAGCCGATTTAAGTGAGGGTCGTGACGTCTGACGCACATCTAGGATAATTTCACAACTTATGACCAAAAATTGGCATTGGGTCAGGTTAGCTCAACGAGTTATGATGACCTTTTTCAAACCCATGTAAGGCAAATATGTTCTAAAATGACGCTGACAAAGCCAGGGCGTACCCCGGCTTCCAGGAGAGATAGATCAAGTTTCTAACTAACATTTGAAAGCTCTTGAAATGATAAATGTACACGCTGGCATCAATTTTGAGGTCAGGTTAATGACAAGGTCACCAGAGGTCGCCAAAGGTCACAATTTTTTAATCGTTTGTGTCCATAACGTTTAAACGAAATAATATATAGCAATAAATTTGGTATCATAGTGCTAAGCATGATCTAAGGCCCGAATGGTGTAAATCACGACTTTAAAGCGTCATTTCTTGACCCAGGGCCAAGGCCAAATCGAATATCATTTGAGCCCTTAGCTCAAGAAGAACACATTGGTACATTTGGCTTTGTTCTAGGTCAAATTGTTTCCTGAGTTATACAGAAAATTGGCCCATTTTACACCACTGTGACATCACAAGTCGACGGAAATTGTTCAAACTCAGCTTTAAATTAACACCTGCATGGAGGGGGGTCTGGCACTAACGCGCACTGAAGGGGGCCTGGTAGGCCCCCTAAGATGTCGGAAACTAAGAGGTTTAGAAATACGCCACTTCGTAGGTGGGTGGGGGCTGTAGTGATCTGCATGATTACTAATTTTCATTGACCTAGGTTAATATCTTCAAGGTCAAACGAGGTCGTAAAGGTCAAATATTAGCCATGCTGGGGATCGATTGGTAAATGCTGTGATTATGCGGGAAAATGGCGAGAATAAGCTAAAGGCGGACAGGGTTCATAGAGAAGAGGTTTCAAAGAGGCTTTCCCACAACTTTTGGGTCAAGGTCATTCAAGGTCTTTGACCAGACTAAAAGGCTCGGGTCATAAAGTGCCCGACAGATTTTAGGGCACGGTATGGTCCGCGACAGATCTTACAATCTGTGAAAAAAATATTGAAAGGAAACAGAAAATATTTTTGTTCTAAAAATCTCAATATTAGAATTATCACCTCTTTCACTCAACAAGTTTTCATGAATTTGCACCCTCCCAATCAAGCCAGTGTGCGGCAAGAACCGATGGAAAATCAGGGACTTATGAATCGAGGACCTTGAATAGAGGGCCTTATGCACAGAGGGTCTCTTCGAGGACTTATGAATCGAGGGACCTTGAATAGGGCCTTATGCACAGAGGGCCTTTAAACGTCACCCAGAAAATCCTCTGCTGGAAAAATCCTCACCGGCCTGTCGGGCCCGATTTGTATTCCATAGCACGCGACCGCTTGGCCCGACAGGCCGCCGTAAAGGCCTTTAGACAGGCAAAACAGTTTTTCCTTCGTTTCCTTCGTTTGGAAGTACGCTCAACGCTGCCGCAAGGGCGCTGTTTGAACAGCGCCCTTGCGCAAAGCCGGTGTAAAGGTATCTGGTTTGAAAAGCAGCCCTGCGGTTTGGTTGTTGCGTTATGGATATGGCGGGGCCAAGGCCCTAGAATCCCGTGGTGTGGTGGAGGAATACGTGCAAGGTTGTGTTTTGATTATTTTTCTCTTGCATTACTTTGGTATACATCTTGAGTAAACTGGTTGAGCCTGGATTTCATCGTCCATAGTTGAAGGGCTGATAAATGGCCCGATTAAGCTGAAGCCCCTTCCACCGTCCCGTGTCAAGCTTAAATGTGGATTTGAGGGATGTGGGTATTTTGGCGAAAAACTTTTTAGGAGCATCAGCGAATCAAGCATTCTGGGCTGCCCTGCAAGTTCAGGAACAGTGGTTTTGGCCAAGGAGGTCGTTTTGAAGCATGGGTCAAACAGCGGGCAGATCAGAACAGTGGGAGAAAACAAACAAGTAAGTGATGTGGTGTTCGTTGTAATTTCGGCAGCTTACATTTATTTCCACACAGTATGTTATGCCACTGTTGATCAATAATTTTAAATGATATTAATAAGGAAAAAGAATTTTACCAGCAGACTGGTCAAATTAGACTAAAACATTGATTTTCCCTTCTGTCTTCTTTTAAATCAATGCCTGTTTGTCCAGAATTAACCACAAAAGTTGCATACCTCATCAGTGGATTGTAGATGCCAAAGAAACAAAACCCACCTTCCACATTAATTTGAGTCTTAAGTACCAAACTATTTCTCCCATTTCATTTTATTCACTTACCTAAATATGCCTATGATCTATGTCAAGGGGACAAAGATATAAAAAACAACCAGTGCAACTTTACCATTCCTTTACTCATAGCTTCCTTGGAAACATGATATTTATTTGACATTTACTATCTAACTGACTTAAGGTTATTTATTAGCCTCATGAACTTCAGATCCTAAACTACACCCTCATGAAATGAGCACGGCAATGCATAAAAAACTTGAAATAGCCAACAGCTTCAAAATTTAGGATTTTCATGTAAACATGTATTTATAAGTCATGGAAAGCTAATATTACATGTTTGTATTCAACTACAAGTAGCCATGATCCTTAAAAAACACTTTCAAATATCAAAAAGTACCCCTCAATCTTGTTTGTCTGGCCATAGAGCAAAATCCATATATAAATTTGGGGTTCCTTCCAAATTACCCCCTCCCACCTCCAAAAACTGAAATCATGAAAAGCAGAAGCTGGCATAAGTAACAGCATGGTATGGGAACCAGGTCAGCTTTCTTCCATTGTAAACTATATTTTTAAGTATTCTGGGCTGGACTATGAACCTAATAACAAAAACACTTATTCTCATTCTAGTGCAGCATTTTTGTCAATGGCAGCGCAGAGGCGAAAAGGGGGCCTTCATGTTATGTATATTTCCACCTGGACCTAAATCATCGAATCAAGACTGAGTCTTATTCAAGACCCAGTCGAGCTGACTGACACACACTACTTGTATGCTGTACGTCCACAAATCTCAAATTACATCCAATAATAAATTTCCTTTACCAATGGTGACTCAGAAAATGAAATGGTGGTTCGGTATCCAATTTTATAGGTTTCGCCGATAACCTAATTTCCTGAGCGCGTCTGATAATTGAAAACCGAAGAACAGTCTCAGTTCTAGAGTTTGAAAATTAATAGACTGTGTCATTCCACTAGATTTGCCATAGGCGGCTTCAGAGCACAAAATAAGGATATCACACATATAAGGATCAGAGCACAAAAAAGGATAATGATATCCATTGGGCCAAACTAAAGTTTTATGCTAATTTAGTATTTTCGTTAAGAATGTGGAAAATGAGTAGGAACATTTTACCAATAATGGGTTTTAGACAATTTAATAGTCCTATCCTAACCACCCGACAGATTTAGAGGTTTTTCGAAGTGCCCGACAGATTGAGATTTTTGCAGCTCTGTCTTTGACCTTTAAGGTCACCATATGGTATACGACTTATAATTTACACTTTGACTAACACCGTAGCCACTGCTTGGCGGGAAATGAGAATTGACCTTTCCCAATGACCTTCGACCTTGACCTTTGACATTGACCTTTGTATTGGGGTACCTTATCGATGACGTCATAGCATAATATATGTGAGACAGGGTAACGTCATTTGGCCGGACGCACAGCGGTCAGTGACCTTGAAAGTGCAGATATGACCTTGACCTGTGACCTTTCACCTTGACCTTGACTTTCATGTGAAGTGATCTTGACAGATAATCCCGGTTATATGGCGTCATGACGTCACCACCCGGTCTCCAATGCAAGCTAACTGGTCCGACCGCGCGTTTACGGCGATCTCAAAATGCAGGTCTGACTTTGAAAGCCTATAAGTCAAAAATTTTCTACCGATTTTCAAAAAGTCATCACCAATCGACGCGCTATTAAATTCTGTTAAATTTGTTTACGTATCGTTCTTTGGCTACGTGCGGTTCTCCGGCCACTTTGGAAAAACAGGTGGGGGGGCCTCCAAAGCCCCCATACTGTGCGCTTGCTAAGCGATGGAAAGGCACTTCCAGCGCCGTTTGGATTTTTTTCCGTATCACCTCCGGTTCCAAAGATCGTAGGGGGGCTGGGTGGGTGTCCGATCGGACCCCCAGGGCAGTGTAGGGTGAGAAAAGAGGCCTGGCGAAAAGAGGTGCGAAAAGAGGCATATTAAGATTACATTGTAAAAAATAACGGACAAAACAAGAGACTTTCCGTATTCTAAAACCGGGTGGCCGGATAACCCGGTTCGAAATTTAGGGACTGGGCGGCTTAATGGCTCCATTGCCGCTTTCAGGACGGGACAGCATGGATTAACGTGGGTTCAATCCCCACGGCGGACAGCAACCTTTCTAGTCCCATCTATACCGGTGGACAGGATTGTTGGACACTCAATCCAACGCTCCCTGTAACTGGGCAAGTGTACCTTTTGAGAGTGACCCCAATAAAAAAGAAGGAAACAATTCTCTGTCAAGTTGGAAAAGGAATATCAAGGCAGTGACAGAATAAATATAGATGCTATAGATTTAATGATTTATTATGGCGAGACTTGAAGGCTAGGCTTGGGAAGTCGCTTAAAGGGAATGTGGCACCTTTATAACGTGATTTTAACTGAGATAGCCAACTTGTAAAACAAGTCGGAAAACCCGGTGCTCTATATATCATTGGTCTTGGAACTCTTGATTTCCGTAGAAAAAAGCTAAAACCTACCAGAAATGTACCTCTCATGTACCTCTCGCCAGGCGGCCATTGTTGTGAGCTGCTGGTGTGACGACATATGCTGACGTCACGGTGAGCATCAGCCAATCAAAGCCCTTGAAGCGTTTCGAGTATGATAGTGGTTGCCAGATCATGACATCATCCACAGGCAGATATTTATTTCTTTTCCTAGAGGAGAATTTCAAAAATCAAAATATTGAGCTTATTGTACATTTTGCAGAGAAATCATGAGTAATTTCATTAATTTCGGCTAAAACTACGCCCATTTACACTACATTCCAGGATTCGACCAAGGTACCACATTCCCGTAAAGTAGATAATTTACAAAAGAAATGAGTCCAAACTTGTAAGGGAATTCACTTAAGCAGACAGTTTAGAAGGGAATGTTTCAATGAAGGATATTGAAACTGAGTCTTACCTTAGGTGAATCTATGAATCTAGGCATTTTCATATAAATATTCTTGACCAATAGTACTAAGATCTGCGGTGACAAGCTTAGGGGTTTATTTGCAGATGCTTGGTTCAATTTTATGTTGGTTATGTGATCTGATGTCGAAATTCATGGCGTTTTCCCACTTAAATCTGCGCCTGGTTACGAGCCTTTCGTTAAAATAAACTTCTTACATTAGTTTTCTGGTTTACTAGGGTCATATTGTATGCTGTCTTCCTCATAAATTCAGCAATAATGCCAACCATATATCATGATTATTCTAATGCGACTCACTTCCTGAAAAATGACACTTGTGCTTATTAAACCTCCACTTCAGTGTAGCTCCCCCTAGCGGGGGAGCGGGGATGGGTTCAAAATCACCTCCCTTCTACTCCTACCTCCCTTCTGCGTTCTCGTATCTCAGCTTCTGCGATAGATAAAAAACGACGGCAGTGGGCAGCCCATCAGCACTGATGAAACTACATCGGTCACATTTTAACTCAGGTCAACAACGTCATGATAAGACGCCGAATGCGACAGCTCAAGGACGTTATTGCTCCAGCTTCTGACTGAGCGTCAGAGGTATCTAAAGCAGCAGGCAATGTTTAGCCGCCATACTTCCCGTGTTACGGCGAATCGAATGACATGTTATGTGATCTGCTTGGCCAAAATGTAAGAAAAACCTGACCCGAGGTTAGGTCAAAGTAATCGTCTCACCTTGCGTGGTTATTGTGCATAAAATAGACTAGCAATGGTGGTATGAACGCAGTGACACCAAAATAGAGGTCGTATCATCATTCGTTGGGCAGAAATTGTCCTGAGCCTGAAGTCTGCTTTGTACTCCCATACCACCTCTCAAAGGTCACAGGAAAACACTTTCAAATTTAGCCAAAGGAATGACTAAGGTACCACGACTTCGAAAGGAAGTCATTCTGAGTCCTTTCTTCAGAAATATTACCATGCTTCGGCTATTTCTTATTCACCCCATGCATCGCCAATGGATATTTCATGGCCCGTGCATGACTCTAGAGCATCGGTATACGAATGTCGCTGCCACCAGACTTGTTGATCACTCAAATTTTCTTGAGCCGACTCAACTCTCACTCACAGCTTAGAGGCTGACTGATTCTGACGCTACTCACCGCACTGAACCGGTTAGCCGACTCTGACTCAGTCCAAATCTAAACGTGAGTCGACTCAACTCCGACCCAAAGAAGAATTGAGTCAGAGTCGTCTCCGACTCAGAGTTATGGCAAAGTAGGCACACACTAACAGCGAACTTCCTTCAATAATATGCAAATTGCAATGCACATATTTATGAAACAAGCTTTTTGCTTCTTAGGAATGAACAATGATATTTATAGACAACAGGTGAGTGCAATCAACATATTTTAGACATATGAAATTTTTGGGGGCAATTCTTATTTCAGTGTATGCTGAACAGTCCCTAGACGATTTTAGCTTAGGAACACACACTACACAACACAATGCAATCAACTCAAGAATCCCGAAAAATATCTACTTTTCCCGAGTTTAGAAGTTTTCCCGAAAAATATATAGGAAATCACCTTCTGAAATAAGTAAAACTCCAACAGGACCAAGCTCAGGTCTGATTGAGCAAAACCAGCAGCTGACCTCTTTGGATTCAAAGCCAAAAGGGAACCTTTGATTGGCTTAATCTCGGAATGTTTTTCTTTTGTTTTCATAAATAAACAGACGTTATTAATTAGCAGTAATACTCGTAGCATCGCCGTTACAAAGCGGGATGGCCAGGGAGCAGCAGACGGCGCGTTGAAGACAAAAGGAGTCCAACCTTGGATGGGATAGGTGCAACATAACACTGCATAGCAATTTAAAGTCACACAACTTAAAAGAAGTTAAGAAAAAACACTCGTGGACCACAGTCTTTGGGAGACTGTGATTAACAAGACCTATTCAAATCGAAGGACATGCGAAATGTGAAGCGTAAGAATGCTACAGGTAGCAACAAAGAGCGTCTGGACTGTGAGGACATATTAAAAGCCCTGCAAGTCTGCGACAGGAGGGCACAGATCTACCGAAGTTTTATGCCGTGGACTTGAATTTAATCCCTCCTGTGACACCAGAACACCTGGACATCACTGTGTTGCTGGGACAGTTCAGTGCCATGCAGTCAGAGGTAAGCAGCCTGAAAGAAATGATGAAAGCATTGGTTGAAAAATCTGGGGAGCTCAAGAGCCTAGGAAGCCACCATGCTGACGAACGGGCTTGTGACTCAAAAGCGGCATCTCTGTCCTGGGCGCAAGTAACTGCGCAGACCAGATCAGCTAGCAATAATGCTAAAAACAGTAAGCATCCCCAACAGCTGAACCAGCAGTCTAAGCAGCCCTCAAAGGGACACCAGGAGCAGCAACAGCGGCAGCAACAGACCCGAAATCCGGGAAGCCAGGACCAGAGCCACAGCGCGGAGGCAGGAGGCGCCGATAGTGACGGTTTTATCACGGTCATGAGGCGAGGTAAGAGAAGACAGGGTATGCGCGGTGAGAATGATAGCACGCAGCTTAAAGGTGTGCCCATGTCCAAAGAGCCCAGGAACCTTTTGTGGGCAGGCTTGATTTGGACACGTCGGAGGAAGCACTTGTTGCTCATGTGAAGGGAATATTGGGCAGTTCAGTGGAGGTAAAAGCGGTGGAAATACCGCACTGCGCTGCAAAGTACCATTTAAACCATCGCAAAGGCTTTAAGCTTTCAGTTCCCCCCGGCAGAGTGGGGGACGTAATGGTTGCTGATAAATGGCCTACCCATGTTACAATAAGGAGATTTTTTAAGCAAAACTTGTAGGGCAAGCGTCAGGTAACACTCAATCACGGCCGCCACGAAGTCATAGTGTTGATAATATTCACAGCATCTCTAAATGAAAGTCTGCTCATATAACTGTAGATCACTGAAATCTGCTATGCATGAAGTGTATTCACTGTGTCTGGTGTACGATATAATTTTCCTGCAGGAAACTTGGCTGGCGAAATGTGAGACACCCTTACTTAATAACATCCATAAATACTTTTTAGGTATCGGGGTGTCCGCATTCGATTCTTCCAGCGGTCTGCTAGATGGGAGACCATATGGTGGAGTCGCTATCATGTGGAAGAAAGAGTTTGCAGCCATGTGCAAAGATTAGTATAGTAAGTGACCGTATCATGGTTATCGATTTGACGACGCATGAGGGAACTGTTATACTTTGAACGTGTATTTGCCTACAGACTACAGGGATCTGGACAGTCATGACAGATTCAGCATGGTGTTAGCTGAGCTCAGTTGTTATTTGGATCTAGTGCGTGTCAGATCACCACTTTATGGGATAATCGGTGACTTAAACGCAATTATCGCGATTTTATGAAGAGCTAGTTGTTTTCTGTCAGGAAAACGGGTTGGTTACTACGGACGTGGATTATTTAGGGAGATCCAGAGATAATTTCACATTCAGAAGTTCAGCAACCCGCTCGACCTCATGGCTAGATCACTGTCTTTGCAGTCGGCGACTACAAACTTTCGTGAGTGAGGTATCCATCCAATATGGTGCTAGCTCTGATGACCACATACCTCTAATGGTAAGTTTTGCCATAAACCCGTCGGAAATGGCACTACCGGAAAATGTAGGGCTAAAGGAATGTAGACCGTGCTGGAGATCAACAAATGCCTACTGCTTAGATCTCTATAACAACTTCGTTTCCGATCAGCTCGACTCGAAATGTGGGGCTGTTATGAGACAGCTAGTTCTGAACTGTGGAACTAACTGTGCACATCGTGGCCATTTAGAAATGCTTGAATACTTGCATTCTACTTTAGTAGAAACTATTGTGACCGCAGGTAGCAACTACATTAGCCAACCGAGGCAACCCGCGGAACAGCATCCAAAGAGCTATCCAGGATGGAACCAGAAAGTTAAATATGTACACTCATTGTCTCGCAACGCTTTTCTCTTGTGGCGCTCCTATGGTTCGCCAAAGAGGGAGCTATTGCCAACAATATGCAGCAAACCCGGTTGTTATTTAAGTATACATTTAGACAATGAAAAGAGATCAGAATCGACTACGTGCCAACAAATTGGCAAATTTGTTAGATCGTGAGCCCGCTAATCGATTTTGGGTCAAGGTTAAACAAGAAATGGCTAAAAATGTCCCACTTCCCTCCAGCTTTGGCAGCATCACAGGGGAAAAACACTGCGAACTTATGGAAAGAACACTTTGCTTCCCTTTTCAACGATAGTGGCTGCATGAGCAATGTAGAAATGATCAATGAGTTACTAAATAAGCAATCGGATGTGACCCTGCCGGTGACGGTGGACAAAATTAGGATGCTTGTGACAAAAATCAAGAGTGGTAAAGCCGCTGGCTGGGACCTGATGTCACCTGACCACTTAAAAATTTACGGCCAGATAATTTTACAGTTATTGCAGCTTTATTTAACTCGATGATATACCACTCATATCTGCCCGAGGAATTAGTACTTTCTCTCATCATACCTTTGGTCAAGGACAAATCAGGAGCTTTAGATGACACATCAAACTATAGGGCAATATCGCTTTCTACAAGCATATCAAAGCTTCTCGAGATGATTTTGGTGGAAAGAATGCAACCCTACCTAGAAACAAACGATGCACAGTTTGGATTTAAGACCAGACACTCAACCACACATGCAGCCTATATTTTGAAAGAGGTCACCCATTACTTCACGAAGCGTGGTAGCCCAGTTTATGCGTGTTTTTGGACGCCAGCAAGGCCTTTGATCGGTTTTGCCACTCAAAAATCTTCCGTATTCTAGCAGATAGAGGGGTGCCAATATCCTACCTCAAACTGCTACTTTTTTTATAAGATTCTGGCGAAAAGATAGAGGCCTAGTAACATTCGCCAGAGAACTCGGAAGACAGAAAGCAAATTAGGGCAGACATGCAGGCATAGGCAAGCAAGCAAGCAAGCAGGCAAATTAGCAAGCAAGCGCAGCAGGAGTCAGACACACGCACGTACGCACGCACGCACGCACGCACGCACGCACGCACGCACGCACGCACGCACACACACACACACACACACACACACACACACACACACACACACACACACACACACACACACACACACACACACACACACACACACACACACACACACACACACACACACACACGCGCGCACGTACACACCCACACACACCGAGTACCGCAGTCACCCACCCACGCACGGCAGACATCCACCTTCCCACCCACAAGTACTCCTTGTGGGTGTACCTAACTACTCCTATACCTTTACAGGTATAGGTCACAAAAATGAGTGTTAAGTGGGCTAACGAAAGATCAGACTCTTTTCAGGTAGAAAATGGTGTGAAGCAGGGTGGGAATTTATCACCATTGCTCTTCACAGTCTACATTAATGAACTGTTTGGTAAACTGCAGAGGCATAGCGCTGGATGTCATATTGGAATGAGCTCAGTCAATGCACTAGCCTACGCTGACGATATCGTACTGCTAGCTCCTTCCAGGTCTGGACTTCAGTTATTAGTGCACGAATGCGAGCTCTTTGCCGACGCAATGGACATAAAATTCAATGTGAAAAAGACTGTGTGTATGGTATTCAGCCCCAGCAGACCTTACAGTTCTGGCCACCTGCTTCGCTCAAACCCACCTAGTGTAAAACTGAAGGGGGTTAATCTGAATTGGGTTGACAAATTTAAATATTTGGGACATGTGATTGAAAATGATTTGAGCTGTAGTGCTGACATGAGACGGATAAAACGTTCGGTTTATTACAGTGTTAACATGCTGAAGACTACTCTAGGGTACGCTGATCGACATATCTTAGTAAGACTATTTCAAACGTACTGTTCAAACTTTTATGGTTGTGAGCTTTGCGCGACAAGGAGTGGTAGAGCTCTTCGGGAGTTAAGTTTAGCGTATCATTCTAGCATTAAGAGGCTTGTTAAGGTTCCCAAATGTTCAAGAAATCATCCGTTGTGCCATGAATTAACACTTCGACTTCCCAAATGCACATTGAATACAGACAACTTTTATTTATTAGAAGACTGCAATTCAGCAACAATAATATCATCCGGAGCCTACAAAATAGTGATGTTGTTCGCACTGGACTGCTTCACATCAACCACCTAAAGATAAGAGAAAAATATGGAATATTAGGCATGGATTTGAGCAGGACATCAAAGCAACACATTTATAATGTATTTTGGTCTTACCTCCAGCGCATGACTGAAAATGTTATTTAAGCTTAAGCTTCGGCTTGGTCTCATGATTAGTCAACGATATCTATGTGACATGTCACCATAAGTGTATATTTATGAAGAATGCGTGAATGTTGTGTGTACTGCATGTTTCTCTATTATGCGCTGCACTTGTATATGTACCCAAGTGGTATGAAATAAATGACATTATTATTATTATTATTATTATACTCGTTTAGTACCCGCATATCTATGTAAGTCGTGCCCTCAGGCTATCGAGGCCTACATCAGTAATATTTGGGCTGCACGCCATGACGGCTGTTCACTATAGCGTTGCGCGCGCCGGTGTAGTGAGTGATACGTTTGAAGAGAGGCGGCTAGTGAGAGATGGTCAGTGAAACAGCTTGAAATTATTTAGCAAATTCCAGGTATAGGACTGAGTTTTCTGTTTTCGTGTACAGGCAGTATCCACACCTACCAGGGATGTCCTCAAACCACGACAGATAGTGCTTTGAAATAAGCAGTTGAAGCTTTTAGTTATCCGTTTGGAGCATTTTCAGGGTCTATGTACAAAATAACATTTTTGTGCCCTCTTTCTATCGATTGTATTTCTTAGTTTAGTGCCTTCAGCCAAACGAAGGAAGGAAATAGAAAGCAAAAGATGCGGCTTCCCAAGAGTGAAATATGGCATGAACTTGGGGCTGTATGCTGTGAAGCGCACCCTCAAAGTTGAAAAATTCTGATTTCGGGTCAAAACACAAATTTATATGTATGCTTTTTACATAATAATGCTAACTAAACTCAAAATAGCTAACAAAAAAGTGTGCTTTTAAAATTGTATATTCGCATGACTCATGACTCTTGACTCACGCATCCGCCAGTGTCGGAAGATACCATAGGTCTGATGGGTCAACCTAGAGAGGCCAAGGAAAACGGCGATCCATCTTATTAACAATGGAACATTCTTACCAAACGAGCCATAGGGAGAGACTGCCGAGGCGACATCTGCCAACAAGTTCAAAATTCTTCTTCATCTGATCTTTACCGAAACTTAAGGCCAATCATTGCTCCAAAACGTGGAATAGTAACCTAGCAATCGAACCTGACACCAAGTGATCTAAACAGTTATTTCACATCTGTAGGCTAAGATACGAGAAGTAAAGTTGAATCGAAAATCAGACCCTCTAAACGCCAGCCACTCAATTCTTGATTGTCACGGGTTAACGCAGGGAGTCTAAGGATCTCGACGGTTACCATCGAAGAGCTCCAAAAATCTTGTTTTCCATGCCAAACAAAACTTCACCCAGAAAGGATGATATACGGGTAAAGATGTTCAAATTAGCCTTTCCCATTATAGGACGACATTTACTTAGAATCATGAAAAAATTGCTTCACAATTCGTACCATCGAAATGGAAGGAGGCCATAGTGGTGTCATTGTACAAGAAAGGAGAGGTGTCGGTTGGGGAAATTTCAGGCCGGTTACAAATATTCCTACGATTTGCAAAATTGTTAAAAATTGTTACTTCTCCAGCTCAGTCAATACCCGTCAGTAGGCAAAGGGCAATGATCCCTTGCCCCCCCCCTCTGCGTCGGCCAGTGTGTGACACATATTGTAATGGCTTTCGGAGTTAGTTGTATCGAGTATGCAGACTTCATACAGCAGCCAACTCACGAGAGTGGATCGCTGCTGGATCACATATTGGTGCCGGAGAATGATTTGTCCACTGATGCTTGTGTGATTCCTTTTACCTCAAGTGATCATGATCTTATATTAGCCAATGTCTGTGTGTCTTTTAAGAGTTTGAAGTGTTGTAATGAGCGTGAAAGTCATCACCCCACGTAATATGGTAAGTACACTCTAGGAGAAAAGAAAAGGGTAAGTATCTAGGAGACCATACCATATTACATCACCCCACTACACGCATCACAGACAAGGACTTCGCAATAAAAATTATTCATGTTTATAAAGACTCGGCAGAATGCAAAATTAAAGAATCAATAGAAATCCGAAACCGCAGACCACAAATAAATAAGCAATTCTCCTCGTGGCGCCTCCTACAACCAGTACCATACACATACACTTATGCCACTTAAGACCAAGCCACCACGCATAAACACTCGCCACACCACCACACATTCATCGCTGAAAATTGTTTTTACTCACTGTTACATCCATAGTTTTGTTGCATACTGTGCTTTTATGTGTGTTTAGTTTCTGTATCCTGTAGTTTTTAAATGTATCTTTTTTTAGGTAACTCATCACACTGTATCCTTCGCGAGATGTTAAGCATTGTTTTCACGTGTACCTGCTTGCTGTTCGCCCTAAATTCAAATTGAATTTAAAAATCATTGCTATCAATGACTTTCAAATTCAAAACTTGCTCCTGAAGAAGACACGCCGTCGAAATATCAATATACTATTTGGCATTTTCAATTTCATTATACTATGAGCGATTGCCGGTTAATTTTTTATAACATTATCATCATGTGTGTCTTTTATGATGATGATTGGGGTTTTCGTGCAGGTCAGCTGCTGAGGCTATATGTGCCCTCTGTGTGTCTTTTAACTTCGCCCGGGTGGGGGGTCTTTTTCGACCCCCCTCGGGTTTTCCGAAGTGATAAAAAACAGCGGCGCGCAGCGCCGCCAAACTTAGTCTAGCTGTTCCTTCATCATTTTTACATCTTTCCTGAAAATTTTAGCTCAAGGTCATATCAGGTCAGGTCACCAGGCCATGTGAAGTGACCTCACCTCAAAAAAATGCTTAGGACCGCATAACTAAAAGAAGGATTAATCGATCAAGTTGAAACTCATACCACATATTGGGCCCACCAGGAGCTACAACATTTGTTTCGGGATTTTTGATATTGATGACCTAAGGTCATGTGCAGAGCATGACCTCCCCATTGTCAATACATGGGGAAAATCACGAAATGAGCTTTTCTCAGTAAGTATGCATGGAATCAACTTCAAACATCGGTTACGGCTTGCTCTTAGCCCATTGCTGAAGTTGATGCCAAAAATTTTGACTTGTGACCTTTAAAAGGTCGCCTTAGGTCAAACAAGCATTTTTTGGTGTTTTACTCTATAAATTTTGAATAAACTAAGATAGAACTTTTATTTTGTCACCAGACTGTTTGTATAGTCACTGCAAGTCAAATGATATACATCATGACTATACCAGGTCAAGTTGGGTCAGACCGTTGACCTGGGTCAGGTCAAATTCTTACATTTGACCTGGGATAGCAATATTATATATCATTCGATTTGTATTGACGAGAGGATTGCAATGGTGCATCAACTATGGCTGTATCTTGTTTGATTTGGAAGTTATTAGCAAAAAAGGAAACGCGCTTATGCATGGGTGGCTATGGACATTCCCAAGAATATGCCTAATATTCAGTGACCTGCTGCACCCTAGGCTTTGACCTGACACGAAAATGCATGCCACTGCAATGAAAGAACAACTCAAGAGCTTTCGAATGGTATTAGAAAAATGTTTCTAACTATCATAGTTTCTGAGATATATGGGGTTTTCGTAGTACACCTCATATTAGCGATTTGGACCTATTTTGACCTCTGGTGACCTTGATATTGACCTGATAAGAAAAATGACTGAAGCATTTTCGATATAATTTTTAAAGAGCTTTTGATTGCCGTTTTGCGCTTTTTTTCTAGCTCTCTTAGTTTTTGAGATCGTGGGTGGTGGCTGATGATGGTGAAACCAGGGCGAAGGTGGCTCGTACCCGCCACCGGGGCAAGGGTTAAGCGACCAAAAAAGTCTTATATCACGGTTCGGTCAACACGTAATCTGAGCCGAGACGCCCTATGCTATGACCTGCTGATGGCTGACTGGAGCACACTTGATAGTGCCCAGTGTGTGCAGGATATGTGGAATGCGTTTTTACAGACATGAACCCCGATTATAGACAAAGACAAAACAAGTTTATTCAGAGTCATCACAAATCGCATGGCTGTTACGACACGTCGTAAAGGGTGGTAAAATGGAGCGCATACACACGCTATTAAAACAATAAAAATCCACTAAAACAGTTACAAAATACTCAACATTCTCAACAACACAAGTCACCACGCGCCAATCCCGCTCGTGATATATGGTCCTGAGTAGACAGAAAAAGGTACTGGTAACCTCCTCATCTCCAAGGTAGCTCGTGTAGTAGGAGGCACCCGGAGCAGACGCGCGCCCCATGCTGGTTCGTGAGCGGGGAACGCAAATATTATGTTCCCGGTGGCTGAACAGACCGACCGTACGAATCCCCGGGCCAGCTCCTGGCCCCCGAGACACACGCCTGTGACAACCATGTGTGGTCCCCAGCTCACCGCCGAAGCCACGGAGTCACGAACAGGCCGAAACATGATCAACCACATGCCTACCGTAACCATCAAGCTCAGGCATCCACATTGTTCATCGATTGCGGACAACCCGGAATTACGTGCACTGATGATGGAAAGGGATGTAGCACGCACTGAATGGGACAATGACCGATCCGATCAAGACAAAGAGCAGCAGTTCAAAAGGGCCCGCAATTCCGTAAAAGCAGCTCAATCGAGAGCTAGAATTGATTTTTTTCTCCAAAATTCCTTCCAAAATTCAAGGCCGAAAACATGGAAAGATGTTCGAAAATTCCTAGTGGCATCTGGAGGCAGAAATTTTGATCGCGGAAACTCAGAACCCAGTGCAAAAGCACAAGAATGGGCCGAAAAACTAAACGAACATTTATCTTTAGTGGGCCCAAAAATTTCAGCTTCACACAGCGAAGAGCTGCCGGCGCACCCCGCCCTCCCAGGGTGTGTGCCGGGGCTTTTCAAGTCAGGCCAGCAACGCTGCCTGAGCTCTCCAGTGCACTTGCCCGAATGAGCACATCGAAAGCGAGTGGGGCTGACGGTATCACCATCAGCATGGTGAAAATGACCTTACCAGTGATAGCACCCCCATTTGCTCAGAATCATAAATCGCAGTATTCTCGATAGTGAATTGCCCAGTGAATGGAAGGTGGCCCAGGTAATGCCCATTTTTAAATCCGGTGACAAATCTTATGTAAATAATTTTAGACCGATTTCAATTTTACCTACCGTCTCCAAACTTGCTGAGCGAGTTGTATGCGATCAATTGATGACCTACCTGGAGGATCATCGCATACTGTGCCCTGAACAGCATGGCTTCCGCCCGGCTCATTCTACGGAGTCGGCTCTGCTCGACGCAGTAAATTACGTTTCAGAAAATCGTGATTCGGGTAAATTCGTCTCCCTAGTGGCAACAGACACCTCTAAGGCCTTCGACAGCGTCGAGCATGGCCGGCTTCTTGAGAAATTGGGTTGGTACGGCATACAGGGTGATTGGTTTAATGCCTGGCTGTCGGGGCGCGTACAAGTGGTCAAAGGGGGCATTTTAAAGAGGCCAGTTTCGCATAGCATGTTCCAGGGGAGTATTTTAGGGCCAGTTTTGTTTTTAATCTTTACTAACGACTTACCATCACACGTTCCATATGAAAAACTAGTCATGTATGCTGACGACACTCAGTTTTTGAACAGCTTCGTCCAAGAAAACGCAGAGGGGTACATGGCGGATCTCGAGAGCATGCTTGGAGTGGTGAAACAGTGGTATAGTCAGAACCCACTTAAGATAAACCCCACAAAAACTGAACTGATAATTTTTGCATCTCAAAAACAAGTTTTAAGAGATCAATTTACACTAAATTTTGAGGCATCTCGTATAAGTCCTTCACCAAAGATCAGAACTCTAGGGGTGGTTGTAGATTCCGAACTCAGGTGGGAGGACCATGTTTCGCAGGTGATACGACGTTGTTATAGCACTCTGTCTGGACTCACAAAATTTTCGTATCACCTCCCTAGATCTGTGAAACAAATGATTGTTGAAGCCCTCGTTTTTCCACACATCCTGTACTGCATCACTCTGTGGTCTGGCTGCACTGCTTGTCAGAAGCATCGAGTGCAGAAAGTGCTCAACCACGCTGCCGGCATTGTGATGTGCTCTAAGCGTCGTGACCACGTAACACCGCTTTTTGATGAAATGATGTGGCAAAAGCTGGACAGCCTTAGATGTTATC
This sequence comes from Lepas anatifera, assembly GCA_034440635.1. Classification (NCBI taxonomy): domain Eukaryota; kingdom Metazoa; phylum Arthropoda; class Thecostraca; family Lepadidae; genus Lepas; species Lepas anatifera. The sequence goes on along the minus strand of JAOTON010000580.1, from coordinate 207,443 downwards.
ACAGTGTACAAATTTTTACATCAGTACAATGCGCTTTAAAACCTGAAGTGTCTCCTCAAATGTCGCGGTGAAGTGTCTCTCCACCGCACACGAGCCGTGGATCGAGGCCTGCTCCAGCTACCGCGTGTGCGCACGGAGAGGGCAAGAAGGTTTTTAACTATCGGGCCATATCGGAGTGAAATGCTGTCCCTGAAGCTGTCAGATCAGCAGTGAACATCCGCGCATGTCGGGACCAGCTGAGAGCAGCTGGAGTCAACCGCTAGCCTTAAGCTCGCTATGTTATAGCATCACTCTCATGCGTGAATTGAAGTGCTCATTTTACTTGACGTGTTCCCATATGTTTTTACCATGGTTGTTTTCTGTGCTCTGATCTGGCATGACCTATATTGACGCAAATCGTAATACCCGCCCCTGTGGAGATTTAAGACAGTTAAATAAATAAATAAATACAGCTAGGAATCACTGGTCCACGTGATCGTATGCCTGAAATGAAAATTTGTTTGGAAGAAATTATGGAAGTGATGACCACATGGTTGCAACAAACCGGGATGATGGTCAATGCCAGCAAGACGGAGCTTCTTCTGTGTGGCGACCAAAGACAGCTAAAACACATCGGAACCTGTACACATTCAGTTTATGGATGATGAAATTGTAATAAAACATGTAAGGGTACATATGGATCATAATATTTATTGTTCTCATCATGTCAAGTATATATCGGATCACTGTTATGGTATGTTAGTTGATTTGTATAATGCCAGACATGTTCTGCCCACTGAAGTACTCCCTCGTATTATTAACTCGCTTGTATTGTCACATGTTAGGTACTGCATTCATGTATAATTATGGAAGCACAAATTCTGAATCAAAGAACAACATACAGATAATGTTTAACTTTGCGACTAGAATAATATCAGGTCAAAGGAAACACGACCATATCTCGGATGGCTTTGTTCGTTCGTGTATTCGATTCCATCCAAATATCATAGAGCATTTCAGGCATTGATTGACAATATGCACATATTCACACAAAGCACTAACCAGCACACAGGCAAGAAAGCAAGACACACGATACGCCTACGTTGAAGTGACACGAGTCCGATAATTAATGATTGACAGCTGGTTGTTCTCTGACCACCTTTCGAAAGCTGGCTAGTGATAGTGCATTTACGGCGGCACGTAGCAACTCATTCCATATCCTCGTCCCCCAGTAATTAAACGACCGTTGCGATGCGGTAAGGCGAGGAGCCGGCACCTGGAGCTCACCTCTTGAAGAGGCACGCGTTTCTCTAGTTGAGACTTAACTGTGGCTGGGAAAGAGCTTTTTGATCTTTTCAGGAGACCCATCAAGCTTAAGGGTTTTCAACGTTCTGATGGCGTCTCTCTCAGGTACAAGTGTCTCGATCTTGGGCTATCCCAGGGAGTTCAGGACAGGGATTATATGGTCACGCTTTCTCGAACCAGAGATAATTCGGGCAGAGAAATTTAGATTGTTTTATTCCGTGTAGTGACCCGAGGGCTGCTCCACCCCACATAAATAATACAAGATATGAGGGAAGACGTATGCCTGAATGTTGATTTCCAGGACCTTTTTGTAACGTGATGTTTCAATCTTGAAATAGAGATGATGATAGCGTTCCACTTCTGGCACACACGTGAGATATGCACCTCCCATGACAGGCTAGGTTCTAGCGTAATGCCAAAACTTTATGTTTGTTTGATGTATTTAGCATAGTGCCGTCAAAGTCAAATTTGAAGTCGGAAGTTTTTTCCAAGTTGCTTTTGGAGCCAAGAAGCATAAACTCGGTTTTGCTAGCATTGAGTTTAAGAGAGCTTGCAGAAAACCATGCCTTTAGCTCGTTTGTTGTAAGTTCCAGGCGCTTTAGCTCAACAATTAACAGACCATTTGAAAACCTACACCGTAAGCGTAAAATCGACGTTATTCTTTCTGGCTTTTCTCTTCACCCGGGAAATGAGCGCGCGGTAGCTCGGGAGGTTTTCCGCTTTATAAGCAGCAGCCGGAGGTTTGCCTGAACTGGTAACTGGCAGACGTGCGCGGCCGACCGTTCAGCCGGCCCGGCGTAGTGCGTGGCCCGTGCGGGGGCGGGGCGTGGGCGGTGAGACCTACGGCGGCGCTACCGTGATTGCAGCTATAACACCCGAGCGGTGCCACGATCTAAGCGCTTCGGCGCTTTTGCACCAATTGGGGTTGCACATGTAATGATGTTCTGTAAAAGAAGAAATAAATGAGTATGAGTATGAGTATGAGCGTTCGAAGAGATACCAAACTCTGCTTGTCAGAAAGGGAGAGCTGTCGATGTGCATGGTGTCATCAGCAATTATGAGATGAGCCGCCCATGGGTCACGAAGCCAGGAAGGTCGTTAGTAAACAGGACGAAAAGAACAGGGCCTAAGATCGAGCTCTGTGGCACACCGCTTTCGACAGGAAGGATAAGACTTCCACCTATAACCTTTTGAGAACGCCCGGTCAAATACTGGCAAACCAGTCTGTCTCTATACCATGACAATTTCGTCAGAAGGTCATGCTCTACGCTGTCAAACGCTTTGTATGAATCTCTGGCGGTTACTGCGGATAACTTGCCTTCGCCAGAGTTGTTGACAAAACATTGAACTGCAATATTATGAGACAGGATTCGCAGATCAATGGGTCGAACATTTTCTCATTGCTGCCTCTTGAAACATCTTTGGAGGTGAGGTAACTTGACCCGGCGTGCTGACCTGACCCTAGATAACCCAGACCAGAGAGTTTGGGAAAAGCTGCACACATGATCAAGAGTAATGCGCGCTAGTAACGGCAGGGTTTCCCACCTTCACCAGAAACCTTTGACGAACGGAAATTATGTTTTGCAGTTGCCCTGGTAAATTCGCGGGGGTGTTCAAATAACCTCCCAGCGGCGGGGCTTACGTGTCGGTTGAAATTACGAGGCGAGCTTACTTGATATATGACGAGTCCCCTATGTTGATATGCACCAAACATTACCATAAAGACAAGGAAGCGAACATTATTGGAGTCTATGACAACAATACTGATTTGACTTGATTTCTATTCCTCCTATCCGGACATATATAAGCAATGATTTTATGTGTGCCATTGACGCCTCTCTCAGGAATTGACTGACCATTTTCCCCGGAGCCCCATGTCTGTGATGGTCAATGCTATTTCTAGCGCTCTAGAATTGACCATCGGACATCTCCATGAATCGGACAATGAGTTCTGACAAATGCACATCGCAGTTCAGGCCCTACAAGGTTCTCCATCGCTTGGAACGAAAGACTCCATCAACGGCTGGCATCAGCAAAGCGAAATGAATTATTGTATAGTCATCACATTTGGCGTTATACCATCGTGCAAATCCACTTCGCTCTTTTACATCGCCCATCCAGGTATTGTTTATTACTTATTATTTATTATGGTTTGATGATCAACAGGTGTATGTACCTAATGACAGCTCAAGTCATTCTAGACAAGACAGTCGCGGGACAAGCTACATGATTATATACACAATGAATTCATACAATACAAAATAAAGTGCAGGAACACACCAGAACTATTAAAATGCGTACAAAAAGGCACAATTAACTGCAGTCATTGCTCAGAGCAAGGGCAGCTGCATAATGTTCTGACAAGTCTGTGATCTCAACTGCTTAAAAGGGCAACTAAAAGGCTCAGACTCCGGGGCACGCCGCCACAGAAGATTGAAATGAGTAGCCGAATGGCAGAAAAGCCATCGCTTTACACCATCTACGCGGTCGAAGGGCACACGCAGCAATGCCAGAAGATCATGATACGCGTGTGACGTTGAATTTCTGGTCGAAACTGATGCAAGCCAGATTAGAAACTTCTGTTGATTTTTTTCCAAGCCTGTCTAAGTGTGTCTTGGCATCACCTCCCAAAATGGCACAACGAAGCTCAATAATTGATCGAACGTTCTCGAAATAAGCTGCCATGATAGGTTTCGGATTTAGTTTCCGTCTAGCTCCCCCGCCGTGTGACCTACTTGAAAAGAGATCGAATCATCACCCCGAGTGCGCTGTTCGCCTTGCTGACTATATTATTGACGTGCTTAGCAAATGTTAATTTAGAATCTAGCCAAATTCCGAGATCCCAAATCGTTTCTAATTTTCTAGGACTGAATTTTGAACTTTGCACCTGGCTGCAATGGGGTTTCGTTTCAGAGTTATGGTGAATGATATGCATTTTGCAGGGTTGAGTTTTAATTTCCAAGTTTCGGACGAGCCAGATAAATATGTGAGATCTGCCTCCAGAAACTGAGAATCAAACTCAAAGCTGATTTTGTGATTTTGTGATTCAGGCCTTATGACACTGAAGCGCACTTAAAGCACTCCGAACTCATGCTTCAGTGATCTCAAACTCATTGAGAGTGGTATAAGAAATGATTTTATGTGTGCCATTGACGCCTCTCTCAGGAATTGACTGACCATTTTCCCCGGAGCCCCATGTCTGTGATGGTCAATGCTATTTCTAGCGCTCTAGAATTGACCATCGGACATCTCCATGAATCGGACAATGAGTTCTGACAAATGCACATCGCAGTTCAGGCCCTACAAGGTTCTCCATCGCTTGGAACGAAAGACTCCATCAACGGCTGGCATCAGCAAAGCGAAATGAATTATTGTATAGTCATCACATTTGGCGTTATACCATCGTGCAAATCCACTTCGCTCTTTTACATCGCCCATCCAGGTATTGTTTATTACTTATTATTTATTATGGTTTGATGATCAACAGGTGTATGTACCTAATGACAGCTCAAGTCATTCTAGACAAGACAGTCGCGGGACAAGCTACATGATTATATACACAATGAATTCATACAATACAAAATAAAGTGCAGGAACACACCAGAACTATTAAAATGCGTACAAAAAGGCACAATTAACTGCAGTCATTGCTCAGAGCAAGGGCAGCTGCATAATGTTCTGACAAGTCTGTGATCTCAACTGCTTAAAAGGGCAACTAAAAGGCTCAGACTCGGGGCACGCCGCCACAGAAGATTGAAATGAGTAGCCGAATGGCAGAAAAGCCATCGCTTTACACCATCTACGCGGTCGAAGGGCACATGCAGCAATGCCAGAAGATCATGATACGCGTGTGACGTTGAATTTCTGGTCGAAACTGATGCAAGCCAGATTAGAAACTTCTGTTGATTTTTTTCCAAGCCTGTCTAAGTGTGTCTTGGCATCACCTCCCAAAATGGCACAACGAAGCTCAATAATTGATCGAACGTTCTCGAAATAAGCTGCCATGATAGGTTTCGGATTTAGTTTCCGTCTAGCTCCCCCGCCGTGTGACCTACTTGAAAAGAGATCGAATCATCACCCCGAGTGCGCTGTTCGCCTTGCTGACTATATTATTGACGTGCTTAGCAAATGTTAATTTAGAATCTAGCCAAATTCCGAGATCCCAAATCGTTTCTAATTTTCTAGGACTGAATTTTGAACTTTGCACCTGGCTGCAATGGGGTTTCGTTTCAGAGTTATGGTGAATGATATGCATTTTGCAGGGTTGAGTTTTAATTTCCAAGTTTCGGACGAGCCAGATAAATATGTGAGATCTGCCTCCAGAAACTGAGAATCAAGCTCAAAGCTGATTTTGTGATTTTGTGATTCAGGCCTTATGACACTGAAGCGCACTTAAAGCACTCCGAACTCATGCTTCAGTGATCTCAAACTCATTGAGAGTGGTATATCATATACAAGCACCTCAGGATAATCATGCACTTCTGGATCTGTGAACTTGTTGGCAAAAACATAGTTTAAAATAGTTTCCCGTTCGACATCGCCACTTGCTGGCCTATCGCCATCCAACAGTTCCGATAATTGGGTCTTGGCACCCCTAACACACTTCAGAAATACCATAATCGTTTCGGGTTAGCTTTAAAGTCACCAATCATGTCCTTTATATACGTACGAGGTGTGACCAAAAGAAACGGGACATTGGCTGCTGGCGACACGACTCAGCAGCCACATGCCGATAAACTATATCATAGTGATCCACAACATTTTAACACAACATAAGCAAAGTCCCGCTTTAGCTAACCCATTATCTTTCTTTCCACAGCCGTGTCTCTAACTCCCATGCAGTGCCCCGTGTCACAACATGAGCTTTGAACAAAGGATCAACATCAAGCTTTGGGTTAAACTGGGGGCATCTGCAGGGCAACCCAGAGTTCCTGGACGATGACATCACTGCACATGAGACCTGGGTCTTCCCTGGATGGCCCCGAGACAAAAGGGCAGAGCCTCCAATGGAAGACGGCAGGGCCTTCCAGGCCAAAGAATGCCCGCATGTCAAAATCCAAAATCAAGGTGATGCTCATTGCCTTTTAAGCTATCAAGGATTGGTTCATCACGAATTCGTACCAGAATGGTAAACTGTGAACCAACACTTCCACAAAGAAGTGCTCAGGCACCTGATTGCACGAATCCGACGATCGAGCCGTGACATGTGGTGGTTCTTGCACCACGACAGTGCTCCCGTGCACAACGCCTACAGCATCGGACAGATCCTGGCCGAAATACAGGTCGCAAACCTGGAACATCCCCGTACTCACCAGAGTCAACACTGTGCGGATACTGGTTATTCCCGAAGATCAAGGGAATCATCAAGGCATCACATTTCGAAGGGGTTGAGCACATCAAAGAGCACGTGAAAAGGACCCTGAGAAGCATAGAGAAGGAGGAGTTTGAGGGGTACTTCAAGGCGTGGAAGAGAAGATACCAGAAGTGCATCGACTTTGAGAGGGAACACTTCGAGAGGGAGGACAATTAGCTTCCTGTAATCTCGTAAAATAAAGCTGTATTGGCTGAATCCTGTTTCTTTTTGGTCACACCTCGTTTAGGATTAAGGGGATTGTGGGCTGATGTCTAATGTTTACTTCATAAAACCTCAGACTTGATGGAAATAACTACATGCCGGTCGTAGTTCATTTTTACAAGGCGCACGCTTATGCATACAAATATGGGTACAATAATCCTTAACTGGGCAAAGGGTAGAAAACAAAATGGAGGTGTCATTGTTGGTGCCGTCTGATCATGATATGCGGAATGGTGGCTATATATTAAAACGGCCCGGTCTAAATAAAGTGCAGCTTCAACTATAAAATGGTGGCAGTAAACAGGTCCGCTACCTCGCTCATATCTACTTGGACCGTGTCCCTTATTCCAAGCACATGATCCAACTCAACTGAACTTGATGTAGTCGAATTTACCCCTTACATATTCTAAAGCTGTCTCTTAATCAATGGTGAACTACTTTGATGCCGTGCTTTGCTTGCAATTCATGGCCGTAGACAGGACACAGATCATGCACAAGTTGACTGCAAGATGACTATCTACTCATCAGTCCATCAAACGCGCCAGTTCTGGGTCGTAAGCCGTGGCAGTGGCGGGTCGGCGCTATAGTAAGTGGCACGCCGACGGAACTTCGATCGCAGCCGCGTCGACAGCTGTTTGGCCGTGTCCAGTGACGTCACGCTGACGTCACGGGTCGTGGCATTGCGACCTTGGCTGTTGGCCACGTTACCGAGTGCTCCCGGCGGCCGCGAAAACAGCGACCGACGCTGCGAAGATGCATCTAGTGGGATGGAACACTTACGCCACATGCATCTAAGTGAGGTGGGGCAGCTACGCTAGATGCATCTCCGATATAAATGAGCGAAGACTGGAATATATCGTGCTCATCCAAAATTGGCACAAATAAGCCCATTGCACACGTCACGCCCACTGGAATACCCACGCTTGTTTGGAGGACAGGTCATTACAGCAAACGGTCCGAAGGCACTGCCTTTCGCCAAGCTGGAGTGCCAGGACCGGTAGAAGCTCACGGACGCCAATAAACGAGAGAGAGAGAGAGAGAGAGAGAGAGAGAGAGAGAGAGAGAGAGAGAGAGAGAGAGAAGAGAAGAGACAGAGACAGAACAGAGACAGAGACAGAGACAGAGACAGAGAAGAGAGAGAGAGAGAGAGAGAGAGAGAGAGAGAGAGAGAGAGAGAGAGAGAGAGAGAGAGATACGTGGTGATTGGCAGGCAGAAACTTGGTTGAAGCGTCTCTTCCTCGGAAATCAGTGATCAGGAGGCGTTCAGCCTCTCTTGGAATCGTGCCAGGCCGCCCATCTACTGCGCAAACGAGGCTGCTGGAGTCCTCGGTAGAGCCATCACCTCAGCGCAGACCCATTTTCACTGCCAGCACCGCCGCGTTGGGGAAGGCGGCGCCGCACACCTCACTGCAGATGTAAACTGACCAAGACGCGAATGTGGTCAACGTATGCTCAGCGTGAACTAGGTCCCGAGAACAGAACTGGATCTGTGTTGTCTTGCTACAATGTGGGCTAGTGGGAATTTCTGCAAGCATGGATAGAAAGTATACATAAGATGCAGCATGGACGTAGCCAGAGGCATAGACGCAGGATTTTTTTGAGTTTGAGGTGGGTGGGGGCAGGGGGCGTCGCCGCTGCTGGGGTGGAAGGTGATCCGGCCATTTGTTCTTATCTCTGTATTATCTTAGTTTGGCTAGCTTCGAACAACAACAACTTATACCACCGCATGTCCTCCACCATCACCGCGGACACAAACACCGCCGCCGAAAACAAACATGCCCTCCACCATCACCGCGGACACAAACACCGCCGCCGAAAACAAACATGCCCTCCACCATCACCGCGGACACAAACACCGCCGCCGAAAACAAACATGCCCTCCACCATCACCGCGGACACAAACACCGCCGCCGAAACCAAACATGCCCTCCGCCATCACCGCGGACACAAACACCGCCGCCGAAATCAAACATGCCCTCCGCCATCACCGCGGACACAAACACCGCCGCCGAAAACAAACATGCCCTCCACCATCACCACGGACACAAACACCGCCGCCGAAAACAAACATGCCCTCCACCATCACCGCGGACACAAACACCGCCGCCGAAAACAAACATGCCCTCCACCATCACCGCGGACACAAACACCGCCGCCGAAACCAAACATGCCCTCCGCCATCACCGCGGACACAAACACCGCCGCCGAAAACAAACATGCCCTCCACCATCACCACGGACACAAACACCGCCGCCGAAAACAAACATGCCCTCCACCATCACCGCGGACACAAACACCGCCGCCGAAAACAAACATGCCCTCCACCATCACCACGGACACAAACACCGCCGCCGAAAACAAACATGCCCTCCACCATCACCGCGGACACAAACACCGCCGCCGAAAACAAACATGCCCTCCACCATCACCGCGAACACAAACACCGCCGCCGAAAACAAACATGCCCTCCACCATCACCGCGGACACAAACACCGCCGCCGAAATCAAACATGGCCTCCACCATCACCGCGGACACAAACACCGCCGCCGAAAACAAACATGCCCTCCACCATCACCGCGGACACAAACACCGCCGCCGAAAACAAACACGCCCTCCACCATCACCTCCACCGACACAAACACCGCCGCCGAAACCAAAAGGCAAAGCTCACTCAAAAACAGAGTCTCGTGAAGGGAAGTGAAGGTTTTCCCCTTGTTCAAGCTCAGGAAAATATTCAACGAATACGGAGCCCAAAAACATACAAACAAATTTACTTTTCCGTGGCACAAAGGGAAAGAAAATATGGATACCAAGAGAGCAAATATAATTTCCTATCAAAATAAAGCAAGCAGGCTCCGCAGAAAGTTTTGGAGGAATCCGAAATGTTTGACAGAATGCGCCGCGCCCTTTTACTGTCAGTGATGAGGGGCATTCCGGGCCGAAAGTCCGGGAAACATATATGAACAGAAACACAACTTTCGTTCGCTGCTCTCTTCCCAAGGTTCTAGGATATCCTAAGCGAACGGAGGTAGAATCTCGGCACATCAGTTTTGAAGCTACCGTTCATGCTAAACATTAACTTATGCCAGCCAAGTGACTTTTAAGTGACTTTTCCAGACGCTACATGGTTGGAATGAAATATAATATGAATACTTGAGAAGTTCTTATAATGATGAGGGCGAAATGGCCGAAACGCTGAAAGCGCCCTAAAACCCCAATACACACACTAGCTTGGAACAAAATTTAACTTCTCCAAGGAGCAGAGTCAAGAGTTAGGTGTAAATTCAAACAAATGTTTATTCGGGAGTGCAAGATATTATTCGGGAGTGCATTTTTATTCTGTGCAAGATGTTTAACAACAATAAGAAATTCATCGACCGCCTCCTTTGTCTCTGCCAGTATTGAGCCGATGACAGTGATTCTGGGGCGGCAACCTTGGCGGCGACGGCGAGGACGTTCCCGTCGCAGGAGCGGAACTTGGACAAGTAAATGTCTGTGGATTGCTGGAACTCACTTTTGCCGAAACTCTAGAAGTTGGCATAAGAATGTATTAAAGGCAAAATCACCCTGCTTTTCCGGTCTCTCTAGATGATGGGCTTTTATTCACTGTCATATGGGCTAAAACAATGATAAAATATCTGGCTATGACAGAATTAGATACTGCCAAGCTGAAAAAAGAAGATATACAATGCAACGTACACAACAATAAGGTCATGGACAATGGATGAAGGAGCTGAACAGCAAAACAAGTCTGGATATTTATAAAGCACACAGATAGGTTAAGAAATATTTTATCTAAGATGATTTTCACCCGTCAGTCATACTTTATCAGACCACGGGAAAATTCACTGCCTTTGCGAGATAGTTAGCGGCATACAAATAAGGACACGACATGCATGCAGGGACGGATCCAGGATTTTTTTAGGGGAGAGTGAAGCCTCAGGGGGGGGCAGCTAATCTACCGTTTGAAGGGGAGGCCTCTAATATCACGAAGGGTGAACAGCAACGACAAAAAGAAATAAGAAGTCACCAGGGAAAGGCAGTGCTTCTTAATCATTTCAAAGTATCGATACGTGCATCAGTTATATTTGAGGCCTCTGGCATGCATTACAGAGACTTTGACTAATAAAGGGGACTTCTAAATAGTGTAGGGTGCTCTTAGGTCAGCAGCAGCTGCCAAACTTACCAATATTTCCAGGATAGATCCCGACTTAAAGAGGGCCAAGGAAACCTCACCCAACAAAGTTGTGGCGGCAGGAGGCGCCAGTTTTCGCAGAGGGCCTCCGGTTTCACGGATAACTGCCTTTACTAAAGCCCCAGGCAGGCATGATAGGCCCCCGAAATTATAAAGAAACCCCATTGGATCCATTGCAGGCACCTGCCAAATAAAACAGAGCATCAAACGGTAAAAATGGTTAAAATTGTATAGATAGCATAACTGAACACCCTGAATACCCCAGTGTGGAATCTCCCAAAGCTTACAGGCCCCTTCAAGATCAGGAATATGACGCCTCTTTAAATATAGCCCCTAGGAGGAGAATTTCGTGGCGACATCCCTAGATGGAACCTACGTTCACCAATAAATTTCATCAACTCACAATGCCGAGGGATTCCAATGCTCTCTCTTGAGAATACTACCTACCGCTTGATTTGTTACGGAACAAAAGGGCGGGTATCGGCTTGAAGTTCAGTCGGAAAGCTTTGGGGCAGCCCCTCCCCCCACCACCGACTGCTCCCACGGTTCCTCCGCCTATGGCCAGAGGTGCAGGATTTTCTTTCGAACAAAAATAGAAGTTAGCTAAGCAGGAGACGATGTGTTCGCCATGGATAACGGCTTTTACCGTGGACCACACTGGTAAAGTCAGATGTGATGTGGACTCAGATTCCGGTCTGATTAAACGCTTTAGGGGTGCCTAAAGCGTTTATGGGTGTTTTTCTGACTTTGGTGCTCGCAGTCATCAGAAAGTAAAAAATGCACAGGCCTGGGCGTAGTCAAGAAGGGCAGGGGAATGTGATCTAAGGAACATTGGAGGTCCCCATCCGCTCCATCGGTGGTCGGCCGCTTACTTCCATACATGTATTGAGGTAAAGCGTGTCCTGACCAGCGAGGTTGGGAGGCGTGCAGTTGTCAGCCCGCCTGCTTCCTGTGTGACTGATGCCCACCTGGGTTCCAGTTCACCGGAGCTGGACACCAGTTAATATCCGGAGCCAGCTTCAGTAGCGAGAGTTGGCGACGCCACACAACCTTATTAGCTGGTGCGTCGTTAAGCCCCAACCTAATTGTCATAAGGAGGCAAGAATATAAATATATCGACTGGCGGCTCGGTTCAGACCCCACCAGCCCCATAGGGTAAGCAAAGAGGCCTTCAAACCACGCCGGATATGGCTGAAAGGGATAGAAAGGGGTAGAGCTGCCCCACCAGCCATCTTCCACATGGCTGAAAGGGGGTAAAATAATTTTCTGGGTTAAATTTCTTCCAGTCGGTTCATCAATGTAAAAGACAACTCGGAAACGTCATTCCCTGTACACACATATAAATGCTGGAGCTAAAATAAACGTTCGGTGACCCAAGACCAGAACCGTCGGAGTATATTCACCGGCCGGGGAGCCGTACTTTTCTTACGTTAAATAAAAAGGGCCAGGAACCTGTTTCTGCGAAAAGGTCATGCTTACCGCCCAATGCTTTTAAGATCTAGAACTATCGCTCTGGTCAACGTCATTTATTTGCTGACAGAGGCAAGAATGTTTGAAACTGTTCGGGGCGGCCGCTGGGTCATAATATTTGTACAATCGAACTGTGTATGCGTGCATTCGTGCATGCGTCCGTACGCTGCGCGTGAATTTGAGTAAACCCAATTGGGACGTTTAGAGATAATGTCTACTTGTAATGGTTTCCTGTCTCCTGGATAGATGGATGATAGTACTATGGTCAAACGAGGCCAGTATATCCATATCCACCGTTTTTACCAGTTACTTTTTCCTTGGGAGCTAATTGCTATCTTTTTATTCTTCTCTGGATAAGAATTTGTCAGTGACCAGCAGCTCAACTTTAAGATGCCCCATATTCCTCGTCATTCGCCAAACCTATACATGACACGTATTAGCGCGTCCCAGACGCACAAACACAGGCGCGTGCCGCCCCGAGGAGGTGCCACCCACTAATGAAGTGCACGCGCTCCTCCCCTCGCTGAGGTGCCGCTCCAAGGAGTGCAATAAGTGCACGCGCTCCTCCCCTCGTTGAGGTGCCGCCCCGAGGGGGTGCCAACCGCTAATGAAGTGCACGCGCCCCTCCTCTCGCTGAGGTGCCGCTCCGAGGAGGTGCCACCCACTAATGAAGTGCACGCGCTCCTCCCCTCGTTGAGGTGCCGCCCCGGCTGCGAGAGCCGGCTCTCTCCCCGCCGTAACTCCCGTCTTTGCTCCTGGAACTAAGTCGTCTACTTTATTTATTGATAATTCATTTAAAAATAAGTTATTTGTCTGTTCCTGAAATTGATGTAGGTAGTAGTCGTCAAAGTCTCAATTGTTGGGAAATGCCACCCATTAATGAGAGGGTATTTCTCAGCCCAGGCTACACCAAGTTTTATGAACTGACAGGCTCCACTGACAGGCTCGACATTATGTTTGTGCCCGTGTGCTTTTGGATGCCGACCCAATAACATGCAACGAGAAGAAGAATACAAATGACAATAATACTTCAACAAAAATGAAACTGGGGCGTTTCAGCACAGATCGACCAGGCCCCTACATAGCATAGTCTCGGATTTCGTTCCAATTTCGTCCACTAGGTTTTCAGGAGAGTGAAATCCTGATCTGATATTATTTGTTTCCTCAGACGTACGGTTTCGGAGTTATAGGTTGAAGAAAATTGTCGATTTCGTCAAAACATGGTGATATACAACGATTATTTACAGCCTTAACTTTCATTTGTGAGCTTCAAATGACACATGATTAGATTGAGCATGCAAAAACCAAAGTTGGAGCTTCTCGATTTTTGTTCGAAATTTTCAAAGTTTTTAGACATGTTCTGACCATTTTTCCAAACAAATTTTGAAGGTGTGGCCAGTAATTCATTTTAAAGTTATCCATTGCAAAAATGCACACCCATATCTCTTCTGTTTAGTGAACTCAATAATTTATTGATTCTACACTTTATCAATGTGTAATTAGCCATAGAATGACGCCATGCACGCAAAAATCTGCCGCCCGGCGCGCCCGGCCGTCGTCGGCGCGGCCGCCGGTGCGTGGCCACGGGAAGTAGATCGACTCGGAAGCGTATGAACTCTTGCAATGGTGATTAAAGGTGGGAAATAAAAGCACAAAAATACGTGTTCAACAAAAGGGTGATATCAATGAAATTTTAATTCGGTTAAGGGTGTATGACTCGCCATATCTTAACTTTGCCTATAAAATCGATTATGGATTTGAGCCATACAGTTGGATTTAAAAAATGAAGAGACTTGTGTATTCGTGCAAGCTTAGTCTGTTTTGCGTGTTTGAGCGACATCGTATCCAACACGGGTGAACCTTGGCCGCACTTGTGCGGTCTCCATCTTGGCTTGTGCGTCAGTTTCTTTATGACAGGCGTAAGATGTCAGATGCCCAGTGCGCAGCTCATGAAGCTGGGAGCACATCCTCCACAGTTAGTATGACATTGTTACTTTGCAGTTGGGTATCAAATAGAGATAAGGCATAGCTTCAAGGTGGCTACTTCGTTTCGGACGGCAGTTTTCTGCTGTCGGTGTTGGTGTTCACACTTTTGTGCGACATAGGAGTGGTAGAATGCTACGGGATAAGAGGACTTAATGTGCCGACTAGAGAATTTACTTTTTCTATATTATTTGTCCCGGTCCCAGTCCCGGCGCCGGCAGGCCTCGACTGGGCCCGACAAGAACCAACGTGGTCTTGGCATTGGTCCCGGCAAAAAATTCAGGCTGATAGGAAAAATTTGCATCCCTGTCTTATACGTTTCAATCAGTGACTTCGATTTCCTATTTCCGTCATGAATTATGTGTGTGTTATTTCATTTCATTTTCGAATGGAGCTTATTACAACTAAATTAGGGTTTGTATTGCCGTGCCAGCGTTAACACACCCAAAACCCCCTGGATCGAGAAGAGATCCCCAGCCCTGGCCATGGTATGCCACTTTTCGGCCCGACACCCTCTCCCCCCGTGACGTCATTTATGAACAGCCTCATATAGGTTTAAGTAAGACAATTTATGTGTGTTTAGTTAGCCATATTTGGTTATTAATTCGTCAAATGCTAATGGAAAGCTAACTTAATTGCTAAAAAATTAACTAATCTCAATCTGATATAGGAACCAAGGAATACAGGTCATAGTTAAGACTATTACGCTCTCCAATCCTCAGAGGTCTCGGCACGGTCCCGGTACAGACCCAGTTGATCCTGGCAAAGTCCCGGCTGGGCGCAGCATCTGGTCCCGGCTCCGGGACGCTGGGACCAAAAAAGAACCTCTGGTGCTGACCCCCGTCGATTGTTCTCTGCAAAAGACGCCTACCTACAAGACAGATTCGGACAAGACAGATTTGCCTACCTACAGACAGATACCTACAATATTTAAATTCAGAAAATGTCACAATTGCTCAAGAAGAACCAGACAGCAGCCGGAAGCAGTTACTGAAGAGCTGCTCGCTGCGGAGACACAATCATCATCGACTGACTCACTGGGCGCTCCAACAGTTCCAGCCGAAGTCGATGTTTTCCATGTATTGCCGCTGCTGGACGGGACTACCGTCAGAAAAGATGGGCTTTTGGTTGAACGGATCCTTTGAAGTGGGTTTATTCTTTGCTGTGTGCTTTCAATTTCTTATTACCGTTTTCGAAACATGATAGGATGTGCATTGGGTTTGTCATTTTATTTCAGAACCGAAGTGGTAAACGTCAAGGGGGAACGTCCATCCAAACTGTGAACTAAAGAAGGTCACTTTCATCACTTCAATAGAAATTAAAACTGTCTTTTGGTTCATTGATTCAGCCTCATCTGCCTCCTCTCCTGGTGGACCGAACCAAATTCCACTAAATATAATACGCTACTGTCATAACCCAACCCTTTAGCTATGAATTTGCTTCCACCCAGGGCCCGAATAATATTGATTTTACCTTGCTTCAAAACACATACTTTATAGCGTATGTTGTTTACGTTCCTTACTCTTAGAGGGAATGTGGCACCTTTTTAACGTGATTTTAACTGAGATAGCCAAGTTCTAAAGCATGCCGGAAAACCCGGTACTCTATTTTTCATTTGTCTTGAAACTCAAAATTTCCATAGAGAAAAGCTAAAAACTACCTGAAATGTACCCCACATGTACCCTTAGCAGCAAGCCACAGTTGTCGGCCGTTGGTGTGATGACATATGCTGACGTCACGGTGAGTATCAGCCAATCCAAGCCCTTGAAGCCTATTAAATATGGTAGTGGTTGCCAGATCATGACATTAACCTCAAGGAGGCATCTATTTCTTTTCCCAGAGGAGCATTTTTAAAATCAAAATATTGAGCTTATTGTACATTTCTCAGAAAAAGCATGGACGCTTCCATGGTTTTCGGCTAAAAGTTCCCCTAAATTCCCCTAAATACACTAAATTCCAGGATTCTATCAAGGTGCCACATTCCCTGTAATGAAACCTTACTGAAGCCGAAAACAAATGATGAAAGAAAAAGAAAGACTAGAAAATATTTTTGTCAACGGCACATCCTTACCTTATGAAAATTTCCACAATACCATGTGCTTATGTAGATGCATAACCCATAGTCTCCGCTGAGCACCACACGCGCGCGTTTCGTCGGTTGGCCGGAGTGCCAGTCGGCTATCGGTGGGGCTCGCCGGGCGGCTGATTTTGGCGCGCATGGCGTCACCCTGGCTGATTAGACATTGATAAATTTAAGAACGCAAAATTTAAATTGATATTATTAGAATACACAGGCACAAATAAATATTTTTCTAGCAGGTTATTTTGAGGTGAATCTCTGGCCACACTTAGAAAAAACTGTTGCAAAAATTGAATACAAATTTCCAAACACTTAAAAATAATCATTTTTGAAAAACTAAATTATCCAAAGCTGGATAATACAATTCTGAATACAATCACGTTTTGAACGATCATCCATTACGAAGGACTACACAGAAAATAATGATTGTATGCCACTATGTTTTGCCAAAAACACGGATTTTCACGATTTTCAACAAGCTGTAACTCCAAAACCCGTATTTTGAGAGAAAAATATTCTCAAATCTGAATTCTACGCCAATGAGAACCCTGTGTACGAAGTTGGAACGAAATCTGAGACTATGCTATGTATAATCCAGGTGGTGCCTGATCGATTTGTCCTGGAACGCCCCAACTATCAACATCATCTCTAAAAAAGTATCCGTTTCGGTGATGTATCTTTGTTTTCTTTTTCACTTTATGTGGCATTGAATTCTAGTTTTTGTTGCTTTTATACAGACGCTGAAAAACAACACTCAGTTTAACAGAAGAAAACTTGCACCCATGACAGGAGTCAAATCGCGGCATATCTTCAGCCACCGGCGTGAGAAAAAAAGTGACCATCCGAACGATAATGAGAAAGCTCCGGTGCGCTCAGCAACAGGCATGGACCTCGTGGCTAATCAGATAACGTTAGGGGACACTGCGAACATGCGAAGGTTAAAATGTGGTCAAACATTCATGGGGTCGATTTCTCTAACGTTTAATCGCAAGAAATTGATAATTTTTTTTAATATTCAAGCAGTTGCGGTCATCAGTCAGTTTCGTTCCTTTGGTCATTTTTGGCCGGTATTTTGCTAGAATGGTTCATAGCATCGTTGTTACATGGTACACCTTTGGAAGTAAAATTTTACACCGCATCTCCGAAGTCCCTGGCACCCGGCAGTCGTTCATGGTAGTGTGTGTTCTGGTGGTTCTGTGCTAGAACTTTACGTCTAAGGGCTCTCTGCGCCGCAACAAGTGCGGATGTTCTCACCTGGAGGTAGTTAGAGCAGTTGCTGGCATCGGGAATGTTCAACTCCTGTACCACGGCTGTCAGACCCGCTGTGGAGACATACGGCTGGGTGTTATTCTCCCTTTGCAGAACGTTCCCAACACTGGTGCAAATGTTTTGGCACGGTAGAAGTGGACTATCTCTTTTATTTGGTACCAAAAGTTATGGGTTTGTAAAGAAAGAGTACGCAAAGGGCAAGGAAAACATCTACAACAGCTGGCTTTTTAAAATTCTTCTTTTAATTTTACTTTTAATCGTAAGGAATCATTAAGTGACAAACCACGCCATGAAAATAAGTGTTCCATTCCCCAACACACTCTTGACTTAAAGCTCATTTTCTAAAAAAAACGAGCCACCGTTTTTGCATTTTTCCATCTTTGCGACATCACCACTAATCCATTGCTATAAAGTCCCATTAAGAATTAGATCCATTCCGATATAGCAAATCACTGCATACATACTAACACCTCAGGCCAGACCGGCACTGTCGTCGTGAGCGACGATAAACCTTTCTTCATTCGCAATGGTGGGTCGCAGAATTCCTGCATCTCTTTGGTGCTATCAGTCTAAAGAAAAATTTACAAACTATTAGATGCGTGCGAAAGCTCCCGAGATAAAAGAGGTGACACTTTGCGATGAATTTGACAAAGTGCTGGACTTCAGATCCTAGTAATTCTACAAAGCACAGGTTCAGAAAAACACTCCTAACCAGACCAGCTGCAGGCTTGGGAGAACCAGATGCACCATCAGTGTTGAGGCCGACGCACGACACCATCCACGTCCCAAAAATCATCGCCGAAAGCATAAGGCCTCATTGACGCCAGGTAGGGTTCTTAAGCGGAGCAGACGGAGGTTTCTTCCCCGTCGCAGGGTGCCTATATACTATACGCTGTGTACAGTAGGACAGCATAGGGGACAAGCTCAGTTATAAATCGGTCCGCAAATGAACCAGAAAGCAATTGACGACGAATACGTATGAGCCTGTTCCAACGACACTACTGACACGCGCCCAACGGGGGCTCCCGCCGGGGGATGGGAAAAAATTCGCCTCCCCCGCGCCTGCTTTTCTCCAAATACCGCAGAAACGAAAGACGAGCAGAACAACGCAACTCACGGTACCTTATTGGTCATGGCAAGTTAAGGAGCTATTTAAGGTCAAACGACCCGACCTCAAGACCTAAAATTACGAATTAGAAGTGGTGCCAAAGGAACATCTGCAAACCGATCAATTCCAAACTTTCATTATACGATGAAGTCATTTGGGTATACAAATCTGTTACCTCAGAATTTTCGTACTGGTGGGCTAGGATGGGCCAATTTTTGGGAAAAAATTGGATAGAGTAACAAGGAAAGTCCGCATACCATGTATTCTAGGCACAATCCGGGCCATTCAGTTGAGTTTTTCAGCATATGACCTCTCAAAGGTAATGTAAGATCACATGAACATGCAGTGATTACGCCAAGAACTTCTCACTGAATTGAGACAGAGCTTCCATTTGTATGGTATTGTGCTTATCTTGTCACCGAGAGTCGGCTCATATGCAACATGAATATGCCAAGTCACCACATGACCCTGAGCTAGCTTGATGCCAGGTCATTTCAATCAATTGCTGGTCATATGGTATGTGGTTCATCATTATTTGTGGACATGATGGTCATATTTTACATCATTGGATTTGCCACAATGAAAAGACTCCAATAATGCTTTAAGAGTTGCTCTAGCTCTGCTCAGTAAGAACACATAAGAGAAAATATACAGTGCCTTGTTCTGCAAGCCTATGAGATCTTCCTAAATTTCTGGCGACCTCAACATTGACCCGGCATAAAAATGGTTTTATCATTTCTGTTGGTCTCGTCAAGAGCTTCGGAATGCCGTCTGCAATTTCGCCTTGGCCTTTCCACATGAGATACGGAGGGGGCGAAATACGCCCCCCCCCAGCGGGGTGGGTCATGCCAGAGACCGTGGCGGGGTGTGGGAAAACGAAACTCCCACAACCATACAATGAAATACTTCCACGGAGCCATGAAGTGACGTCTGAGACACGAAACCCACATTTTACGGAAGTTTAGTTCCAGTGACGTCTTCCTTCTGTGAGACGTCTCAAGGCCAGCGTTGGCTTAAATAGGCAGGTTTCCAGACCTGGGACTATCAAATACCGGGACTTGATGAGGGACAGGGGCGTTGCCACGGAATTTTGTTGGGACATACATCGACCTGGTGATGACCGGGAGGGGGTAAAGCAAAGCAAACTTTAACACCTGTTTGGGGTAGCGTTAATCACTCTGCAAACCAATACCAAAACTGGGAGCAAGCCTACGCTAGCAAAGGAGAAAGAATGCAATAAACCAAGGTTAAACACGCATGTTTAGAGAGGACGTCCCCCTGACTCACAACTTGGGGGTGATGTTCTCTTCTGCGACTCATCTCGGTTTCGACACCTATGGCCATGGGTATATGCCATCTGATCGACATTGTGAAAACAAAATACCCCTGTTTTCAACGTTTCGGAAAGCTGACCAGCAAGGTAGCAATGGTGATCTCCTCTGCGTCCGAAATACCCTCCTGCAGGCCATTTTTTAACATGTTAACTGGGGGCCAATTGGCCCCCAGTCGGCCGCAATGCCCCCACAGTGCCGTCAAATTGCCCCCCCCAGTGAAATAGAGAAGTATTACTTAAAACTGAATAGACGCAAACTCACCTAACGAAAATAAGACAGAACTCCACCCGATAATAATGACTTTGTTCTACTGCTCGTCCCAAATTGGCAATCCACAAAAATTGTGTTCAAAAACTACCATCCGTAGCTGCCTGCTCCATCGTACAAAAAACGAAACAAAGCAAGTAGGTACGGGAGCTCCCAGCTAAGTAACCTCAGCATTAATTCAACTAACCACAACGCTGGAGAAGCCCACAACCAATCAAACATCCTTCTCTATCCGACCAGAAACCTCCGCGCCAGCCAGTACCGTGGTATTTCATGATGCTCTGAAATGCATGTGTTTGATACTTTGGAAATTTACTTGCCTTGTCACACTCATAAAGAAAAATAAGAAATAGTTAATTCATTTGACATACATTGCAGCGCGTCAGGCTGCTGTTGTGGGGAGCAGCAGTCGAGATGGGACACCGCGGCCAGAGGCATGCAACCGATGCCGGAGTCGCCGTCATCACCCCTCTGTGTGCCCCTTTCTTTTGCTGCGGTGTTTCCGGTGTGGCCGGGAGGGGCACGCTCGGATTGTGTGCCGTGAACCAGATCTTTCACGGAGCGTGCGCCACGTAACAGCAGAGACGACAGACGACTTCACACCGAGATCGGCACTCAGTGAGAAATCCGACTCTGGAGGTGAGCTCGACACTGTTTTCTTGTTTAGAACTCAGCCTGCTGCAGGCAGTGATCGCAGGCCACCACTAATGGTGGATGTAACCCTCGATCATAAGCCCGTGCAAATGGAACTGGATACCGGCGCCGCAGTTTCAGTGTGCTCCGAGCAGGAGTTGCGGTGTTTGTGGGGCTCAGACAGGCTCGATATAAAACCGTGTGGAACCAAACTGAAGACGTATAGTGGCGAGCTTTTGTCCGTGTCGGGCCAGGTAGAGGTAACGGTGAGATACCGTGATCATAGTGCTCGCTTGCCCCTGATTGTAGTCAAGGGAGAGGGGCTGTTCTTACTCGGTCGTAACTGGCTGATGCAGCTAAAGCTCGACTGGCCCTCAATATGTGTTTCAGGGGAAAATGACGTGGGAAAAATCCTACCTGAGTCTCCTGAGGTGTATGAGGAGGGGCTAGGTCTTTATAAGGGGGAGAAAGTCAGCATCTCTGTAGACCCAGAAGTGCAGCCCCGGTTTTTCAAGGCTAGGCCGGTGCCCTTGGCCTATCGTGATCAAGTAGACGCTGAGCTCGATAAGCAAATACAGCAGGGTCTGTAGGAGCCCGTTACCCACAGCAAATGGGCGGCTCCTCTAGTTGTGGTTCCGAAGCCAGACTCGACCGTTAGACTGTGCGGGGATTATCGCCTCACGGCAAACAGGGCCGCCCCCGTGGAACAATTCCCTTTATCACGAGCAGATGAACTACTGTCAAAGCTGTCTGTTAACACAGTGTTCTCAAAAATAGACCTTAACTCAGCTTATTCACAGTTAGAGTTAGAAGAAAGCTCAAGAGAATATCTCACTGTCAACACGACAAAGGGGCTGATTAGGCCGCGGCGTCTCTCGTTTGGATACTCATCGGCGCCGAGCCTCTTTCAACGGACGATGGAGACCCTGCTGGCCGGCGTACCAGGGACCTGTGTGTTCTTAGATGATGTTGTGTGTTCTGGGAAAACTGCCGAGCCCCATGCAAAGGTTCTACAGGAGGTTCTGTGCAGATTAAGGGACGCGGGTCTGCGGGTTAATAAAGACAAGTGTGCGTTCAATGCGCCAAGTGTAACATACCTAGGACATAAAGTGAGTGGTCGAGGTGTGAGAAGAACAGACGAAAAAGTCGCTGCCATCACGGGGGCCCCCGAGCCGAGAAACGTGTCAGAGTTGCGGTGCTGGTTGGGGTTGATCAATTTCTATTCCAAGTTCCTCGATGACTTGGCTACCACCCTGGCTCTACTGTATGCTCTGCTCGAACATGGCGGTGGAATAAAAAAGAACAACAGGCATTCGAGGACGCAAAGCGTCTTCTGAAGACACCACCCGTTCTAGCCCACTTTGACGTTAGAAAACCAGTAATTCTAGCGTGCGATGCAAGTCCAGTGGGGATTGGATGTGTTTTGAGTCAGCGGTTTGAACAGGGTGAGCGACCGGTGGCATACTACTCTCGCTCACTCAATGAAACCGAGCGTCGGTATTCCCAAACAGACAGGAAGGGTCTCGCAGTGATCACAGGGGTGAAAAAGTTTAATTATTATTTGGCAGTCCGTACTTTCACAATTAAGACAGATCACAAACCACTATTGGGGTTAATTGGCGAAAGCAAGCCCTTGCCATTCATGGCATCACCTCGCGTGATACGATGGGCGCTCATGTTAAGCGCATACGACTATCGGTTGGAGTATTCGCCAGGGAAAAAGCAGGCTCACTGTGACGCCTTGAGTCGACTCCCTCTAAGTGATTGTGGGGTTTGCCAAACCAGCCCGCAGCCTCCTGAAACCATCCATCTGATGGAATATTTGGATTCATCGCCTGTGAGCGCGGACCAAGTTCGGTTTTGGACTGCTCGGGATCCGATACTGTCGGCAGTCTTGCTATTTGTCCAGCAGGGCTGGCCGCAGTCTGGGTCTCTGGGACCCGAGTTCAGCCCCTATAAGTCCCGAACAGCCGAGCTGAGTGTTCAGGATGGCTGTATACTGTGGGGTTCACGGGTAGTGGTGCCTCCTCAAGGCCGAGACAAACTTCCTAAATTATTGCATGAGGGCCATAGTGGGGAGAGTCGGACAAAATCGTTTGCTCGTATGTATGTTTGGTGGCCAAACATGGATGATAGCATTTTGAAAATGACAAACTCATGTGATATTTGCCAAGAGCACAGATCACAAGTACCAGAAGTCCCCATTCACCCATGGTCTTGGCCAGCCAAGCCTTTTGAAAGGATTTATATTGATTACTGTGGCCCCCTTAGGGGTTGGATGTTTTTGGTCATAACTGACGCCCACTCTAAATGGATCGACATATATTCATCACGATCAGCGACGTCAGAAACTACGATAGAACATTTACGCCATTCCTTTGCTTCATGGGGCCTGCCAAAGTTTATGGTTTCTGACAACGCTCAACGTTTCATGTCGGAGGAATTTGTGGAATTTTGCAAGAGCAATGGAATAGTGCATTTGACTTCCCCCGCCATGTCTCCTAAAAGCAACGGTTTGGCAGAGCGCAGCGTGCAAACTTTCAAAGCTTTTTTCTACAAGCAGACCTCAGGGAGTGTCCACACGAAGGTGTCACGGTTTTTGTTTCGATACCGGGCCACCCCGCATACTACGACACGTGTTTCGCCCGCATAGTTGTTTTTAGGTCGTGCAATTCGTACCCCCTTAGATCTCGTGCGGCCGGATGTTGAGGGCGGGGTTAAAAAACAACAGGGAACCCAGAAATGTTTGAGAAATAGGGGCACGCGAGATCGGTTTGTCAAGGTTGGTGATGCTGTATATGTGTCGGCAGTGGATCGCATTAAGGGAAGTGAAGGTAGGCGCTGGTTAGCAGGTCATGTATGCAGACGATGTGGGCTGAAAATCACTGTCCGTTTGCAGGATGGCAGGACCATCCAGAGACACTTGGATCAGGTGAGGCTGCGGCCGATGTGTACCAGTGGTTCCGCAGTGACGACACAGCCGTGGGCGATGGTGATGCCTCCCGTGACGGTGTCGCAGGCTGTGGGTGGAAGCTGTGAAACGGACAGCAACCCGACACGGATGCATCCAGCCTCTGCAGAAAAGCTGCGCTACGATTTCCGTCCGCGTGATAACTTGAGGCCACCCAAGCGGTTAACTTACTCTTAGTGTGCTGGTTTCAAGGAAGAGACAGTTTTTGGCTGTGCCTTACGTGTTTTGTTTAACTGCAGTACGATAGTTTTGTTACCCGTTTGATTCCAGGGTGGAGGATGTTGTATAGTTTGGTATTGGCGCCCTGACACCGCCCCTGCCACGCTCGGTGGCGGCCGGAGGGCATGCTTCGTGTCACCGTGCGGAGGCGCAATACACAGTTGGAAACGGGACACCAGTGCGTTTACAACAGCTGCCAGGCTGGCCATTTTCTGGCCAGATTTCTCGAATTCGGCCTTTTTGTCGTGCTTGACTCTGCGATTTTTTCGGTTGGTCTTTTCTTGGAATATGGCCTTTTGGCCTATTTTTTCTGGGAGCTGGGACCCAAGCTATTTTTGGTTTGATCCTTGCATAAATATGACTCCTTTTGGCCTTCTCCGCTCTAAAATAAGATGGTGTACACCAAAAAAGCAACAGAGCAGCAGAAAAACTGTTATGGTGGTGGGAGGGACGATCCACAAAAGTGACGGCCACCGAAAACCGGACGCGAAAGGTGCGATACTATAGGCACCCTTTGGGTGAAAAATTGATGACAAAGTGCGCCCTCTGAGGCGACACCCTCCCCCCACTTACCAAAGTCATAAATTCCCCACTGTTCATGAGCAAGAAATTCACAGTTGGAAAAGCAGGAAAATTATCAAGTGCTAGCGGGGAGTGGTGCAGCCAAGATAATTGATGATGCTGAATTAGTTCTAAACAGCGATACAAGTCGATTTTCTGTGGGTTTATGGCTACTGTTAGGGGCCGTTTTAGCCTCAAATCTGGCTCCTGTGAGCAGATTTGATTTATCTTTTTACCATTTGAGTTTAAAATAAAATTTGACCCTTTTTGGCGCTTTTTCTAACTCGGGTTTGACCTATTGCCGCCGAAAAAAGCCTGGCAGCCCTGAGCAGAATCTATAATTTATGGAATATGAATTAAGACAAAAATTTGGAACACATGTTTTATTACTAAGGCCTCTAAGTTTTATTACCCCCCCTCCCCTACCCCTCCAAATGGGCCTTGATTCCCTGAAAAGACTTAAATGACCAGCACAAGAAATGCCCCCCCACTGATATTTCCTTAAAAAATCCCCTGCCTTCCTGGGTCTTCAGGAGGCCCTGGAATATGGCGTGCTCTGTCCCTTGCACCTCTTACAGACACATGTCAGTCTTTGCCCTACACTCCATTCCCTTACTGGCACTCGGGCCTGTTATCACACATTCACAACCAGGACGCTGGGATCGTGTTCTATTTTGCCGGGCCCTTTTCATTCATTAGCACACGCCCTTTCACCAAAAGAGGAAAACGGTTGTTTCAGACATTTTCCCTTGCGGAAGACCTCGACTAGTTGACGGATGCATCATGAGCAGCCGTTTTCAAATCATCGGGTCGCTATCATACAACTGTTCCCTTTCAGAGGTGCGCGAACACCACTACAAATCCGAAAAACACTCAGCGACGTCGGGAAGTACCAGAGCATTGTCACTATTCTCCAGCGCTGGACACCCACTGACCGATGCTGGCGGTGCCGATCTCGATCTGGACGGAGCAGAAGAGGGGCCGCACCAGCACGGTCTCCGAGAGCTGCACCAGCACCGCCGGCATGGCCTCGTGCAGTCGGATCGTCATGTTACACACCGACGGGTCGTCCAGGTACACTGCCAAAGGGTGTCAGACGGTCAACCACAAAGAGAGGAATGAGTGTGGGGGGGGCAATTCAGGGGCCGGAGGAGAACACGATGCGTAAAGGGATGGTGGGTTTTGTTGAGCTTGCAATTACCTGCTGGACATATCATTTAATATATTTGTCCAATTAAAACTGCACAATTGCTTTGAGCTAATGCCAATTGGTGGTGAAAGATGGGTGACGAGTCGGATAATGGCCTAGAGATACCTATGGCTCAGGACAGATAATCAGCGATTTAACCTTTTTGGTAGTGAAACTGCTTTCATACAGGGGACACAGAATCGCTCTCATTATTGCAGAGGTGGGGGGGGTAAGATCTATGCAAATGGTGAATATTCTAGAAGTTTTAAGTGCAGGAATGTCCTCTATACATATCGATATATTTTTCACCAAAAGAGTGAACCACTAAGGGTGATGGATCCCTTTTATCAGGGAATATAGAGCTACTTGTTTTTAGAAGACTCATACTGCATTATTAGCCATTAAATCCACAAAACGTACCAACGATTTAAAATACCGGACGCATTTAGTTGAATGAGCCCGAAGTGGAAATTATTGTCCCGCCGTGACAAAATTTCTGATTTAAAGGGAATGTGGCTCCTTCGAGGGGCTTGAACTGAGCTGTCAGTCACGTAAAGCCGGCCACCACCAGGCCACCACCAAAACACCTGGTGGCATATTTCATCTGTATGAAATTCACTTTTGATTGAGTAACAACGCCTCATGCGCTTTTTTAACACATTCTTATCGCATCTCCACTCCCGTACCAGCCCCTCTCCCTTGGACACACAGTTATCGCCTCTCCCCTGCCGTATCAGCCTCTCTCCCATGGACGCACAGTTATCGCCTCTCCCCTGCCGTACCAGGCTCTCTGCCATGGACACACAGTTATCGCCTCTCCCCCGCCGTACCAGCCCCTCTCCCATGGACACACAGTTATCGCCTCTCCCCTGCCATACCAGGTTCTCTCCCATGGACACACAGTTATCGCCTCTCCCCTGCCATACCAGGCTCTCTGCCATGAACACACTGTTATCGCCTCTCCCCCTGCCGTACCAGGCTCTCTCCCATGGACACACTGTTATCGCCTCTCCCCTGCCGTACCAGGTTCTCTCCCATGAACACACTGTTATCGCCTCTCCCCCGCCGTACCAGCATCTCTCCCATGAACACTCACATCTCCCCTCCCGTACCAGCCTCTCTCCCATGAACACACTGTTATCGCCTCTCCCCTGCCGTATCAGTCTCCCTCCCATGAACACACAGTTATCGCCTCTCCCCTGCCGTACCAGCCTCTCTTCCATGGACGCACAGTTATCGCCTCTCCCCTGCCGTACCAGTCTCTCTCCCATGGACGCACAGTTATCGCATCTCCCCTGCCGTACCAGCCTCTCTCCCATGGACACACAGTTATCGCATCTCCCCTGCCGTATCAGGCTCTCTCCCATGGACACACTGTTATCGCCTCTCCCCTGCCGTACCAGCCTCTCTCCCATGAACACTCGCATCTCCCCTGCCGTACCAGGTTCTCTCCCATGGACACACTGTTATCGCCTCTCCCCTGCCATACCAGGCTCTCTGCCATGAACACAATGTTATCGCCTCTCCCCTCCCGTACCAGCCTTTCTCCCATGGACACAATGTTATCGCCTCTCCCCTGCCATACCAGGCTCTCTCCCATGGACACAATGTTATCGCCTCTCCCATCCCGTACCAGCCTCTCTCCCATGGACGCACATTATCGCATCTCCCCTGCCGTACCAGTTCTCTCCCATGGACACAATGTTATCACCTCTCCCCTGCCGTACCAGCCTGTCTCCCATGGACACACTGTTATCGCCTCTTCCCTGCCATACCAGGCTCTCTCCCATGGACACAATGTTATCGCCTCTCCCCTTCCGTATCAGGCTCTCTCCCATGGACACACTGTTATCGCCT
Organism: Lepas anatifera; assembly: GCA_034440635.1. Taxonomy (NCBI): domain Eukaryota; kingdom Metazoa; phylum Arthropoda; class Thecostraca; family Lepadidae; genus Lepas; species Lepas anatifera. The sequence continues at coordinate 179,447 of JAOTON010000580.1, read as the reverse complement.
CTCCCCTGCCGTACCAGGCTCTCTCCCATGGACACACAGTTGTCGCCTCTCCCCTGCCATACCAGGCTCTCTGCCATGGACACACAGTTATCGCCTCTCCCCTGCCGTACCAGGCTCTCTCCCATGGACACACTGTTATCGCCTCTCCCCTGCCGTACCAGGTTCTCTCCCATGGACACACTGTTATCGCCTCTCCCCTGCCGTACCAGGTTCTCTCCCATGGACACACAGTTATCGCCTCTCCCCTGCCGTACCAGGTTCTCTCCCATGGACACACAGTTATTGCCTCTCCCCTGCCATACCAGGTTCTCTCCCATGGACACACTGTTATCGCCTCTTCCCTGCCCTCCCAGACTAACGCTCTCTCCCATGGACACACTGTTATCGCCTCTCCCCTGCCGTACCAGGTTCTCTCCCATGGACACACTGTTATCGCCTCTCCCCTGCCGTACCAGGCTCTCTCCCATGGACACACAGTTATCGCCTCTCCCCTGCCATACCAGGCTCTCTGCCATGGAAACACATATCGCCTCTCCCGTGCCATACCAGGCTCTCTCCCATGGATACACTGTTATCGCCTCTCCCCTGCCGTACCAGGCTTTCTCCCATGAACACAATATTATCGCCTCTTCCCTCCCGTACCAGGCTCTCTCCCATGGACACACTGTTATCGCCTCTCCCTTGCCGTATGAGCCTCTCTTCCATGAACACACTGCCTTCTACGAGACTGGCGGCCGCGCACAGCTGTTTGTTGGTAACTGCGGCAGGTGAGGGACCTTGGAGGACAGCATTCGTTATCAATACATTCTATTTCTCCCCGAGGATTGTGAATTCTAGGCCGAATTAATGGCTAAGCCGGGTGGGCCATTTCACTACGACAAATCGACCAAGCAATAACACCCCACATCTCAGATTGTAATGAAAATTTGTCACAGTGGTTGTCCAGGGTGCAGACTAACGCTGTGCTATTTTTAGCTTCGTCCGTCTGGTGGTTTTTTTGTTATGGCCTCAGGCAGTTTGTGGACCCAATGAAAAACCTTGCTTTTCTAATAGCCATATCTTCGAAACTAACCATGATAATGAGTCGGATTGTAGATGCCTGTAATTGTAAAACCAAACATAATTTTTGTGAAGATTAAATGCAACATTAAAAAAGACAATTTTACCATTGGTCTAGGGCCAGGTCACGTGATGTGGTAATGACGGCATTAAATTGATATTTTTCCTTGGAATATTAAATTTGGGGTGTTGGTATTTCATTGTGAAGAAATGGAAAGGTTTTTTAACTGGTTAATGACATTTTTCAATTAGTGATGCAAGTGCAATGTCCCCGAGTGTTGCATGCTATCCATCCTAGCAGCTATCGATGGTTATGTTAGGAGGATTAAATTTTCATAATCATAGTTGGGGTTTAAGGGCGCGTCGACTGCAGTGGTCATATTGCGCCCATATTAAATTTTTAGAGATGACCTTCAAAGAATACAATAAGTCGTAATATAACTCTATCCTTCAGCTTTCGTGTGTTTTAGCATGCGCCCCACTGCGGGGGAGGGCGCGCGAGCACGAGTATCGGTCTCCCGCAGAAAATCACCCTCAGAGGCTCCAGTGGCACTCCCCGGGCCCCAGATCTTGGTCTTAGAAGCCTTCGAGAATCAGTCTCGGGAGCACCGAGCAACAGCCTCGAGCATCACTCCCGGGGGCCCCCAAAATCGGCCCTGGGGATTCCCAAGCATCACTCTTGGGGAGCCTGAGACTGCTGCTCGATACCAAGCTCGGGGTACCCGAGAGTGATGCTCGGGGAGATGTTCCTGTGTTGAGGATGTGAAACCCGTTAAAGAGATGTGCCTGGGATTGGCAAAGGCATAATTTTTAGGGGTCCCGAACATCGGTCTCGGGGCCCCCAACCATCGCTCTCGGCTCGGGAGCTTTAAGCATCGGTCTCTTGGATCCCCGAACATCGGTCTTGGTGGCTCCCGAGCATCACTCTCGGGGACCCCAAGATTGGTATTGGTTTCGAGTATCAGTCTCGGGGCCCCTGAAAATCGGTCCCGAGCATCGCTCTCGAGGCCCTCCGAGACTGATGTTAGGGGGTATGCGTGACAGATGCTCAGTAATGCTTGGCGGCCCGGGGCTGATGTTCGGGGATTCCCCGAGACTTATTCTCGGGTCTCAGAAAGTCTCAGATTTCTTGATCTCCTTACTTGAACCCGGGGCCGGTGGCTTTGTAGACTTCATTGCTATCCACTAACAGCTCCCTCACTCGGCAGAAGTCAATCAACAAGCGTGTTGCCAGGGCTGACTTTGTTGGGGCAGGCTGCATCATTTGGCCTGCAGCACGAATGACTGTTTTCTTTTAGACTCAAACTCCGTCTTGCTAGAACACAAAATCCATTGCTATATTTAGATCCTACTTGTCTTGTTGCTTGATGCGCGCTGGGCAGACAAAGAAAGCACGCGTCCAGTTTCGTGTTGAGTGGGATGCAAAGAAAATTCTTAATTCAGTATTCTAAAAAGATGGAGTTTGAGTCCAGAAGGAAGCAGCAGCTATTCGTGCTTTATCTTCCAGCTTTAAACCCCCCCCATCCCAGAAAAAATTAGCCTTGGCACCGAAAATGTTCGCCAGCCATCTGAGCTGGCCCATACCGCCGCTCCTGTAAAGGCGGTCACAGGCATGTTCATGACTGGCTGCATTTGAAGTAAGGCTAAGTGGTATTAAATACGTATCCTGGGCATTAGCTAGAGTCTGGAGAAACAATATCAGCCCACGGCGAGGAAACTGCGGCAATCATATCATCTTCGTTCTCTTGGCGCTTTACGAACAAGATCTTAAGAAGGTGGCTCTTGTCAATAAAGCTCAGAGGCATGGCTGCTGTGACGGCGCCACCCATTGATTTGGATGGACTGCCGCGTCGGCGACCGCGCGTCCCCAAGCTGCGGTGTGTCAGCGCCAGATCAAGAGGGAAACGGGGCTCAAAGACTTGCACGCTTCGATTCAAGCTGGGAAAGCAATCCCGAAGGAGATGATGGCTTTGGTGCTCAGTCCTTCCCGGTGTTACGTATTCCAGGAAAGTTTGGGCTAAATGTACTACAATGTAGATAAGTTGATTTTATCCCAATACGCTTTCCTCCAGATGCGACAATCATTTGAAGAGGTAAGCTGAATCTTTCGTTAATAAGTGAAAATTTCAGCTTGATACGATTTAATATTTTCCCGCGTTTGACTAAGTTGGTCCCTAAATCTTTGAACAAAACGCAAGTAAAATACGTATTTTGCCGACAGCTTCTGACCAGTGGAGTTGAAGCCTTAAGACAGTTTACCTTACATTCACTTGGACGGTATTACAGTTAACGGAAGGGGAGCGAGGTGCTATTTTGGTCGGTGCTCTGACGCTCTTACCAGCCTTGTTGTAGCCTCCTGGGGTGACAAAGGCGGCCGGCGTGGTGAGAAGGGCCAGCAACGAGGCCAGCACCAGCAGCACCGCCTCCATAGGCTGCTGAATGCGGGTCGACCCGCCGCGCCGTGTTGCACACCTCTCCCAACCACACGCCGGCACCAGGCCCGCGCGCCACACGGCACCCGTCCGGTACTATCGACCAGCTGCTCGGCTGGCCGCTCACCGACGCGCGCGCACTGGCCCGACCGACTGTCGGCCCCTCCCCTGACCGTCGGCCGCCTGCCTCCGACCCGCCGCACACCCCACCAACAGCTGACTCTAGCCAGAGCCAGGGCACCGAGATGGCACTGGATAACTGCCCAAGGCTGCCCGCTTCTCCAGTATTGCCGATTTTCTGCATAGTTTGTCAGTCGATTTTGCACTATGAATTTTTGCACAACGCTTTTGCTTTCCAAAAAATGCAGCAAAATCTCACCTAGCTGCAGAGGTGTGCGACTCGCGAGTTAGAGTCGAAGTTAAACTCAAATTCTGACTCATTCGACTCTGAGTTGAGTTGAGTTGAGTCGAAAAAATAAGTTAGGGGAGCTGAGTTGAGTTGAGTCGGTTCACACCACGTCAATGAGTTGAGTTGAGTTGAGTTGTGAACACAGCGAGTCAACATGAGTTGACGAAAAAGTTGACTCAGTATGTAAATATGTTGAATAAATTTGAATTTGCCTGCCTTTTGCAAGCCTCCTTTGAATACCTTTTCCTCCTGTTTTTCAATTGTTTCAGTTTAAGTTTTAATTTTTCAGCATATCAAATTAATTATACGGTTCAATTGCTTATTTTAAAGCCCATCCGGTCTGAAGAAATATCCCTAGGCACAAGACAAATAATACATATACTCGAAACATTAAACAGCCTCCTATCTCTGGCCTTGTCTTAAATATTTTAAGAGGTGGAACAGACTGCAAAATGCATTTCAAATATCTAAAAAAACTCCTCATCATCAATATCCAGTATTACTTCTTTTCAACCACCACACGGTTAGTAGAGACACTGAAACGTTCCAACACCATTCCAATAAAAGAATAAGCACAGGCAAGAGTGCGCCATTGTACTGTCTTTGAAGAACAAATTTGGTCAAGGACAGGGTACTTGTCAAGAATAGGCTCAAGCTAAAGTAGATTCAGGGAAAAACATTGTAGAAGTCACGTGATAATTCATAAAGTGATGTGAATATTTCTCAGCTAGATATGATATTGTTCATTTTGCCTTAAATGCGCCGTATGCAGCTAGTGCTTTAATTTTACCTTTTAAAAGCAGTTTCTACTGTTAGCATAGAAAAGTTTGAACTCTGATTTGACAAAATATTGAAACACCATTGTTGCGCGAATCAGACGAATTATTTCTTGCTACTGGTTTTGTCTGATCGTCGTCTGTATTTTATTTGGAAGGCCGTACACATTGACAATTTTCTATCAAACTGTGATCCCATTTAAGTGAGATAGATATGTGCTGTGCATTGGAGGTTTTCAAGCTGAAAATTGTATTGGGATAAAAAATATGAATGTATTAAATGCAGCACGATGATAAAATTTCCATTTCTTGAAAAGGCATTGTGTGGAGTTCGGATGTCGTATATGTTCGCTCGGACTTACTCCACAAAGAGTTTTTGGGGGTCGGAGCTTTCGAACTGTATTACAGAGCTTCGTCAGCAAATCGGAATAGGTGGGATGGTTCGATAAGAGTTTGGAGAGAATGTTAAGTTTGGCAAATATCAGTCTAGTTTCTTCGGCCTTTTTCTTCCAGTTTGCTTCTCGTTGGTTCTTAGGTTTGATGTTCAGTCTGATGCCGCGAGGAATTAGATGCCGATCCCTGCAGTTTCGTAGGAAATATGCATGTGAATGCATTCTTGCCAACTTCCTGCTGAGGTGCGAGTAGAGGTTAGCAAGGCCTTTTGAAGAGCGTCCGAAGTTTGAGAATTCTTGAAAAGGCATTGTGTGGAGTGATATTTGCCAAACTTAACATTCTCTCCAAACTCTTATTGAACCATCCCACCTATTCCGATTTGCTGACGAAGCTCTGTAATACAGTTCGAAAGCTCTGACCCCAAACAATCTTTGTGGAGTAAGTCCGAACGAACATATACGATTTCCATTTTTGTCCTATCTCATATATTGATATGGTATAATATTTCCTAGCTTTTGCTGTAGTTGCTAGAACTTGAAATTGCAACTAGGTACTCTAGTAATTATAGCTTAGGTTTTGGCTCATCTCATGGCATAGGAATTTTTAACTTAGCAAAATTATCTAGCATCGTTCTTTAAAAGAAAAAAAACAATATCCGTATCAATCCTGAAAATATCGTTTAGATCATATTTTTTTAGCTTGGACCTTCTTTTCTGGTAGTATGGAGGTGCAATTATGTTCCTATGTTGTTGTAACCTTAACCCATTTAAGTTCCTCTCCATTCCATGTACCTGGTAACACATGCAAGGCTTCTTTTAAAAATCATTGCAACATGTTGTGGCCAGGGGCGTAGCCAGGATTTTGCACAGGGAGGGACGGCACACCGAAAAGGGCCCTTGCGACAGCGCCAGAAGGGCCCTGATGCGTAAAAGCGGCTCTGCTTGTTACAGAATGGAGTGCTGAAGAGGGCTTAAGAGGGCCCTATCTAGTATAAAATATCAAAATTGGCCACAGAGAATAGTGCGGGCGAGCCGCGAGAAGCGCGGCTCGTGTCCTCAGGGGGTCCTTCGGACCCCCAGGGAGGGGCAGCTGTCCCTGCCGCCCCCCCCCTTGGCTACGCCCCTCGTTGTGGCAGCTTTATCTGGAAGTGACAGTCTGAAACAATAAAAAATATATACATGGCTCTTGGCTCTAATTAATTTTTCATTTTTCCATTAATTAATCTTCCATCAAACTGATCGAACTACATGTTCAGTTTCCTGTATGACTTTCTGTACAGCGTGTCTTCTAGTGGATTATTGGTTGATTCACTTGCTATTATCATTTATTTTTTTATCATTCATTTATATATTTTGAAATCGAGTCGAAGTTTGAGTTGAGTTGAGTCATGAGTTGAGTCGGAGATGAGTCGGAAGGATTTAACCTTGAGTCGGAGTTGAGTCGGCTCACTGAACTCTTGACAATGAGTTGAGTCAGAGTTGAGTCGACCACTCTCAGCACATGAGTTGAGTTGAGTCGACCCAAGAAAATTCTGAAACCCACAACTCTGCCTAGCTGCCCGCTGCGCTTAGTAATGCACAAACAAATGAACGGCGTACTCCGTATTTCTATTGAAAGGACGCGCGGGCTTCGGCTGTTCGAACAAAATTCGTTCGAAGCTGCTCCACAAAGTATTTGTGCGGGGCGAGGTCGGAGCTTTCGATCTGTATGACAGAGCTTCGTCAGCGGGTCGAGCCGGACCAGCCACTCGATCTGAGTCAGACCCACTGGTGAAGTTCTGTAATACAGCCCGAGGCTCCGACCCGAAAAACTGTTAGTGGATGCAAACGAACTTTATCCAAATATTCTGTCCTATTGCTCATCGGCGGGAGCAAAACAAGTTTTGCAGTCGCCTTTCAAAGACTACACGTAAAAATAGCAAGATTAACAAGCACATCATAGCTATTTCAGAGCCGCTGCGGCCGAACATTGGGACCCGCGGGAAGCAGGGCTTTAACAACGGACAAACTGCGAAGGCCAAGAGCTCCATCCTGTCGAAAAGGCTCTTGGGGACTGGGTTATACTTATCCAGGGCGCCCGCTCGACCTCGAAACCGTGAATTTCTGTGACTCAGAAGGCAGGAGCTCTAACACTAAGCCCGCACCCCCCCCCCCACACAGGGAAACCTGTCTGACCACAGAGGCTCCAAGACGAGCTCGCGGGAAAATGTCACAGATTTCAAAGCTGGATTTGCCATAACTGACCGCAATGTGCTCTGCTGGTCAGAGGGGACCCACCAAGATAACTGCAAACCCCTCCCGAACACTTAAATTAACCGCCCAACGGGAAATACGGGACGAACATTTCATACGGCGATATGCAATTAACAGGAGAAATCAACGTAAGATGCACTTGTAAATGCGATACAACAATTTGCGCATAAAACATCAAGTGTAAAAACAAAACGAAACGATAATACACAAAAATGCATTGGTACAACTTTTTCCGATATCTCGCCTGTCAAATAGCTGGGAGATTCAAACAGGGACAGTTCCAAAGAACAGAACGAGGGGTCGTGCCCCTCTTAGATTCATGGAGCCCCTCCTTGGGAACATCGAGCGTCCATGCCAGGCGCCGAGAGCGCATGCTGGATGCCCTTACAGGCAGTGTGCCACATTTATCATGGATTTTGAACTGCGGTAGCAGTTATAAAGAGCATGTGGAGACACATTAATGGCATAGTTTATTTCACCCAAAGCTCTCGGTATTAAATTTTTGCACACTTTAAAGTTCAAAATAAAGGGCCTTCAGGCCTTAAAGGGAGTGTCCCACTATCACTAGGACCCGACCTATAATATACTTGAATTGAGATATCAGTTTTGTAGAGCGTGTCGAGAGACCACTGACGAAATATTCTAGTTCACCCAATGCTCTCTGTGTAAAATTTCTGCAAGCTTTAAAGTTCAGAGAAAAGCGGCTTACTGCTTTACTTTAAAACATGAAATAATCCGTTTCTTTCTGACAGCACATGTCATATGACAAATGGTAACAAATGGCACAGCCACGCAACCTGACTTGTCGCAGACCGCCGCACGCTGCCAGATTCGTGATTACACGCGATGCTTGGATCAACCCAGCACAGTAAGACAAGATGCGATATCTTTGTTTTGAGGAATTTGAGGTGGAAACAAAATCTGGTTGCCTAATGTTCCAACCTATTTTTTCGTAAGCTGTTCCTGTTAGAATTTTGACAAAGCAGTCTCGACAACCCTTTAATTCAAACCATGAAGGAATCACTTTCCATCAGGCTGGAACAATCTGACTGGTCCATGGCTGGATCCAGGCCAATGGCTTGGGCGCGGGGCAACGGGGTTCAAAATCGTGAAAAAAACTTATGGTTTAAGAAAATCGGCAAAAATTAGGGGTATGGGCGCATATGACATTTTTTCCTCCCCTGGATCCGTTCCTGGATGGGTCTAAGCTTTGACTGCGAGGCTGCCACGCATGTCACGTGATACATGTTAGGGATAGAAGTGCTGTTGCAGCATGGACGGCAATGCTATTAAAAAACTCACATGCAGCTGGCGGCACCAAAGTGGCCAGCCATGTAACTACACAGTATACTTATGTCCACCCCAAGTGAGTCAAATTCAGTTTTGATAACACCTTAAATTGTAAGAACATGATTATAGTTCATTGAACGTGGCAGCAAAATGTGGTTTCCAGATTTCCAAACATACTTTGTACATAAAGTCATTTGAAAAATTTTGAAAAGGTAGTCCATTTCCATTAAGATGCAACAACTGTACATTACAGGCAAATTGGAATTGTCTTTAGAAGCTGACCCTGGCAGAGGTGTGCTGTCTCCCGGAGCCCTCCACTGTTTGTCGCATGTGCACTGCCAGCGGCAGACGGCAGTATTCGGCCACCCTTGCACGCCCGGGGCCCTCCACTGTTTGTCACATGTGCACTGCCAGCGGCAGACGGCAGTATTCGGCCACCCCTACACGCTCTGTTTATCGCTAAAAGATTTGAAGCACCCACGCCTAAAACATAAAAATAGCGTCGAGATGGCGCCCCTCGGAATGAAAAACAGACAGCAGTGCCCCCCCGCTCAAAGTGAAATGTGCTCCTTCCCCTCAGGTTTCACTCCTCTCACCGAAGTTCTAGGTACCTCAGTGCAGTGAAAACCAGGGACCGTTCGAGAGCCTCTGTTGAAATCGTAAGAGGTTCTGGTGCTAGATATTTTGTCAGAAAATACTCAAGGTAAACGGCGCAAAGAATGTAGCAAGTGCGTCAGTATTATCAAAAACTGTGTCTAGACATTTGTTACATCATTTTGCTTCATTGATCTTGGGTATTTTTTGTCAAAACGTCTGGCATCGCAAGTTGTTGCGTTTTCAAAGGAGGGTCTGCAACATCCACAAAATGATGTGCTCGCTTTCTTGCCAAATTGCTCCGCGAACTGAAACTAAGCTGTTACCGCGCCGCACCGCGAGCGAATGCTGCACCGTCAGACACACCGTTGTATGCTGCGCCGGAGGACACTGTCAGGCGCAGCCCATGCTGTACCGCATCACACGGTCAAGCCTGGCCCGCGTCTTCGACTCTGACCAGGAATGCAGGACTCAGGAGGGTAATGAGCAGTAACATAGCTTGACGGCTATTCAAGCGCCTTTTTTGGCCGCGAATCCAGAATAAGACGATGAGATGGTAAGCGTCAGTTTCAATAGTTTGAGAGATAATCAACAAATATAAGAATGTTTAAATTATTGGACATGATACAACGAGAATCAATTTCTCTCTCTCTCTCTCTCTCTCTCTTCTCCACGTTGTTCCCAGTTCGGTTTTTGAAGTCGGAGTCTCACTGAAGTCATCAATGGATTTGTCACGGAGACCTCGACCCTTCCACCCGAACGAGAAACACCCACAATGATGTTTAATTCAGAATCCAAACCTTTAATGTCTCACAAAGCACAGGGACCGCCGCTCAGGTCACCCTCTCACCAATCAGTTGCCAGCCGACCTACGTCGGGTAAACTATTGAGCGCCAGAGCGTCTCAGGGGAACCGATCCCAAGCCTGGACATCCATTGCCACTGCAAGTTTCTGAGCACGGGCCGGAGCACAACGCTCTACCAACTAAGCTACCGGGACGGGTTTGGACTTTAAGTCATTGGGTCATGAAAACCCCAAAAAATAGGCCCAAATCAAGAAAACTAGCCGCCAAAAAACTTCGATGTGCTAAGTGGGCAGAGCAGACACGGGAAACCTGAGGTCACCACGTTATCTTGCATACTTGTTTCCATTCCATGGGAAACAGCGCCAGCAACTATAACAAGTCAAAAATTAACTATTATGGGAAGCCCTAAGATACAACCAAATAACTTGGACGCACGTCTTTTAGAAATATAGCGTGGTTTCCAAACGTGAAGCTACTATCAGGTGAGCTTTGTCTTGTGCTGCTCTATAACCTGTGGGTTATGTACTATCTGGCGGAGGCAGGACAGCCCTCCGCGCGACCTTGATAATGACTCAGATTCAGATATGAGTGCAGTGAGCTCCTGCCTCCTGGCCTCCCACACATTCCTTCTGAGCCTCCCAGACCTCCTGGTCTCCCAGCTAGCTCCGAGCGCATTTAGCCAGTCGGTGGCCGCTCCACCGGTTGTGCGCTGCCGCTGACCCCAGCGTCGTTCCGCACACGAACCGGTCAACCGGAAGGAGAAGTGCAAGAAGGGCATTGCCGACGAGATGGATACTGCAGTTACCGAGCTGTCGGCAGGAATTTAATTTTCCCAAAATATTTGGGGGGTGCTTAGCCGGTGTGGGGCGGCACTCCATAGGGGTGACAGCATTGTGGGGGCGGCACCCTTCATTGTACCAAATCTGTTATTCATTGGTCTTTTGTGCGGTTTACAGTAAAGAGGACATTTCATTTTAATGGTGGTAACGTATTCTACAGCATTTCCCAAACATGTTCGCTGTCAAGGCGACATCCCAAAGCTACTTACAGGTCTTAAAAGATTCCAGTCTGTGTTGTAGATTTATCCACGATTGAATTATATGTTTTTGGGGCTAAATTTTACCTTTGGAATGGCAGAGGCGATGAAACGTGAAACCAAAACCAAGGACTGACCCGTTTTATGAAAAGTTCGCCGAGAGCTCTCCAAACATTGTTTGTAAAGCTCGATGAATTTCCCAACTTCACTGTTCCTGTACATGTTCTTTATTTGCGCCCTAACGCCCTTTATTTTTGCCTTAAAATGGCAGAGTGGATTACAAGTGAAATAAAAGCCAAGGACTGACCCACTTCATGCAAAGCTCACCGAGAGCGCTCCAAACAACGTACGCACTGTTGTGTAAACATCGATGAGTTTCACAACTTCACTGTACATAACCGTACTTGTCCCTTATTTTCGCCCTAATGCCCTTCTATTGCCTTAACACAGCGGCGGGAAGAATCAGGGCAGCAGTGATGAGTCAGGGGCGGCACGAATCTGCGCAGAAGAGATAAGCACAATTCGGTGGTGATGAGCCGGGAGCGGCAATTATAGGCTCGAGACCGCACAGATAAGGGCGGCAGTGATAAGCTTGGGGCAACAGTGATTGGCCAGGGCGGCAAGAAACAGGGACAGTCATAACAGAAACAGAACAGCAGAAACAGAAACAGTCATAAGTTGAGGGTGGCAGTGATGAGGGGGGGAATTGCTGTGAACTAGTGGCGGCACGAATCAGGGTAAGTGATAAGACGAGGGCAGTAGTGAGCCCCCGAGGGCGGCAGTTATCGACTAGGGGCGGCACAAATCAGGGTAGAGTGATAAGACGAGGGCGCCAGTGAGGACCAGGGGGCGGCATTTATGGCCTACGGGTGGCACGAATCAAGACGGAAGTGATAAGCTGGGGGCGGCAGTGATTACCGGGTGCGACACAGATAGCCAGGGACGCTGCAACTTAGGTTAACAATGGCAAATCAGAGCTGTGCGACTCGTGAGTCAGAGTAGGAACTTAACTCAAATCACGAACCATTCAACTCTGAGTTGAGTCGAAAAATTTTACAAATGAGTTGGGTTGAGTCGGTTCACAACACGTCAATGAGTTGAGCTGAGTTGGGTTGTGAAGACAGCGAGTAAAATGAGTTGACGAAAAATGATGGCTCAACAGGTAAATATGATGTTTTTTTCTATCTCGTATGTATTTTCACGCTTTGTTCACATCACAATGACATAGTGCTACATTCACCCCTCGCATCACTTTTCCTCAAGCTTCAAAAAACTGGCCCACTCAAAGAGAACAGCCTCTTTTTATATCGCACTAACTCACTTAACATCGTATCACATCGCTTCTAACCTCAATTCTCCTCAAACTTCCCCAACCGTCTCTCTCGAACGAATAATGTTTTGTGATATCGCACCGAAACACATAACATCACATCACCTTGTCTCTCACATCACATCCCCTCAAGCTTCCAAAACTTCCCCGTTCGAAAGGATACCAAGTTTACCTTTTATTCACCTGGCCTCAATATTGTCATCGCAACGATATGGAAACGAACAATGCTGAACAAATGCGTATAGCAAACAGTCAGCGGACACTGGTAAACTTGATGTTAAAGGGAGTGGACCACTTTGTGAACATCATAAAAAGAACATCTTAAGAACAAGAGAGGTCTGAAAACCAGGAAACAGCATTTTCCCACTTTCATACGCTAAAAACAGAAATATACCCTCTTTTCTAACAATATGTGACGTCATCAAAATAAAAATGTTGATAATCAGTAAAATCCCAAACGTTGATCGTAGACACGCTATAAAGGACCATTCACAGCATTTCCGCGCACAGAGAATAGCATGCAGTACAAGAAGAAGCACTTGTGTATGAACTTAACGTCAGAAGTCACTACGGTGGCCAAGTATATTCAATAGAGGAAAGTTTATGCATATGTCTGATGTAAGGAAACAATTTCAGAGTTGGATTTTGACAAAACCATTTGTAACTTTTTTGTACAAGTACGGGGGAGGGAGGATATTATGTGTATTGTGGCTATTGGACTAATTTTTGCCCAATAACGCTATGAACTGGACAACTTTTGCCCAAAGGCCCGATCAACAGGCAGTTGAATGCTGATTTACTCGCTAGCATGGTATTTTCAGCGAGTAGGCGAGACGTAGGGCTTTCGACCAATCAGATTACTGCAGCCATATGGAAAGGGTTTTCCTTCAGGGTTTGAAATAAGCCCATAGGCCCCTTTACTTTGAACTTAAAGGGCGGGAATTCATTGGCGTAGCCATTCTTTCTGAACTTGTAGGGACACATCCAGCCTCTTCATTAGGTACTGGACGGAACATTTTAAGAGGGGCTAAATGTTATGTGCGAGCTAGCCAGCCGTCCCCTTTTTTACATTTTTACACGAATTTAGGTCAGTATAATTTGAATGCTTAAAAGGAGTGTGGCACCTTGGTCGAATCCTGGAATTTATTGTAATTAGGGGTACTTTTAGCCAAAAATCAAGGAGGCGTCCATGATTTCTTTCAAAAAATGTACAATAAGCTCAATATTTCTATTTTTAAATGCTCCTCTAGGGAAAGAAACAAATATCTGCCTGTGGATGATGTCATGATCTGGCAACCACTACCATATTCAATAGGCTTCAAGGGCTTCGATTGGCTGATACTCACCGTGACATCAGCATATGTCGTCACACCAACAGCCATGAAAACTGTGGCCTGCTGCTAAGGGTACATGAGGGGGTACATTTCAGGTAAGCTTTAGCTTTTTCTACGAAATTCTTGAGTTCCAAGACAAATTATATATTGAGTACCGGATCTTCCGACTTGTTTTAAAACTCGGCTATATCGGTTAAAATCACGTTATGAATGTGCCACATTCCCTTTAACGCGTGCTTTTACGGGGGTCTGAGCCAACTTCGCTTTGACGGAGGGGGCAGGTACCAGCCCCTCTAAGATCTCGAGAACCATGCTAGATAGCGAAAAACGGTAAACGACGTTTAGTAGCTCATCCACCTATCTATCGAAAATATTTGCACTATTTTTTCAGGTCACATTTAAGGTTACTAGAGGTTAAAATATGCCGTCATAGGGATAGCATGTAAATGAAGGTTTTCGGTCATTACATCTGAACAAGTAGGTAAAGATAGATCAAACAATTTGAAATATTAAAATCCTCGCAGCAAGCCGAATCCAATGATATATAACATGGCCTTGCTAGGTCAAATCAGGTCCAATATGTCATTGGAACTGACCTGAGGTCAATTCAAGGTCAAATGAGGTCAAAATACATATCTTTAGAGCCGCAAAGACAATCCCAAACCACTGAAGCTAAAATAAACACTCTATCACTATCTACGACCAAGTTATTTAATTAAAACCACTTTTCCCATGTATTTCCAAGGAGGAGGTCAAGCCTCGTACCTGATCTTAGGTCATTGATATGAAAATACCGGAACATATTTTAAACAGCTCGATGGGCTCAGTATGTGGTATGAGTTTCAATAGGATAAGTTCTCCCTGTTCCGAATTATGTTATCTTAAACTTTTTTTAGGTCAGGTCACTTGACCTGTACTGGTTACCTGACCGGAGTGACCTAACCTTAAATTTTCGACAAAAGTTGTAAATAAGATCAGAGAAAAGGTATACCAAGTACGGCGGCGCGTGCCGTTTTTATGTTATCTCAAAAAACCCGAAGGGGGCGGGTACCCAACCCCCCTTTCCCTCGTCAATGCGCGTGTTAAAGCGAGCACAGACTGTATGTTGGATTGGGAAAGCGTCTGAATGCGGCCATTTGCGTGTCTAAGAAGTATAGAGATGAACCTAGCTGCCTGTCTCAGCCTTGACTACTATCAGATCCCAGTTACTGAGACATCGAGCATAAAAGTAAAACGTCAAGGTTAAAGCAAAACATATCTTAGAACCCAAAACAATCCCAATCCACTGATTCTCGCCCACTCAGGAAGCCTATCTCACCGGCTCACACGAGCAGCAGTATTAAAAGTACTCCATAACCTTCTTAGCAAAACAAGACGATTATCTTGAGATTTGCGGAGCGGTAACAGGACGCCGGCTGCCACGGTCGCGTATGCCGGCCTGTTGGTGGGCGCGTCCGGCAGGCTTCTGCCCGCTGCTATCGCCATCGGAGGAGCGCCATGAAATTGGCTGGTCCTAAACTACAGCAAAATGAGCGCTAGGCTATGACTAAATTGAATTTAGTCCTTATGCGTTTTGGTATCCTGTACCTTGAAAGTTATTCGATGCTTCTAATACATTTTAGCATATCCTTTTGAAAATATTGCTCAAATACATTTGTTATTCTGTGTCTGTATCACCATTAGTTCTTAGGGTTGTGCAAAAGTAATGGCGCCTCATGAATGACGAAGCTCGCTTTACTACATAAAATGACACCTTAAAAAAAACACGGCAATGGAAAAAGAGAAAAATCTAACAGTATCAGCAACATTTGTATAACCAGCCATTTGTGGGGGGGGGGGCTGGGGGACTCGCGTCTTCCCCTACCTCGGACAGTCTCCTGCTATGCTTTACTATAGGTACTATGATATTTCAGGGGTGGGTCTTGAGCCCCTCTAGCCACGGATCCAGGGGCCAGGCCCCCAAAGCCCGAAAAGTATCTTTGCCCCCAAAACACCGACTTTGGCCGTTTTTTAAATCCTATGCTTTTGCGATTTTTTCCCGATTTGGCCCCCCAAAACGATGTTTTGGCCCCCTCCAAAACTTTTTCCTGGATCCGCCAATGCCTCTAGCTCCCTTTTATCTCAATCTGCCACTGCATTCCCTTGTACGACAATTGTCAACAGATAACAATTGTAAGAATTGTGCGTGTTGAAACGTTCGCGGAAGTGCGAGATTTTTAGTGGGTCTTGCATTCTTTGGTATGGGTGTTGGATGGCTCACGTGAGTGTTTTGCCCCCCCCCCCACCAGCGGTGACGGTGGAAGTCGGCGGGCTTTTGGGCTCAGAGCCCAGCTACCTACCTATGAACATCGGTGGGCTGACATGCCATTTATTCCCACAAAGGTGTGTTCCGAAAATAGGGAAAGGCTAAAAAAAAAAAAAACGTTAAGAAAAGGAAATAAGTTCAACGCAATGTTGCGAGAGCATTGCGTAGCTATATCACTGCAATCGGGCTTATGTGTTCTGCATATGAAGCCCTGCGTTGATATACAGTTACCTATCCACTGGGGGCGGAACTAGTGGGGCACCTGGGCACGGTGCTCCTCCTTAAATGATAAATTTTAACATTAACCCTCTGGTGTTGACTGGAAAGAAATGGGTTACAAATTTAATGGCCCCCCTTGAACCAAGACTTTCCGCCGCTCCTGTGCCTATCACTAGGCCCTCGTCTCCTGTAGTTATCTTGGTCCCGATTTCCATTACTTGTTTTTGGTATCCTTATTGATGCAATTCAATGGGAGCTTAAGTAAAAGGGCGGCTGTTTCGACCAGCAACACCAACCACACTTGACTCACAGCTGACCAAGCGTTAACCCACGCCCCGGTGAGCCTCCGAGCCACCTTCGCCCTGGTAGGGGGTGTCCAAACAATTCCCCTCGAACTCGACTCTTATGCGGGATAGCGTAAAAACGCGAAAACAGGTGAATAGCCCGTTGCATTGAAATTAATGAAACTACATCAGTCACTTTTTGGCTGAGGTCAATATTGAGGTCATGACAGGCCAAAGAATGCAGCATGATAGAGAAGAGTTTATGGACTCTAGCGTCTGACAGAATTGAGTTAGAATCATTTTAGGCATAGTTCGCTTTCTCTCGTTACAGCCAATTGGATAAAGCATAATATTATCGTACTAGGTCAAAACATAAAAAGACCTGAACTAAGGTATTGCCAAGGTCACCATCGCCTAGCATAATCAATATGCGTATAAATCGACTCGCAATAACATTCTAAACGTAACGATATGACAATACAAAGTTTTTCATCATTTTGTGCAAAGTTATTAATTCAAGTCTGAAAAACCTGCAGTGGATAGCCCCAGATGACCTCTATGGTCACAGGTTCAAACTTGCAGCATGAATCTATAAAGGGGCCTAGGATACTATGTTCTGAAGAATACGAAGGTATTACACGCAGTATCTACAAAATTAATTCAATTTTTCTGCCAATTTCCGTTTTTCCCATGCATTTTCAATGGAGAGGTCATTTTCCGTGCCTGCCCCTAGGCTACGATCTGAAAAATTCCGAAATTAGTTGTGGTACTCGGCGGGCCCTTCATGCGGTATGCGCTTCAATTCGATAGATTCGCCCTTTTCTTACTTATGCCACCTTAAATATTTTTGGAGGTGAGGTCACTTGACATGTACTGGTAACCTGACCTGAGATGTCCCAACCTTAAAATTTTGGGGAAGGCTGCGGAATCGATCATGGATAAGGTGTGCTAAGTACGGCAGCGCTTCGCATCACCGTTTTTCGTGCCACTGGAGCACCCCAAGGGTTTTCAAACACAGCCCCCTCCCTCCACCCTGGCGGGAACTAACAATCCGACGCTGTCATGGTGACCAATCCTATTCACGGAGATCAGCTTGCAGCTGAAGTATTTTTCCGCCTTGCTGGAATCGGCGCTGGTAAAAGAATGTGGTTTCTTAACCCTCGCCATATGGGGGCACATGGCCCCCTAAGGTTTTTTTCAACCGATCATTTTCCCACTATCCTTGAAATTGTTTACCCTGGGCCACACTAGGTCAGATCACCAGGCGAGGTCAAACAGGCTCACCTCACTTCAAATTTTGAGCTCTAGCATAGCTACATTTCTTGGCCAATTGATTTCAGGTCAAGATCAAATTAGGTCAAAATGCATATCATTAGAACTGCAAGGACAAGGGAAACCTAGGCCCGTTAAAATAAATGCTCTACCACCATCCCATTACTAACTTATTCAGTGTAACCCTCGCCCAATAGGGGGCCATCGATACCTCCTAAGGTTCGTTCGGAATAGCAGAAAAACAACACGAAAAACATCAGGCGCAGCACCAACGTTGAGGGCTCTTCCTCTCACCCAATCATTTTCCCACCATCCCTTAAATTTTCCTCCGGGTCACGCAAGGTCAAGTCACCAGGCGAGGACAACCAAGATCACCTCACTTTTACTTTTGAGCTCTACCATAGTTACATTTCTAAGCCGATCAATTTGAAACTTTCTAATCTTGATGACCCCTCCAGGGCGTACAAAATTTATATTAGGGATTTTTCTTTATTTCGTGACCTGAGGTCAGGTCACGAGACCTCTCCCATTGAAAAAACATGGGGAAAAGCTATCTTATAATCTAAAAGTAAAAAGACGATTGCAAATGCTCAGATTGCTCAGAAAAGCGTTATAGGACACCCTTTCACGGATCCCAGTGGCGATTTGCCCTTTGACCTATCTGAGGTCATCATAGGTCACCAGGGATCAAAAAAGTATTTTGACGATAACTTTTGACCCATTCAAGCTAGAGCGCTGAACCAAACGTCATCGTGTATGTCTCGTCACTGGCCTTCTATTTGATATACGGCAAGGTCAATTTTGACCTTTCGTGACCTCAGGTCATATTAGGTCTCGAGGTGACCTCTGAAGATCAAACCACTGACGGGAGGACATTATATTCCACATAGTGGAAAAAGGTTTGGAATTTTCCTATCAAATGTATTTTAACAGATCGCAATACCTCTAACTGCACAAGAGCTATGCTCAGTTTTCTTAAGCATTGCATATTTTAGTGGAAATAACCTATCGTGACCTAACTTGACCTCTGGAGGTCAAACCATTGACCTGAGCGCTTAAACATGTGAAGTCACTTCTTATTGAATTTACACGAGCTTTCTAATGCACTTTGCAGATTTGCGCTAACTCCCATGTTTTCGGAGTTAGAGGGGCAGGGGACATCAAAGGCCCCCGTGGGGCGAAGGTGGCGCCTGACCCCCGATGGGGTGCGGGTAAACAATTTTCCCCTTTTATTTTCAATGGCTTATTTTATTGTTATGGCTCATACCTGACATTAGATCATCGATATCAGAAATACCGAAATATATCGTGTAGCACTCGACGGGCCCATCGTGTGATGAGTTTCGATTAGATAGGTTCACCCTGTTCTGACTTGTTATCTTAAACTTTTAGAGGTGAGGTCACTTGACCTGTACTGGTGACCTGACCGGAGATTACCCTGTCTTATAGTTTTGGTTTAAGTTGTAAAAATAATCAAGAGAAAAGGTATAGCATGTACGGCGGCGCTACTCGCCACCGTTTTATTCTGTCTCCAAAAAACCCGAGATGGGCGGGTACCCGCCCCCCCCGCTGTGAATACACGTGTTAATAAGCAAGAGCGTGCATTTGCACCTCCTGACTTCAAACGGTATGGCGATAGAACAAGCCGGAGACAGTGGACTGTTTGATTCCGAAATCCAGTTTAATGCGACGTAAGCCCCCCCCAAAAAAACAGTCCGTCACTTTATTACCTAAGGTTTAGTGCGCCTCTTCTCAAGTGTAGTACAAGTTACTGGGGAACGTTTGGTGAAAGCAGCAATAATGTTCAGACAAGCTCTCGAGTTAATCTCAATCGCCTGGCTACATCCGGTGTGACGATACAGCCAGCTATCGAAAGTGGACTCTGTGGTTCCGAAATCCAGGTGCATGCGGCATAAGCCAAAAACAGTCCAGGTCATCCTGCTACATAAGTTTTAGTTCGCATCCTCCCAAATCTAGTACAAATTTTTTTAACAAAAACTTAAACAAAGAGCAAAGGAAAAGTCAAAATAAGCGCTGGAGTGAAATTGAATCGCCTGGCTTTAACTGGTGCGACGAAACAGCAAGTCACCGGCAGTAGATGGTTTGGTTCCAAGATCCAGGTGAATGCGACTTAAGCTAAAAAAGACTCCATGTCATCCTGCTATATGAGACTTGACATCTTCTAACAAATTTTGCATATTACTTATTAAGGAATGATTTGAGCAAAAAGCAAAAGGAAACGCCAAACATTAACACACGCCCCGCCAATCCTCCTGGTTTTCCCCGATAACGCAAAAACAAAGAGACGCAGAACAACGAAACTTACAGTACCTTATCCCTGATCGATTTTGCGCATATCAAATTTTTAGGTCAGGTCATGTCAGGTCAAGGAGCTATTCAAGGTCAAGTGACCTGACCTCAAACCCCAAAATCACGAGTTTGAAGCAGTGCCTAAGGAGCATATGTCAACCGATCAGCTTGAAACTTTCTCAATATGGTGAAGTCCTAAGGGTCTACAAATCTACTATCTCGGAATTTGTATATTTTTGACCTAAGGTGGGGTCAATTTTTGGTCACCCCATTATAAGGCTATGGTGAAAAATAGAATGGGCTCGTTTTCAGTAAATACTGGATATATAAAGCTGGAAATCCTCAAACCGTCTATTCTTACCATCATCTTGACCATAAAGTTAAGTTTTTGATCATCTGACCTCTTAAAGGTCATGTCAGGTCACAGGAGCATGGAGTGATTGTTTTGCCAATAACTTCTCACTGAATTCAGATAAAGCTCCCATTTTGCTTGCACAGCGCTATATTGTCACGGGGAGTCGATTGATACGCAACATGACCATACCAGGCCACTCTGTGACCCTGACCAAGCTCGAGGTCAGGCCATTTTCACCATTTGAGCCAACAAGGTCATATTATACATCATTCGATTCGCCGTGATGAGATGAATCCAGTGATGCATAAAGATTTGCTCTAGCTCCCATGAGTACAGATCTAGCGGGAGAAACGTACACTGTTCTGTTGTAAGCCTATGGAGTCTTCTTTGACCTGTGCTGACCTCAATATTGACCTGACATAGAAATACTCCATATAATTTATCTTCGTCTTTCAAGAGCTTTAGCAAACGCCGTCGGTAATTTTCCTTTAGCCTTCCTAGGAAATGAGATACGGAGGAGGGGGCGAAATTCGCCCCTCCCCCAGCGGGGCGCGTCATGCCAGGGACCCCAGCGGGGCGCGTGTTAATGGAGTGAATATGAGCGCGCTGGCTTTACCATGTACGATGATACAGCAGCCAAAGAATCATGAACTGTTTGGTTCTGAAACCTTCATTAGTGCGACATCAGCCAAAAATTGTCCATATACCGGTGAGCGTGGTTGAGGTTTTCAGGTGACTGGAACCTCACGGAAGTAAACTGGTGATACGCGTGCTGTTGAATGAAAAAGTGTTGATTTGTTGTATAAAAAGGAAGACGTCCAAAGGGCCAGCATGTTGATGGGGCTGCGTCATTTGTAGCTGAAAAGCGTGGTCTATTAAACTGTTCCACAAGCTGGCATTCAACTGTTCCGATGCGGCACACTTCTGCTAGATGAAATTTGTGCCGTCGCCTGAACTGCATTTTCCTTATCACACTCCCCGTTGTTTTTTTGGCATTCCTAAAACTGTCACGTTAAAGGTGTATCTGTCAATGTATATTCCAAGCATTTTTGGGTCAAAATCGCACACGATCGAATTCTGAACACAAAACGCCAAGTGAGATGCACAAGAGACACAGAATGAGCATATACACAAAAACAATGCACCAGCATACAAAACGCAATCGAAAACCCCTGACCAACACCTGAGACAGATTTTCAGGTCATTACTGCACCAAACGCTATGCATTAGGACAAAACACTAATGCCAGACAATGAAAAATACTGGAAGAATACCTTCGAGAGAAGACACAGCAAAAACTCTTGCCAATTTGTCCAGTTTCCGATTCTGGCGGCGCACTTGATCATAAAGCTAGCTGACCGCGAGCCGGCCCAGCGGACCGGCACAGAAGGCGGGGAAGCTGCCCCTGATAGCGCCCGCCTCGACGCCCGCCGCCACGTCTTCTTTGCTAACTTCGAATACAACGTGTCCTATATGGACAAGCCGATTTGAGTAAGAAAGGCCTGCAGGTGCAGGTGTTGCAGCTTCCTCATCAAAGTGTTGCCGGTCTGCAGGTGGCTGTGCTGGCGGAGATCCAGGCACCCGCCCGCCTCGCTCAGCCCGCTGTTGGGCTGTTCCAGCCGCCACAGCAGGGCGAGCGGCGTATCACCACCGGCCACGTATCACCACCGCCACCTATCACCACCGCCATCTATCACCACCGGCCACCTATCACCACCGCCACCTGTCACCACCTCACCTATCACTACCGGCCACGTATCACCACCGTCATCAGCCGGCTGCCCTGCAATTAGAGAACACAGTATATCGCTTAAGCCAGAAGGTACCAGGTCATGCTTATCAGGCAGTAAAAATGTCTGGGCACTGCCTGATAAGTGCATGAGCCGCACTAATCAGGCAGTGCACCACATGTGCAAACTATATCTACTTTTCCTTTTATATAACGGTAAATGCCTTTGTAAAAAGGTATTGACCATTCTCCCATCGCTGGAGAGTTGTACCGAGAACAGACATTGCTTTAACTCACAAACACATTTATGGGATAAAAATATGTTAACATTCGCCAGGAGTTAATTTCAGTGCAGAAGCTTAAAGTAATTGGAATCATGTAATCACAAAATCCGGCCAACGGACCGCGTACTTTTGATGAGGTTTAAGTAAAAATACTGCAAGTAAAGGAAGGAACGACACGCTGATTTGCAGAAATTTAGATATGAGCATTTCAGAATTCCACGAAACTGTTCAAAACTAGCTTACGTTTCGCGCAACATTGAAGGAGGTGGCCTCCGTATAGCCTCCTGCCGTGCGGCCCATGCGCCACTTCTGAGAGGTTGTCATCGCCGAGTCCAGGCCGGCCTGGCGGCGGTGGGCGGACGTGTCCTCGCGGGCCACTACCCCGGCACGGGCCCGGTACTCGGTCGCCTGTTGGCACAACACGCGCAGTCCAATAGCACAGAAGACATGACTGCAGCATTCTCTGAGTACCATACCAGGTATTTGTTAAATTCAAAATGCACAGACGCATAAACTTCTAAAACAATTGTACTCATGCAACAACATACTGTCTCCAGTGGCATCGATAGCAAGAGTGAATTAATGTACATTAAAAAAACATACTGTTCTAGGCACTGGTAACCCAACATGACCTTAAATGTTTAATACAAGATTGCAGGAACATATTACCTGTTCTTTTGTAAGCAGATGGCCCGTTTTCAGGTGAATGTCCAGCCGGACAGTAATGCGGCCGCAGTTTTCTTCGCCCTCGCCGAACGGGCAGCGGAAGCTGGGCCGCAAGTACCGCCGAGTCACCCGCCGCTGTCCGCGGTCGCGGAACTCGCGTGCGATTTCGCGCGCACGCCTCGCGGACTGTCGAAATAATACACAACGTATCTTCTCTACAATGTACTCTTTACGCTACAAAAATTCAATTTAATCGGCGGCTACTAATAGCACGTTTTTAGGCGCACCAAACACGCTCGTTCGGAAAACCATCATGCAAGTATTCTAGTTTAAACAGCAACTCAACGCTTTTATTCAAAACATTACAGTGTACAAATTACAGATTATCATAAATGGTGATCAAGTGCTTTAAAAGAATGAGTTAAGTGTCTAGAAGAAATATGGGTGGTGCAATTCACTACCTCCTTGTGCCACACCACGGATGTGGCGCGGGAGGTTGATGTAGAGAGCGCCCTGGCAGCTACCCAGGTAGCAGGGTGCTCTCTGTCGCTGGCGTCGCTGTCGACGGCGCGACTCTGGAGGCCACCAGGCCGGGACCGGACAGCTCACTGAGGCGGCTCCTCCTCAGCAGGGGCGGGCTCGGGGGCAGCTCGGGGCTGTCATCTGTGAAAGGGATGGATATCCGTGACGAGTGCAACAGAGCTGCTCAGTATACCATTACATAATAGCCCAAACTATATAGGTATTCATGTTCAGAGACATCTCTTGCGATGGGATTAGAGGAAAACACTACCGTTTCTTTATAACAACACTAACGATTCAACTCAACCCGGAATAATTGGGCTGCTTGCGAAATCAGAAGTGCGTCACCACGGAGTGATTATTTCGACCAACACGATACATTTTCACCGCTAATGATGTGGCTCTCAACGCATGGCAAATAGTTGAAACCAAATATTCAAGTCACACTCATATTCCATGACTGCTTCAAATCAAGCGTGCCTCACCGTCCCGATCCGGATCGGCTCAACCCGGTGGCTGGCAGCCAACGTCCAGCAGCGGGCACTCTGATGGGCAAACAATGTGGATGCCGCAGTCAGCAGTCCTGTCACCAGCGCCGTGAACATCCACTCACACGCGAGTTTGGGAGGATATATATATATATATATATATATATATATATATATATATATATATATATATATATGCTGGTCTGTCCTAGAGATACCCACACCGTTTCAAACTCCACCCACATCATGACCAACAAGAACCATTAACCCCCTTGTTACCTAGATGTGGTCTTAGGTATAGCTGTGAATGATGGCTGCGAAGTAATGGGACCTCTTTTCGTACTTCGACGAATATACGTTGTTTCCTTAATTTTCGATTTATTACAACTGGCTTTGTGAACAAGTGGTAATCAAGTCACTTGACTGCAACTTAGCAAAGCTCCAACACTTTCTTATCAGCACTGTCCTTACAAGCCTTTACATCACTATGCTGACTGTCACTCTCATACTATCTCAGTTCTGTAGCACTGTAGGCCTCTGCCTCACTATGAGCTGAGCTCAACAGTCTGTATGTGCTCAGTCTAAAACTGCTGATCTATGACTGACTCCGTGTCCTTGCACTCACTATTCCGATCTGAGGGACGCTTAGTTAGTTAGTTAGTTAAGGGCTTTTTATAAGGCGTTCTGTGCAAGGCACCTTTGCCCACCTCTAAAGTATGTGGGAGAATTTTGCGGGAGGGGGTTTACTTTAATGTTGCAGAAGAAAGGGGAGGAGCTTATTTCAAGGAATGGATCGCAAAGTGTAGCAACACTTGCGAGGGAAGGGGATTGCTACGGCAGAGATGCCGAGCCTGGGGCACGTCTATGATTTAAAAGGTTAAGCGAAGAAGCTTGCCAGAGCAAATATTAGTGTTTGCTTTTTTATTTTGTTCTCCGTTATCTAATGTACGTTTTGTTTACGTTACTCGAGTTCCTCCATTGAAAAATAATAATTTTGAGTTATTAGAAGCACCCGCAAGCACCATGCCGTGATGCCATGGGTATTTTTCCTGCAACCAGGAGGTGAGGTTGCAGCACCCCCTCCGGCAAGGTAGCCGCCGCATAGAGGAAGAGAGAAGGTTAATAGAACAGATAGAGTGTTAGGGAGGGGTGTGAGTTGGTTAGTTGTGAGTCTTAGATATGGTTAGTAATTAACTAGTCCCTTAAGCTGTATTGTATTGTATTGTATTTGCGTTCTCAGAGATACCCACGTTGTCGAGGCAATTACATCTCCGTTTACACTTAACTCAGTGACACAGATCATCGTTTGACATCGATTGTGCTAATTATGGATGACAGACTATTATTATAATTATTGAATGAAAAGTCATGGATTTTACTGATAATGGATTGACACAGTAACACAGATTATGATTTAGGGTCGGATGAGTTTTTTATTTTCTGTTTGAAGCTGTAGCTGTTCTTGGTGTGTCTTGCAGTCGCAGGCAGTGCGTTCTAGGTTCTGACGGCTCGGTGCGGGAATCTCTTGTGTGTCGTTTCTAAATTTGGTGGTCTTGTGTTGGAAGTTTGGATGATGGTAGTGTCGGCTGATGCACGTGTTGTCCTGCATGATACCTCATGCCTTTTCTTGATCAGATACTTGTTTTTCGGTGGGCCTTCAGTTAGGTAAACCAATTTATGAATGGCTGATGTGTCGCATGTTGAAATGAGCTCGGTAA
This sequence comes from Lepas anatifera, assembly GCA_034440635.1. Lineage (NCBI taxonomy): Eukaryota > Metazoa > Arthropoda > Thecostraca > Lepadidae > Lepas > Lepas anatifera. The sequence goes on along the minus strand of JAOTON010000580.1, from coordinate 153,585 downwards.
AGCTTGGCCACCCGAGCTCCCGCCTGGCTGCGCTGATTCGGTCGTACTTCTTTTTGCCGGTGACGATTCGAACCCCGAAGTTCACGACCTTGTTCATCCTTTGGCGGTTTTGATCAGTGACTGGTACCCAGGAGGGGCAGACAGTACCGCAAGTGAGGATACACGAGGGCTTCTACCGGCGTTTTGGCTGTTTTTCGAGGGAGAGTGTGAGCCAGCTTGTTGATAGAGAAATGAGCCAAAGCATCGTTTTGTGACTATGGATGTTTGCTGCTCCCCAGTCAGATGCTTATCCAAAGTTATTCCAAGAATTTTCACTGTTTGGGCAGATTTCAGCGTTGTATTTTCAAAAGTGACCTTAAAATCATTCGCTTGTTTGGTCTGATGAGTCATTCCGAATGTAATGAATTCGGTTTTGTTCGGATTCAGCTTCATGCCGTTCGATTTGAACCACTTGGCCACGATGACTAGGTCCTCTTCGATGCTCGCTTTCAGGTGATCGAGGTCAGTATGGTTCATGGCAGCGGAGTGGAGCGGTTGTGTGTCATCAGGATAGGCAACGATCTTACAGTCATCTGATAAGTAGCAGCTAAGGTCATTAGTAAACAGCAGGAACATGATGGGGCCTACGTTACTGCCTTGAACTACGCCAACAGCGACGTTCCTTACTGAGTCGCCTCCTTTTACGCTCTGTTTTCTATTCAGGAAGAAATCGTACAACCAGTGCGATGAAATTCCGTTACACTCTAGCTTGTCGAGCAGCTTGCGGTGGTCCACACAATCGAAAGCCTTGGAAAGGTCTGTCGAGCATAGGGATGTGAGACGGCCTTCATCTAGGTTGTTGGAGATGAAGCTCACAATGTCCAACATAGCATCCTCAGTGCCGTGACGTGGTTGGTGTGCGTACTGGCATGTAGACAATATGTGATAAGATGTTACATATTTTAGGAGCTGAGTGGTGACAACTTTCTCTGCCAGCTTCCAAATCACACTGAGAACACTGACCGGTCGGTAGTTGGATGGTTCGGTCCTATCTCCCGATTTATGTGTTGGTACGTACCACGGTCGCAATTTTCCAGAGACTAGAGTTTAGGGTGGGAGCTATTCTGAGTCTATCATACCTTAGGACCAGACATTTACGTATATCCTAGTTTGAAGCACCTATTGTTTAAATTTATCAGGGGGACGTCCATAGTATAATTGTTATTTCTAATATGAGGTGGTGCTCTTCTGATGCAGGTATTTTTAATACCTGTTACCATAGACGTTTGTTTGGTACGTTTAGATAAAGCTCTCGAGCCTAGTAGCCTTCAGGAATGTAAAGAGCTTGTGTAGCAGCTCAGGGTGATCATTGCCGAGAAGAGTGGAGAGGTTTACTGGGATATTCCTGATGCAGCAATAGTCTAGCATGGGCTGCCTATGGGCATCGTGCTGGGGACAGTCGATGAGGATATGGTAGGGATTTTCCATGGCAGAGCAGGTACCACAGGTACCTACACGCCCATAGGCATTTAACTTGGTATGTCCGTTTCTGAGTCTGGTCAGGATGACCTCACGCCGACGACTGTTTTGGTTGGAGCTGGGCCAGTAGCCGGTGTTAGGCTTTATATGGAATAAATGGGCGCTGTGGTTAGTGGTCCAATCATTTTGGATGTACTTCCGGATATGGTTCTGGAGGAGAGCTTTGCTATCGTCTCCAGACCATTTGAGAGGTGCTATCTCTCTGAGTTCTAGAGACTTTTTGGCCTGCTCGTCGGCTTTTTCATTTCCGATAATTTTGCAGTGGCTCGGCATCCAAAGGAAAGAGACATCTGGGATATCATCGATACCCTTCTGGATGTCTGCTACTACGTGATGGCTGGGGATGACTACGTTAGTGATAGCTTGCAGGACAGATTTAGAGTCTGAACAGATGACGGCTGAAGTAATATTGTGTGTTCTAATCAGGACTAGTGTATCTAGAATGGCGACAGCGTCGGCGGTAAAGATAGAGCAATTGTCCGGAACTCTTTTTTGGACGCAAATATTTCGCCCACAGATGCCAAGGCCTACTTTTTCGCCTATTTTAGAGCCGTCTGTGAAGATGAAGGTTTTGCCAGTGTTGTTAGACTGGAACTCTAAGAATTTCTGAGAGACCTCCTCTGCAGTGAGATTGTCTTTGCGTGTGGTGAGAAGAAACTCGACTTTGGGCTGTTTGCGAGTCCAAAAGCGGGAGAGTGGGGGTTTGCCTATGGCTTCTGGGATTGCAAAGTTCAGGGTTTCCAGGGTCTTAGCTATTCTATTCTTAAATGGACGCCAGGTTGTCTGATTAGTTTTTGATACACGTCCGGGATGGGCGAAACATTGTTTTGCCGGGTGATTTTCGGTAGATTGAGCCTTGATATAGTAAGAGATAAGCTGGGAGTGGCGTCTTGTTTGGAGAGGGCACAGCCCACTGTCCACTAACAAGCTAGTGATGGGGGATTCTCTGAGCGCGCCTGTGGCTGCCCGGATACTTGCGTTTTGGATGCGCTCTAGCTTTAGCTTATTAGTGTTGTTCGTTGAGTCGAAGATGAACGAATTATATTCAAGAATGGGCCGGATCAAGGACTTGTAGAGCATGAGCAGGGTCTTTCGATCCCCACCATACTCGGTTCCGCCGAGCATGCGAAGGATCTTGACTCGTTTTTTTACAGCTAGAGACGACTTTCGTAATATGCTCGTTAAAACTAAGACGGGTATCGAGGATGACGCCTAAGAATTTGAAGCTTTTCGCGCATTCAATGGGTTTGCCTAAGATTTGGAGCTGAGGAACAGCGTGTCTCGTACCTGGCCTGGCAAAGACGACGACTGATGACTTTTCGGCCGAGAGTGATAGACCCATTGAATTGCACCAAGTATGGATGTCGTCGAGACTACTCTGCAGTTCGGTAGTTGCGGTTTGGAATTCTGGTTGACTGCGCCGCCTGGTGTCGACCGGAGTGGATTTCCAAATAGCGACATCATCTGCGAATAGGGAGTACTTTACTCCAGGCGGTAGCTTTTTGGAAAATATGCCATTGATCATGACTAGGAAGAGGGTCGGAGATAAAAAGCTACCCTAGGGTGTGCCCTGGTCTTGAGATGTCATTTATTATTTATTTACAACAACTAACAGGCGAAGTCATGTAGGAAAAGGTGGTGCCGCAGCGCACTTTGAATTTTCTGTCCCTGAGGAAGTTGTCAATGAATCTGGCAAGGTGGCCATAGACTCCCAGTGTACAGAGTTTATACAAAAGGACGTCTTTTTGTACACGATCGAAGGCCGATTTGATATCTAAGAGTACAGCAATTGTGACTTGCTTCTTGTAGAAGCCATTTTGGACGTCACTGACCAGTTTGATCAGATTGTCAGTGGTGGCTCGCCCCCGCCGGAAACCCGATTGCATAGCATCGAGTTTCTTTTCGAGAATTTCGTGAAGTCTTACGTTGACCATGCGCTCTACAATCTTGCTAGCACAGCAAGTAAGCGAAATGAGGCGATAATCTTTAGGGTCTGTTTTTCCTTTGCCAGGTTTTGGAATGGGAATGATGACACTCTCCCGCCACATAGTGGGGAACGAGTCGCTAAGGTACATGTTAATGGCCGAAAGAAGGTATTTTAGTGCTGTCTGGCTGAGGGGCCTGAAGAAAGAGTAGTGAATTTCATCTGGGCCCACTGCAGTGTTTCCACACCTGCTAATGGAGTAATTTAGTTCTATCATCGTAAAAGGTACGTTGTAGTACTCCTGATTACTATAATTGAAGAATGTGCGGCGTTTGCACCATTCAGCCTGGTCTTTTGAACGCTGGTTGTAGGAACTGTTGGCTGCAACGCCATTGTAATGGTCAGCAAAGGCGTCCATGACTTCCTTGGGTGCCGTAATGTTTTGACTGGAGATTGTCAGTTGAGGGAAGGGTCCACGGGGCGGTCGTTTCGCAGAGAAAGCTCCAATCGGTTTTCCAGATTTGAGAAATGGGCGTGAAGCGGTTGAATTTAGAAACAAAAGCGTTGAAACTATCTTTTTGACCCGCTTGCACGTGTTTAGAAAGAGGGCTTTGGCCGCCCGGAAGGCATTGCGAGTGGGGCTGTGTGCCCTCCTCTCGTAGGCTTTCCTAGCTCTACAATCATTTGAGCTTTAGAGTGTGCCGTCTCTGCATTCCATCATGGGGCTCCTTTTTTTCTGTCGGGGGCCTTGACTTTTTGGTATTGCTAAATGTGCTGCTGAGCTGATTGCTCTTAGTACCGAGTCAATGTCTGCCGATTCGGGGTCACCTCCGGTGACCAGTGTGAGATCGACCTCTGCCTCAAACTTGTTCCAGTCTGCACGTTTTAGATTCCATGAGGGTGTAAATAGAGTAACATGGTCGATTGAGCCTGTGGGAATACCAATTTTGATTGCGAGGTGATCGCTCATTCCTGGGTTGTCTTCGACTTCCCAGGTAAACAGTGACGCAATTCTAGGAGAGCAGCACGAAATATCAATAGCAGTATCAGAATGGCCACCGCGCATTGCTTGGTGGGTCGGAGCGCCATTATTTAAGATAGCTAGATTTTGAGAGTCTATTGCGTCATAGATGAGTTCACCTCTGCGAGTGGTGGTGGCGCTGCCCCATGAGGGATGATGACCGTTCAAGTCTCCAAGTAGTAGGAAAGGGCCGGGAATTTGTGCCAAGAAGTTGGGCGAGGTCCCGAGCCGATGGGTCAGGATCGCTTGGAGAGATGTACAGTGAAATCACCGTCAATTTGACGTGCTGGATTTCTAAATTAATAGCGACACAGTCGAGTGGCGTTACCAAAGGTACTTGACTGTGAGGGATGCTATTTTCGATAAGGATGGCATTGCCTCCTTTACGGACAGTAGCGTTTACATTATGGCGGTACCAAGAGTAACCCGAGATTTTGAATTTTTATTATCATTATCATTAAAGAGGGTTTCTTGGAGTGTTGCTACTGCCGGCTTTTTCTCAGCAAAGATTGATTTGAATAATGGGAATTTCCCAATTAGACTGTTTGTGTTCCATTGGAGAATTGAACCCATGGTGGTTTAATGTGTTAGGGGCTGGGGAGGGGGTTTGCGCGGGCGGGGGCGGAGGTGATAGGAATGTGTGCTGCTCGTGTCGCTGGTAGTGGAAATGGGGGACGAGTGCCGAGTGTACCGGAGTTTCCTCGCCACCGGGGGGCTGCCGGGCCTGAGGGATTTGGATCAGACTGAACTGGTGGGGGAGGCCGACATGGGATAACTGTTTTCTACCGAGTCTGTGGCTGAGATGCTGTCAGCATCTTGGTTAGACTCGGTCCCGGGCAGCTCACTATCAGGTTCGCTGTTGCTACCTGACGGGTCGCAATCACTGGCAAACTGGAATTGCATGTAAGGATATGTCCGGTTTGTTTGAGAGCCACAGTGGCGGGTCGTCAGTGCCTGAGGGACAGTAGCTCAGCGCTCCTTATATATGCCGAGTCATACGTCACAGGCTACAGAGTGTAGTTCGGTGCACTAGCCTGGAAGATGATGAAATGCTGATGCAACCCAAGGCCAGACAGTGGCGTGACTACAGCGTCAGATCTCGTGAGCCAATGAGCGTTCGATACGTCATAGGGCGTTGACTGAGGTGCATCGTACGATGGATCTCTGGCCCTGAACCGACGAGCAACTGCGCAGTAACAGGCAGCGCTCTTTCTCTTAGTGCGACTGTACTTTTAACGGGAGGGGCACGAGAAATGAATATGCATACTAGAGGAACGTTAATTATAGCTTCATTTAGAAATTACAGTGAGGTAATTAATAAATTTTCGTTACATCACAGCGCGAGGTCCTTTAAATGAAATTTTCGATTGTCTTCTAATGCTTTCGTTCACCAGATCTGATTCTGTTTACAGGCATCTCAATATTCGAAGCATGATATATTTTACATTTAAACATTCAATCAATACGGTTACAGGAGTAAGTTTAACATCTACACACTACAGCATAGTATAACTAATTGACTACAAAAACTCTAGAATCTATACATCGAAGTCTACATCCGACCCGGCCACTGTGAGGGTCGAGTCAAAACTATCTGCTGGGTTAAAGTTCTGGTTTATATAATATACCACTTCAGGGGCAGCGTCGGGAACAGCAGCGTTTGTGTTTAGGCCATTAGTTGCAGCAGCCCTGCTGTCTCTTTCGGCAGTAGCGTTGTTGTCGGCAGCGGTGTTGGCAGCGGTGACTGTTTCGGCAACGATGTTGTTGTCGGCAGCGGTGTTGGTGTTTGTCGGGATACCAGCGTTGACTAGTCCCCAACAGCCAGGTCGAATCCTTTGGGGCGCGGCTTCGTTGGCTGATTGCCAGTACTGTCGCGAGATGCGTACAGGTACGTAGTCTTCTAAAATCCAGCTGGCGCAGGTCATGGGATGTCCTGCCCATTTGACTAGTAGGTGAATTTGCCCGTCGCCGTCGTGGCAGTGGTCCACGGCAAACTGTGTTGCTGGGATAGCTGGAGTTGCGTTCATGCTGCTTGGTGGATGACTGATTGATGCTCATGGTTGAGTCTGAACTTTTTATTCCACCCGAAGACATGTCAGTGGCAGTGCTGATGACTGCATTTCCGCTGGCGTTGATGTTGATGCTGCTGAGCCCGGTGCTGGTATCGGGGAGGGTTGGGAGCGGTTTGGACATGTTGACCTACGTCTGCGTTTTATGATCACCACGGCGGATGCTGAGGCTACTATGACTCAACACAATGCCTATTGTAGTGCCAGCGATGGGTTTAAAATGGACGATAAGACGGCTGGATTCCAGGCACCTTAGCTGGGTACGGAGCTGACTTAACCGATATGTATTATCGGGTACGACAGGAAGCGATTCAATAGCGAGAGATAGAGCTTCAGTATTGTTCTCCAAGTCACTGAGAATGTTATGCCACACATCATGGGCGTCAGCTATGTAATTGAATGCACCGGAAAAAGAGATCTCTGAGTCGAACCGTCGAAAGGTGGGGAGTGTGAAGAATTTCGTCTGGGCTGAACATCCGAGTTCTAACTGAACGTGATTTATGGTTCCAGTGAACATCCTTGTCTCTGTTCCATTTTTACATCTCGTGATAGTTTCAAGAGGCTCGGATATTATAATCAACCACTCTCCATTTCCGACATACTGAGCTTTAGGCCTGACGGTTTCCTTACTTGATATTTCCTTATCACAATATGTTTGAATTTTCTCCTTATTTTTGGTGAGTAAAAACGGAAGACACTTGTCTGATTCCTGAATGATTTCGAGCGGCTTTTGCACTGGGTAGAACGGTAGGGTGGTTTTGATGAAAACATCCACAGCGTTCTTTTCCAAAATCATGTACTTCAAATTGTCATCTGAGAGAGCAATGTACGAGAAGTTTTCCGTAGTAAATTTTGCAAGATCGTTCTTTCCACTTACAACTTTTGGTGATGGAAGGTTCAGAATCTCATAGATTTGAAAGCTATCGCGAACATTTACCAGAGGGATGAAAATATTGACATAGAATCCAAACTCATTCCTTGAAACTAAGTATGACTGACCAAATAATATTTTTATATCTCATCGGGCTGAAACAGTAAAACAACAGAATTTACGAGGATGTGACGAATGTTCTCTGGCGTTTTCTGAAACTGAATAGGTTTTAGAAACGATCTTGACAGAATACCATGTTCTGCAAGACTAGCGTGGAGTTCCAAGTCAGACAGGTAACTCTTAGGATCCTGGAGAGAGACTAAAAGATCATGAAATGTTTCTTCCATTTCGTGTGAGATTTCGGAAAATGCCATCATAGCATTTGAAAGTACACGGGTAAGGTATCTAAATTTTTTATCAAGCGTCTTAGTGTAGATCATGAGCTTATTCAAAGCTCTACGATTTGTTCTAACTTCTAGTGTGGTCTCATTTAAATATTAACGTTTTCATCGATGACGTTAATCAGAATTTTCTGATTAGCCTCCAAATATTGAATATGTTTCAGGATGTCTTTGACATCCGTATTGGTGGCGGTTCCAAACAGACTAGACATTATGTTACCAACGAATGGGAGCAGAGATCTTTTCGTTCGATGCTTGGTAGGGTTATCCAACAGATTGAAGAGTTCGCGCCTTCTTTGGATTTCACCATTGAGATAGGACTTCTCTTTGTTTAGGCGATTGATCAAGAGATTCACGCGGGTGTTTTCAAGCTCATGTTTGTACGTTTCAATTTTCATGTGAAATTTCATGTCAAACTGCTCGACTTGCTGGCTCATGAATTTTAGTGCATCCTTTAAGTTTGCCGTATGGACTGGTACGTGAATAGTCCAGTGATCATAAGAGGCATACATCTGACCCTTGGGTACGAATAACACGTTCGACAGGGTTGTTTGGAGGGCAGTTAGTAGGAGGAGACGTATCAGCAACTGTTGAATTCTCATCCTGTAACACACAGAAAACACACATTTAAACACTTGAAACTTATTAATTAAGCTACAACATAACCTAATCATGGCCTTCTAACCATTTGTGGCATCATCTGATTGTATTTGAAATCCTGTCAAATTACCATTATCCAACTAATGAATCAATTTAACTAGTATCTGATGATTCCGTTATGTCAAAGTACTCATTTCACTCTCAGGTGAAGAATCGGACTAATTACATTATCACATACTACTTCAACAACATGGCAGCCATATTTTCCATCTTTTGGCTGATATTTGCCATGTACATGCTAAACATTTTCAACAGTTCCATCTTCTGTTCAGTATTCAGAGAGGAAACTGACGTTACCTCAGCTACATCACATTTGTTGCGTGTATTTACACTATTCTTAGCGGCATTTCTACACCGTGAAGTATCTATATCTAAAATATCTACATTTCTACTCTAAATGTCTCATATTTCTGAATCAGACGAGTCATCTGCAGCGATGACTTTATTTGGGGGACAATCATCTTCAGAATCTTCTGATTCTCTGTCCCGGTCACGCTTGACCGGCACGTATGCGGCTGCATCTGGATTGAGATCCGAATCCAATGGTTCACAAACTCCTTTTGATTCCCGTATTGGAGATTCTAAACCACGTTTTGGCTCTCTTTCTCGCTCTTCTCGAATCTGTTTGATTAATTTCGCCAAAGGAATATTATCCTCCTCGTCTGAGATAGGGTTATGCATTCGTTTCCTCAACCTTGAAAGCGGAATATCATTCTCATCTTGAGAGGGTACATCAGGTTTTGCTTGGCCAGAACTAGTATTGAATTGAGTATCAGATAGTGCGGGTTCCGAAAATCTAGCTGGCACAGGCGTTACATCTATATCATCATTATGAGATAATTTTGAACTACGAGAGGGCTGAATTCTGATTGAGATTTGAGACTTCGATTTCTCTTCATGTTTCTGGTTAATATGGGTTGGTTCGTTCGAAAAGTTACACCACGGCGTATTGGGGTCAGCACGTCTGAGATTTTAAGGCGTTCACAGTTTTAGTACCACCTTCTAGCTGGTGTTTGATGACAAAAGTGACATTACTAAGCGCTTTTACTACACGATAGTATGGCTTCCAATGTTAGGTTAATTTTGTTGTGGAGCCAGTGGCTGTGGATGGATCACAAAAGTATACCATGTCAACTACTTTGAATTTTACTGACTGTGATTTTCGATCATGGTACATTTTACTCTTTTCGTGTCCGAGGGATAAATTATGCCGAAATTCGTGATATGCACGACTAAGATTTTCCAACATGTTGGGGACATAGTCCTCGCCTTGGTATCTATGCTTGGGTGACAGCAGTGTGTCCATGGGCAGCACAGGGTCACGTCCATGCAAAACGTAAAAGGGGCTGTGTTTTGTTGTTTCGTTTTTGGCAGTACGATAGGCCGAGAGAATTGAAGGAAGCTTCGTGTCCCAGTCGCGTTGGTTGCTACTTACTAATTTTGCCAACATATCATTTTGAACGCGATGATACCTTTCACAACGTCCGTTGGACTGAGAGTGATACACAGAAGTTCGAATGTGCCTGATATTAAAGAATGCCGAGATTTGGTCGACTACTACGTTACAGAATTCTGTTCCATTGTCCGAAACGATGACACGGGGGCATGCGTGTCGAGGGATGATATGTTCAATGAGTATTTGAGCGACTGTTTCCGCACTTTTTGAATCAGTGACGAATGATTCGGGCCAACCAGAAAATAGATAAACTATGTTAATGATAAACCGATTTCCATTGTAACTCTGAGGGAACGGACCACAAGTATCGATCGCTATCATTTCGAATGGATATTTCGGGATTCGCATGTCCTGAAGGGGTGGTTGCTGCTTTCGAGTTTCCGTATGTTACATGCTACACAAATTTTCAGATGATTCACTACGTCACGCTACATACCAGACCAGTAATAACGAGATTAAAGTTTGTCATGCATTTTGTCAATTCCTAGGTGACCTCCGAAATAACCAGAACGAGTTTCTTCCACTAACGCTTTCTGCAGAAATTTAGGGGTACACAGTTGAAGACCGGGATAAGGGGTACACTTGGAAGTATCTGAAATACGATACAGTATACTATCTAGGACTACATAGCGTTTGGCAACATCACTATGATTTGGATCTGCTGGGTCTTTCAATATTTTGATTATCTTCTGAATCTCTTCGTCCTCGCTCTGGAGGGTTTCTAAATCAGGATGCTTAGCAAGCAATTCCTGGAATTTCTCCTTTGGGTCTGAACTTTTATCAGAAGCGCACGGTTCTACCGTTGAATCCAACTCAACACGGGGTGCGTGGTCGGAATCTATGATATTGACATCCATGGGTTCATCTCTCTGAGGTTCCAATCAAGAGAGGCTATCGGCCACAGTATTTTGTCTACCAGTGACATATTGGATGTCGCATCCATATTCATCGAGAATGATTGCCCAGCGTTGAATTCGGGGATTTCTCATTTCAGCGGGGAACAAATGTTTCAACGGCTTGTGGTCTGTCAAAATGGTAAATTTCGAACCTAGAGGATAGGGGCGGAGTTTTTGTACGGCATATACAATGGCGTATCCTTTCTTCTCTATGACAGGCCAATTGAGCTGGGATTTGTTGAGCTGATGTGATAAATATTGTATCGCACGTTCACCTTGGTCAGTTTCCTGAACGAGAGCAGCTCCAATTGAATGGTTCGACGCATCAGCGTACAACTTGTACTGTTTTCCGGTATCTGGGTAGACCAAAATGGGCGCATCTGTCAAAACAACCCTCAAAGTGTCAAATGATCCCTGACATTCGTTGGTCCAGTTGAAACGTGCGTTTTTCTTTGCCAATGCTGTCAGAGGTTTCACAATTTTCGCAAAATTTGGAAATGAACCTACGATAATAGGAACACATACCAATGAATGATTGTACACCTTTCACTTTTGTGGTAGCTTTGAGGTCTCGAATGACTTCTACTTTAGACCTGTCTGGCTGAATTCCACTTGCTGAAACTACATGTCCAAGATATTTCACTTCTTGTTTGAGGAAATCGCATTTTGACATTTTGAGCTTCAGGCCAGCCTTGCGCAGCCTGTTGGACACTTCCTCAATGTGTTCCAGATGCTCTTCGAACGTTTTTTGAAAATATGATGACATCTTTGGTATATGCCATTGCATATTTGCGTTGTATACCTTGCAACACTTTGTTCATGAGTTCCGAAAACAGGGCAGGTGCATTTGTCAATCCAAAAGGAAGCACATTCCAAGAATATAATCCCAGAAAACATGTGAAGGCAGTTTTGTCAATTGAGTCTTGATTGGTCTTGGAAATTTGCCAATAACCACTTTTTAGGTCCAAGGAGGTGAAATATTCCGAGACCTCGAGTGATGCTAAGACATCGTCAATTCACGAAAGAGGGTAGCTATTTTGAACGGTAACCTGATTAAGGTTACGGTAGTCTGTGCAGTAGCGCTTACCACCATCCTTTTTGTCTACAATGACTATGGGACTTGCCCAGGGGCTCTGGCTTGGTTGAAGGACTCCAGCTTTTAGCAGCTCATTAGTGTGATCTTCTACCATTTCCCTTTAGCTAAACGGCCGACGGTAAGGTCGCTGTCTGATCAGAGCATTGTCTCCAGTGTCGATTTTCATGGTAACCAGATCGGTACGGCCTAAATCAATCTCGCTTTTAGCAAAGAGATCCGAATTCCGTTCAATGAGTTGCTCAATTTGATTTTTCTAATGTTCCGGGACATGAGACAGATCTGCTTTTTGAATTTTCATGGCAGGGTCCAGTTCTACTTTTGAGGTGACGTTAACCTGCGCACTTGGTTCTGATGGTTCACTTGATTTACTCTGCTCAACAGCGTTGATTTCAGATGCATCTAGCACCTCAGCAAGTCCTATGGCTTGTCTGGACGGTAGCGTGTGATCACGTGTTGTAGTATTCACAATCACTGCTGGCAAGTGACCTTTTTCATTAGGTCTACTCACTGAATTGAATAGCATGAGCCCAGGTTCGTCACAGAAGTAGGGAGTGTTGCTCAATGGTTGTACGACACAGTCCTGATCAATCAGCTGGACACGGTTCACGCACGCTGGAACTTCCACGTACGACTGTGTTGGGATGGTTGCCTTTTCCGGTAACCTTACCAATGAGGTGACTGACAGTTTAGGTGTTGGGGCCTCAACGGGATCAAATTGTTGTGAATGTTCATTGTCTTCATGTCAAAATCTAACTTGACTCCAAATTCACTAAAGAAGTCATTGCCTAAGATGCAAGCATGCTTTAAACCTTTGACGATTTCAAATTTGAAGTTCCGACAAAATTTGGAAACTTCAACTGGTAGGGGCGCTGTGCCAAAGTTTTTGAGCTTGTGCCCAGTGACAGATTCGAGAGGGGCACAATTTTTGGAGAAATCCGAAACGGGCTTGGATGAGATTTTGACAAAGAATTCCTGCGACACGATCGATATATAAGCACCTGTTCTACAAGAGTGTATGCTTTACGATTTCCGAGGTAAATCCAACACGTTGTGGTGTCACGTTTAATGCAAATTCTGGCGATGCTATCCCTAGGACCATTGGGATCTGAGTTTTCCGTCTGTTCGGTAGCGACAACAGATGGACCACTTAGTTTTCAGGCTGCTGAGGGCCAGGAAATGAGGCTTGCTTTGCTCTACATACTCTCTGGGTATCAGACTTGTTGAGTTGCGACTCAGAGTCGGAGTCGACTCAGAGTCGACTCAAATTTTGCTCGAGTCAGAGTTGAGTCGACTCAACTAGAGTGACTCAACTGGACAACCAGTTGAGTTGAGTCAGAATTGGAGTCAGCCTCCATGCTGTGAGTCAAGAGTTGAGTCGACTAAACACTATTTTCTTAACATAAGTGATCACATGACTGACATTATAGAAATTTTCACATCTAATTTTGAAGGATTTCATATTGCTATTTGGTGATAACAGGTGATTCATTATTCTCATATCCACACTAGACCCAAGCCTGGATCAGTTGTTAGCAACTCAAGTTATGTAAAATATTGTTTAAAAAGCACACACATTTGATAGTTTTTTTCCGTTTAATCCTAGCAATGGCATGCAGAATCATACAGAAAAATGTGTGATTAGGCACAAAATCAAACTTTTAAACTTTGAAAATGCACACCATCCAAAATCCTAAGCTCATTCTCATGCAAAAGGTAATTCACTCTTAGGAAACCATATCTTTATTTTCTATTTTCTTCCTTCCTGCAAAACCAAAGTCAGCATCAGAAAGAGGGTACCAAAAAATCTTATTTTGCACATAAGCCTTGAAATGGGTCGAAACGGAAACTAAAAGCTTCAATTATCTGCTTATTTCAAAGGACTATCTTGATTTGTCGTGGTTTGAGAACACCCACTGGTAGATAATAAAAACTGCCTATTTACGGAAAATGGATATTAGTCCTACCTCAGGCGTAGCCTGAGTAATTTCAAACTGTGAAACTGATAAACTGAAAAATATAAATCAATCATCTCACTCAAACAACCACCACCCGCTCTTCAAATTATGATGATGCCGATTATTTTCATTTACCACTCTCACACACTGCTGCCCCGCGCGCGCCACATTAGTCACAAAATGATCATGGTGCGCAACAAAAGGCTAGTAGCCGCGTTATTCTGCCGAGCAGAACGCATACTAGTATGCCGCACGCATGCGCAGTCAGGTATCTTGTAGCCCGTGACACCGTACTGCGCATGCGTGCGGCATACCATTTTGCGTTCTGCTGGCAGAATAACACAATGACACGGCTGGTCATTTAGGCTTTAGTACCCCGAAGGCATGATTACCCTAACATGAACCTGCAGACTTTTCTTACGCCTTTTTGGTCACGTGGTTTGTAAAGTGCTATCCATCGTCAGGTTTGCGCTATCGGAGGCTAGGTTCGTAACGTCTTTAATGCGCCATCTGTAACGTTTACGTGTTTACTACAGCATTTTCGGGAGGACAAGGCGATTATTCATCATTGTTTTTGTTTTTGGTGGTGAGGTGCTAGATAGGGGCAGTGCACAGTGTAGTATTTATTTCTAATTTAAGTTCGTCACGGGCTTGTTCAGAATGTTCTGGGGCAGGGATTGCCTCTCTAAATATCATATGTTCAAATATTGATTCCTGTTTATTTTGCAGTTGAAACGTCGCTTATTGCTTCAATTATGACTGCTCATGAAGGACATGCCTTTAAAATGCAAAGCCATCAGGCCCTTCCTCATACTCACCTGTTCGCGATTAGCATATTTCTTCATTCCTATGCAGGAAGAATTTCTGTCATGAATTAATGCATTGAAATTGGCATATTATTAAAGGAAATGTGCAGTTAGATTAACGCCATGAATAAATATACTGGATTTTGCATACCATTGAAGAATATGAACATTTCTTTCTGTGCATATTTTGCCACTATTCTGAGTCGGAATCGACTCCGACTCAATGCTGATTTGAGTCGGAATCGAGTCGGCTCAATTCTGAATTTGGCCTGAGTCGAGTCGGCTCACCATTTTCAACTCAGTGAGTCGAGTCAGAATCGGAGTCAGCCATTTAGCTGAGTCAGAGTTAAGTCGACTCAAGAAAATTTGAGTCATCAACAAGTCTGCTGGGTATGTCCGGCCTTCTCACAAAATGCACAAATTGGGCGACCATCATGGGTCCATTGATACCTGCGGGGCGGCTCATTTGATCCTACACCAGGCGGAGCAGTCTGTTGGCTCTGAAACTGAGTCATATGGGGCTGATTTTGCGGCCGCCTTTGCCATTGGTTGGGCTGAGGCTGCCGTTGAAACTGGCGATGGTTTAGTGGGGGCGCCTAAAAATGGCGTTGATTTTGAGGTGGTCCCTGGTATGGGCGTCGATGTGGAGATTGACTGTGACTTTGATGGGAACTGGGAGGTTTAGCTCTTTGATTTTTGCCTACTGTTTTAGCTAACTTGTCAATTTTTGAGCCGACATCTGAGAGACACTTCTCTAGCTTATCAATCCTATCAGCTTGGGCGTCATTGCGAACTACATCGATTTCCATTGGTTCCTCTACATCCAGTTTATCTCTGCAGAGCTCAAAGGTTCGATCCGTCTGCTGCTCATCACTCGCAAATTTGACAGCTTCTTGCAGTGAAGTGAACTTCTTCCTAATGAGAGATCTGGCTAGACGATCATCAGTTACTCCCTTTTGAAATATCTCCACTAGAGTGGTTTGCGAATCGGGACTGTTGGGATTGTCGAAAACTTCACTGGCAACGTCCTGGAGATGTTCGGCAAAATTTTGCATGAGTTCGCCTTTCTTCTGCCTAACTTTTTGTAGCTTTTCGCGTGCGCAGTATGGATCTTTCAGATCGCTATATCTGTCCCTCAACTCTTTTCTTAGTTCCAGCCATTTCAGATTTGGATTTGCAGTGATCAATCTGCAGGCGAATTTTCCTGCGGGTCCACTTAGTGCTCAGGTTGCCAAAATTACCATCCGCTTGTCGTCGGCTGTGCAGGCGTTTGAATCCATATTCCTAGCCCAGTCATGAATTTTGTTCGAGCTCTCTCCCGAAAATGATCTTACATGTTGCCTTAAGACCTCGAACTCGGATCTCCATCGAAATGTCTCGCGTAGTATCAATCAAAGTGTGCTCAGCGGTAGTAGCCATATTGTTAAGCAATTTTCAACGAAAGTACAATTAGCAAACGAAAATTCAGCAGTTTTAAAGGAGAGGACAAGGGTACACCTTACTTGTGAGTTTCGAAGCGATGGCTGCTGTATGAAGCACAGGTGGCGATGAAGAGCTGCGTCGAAAAAATTTTCGAGACGTCGAAAATTTTCTAGTAGCGTTGAAAAATTTCTGGTAGCGTTGAAAAACTGCTGGAACCGTTGAAAAACTGCTCGAAGCCTTGAAAAACTATTTTCTGAAGTGGAGGTAGACGACTTTTGAAGTGAAGAAGTGGGCTGATAACTAGAGGAATTGGCGAACTAGTAAAGATGTCGATAAATCTTGAAGAAAACTTGAAGCCTTAGATGACGT
This sequence comes from Lepas anatifera, assembly GCA_034440635.1. Classification (NCBI taxonomy): domain Eukaryota; kingdom Metazoa; phylum Arthropoda; class Thecostraca; family Lepadidae; genus Lepas; species Lepas anatifera. The sequence continues at coordinate 137,121 of JAOTON010000580.1, read as the reverse complement.
TGTGGTTGACTTACGTTGGATGAAGATTTTTCAGCAGCCGTGTAGAGCTCTAAAAACCAGATAGAAATAGTCCTGAGATCGTACGGATTCCAAAAATATATAGTTTGTATATACTCAAGTTGGATTTTGGTGACTTCTTTTTCTATGTAGACCTCTAGTGGCGGGCGGGTGGCGCAGTTCGACGGCTGCAGTGAGTCAGCGGCCTTGGCGACGGCTCGGCCGGCGGCGCTGTGCGATGAGTCACCACTGGGGCACGCGGTAGCGCGGGATGATTGCGTAATAGCGGCGGCGGAGTCGTATGGTCGGCTACTGAGAAAAAACGTTGATGGCGTTTGTAGGCGTTTATTGAAGTTAGAGACGAATTTTTTTCTTGCCAGGGGTGTTTGTAGAGATGTATTTTGCGAATTAGACGGTAGTTGGGTCTATGTTGACAAGTTGATTCTCTGGTGTCTTAGACTCAAAATGAAGTACTGACAGGAGTGCAGATGGTCGATGGTGGCTTGCTAAGTCCAAAGCTGTTTTCTAAGTCTCGTGGCTCAGAAAAAATTGAAGTTGGTCACGAAGATCCAAACTTGCAGATTTCGAAGTGTAACTTGATCCGATGTAGTTCAATCCGGGTCACGAAGCGCCAAATTTTATGTTACCTAGAAGTGCTCTTAGGTATGGCTGTGAATGATGGTTTTCAAGACGGTAGGACCTCTTTTCGTATTTCGACGAAGATACGTTGTTTCCTTAATTTCCGATTTATTTGCACCCGGCGTTGTGAACAGGTGATGCAACTTAGCCAAAGCTCCAACACTCTCTTGTCAGCACTGACCTTACAAGCCCTTCCTCACTCTACTGACATACTGTCTCAGTTCTGCTGCACTGTGGGCCTCTGCCTCACTATGAGCTGAGCTCATCAGTCTGTACTCAAACTGCTGATCTGTGGCTGTCCTTGCACTCGCACTGGTCTGTAGTACACTACATAGTACTGCCTCTATCTGAATGCCTGACACTGCACTCTCTGTCTGTCTGTCTGTCACACTCTTCCGACTGTCTGAATGCATGGTGGACGCTAGCTCAGCGCTCCTTATATACGCCGAGTCGGCAGGCTTGGTTACAAACGCCGACCAATCACAACACAATACGTCATAGGCTACAGAGTATGGTTTGATGCACTGGTCTGGAAGCTGATGAAATGCTGATGCAATCCAAGGCCAGACGGGTGGCGTGACACAGCGTCAGATCTCGTAAGCCAATGAGCGTTCGATACGTCATAGGGCGTTGGCTGGGGTGCATCGTACGATGGACCGTTGGTCATGAACGGACAGGCTACTGCGCAGTAACAGGCAGAGCTCTTTGTCTGAGTGCCACTGCACTTATAACGGGAGGAGGACGAGAAATGAATATGCATACTAGAGGACCATTAATTATCGCGTCACTTCGCAATTAAAGTGAAGTAGTTACTAAATTTTCGTTACAAGTGTCCTTTTGATGAAAGTTGATACCCAAAGAAGAAATTCTAGGAATTGTTTGCAAAGTATCCTGATTTAGAAACCCTTCAGAGTAAGGACAACAAGATTCAGAAGATAATCAAAATATTGAAAGAACCAGCTGATTCAAATCATAGTGATGTTGCCAAACGCTATGTAATGCTAGATAGTATACTGTATGGTATTACAGATACTTCGAAGTGAACCACTCATCCCGGCCTTCAACTGTGCATCCCTAAATTTCTGCAGAAGCCGTTAGCTGAAGAAACTCATTCTGGTTATTTTGGAGGTCATCTAGGAATTGACAAAACGTATGATAAACTTCAATCTCGTTATTATTGGTCTGGTATGTATCGCGACGTGGTAAATCATCTGAAAATTTGTGTAGCGTGTAACATGCGGAAACTCAAAAGCAGCAACCACCCCTTCAGGATATGCAAATCCCGAAATATCTATGCGAAATGATAGTGATTGATACTTGTGGTCCGTTCCTTCAGAGTTACAATGGAAATCGATTTATCATTAACATAGGTGATCTCGGTTGGCCCGGTCGTTCGTCACTGATCAAAAAGTGCGGAAACAGTCGCTCAAATACTCATCGAAAACATCATCCTTCGACATGCATGCCCCCGTGTCATTGTTTCGGACAATGGAACAGAGTTTTGTAACGTTGTAATTGACCCAAACCTCGGCATTCTTTAATATCAAGCACATTATAACTTCTGTATATCACCCTCAGTCCAATGGACGTTGTGAAAGATACTATCGCGTTAACCGCCACCGGGGCCATAGCCCCACTCAAAATAGGCGTACAAATCCAAAGAAAGCTTCGATTCAGTAAAAATTACCATGTTAGTGCTCAGGAATGGTTGACCAGAGGTCAAATAGGTCAAGATCGGTATTTCACCAAATGCAATATTAACAAACGGCAAACTCATGTCATAGAGCATGAGCCGTAAATTACATTAACAATTCCAGTACTCCAACAAGACCTCCCGCCAGTGGTTTGACCCCAAGACCCGTACCAATATGACCATCACGAATCACAAGACCCAATCAAATAAACAGTACAAACAAACACATGGTTTTGTTCACCCTCACTAATAGGTCAAATATCCCAAATACTGTTTACCCGACCATACCTGAAAAGCAACAAAAACCCGGGATCGAGGGTGTCCAAAAACGTTGTTCACAGTCGAGTATTCATCATTTCTTTAAAAAACAACTTTCCCATGCTTTTCCAATGGGAGTCCCCGTACCACCCAGGCACGAAATCAAAAACCCAATACACCGACCCGGAGAGTGAAGTTCAAATCATCACTTAAATAGCTCTACAGAGCTCTAAAGAGTAGGACCTTACCGGACCGACCTGGGACCCGGGTAAAAATTAGGGGAAATCGAGGGAGCCCCAACCGGTCCACCCGTCGTTTTCCATCCGGAAAAACCAGGGGGCCATCGATGGCCCCCGAGGTTAAAAATATATGTTCACAAAATTATTAGGTAGCAACCAACGCAACTGGGACACAAAGCTTCCTTCAATTCTTTCGGCCTATCGTATTGCCAAAAGCGAAACGACAAAACACTGCCCTTTCTACATTTTGCATGGACGCGACCCTGTGCTGCCCATGGACACACTGCTGTCACCGAAGTATACGTACCAAGGCGAGGATTATGTCCCCACCATGTTGGAAACCTTAGTCTGGCCTATCACGAAGTTCGGAAAATTTATGCCTCGGACACGAAAAGAGTAAAATTACTATGACCGAAAATCACAGCCTGTAAAATTAAAGGTATGTGATATGGTATACTTTCGTGATCCATCTACAGCCCCTGGCTATACAACAAAAATTAACCTCACATTGGAAGCCATACTATCGTGGATGAGCCATTCAGTTTTCCGACTGTTGAATGCCAGAGAATGCAGCCTGTTTAGCCCTGCATGCTCGCTGAACATGTCCAACCTTTTTGGAAAAATGCGCAAATGGCACGACCATCAGGGGTCCATTGGAACTTTTGAGACGGTCATTTGGTCTAACATTGGGTTGAGCATTCTGCTGACTATGGAAATGAGTCCTTTGAAGCTAATTTTGGCTTCGTCGTGGTCACTGGTTTGGCTTTTGTCGCTGAAATTGGCAATCGTTCCGTGGAGGCGCTTGGAAGCGGTGTTGATTTTTAAGCTGTTCGTGATATGGACGTCGATAATGGGATTGAGTTTGAATTTGAGGTGGACTATTTACCTACTGTTTGCCAACTTGTCGATTTTTAGCCAACTTAGACATACATTTCTCTAACTTATCGATCCTTTCACTTTGAGTGTCGTTGCGAGCTATGCTTTTTTCCAGTGGTTCCTCTACGTCTAATCTGTTGTCGGGACCGAACAGATGGAAAACATGAAGACCAATGGTCCTCGGGACAATCTCGCAAAAATCTTCATCAAACGTGACAGCCCAATGCGTTGAATTTCTTTAGGAAATGGAAAGCATACACTTTAGTAGACACAGGTGCCGACATTTCAATAGCATCACAGGAGTTCTTCGACAAATTCTCATCAAAACAGGTACCTGACTGCTCTTAAAATTGCGCTCCCCTCGAATCTGTTACTAGACATTAACTTAAGAACTTTGGTGGTACCGCTGTTCCTTCAGTTGAAGTTTCTAAATTCTGTCGGAAGTATAAACTCCAGTTGTTAAAGGGAATGTGGCACCTTCATTACCTGATTTTAATGGGAATGTGGCACCTTTATAACGTGATTTTAACTGAGATAGTCAAGTTGTAAAGCAAGCCGGAAAACCCGGTACTCAATATATCATTTGTGTTGGGACTCGAGATTTTCGTAGAAAAAAGCTAAAACCTACCTGCAATGTACCTCTCATGTACCCTTAGCAGCAGGCCACAGTTTCCATGGCTGTTGGTGTGACGACATATGCTGACGCCACGATGAGCATCAACTAATCGAAGCCCTTGAAGCGTTTCGAGTATGGTAGTGGTTGCCAGCTCATGACATCATCCACAGGCAAATATTTATTTCTTTTCCTAGAGGAGCATTTCAAAAATCAAAATATTGAGCTTATTGTACATTTCTCAGAGAAATCATGAGGGGTTTCTTTATTTTCGGCTAAAAGTACGCCTAATTACACTAAATTTCAGAATTCGACCAAGGTGCCACATTCCCTTTAACCGTCTAAAGCATGTTTGCATCTCAGGCAATGATTTCCTTAGTGAGTTTAGTGTCGAGTTAAGAGTTCGAAAAGAAGACCATGGATACTCACAATCATGCCATTCCTCCGCGTCCTCAACACTTGAATTGACAGTCAATCACCTCCTTGGTAAGGCTACCAGAGAAGACAACCATACCAGCTCAGTCATATGTAGAAGTGCCAGCGCATGTAAATTGCGTCCAATTGATTAATCAGGATTGCGTAAAACATAAAGTCTCGAGTGCAACCATTGAGTAACACTACCTATTTCGGGACTCATACTACTCAACTTAGTGAGTAGACCGAAAGAAAAAGGTCACCTACCAGCTGTGATTGTAAATACTACCACACGTGACCACACTCTGCCTTCCAGACAAGTCATACCAGTTGCTGAGGTGCTTGATGCATCTGAAATCGACGCCGTTCAAGAGAGTGGACCGAGTGAACCAAAGAAACTAAGTGAGCAGGTTAACGTAGCTTCAAAAGTTGAATTGGATCCCGCCATGAAAATTCAAAGTGTATCTTTCTCACGTCCCAATTCATAAGAAAAATCTCATTGAACAGCTCATTGAACGAAATTCAGACCTTTTTGCAAAAAGCAAGATTGATTTAGACAGTACAGATTTGATAACCATGAAATTGATACTGGGAGACAATGCCTGATCAAACAGCGACCTTGTCTGTCGTTTAGCCAAAGGCAAATGATAGATCATATCTACGAAATACTAAAAGCAGGGGGCATACAACCCATCCAGAGGCCCTGGGCTAGTCCCATTGTCATTGTAGATAAAAAGGACGGTGGGAAGCGTCGTTGCGTAGATTATCGACAACTGAACCAGGTTACTGTCAAAATAGTAACCCGTTTCCACGAATTGACGATATCTTAACATCACTCGAGGGATCACAATATTTCACCTCTTTAGAGCTTAAAAGTGTTTTCTGGCAAATTGCCATGGCCGATCAAGACTCAATCGATAAAACTGCTTTCACATGTTTTTTGAGATTATATTCTTGGAATATTTTGCCTTTTGGATTGAAAAATGCACCTACCCCGTTTTCGAAACTCATGAACAAGTGTTGCATGACATACAACACAAATATGCAATTGCATATATCGATGATGTCATCATATTCTAAAAACTTTCGAAGAGCCTTAGGAACGCATCGAGGACGGGTTCAACAGACTGCGTAATGCTGGCCTGAAGCTCAAAATGTCGCAACGTGATTTCCTCAAACAGGAAGTAAAATATCTCGGACATGTAGCCTCAGCAAGCAGCATCCAGCCAGACAAGTCCAAAGAAGAAGTCATTCGAGACCTTAAAACACCTACAGCAGTCAAAGGAGTACGATCATTCATTGGTATGTGTTCTTATTATCGTAGGTTCATTCCAAATTTTGCGAAAATTGCAAAGCCTCTGACAGAATTGACAAAGCAAAAACGCACGTTTCAAATGGACTGACGAATGTCAGTACTCGTTTGACAGTTTAAGAGTAGTTTTGACAGATTGCCCCATTTTGGTCAACCCAGATACCAAAAACCCCTATAAAATTGTACACAGACGCGTCGAACCATTCAATCGGAGCTGCCCTCGTTCAGGAAACTGACCATGGTGAATGTGTGATACAATACGTATGAGATCAGCTCAACAGATCCCAACTCAATTGGCTTCTCAGGAAAAAAGTAGGATACGCCATCGAATATGCCGTACAAAAACTCCGTCCATACCTTCTTGGTTCAAAATTTACAATTATGACAGATCACAAACCGCTTAAGCATCTTTTCACTGCAGAGATGAGAAATCGCCGAATTCATCGTTGAACAATCATTCACGACGAGTACGGATGTGGCATCAAATATGTAACGGGTCGACAGAATACCGTGGCCGATAGCCTCTTTAGATTGGAAACTCAGAGGGATGAACCAATGCACATTACTATAATAGATTCCGACCATGCACCACGTGTAAAATTGGACCCCACGGTAGTTATGCCCCTCCGATGAAAGTTCAGACCCAAACGGAAATTCCAGGAATTTCTGGCAAAGCACCCTGATTTGGAAGCCTTCCAGAATGAGGAGGAAGAGATCCAAATGGTAAAAATCTTCCAAGACCCAGACGATCCAAATCATTGTGATATTTCCAAACACTATGTAGCAATAGATAGTATGCTGAACCGTATTACAGATACTTCTAAGTGCACCCCACATCCCAGTCTTCAGCTCTGTATCCCTCAATTTCTGCAGAAACCGCTAGTGTAAGAAATTCATTCAGGTTATTTTGGAGGTCACTTAGGAATTGACAAAACGTATGATAAACTTCGATATTTTGTTGTTGTTGTTGTTCTTCCAGGGCTTGGTTATGCCAAGCCTTAGCCCTACAGGGGCTCCTTGTGGCGGAGGTATTCAGCGGCCAAGGCCGCCACCACGTTGCCGTCCTTCATCTGCTACGGTTGAAGGTGAATGTTTCCCAGCAATCGTAGTCGGGTGCCGGCCAGGCAAGGGTACCGCAGGAGGACATGGGCCAGGGTGTCACCCTCCTCGCGGCACACGAGGCACCTTGCCTCTTGGCAGTCTGGGTCTCTGCATTTTTTCGCAGGACCGTCCCAGGCGTCGGCCGATCCGGTGTGGGTATTGTTGGGACCGGCCCCAGTGCCCGGCTCGCAGTTGGTGTACATTCACTGCGGCATCGCGGTCATCTAGGGTCACCGGGGCCGGCATATGGTCCTCCGTGATGTATCTGAAGAAGTTGTTGGGCTCGTTTCGGCGCCACTCCCGGATGGCTGCGGGTGAGATGGCTTTTGTGATGGTCTTCACGTCGGCACATACTTGGTCTTGGGGTAGGTCCGCGGCTTCCTTGGCCAATGTATCGGCTCGTTCATTGTCCGGTAGGCCGCAGTGTACTGGGACCCATTGGAGATGGATTGACGGATGGATGGATGGATGGATGGATGGATGGATGGACGGATGTATGGATGGATGGATGGATGGATGGATGGATGGATGGATGGATGGATGGATGGATGGATGGATGGATGGATGGATGGATGGATGGATGGATGGATGGATGCATGGATGCATGGATGGATGCACGGATGCATGCATGGATGCATGCATGGATGGATACATGTATTTCCTGCTGCCGGTCAGTTAGGGTAACTTCGATATCGTTACTATTGGTCTGGCATGCATCGTGACGTGGTGAATCATCTGAAAATTTGTGTAGCGTATAACATGCAGAAACTAAAAAAGCTAGGACAACCACTTCAACAGATGCAAATTCCAGAATACCCATTCGAAATGATAGCCATCGATACTGGTAGTCCGTTCCTTAAGAGTTATAATGAAAAGTTTTATAACTATTACAGTTGATGTATTTTCGGGTTGGCCCGAGACGTTCGCCACTGATTCCAAAAGCGCGGCAACAGTCGCTCACATACTCATCGAACACATTATTCCTCGACACGCATGCACACGTGTCATCGTTTCAGACAATGGAACCGAATTATGTAAAGTAGTAATAGACCAAATTTCAGCATTCTTTAATATCAAGCACCTTCGAACTTCTGTGTATCACTCACAGCCCAACGAACGCTGTGGAAGGCACCATCGCGTTCAAAATGATATGTTGGCAAAGTTATAAGCAAAAACCAACGCGACTGGGACACAAAGCTTTCATCAATCCTTTCGGCATTTCGTACAGCCAAGAACGAAACAACAAAACATAGTCCATTCTACATTGTACATGGTCGTGACCCTGTACTCCCAATGGACCCTTTATTTTTACATAAGTACAGGTACCAAGGTGAGGATTACGTTCCCACAGGTTAGAAACTATTAGCGCTTGCGTATCATGATGTTCGACATAATCTGGCTCTCGGACAACAGAATAATAAATTGTACTTTGACCGCAAGTCGAAACCCATCAAGTTCAAATTTGGCGACATGGTTTACTTTCGAGATCCATTTCCTGCAGCTGGCTCAACCACAAAATTGACTTCACATTGGCGCCCATACTATCGTACCGTAAAAGCGCTTAGCGATGTAACATTTGTGATCAAGCATAAACTATAAGGCGGTACCAAAACTGCAAACGCTCAGAACCTGAGAATGGCGGATCCTAATACGCCGTGGTGTAGCATTTCGAGCGAACCGACTCACATTAATCAAAAGGATGAGGAGAAATCAAAATCTCAGACCCCTGTTAGAGTTCAACTACCACGTAGATGGAATGTTTCTTCTCGGTTGGCAAAAGAATGCATAACCCAACCTCAGACGAGGTAGATGATAAACAGTCTTGCATCCCTCTTGCACAATCAAGTCAGACTAAAGACTTTAAATTTTTACAAGATGATAACAGGTGCGAAAAAGGTACAAAGACAAAAACTGAGTCTAATTATGACACAAAATGAACTCATAGTGCAGTACATCAGGCCGAATTTTACATGCTGGACTACCACACCTCAGCAAGCAGGCACAGCCGTACAAATACCTGTTTGGAGTCGGCTGGATGGTGCAGTAGCCGCCGAACTGCCGGGGGCCGCCCCCATAGCCGTCCATGTCGACAGCGGCAGCTCCTCCTCCAGCTGTGCTGGCGGCCTTTCTCTGCGTGTTGTTTTCACCCAGCTCTAGACTGGTCGCATAATGGTCATACCTGGATGTGCAATGTACTGTCCGTTCTGACCCATCACTATACCAGCAGTGTGACGGTGCTAGCTGGACGTATTCAGCACTGTCCGTTCTGACCCATCACTATATCAGCAGCGTGAGGGTTCTAACTGGATGCATCCAGAACTGGGTGTTTCCGTCCATCCCTTCGCTGGTAGCCCGAGGCTTCTGACAGGACTGTATTGACCCTTCCAGCCAACGACTACGCCAGCATCGTGAGAGTTCGAGCTGGATGCATTCAGTGCTAGCTGTTGATGCTTCTCACTGCGCCAGTTGCAGCGTTAGGGCCCGGCAGCACCATATCAGTGCTGATCGAGCCAGGTCATCCTCATTCCATCAGAGTCTCCTCCTCCGTTTTGACCTCCACTGGCGGCGTTGAGGGCTCCTCCAGCTCACACAGCACGTACTCGGTCGCGGCGTGTTCAGCGGGCAGTTCCACAGGCGCCACTTTGTCGGCCGCGGCCGCCGGCTGAGCCAGCTGCAGCAGCACATACTCGGGGCTGGCCGGCCCCACCAGCGTCACGTACTGGCCGGCGGCAGGCGGCTGCTCCGCTGCCTCCTCCTCCTCCTCCTCCAGGGGGATACAGGCCGTCACCAGCGAGTGCTGCACGATGTCGGCGTCCCCAGCCGGCGCGGCCGGCGTCTGTCGAGCTCGCCGCGAGCGGTAGGTCCGCACCATCCGGCCGCCGTCCTCCGCCGACGCCGCCGGCTCCGGCAACACGTCCCTGAGCACACCGCACTGCAGTCAGACCGTGCACGGCCCGGCGAACAGCACTGCACAGCACCTTAGCTGATCATCTGAACACTATCAGCCAGCGGCTTAAACAACGGAACAGGGTACTGATTTACAGAATGTACGAGCATAATCGCTGAAATTTTATCACCATGACACGCATTTCCCCTTTCGGGATCCGGGAAAACCTTGTAAAAAAACGCACGGTCAAAAGCACATAACACGGCCTATTTTACACACCACTGTGCACATATGTAATACAAATCGAATCAGGTACTTGACATTCCGGCGGCCAACAGTTCACCAGGACAGCAACTGGGAAGCTATTTTACTTCAATTCGCTGAGCCGCGAGAGAAAGTCATCTCCAACAACATCACAAAACTGCAATTAAGCCCGGTGTCTGATCCAGTGCCTTCCCCGACATTCCATTGCACAGGGAGCACCGCCAGTCTGTGCCTGCTTGTTGGCCAATTCAGGCTGGGTAGGAGTGAGCACCACCCACCTCTGTTCGGAAACACACATTTCGTGCTGCGTACACTAAAATGTTTTTTTCAACTATAGTATATCAAATGAAACAAACCTAATGACTCATAGGGACGGAATAATTACAATGATTCCCAAGGCAGGAAAATCTGAATGTTCTTTGAAGGGTTGGCGCCCGATTTCTTTCCTTAATATTGACTTTAAAATATTATCTACCGTAATTGCAAACAGACTCAAGCAAGTATTGGACAAAATTATACCGCCATCTCAGTCTGAATACATGAGTAATAGATTCATAGGTGAGAATAGCCGCCTTCTTTACGATGTCTTGGAGCTCGTCAACAAACGGAACATTCGAGGGATCCTGATGGTGGCTGATTTCGAAGCTGCATTCGAGACAGTGTCTTGGCCTTTTTGAAAGTCGTTTTGACAGAATTGAACTTTGGCTCCGAGTTCAGCAAGCTCATACAAACGCAATACCTAAATTCCTCTGACTACGCTCGCGTTTTAATGAATGGTTTCTTAGGTGAAAAAAATGTTTGCACCGTGGAATTCGCCAAGGTGACCCTGCTTCTGGGTACTTATTCATCCTGTCTGTCCTCGTATTAGGTAATCAAATTAAGCAATAAAAAAATCTGTCAGGTATTAAGCTTGAACCCGATTTGGAAATAAGAATGAGTCAATTTGCTGATGACACAATTCTCCTTCTAGATGGATCAGATGAGTCTATTGGAGGCGCAATTGATGGAACTTTCTGAATTCTCAAAGTATTCTGGATTGAAGCTAAATTGGGAGAAAACTTGTTATATGCCAATTGGATCAATGAAACAAAAAGACCTAACTCAGCAATATTGTTTCAAATGGGTAGATCAGATAAAAATCCTCGGCATTATATACACTCGAACTAATTGCAACATCACCGCACTCAACCTAGATAAAAAGTTGCCAGCTTTCGAGAAAGAAATCATCCAATGGAAGAGACGCCATATAACACTGCTTGGAAGAATTACCGTGATAAAAGCACGGTAATTCGAAGCTTGTCCATCTCTTAACAGCGCTACCAAATCCATCTTCTAAATATGTCAAAAAGATTGAGCAAATGCTGTTTAAGTTTCTTTGGAATGGCAAGCCTGATCAAGTTAAGCGTTCAAAAATTATTCAGCACGATGGAGCCGATCGCCTACAAATGGTAGATGTCCACGCATTTATGCTTAGCCTCAAACTGTCCTGGATACGGAGAGCCAGTGTCCCAATAACCTGGGGTGCTGGGTGCAGAACGACACCCAGTCAAGCAGAATTTTCTACTCACTTTTATATTTTTTGCTGAATTTTCCACTCACTTCCAACAATACTTACTACTATTGAATTTTACTCAACAATACTCACTACAAAGGCCAGTTCCATTGCCTCCTCTACCAACGTCCACTGGAAAAAGAAGCAGCAGAATCGACTAGTAGATCGCCAAATTAACTCGGCTTTTATGGGCTTCTTTCGCTTTTCTGAAAGAAAATCTGGCGATTTCTATTTTTCTGGCCAACTATACCAGGCATCCTTATCTCCACCGATTTCAGTGGAACAACTGAATCGAAATTCTGGCGCGGGCAAGACGCTCAGTGCCCCCTGCCCCACCGGAGAAAGTTCCAATGGGTAAACACCGCCACCAAATTCCACCACTCACAAAATTGGTGAGTGGAAAATTAGACAACCTAGCCTTGTGTTGCCAAAAAAATGAGCTGACCGCTTTGAAAGATACATTTCTGGAAAGCAGTTTATCTGCGCACATGATTTCTAGGCTTACGTCCTTGAAAAGTTGTTTTTGTATTTCTGGTACCGAGAATAGTGAAAAACCATTTTTGGCCAGCTTGTTGTTAAAAACAATTATCTTGAAATTTCTACGCTAAGCAGCATATCTTTTGACATTGTATGGTAGAAAATTGGCCATTTATTGCGAAGAAAATAATCTTTATCTTTATCAGCCCTTCATTGTTGCGTCCACGCCCTGTGACACCCAAATCCACTCACGACACCCTACGACACCCTAGGCATAAATACGCTGATATTTAAGTTGAACTGAAAGTGTCCGGTACTTGAATACATTGAAACTCTACATTTTCATTAAATGATTTTTTTGGGCAACAAGGATGCATCCAGTTGCCCTTCAAACATCGGCACTTTTTGTATGGCTGGTTTACGGCGTGGACTTACCAAATCGCCGTCTTTACATCTAGTAAATAAAAGCGGCATCTTTAGGCTTTTTGAAAGGCCGGTTTCTTATTCGTTATTGACAAAACATTGTTAGTCTTGCTCTTGGTGTGCTTTTAGTTGTATAATTTTGTAGTCTATAAGGATTTAGAAAATTAATTTAGAGCAATTTTTGAAATGCAAATCATGTGGCTCATGCGACCGGCAAGCGGCAAGCCATCAGAAATTTAAAGTAGTAGTCCCTCTGACGCTGTAGCAACCCGCCGCGCCTGGCTGATTGTAGACGAAAGGTAGAAACAACAGAAAGAAGGCTGTAGCTTCGATTAGATTGATAGAAAGCAGCATATTCATATGAAGGTGAGTAGATATGTGAAGAGGAGCAGGGGAATTGACAGGTAAAGAAAAGAAACTTTTAGCAAGAGTCTGGAAGAGTTTATTGCCATGATAGAAAGTTTGTAGTTTCGTCTGGGTCAAGGGCTTTGAGGTCTGGGTTAGTTAAGTGTAAACCAAGGCTCTACTGGGCCCTAGCATAGGTGTATGCGAGGTGCAGTGATTGAGGTCAGGAGTGGCCTCCAAAATTCCGATAACAATAGGTATAGGTATATGAGGGGCGTTGACCCGGACAGAAAAACTATACAGTGTATGGTTAGATAATTAATTTTGGCACTAGGTATTGCATGAAAAAAATCCCTTTTCATTTTTTACCACCTGCCGGTCTCGGAGGCCCCCTCTGTAGAGTTCGTCTAAGGGGGGCCCCGATATTTCGTCTCAGGGGCCCTTTAGAGCTGGTCGTGTGGGAGAGGAGAGGAGGGGCACAAGAGTTGGTCTAGGGAACCCCCCCAAGAGTTGATCTTCATCCCACAAATGTTAGTCTTCGTGGCTCCCAGAGTTCTTTTCCCCCGAAGGTTGGTGTCAGAGGCCCCCAAAAAGTTTTTTATTTGTGGCAATTCACCAATTCCTTAAAAGAATTAGAGACTGCATCAGGGGGTTTCAGCTGGTAAAGATTTACCTGCCTAACCCAAATTTTTCACATGGTAATGGTCAAACAATGCTGCTTGGGGACGATTTAAAAATATTTACTTTGAGAAAATTAAAGGAAATAGCCATCCCTCAGTTCAAACAAGGGCTCTGAGAGTTTACCACCTGAGTATCCAAATTGCAAAATTTTTACTCCTCCATACCTTTTTAGGGGAATTTTCCACTCACTCGCCATACATTCCGAGCTGAATTTTCCACTCGACACCCTAGCGCAAAACCTATTTTGGGTCACTGCGGAGAGCCATGGACTCATCCGCAGACTGGGGTATAATTGCGGAACTGGAGATACCAGAACCGGGAAAATTGTTAATGTACGGGAAGAAAAAATTTGACAAATTCAGAGCAAGGTCAAAAACCAGTTTTGGGCAGATGTGCTGCAGTCGTTAATCAATTTCAATCATGCGTATCAACCGGTGCTGGAGGAAATACTTACGGAACCAATATGGTATTCTGATATGACTAGATATAAAACATCGTGTGTTAAAGAATGGGACAAAAAGGGCTTAGATTTATAGGGGATTTAATTAATCCAGAAAATGGTAATATACTCACTCGTGAAGAAATCAAACTTCAATACCAATTTTCTATGACATTTTTGTGTTATGAGGCGTTAATAAGAAGGCTACCAAAAGTGGTGAGAAACCATGACATTCAGATTCCCTTCGAAAGACCAAACATCCCACAAAGATTAAAGATTTTTACACACAAACATAATTTAAATAGCTACTGCTATAAACAACTTGTAACATTCAAGGATGCAAACAGAAGCAATAACACGCTTCAACAAAAATGGGAACGAGATCTTTGATTCTATCAGCCTGGAACCCTCTTAGAGCTAAAAGTTGTCACCAAAGGATCCTATTTTCTATATCTTCATTATCAAATAACAAATAGAATCATAACCACTAACCGTTTCTTGTATACAATAGGCCTATCTACAACTTATTCTTGTACCTTTTGTTCTAATAGCATCGAAACAATAACGCACCTATTTTGGAATTGTCGAGTTGTTCAACAGTTTATTCGCGATATACAAAACAAGCTTAAAAATGACTTTCAAACAACGCTTCCAATAAATCAACAGTCCTGGTTTTTCTTAGGACAATTAGATCTGATTCAAAAATTAATGGTAACGATACGCAAATCAGTCATCTATAAAGCGCGCAACAATGGCGTTAGGCCTGATTTAAATGTGAGGCAAAAAAGAGCTAACTATTAATTGTATGAAAAACACAATAGAAACATTTGATAGAAAATGGAGTGGGCTCGGCGGAATCGTTGACTATGTAGAAGTCCGTAAGCAGCCTTCTTAACATTCTTAACATTACTACACATTCTGTTAATTTCTGAACATTTACCCTGAATTCACACGCTACATAGAGTTCACATATTCACAACGCACACAGACACCCTGAATGGTTTCGTGGCTCGCCGTGTTAGTGATGAGTTAAAAAATACAACAACATAGGTAAGGGCTGTTCCTGTCATATTTCTGCCATATTCGTGTGTCCTCTACACATTGTCCACTGATTGTGTGAAATAAATTTGAAAAACTAAAATGTTTTTTATGTCGAAAATAGCTCCATCCTCACCACTGTCGCCACAATCACCACCCTGATTGGAGGTTTCGGCGGGCGTGCCGACAGTCCCGACCCTGTGCTGCCCCCACCACTGAAGGAGAAGAGAGGCGCCGCCCCTGAATACCTGTGCGCGGCGCTGGCGTGGTGTCGGTCCTCGTGGCGGCGCATGTGCGACAGGTGGATGAACTGTTTGCCGCAGACAGAGCAGACAAACGGCCGCTCCTGAGTGTGTGTCCTGCCGACCAGCGCCTGGGTCAGCCAACGGCAGACACACACCGAGAAACAACGCCGTCCTCTCAGCCAGGGCCCACGCCGGCTGGTGGATTTCAGTCCCAACCGGAGGCGTCCCCCATATCGCACCGCGTCAGCCGGCATCATCACATCATCATAAAAAGAACGGAAAACCTAAGTATCAATCAGGAGGCGACAGGCAGTCGTGCTAAACAAGACAAGACGCTTGGGTAGTGGGGAGAGGAATGGGGTCTAATGATGCAGCAGGAGGGGCGCAGGCAGGCCATGGAACAGCTCAGGGCGCGGCCCACTGTCAGCCAGAGCAAACATGGTGCACAGGTAAGTAGCCGAACGGGGGACTAATTGCAATGTCCATTGGTTTCATGAAATAAACATAAAATGTCTGCAACTTTATGACACGCATTCCCTTGACTTCTAGTGATCACATAGAGACTGACGGAAGCCGCAAAGATCAAACATGTTTTATGTGCCCAGAACCACGTGTAAACAGGAGCTACAAATGTCACAACACTGAGTGTATGAGACGTCACTGTGCTGACAGATCCTCCACCTACCGCATGTGGCCGTCCACTTCAGACTTCCTGTGGAACGCCTTATTACACACGCTGCAGTGGAAGTTCCTCAGCTTCAAGTGTACTCTCTGCATATGACCCTGCAACGCAGCGACACTCGCTGTTAGTGTTGCGGCAGCATTCAAGACGGTGCACCTCAGGGACACTGTGTAGGACGCGGGAGCGTGCTGCGCCTTCCGCGGCCGCTGGAGCTCCGGTAGCCAGGCTGTTAACCCGGTTGAACAGGAGCACACAATTAGCGTAGAGTGCGCAGCGTCAATAATACAGAGTCAATGATCGATGTTCAATGAACACCCCGGTCCGAAGGTACCGACAACGTACCAAACGCACCACCCGCTGCAGGGAAGCTTGCAATGTACTCCAACAAAAAACACGCCCGTCATCTTTTACTGTTACCCCCATTTGGGAAGATCCCTTTGCCAACATGTCGGCACTTGTTGGAGCGCCCCGCAGTGGCGTGAGAGCGTACACACATGTCGGACCTTAGGCGTCCTGCTGACGCTGGCGTAGCTGCGTGGTGAGCGCTTCTGGCACTGCAGCGCCAGCGCTGTGGCTCACCCTGAGCGAGCCGGGCAGGAAGAGGCGGTGGCAGCGCGGACAGGAGACCCTCTCCTCGCCGCGGTGCTCCCTGCTGACGTGCCTGTCGCGGGTCTGCTGCCAGGCGAAGCAGCGCGGACAGTGCGGACAGCGGTAGCGCTGCAGCGAGGCGTCGTGCATGGCCTGGTGCTGGCGCAGGTTCTGCAGCCGGCTGAAGTGGCGGCCGCAGGTGCTGCAGGCCAGGCCGCCGCCTCTGCTGGCAGGCGCTGGGCAGTCGGGCAGGGCGGCCGGCGCCGGCCCCAGCCGCGCCACACTCTCAATCACCTGACGGACAGGCAGCAGCCCCGATGGTTCAGCCGATGGCACGCACCTGAAACAACACAACTCTGCAACGCCAGGTCTAAACATCTGAGCGTTCAATATGGTTCTCTATACAAAACGAATCTTCATTCTCTATCTCCTCTCCTCATAAACGATTCAGTGCAACCCTCATCTATACGCCTTGACAAAATCTCGAGACTTACTAGCACCATTTTCCCTATCTTTAACCCGCGCCACACCAGGGGTCCGACACCACCTTCGCCCCACCGGGGGAATTGATGGCCCCCCTTCAACTCCGAAAATATGGGGGTTAGCGCAAATCTGCAAAGTGCATTAGAAAGCTCGTGATAATTCAGTAAGAAATTATTTCACATGTTTAAGTGCCCAGGTCAATGGTTTGACCTCCAGAGCTCAAGTTAGCACACGATAGGCTATTTCCACTGAAATATGCAATGCGTAAGAAAACTGGACATAGCTCTCATGCCGTTAGAGCTTTTGCGATCTGGTAAAGTACATTTGATAGGAAAATGCCAGAGCTTTTTCCGCTATGTGGAGCATAATAACCTCCCGTCAGTGGTTTGACCTCCATAGGTCACTTCGTAACCTAATATGTCCTGAGATCACGAAAGGTCAGGAAGTGACCTTGCTGTATATCAAATGAAAACCAGTGACTAGACATACACGATGTCCTTTAATTCAGCGCTCTAGATTGATTAGGTCAAAAATTATCGTCAAAATACTGTTTTTGACCCCTGGTGACCTGAGATGACCTCAGATAGGTCAAAAGGCAAGTATCGCGCCTAAGATCCGTGGTAAGGTGCCCAAGAACGCTTTTCTAACCAATCTGAGCATTTGCAATCATGTTTGTGACATTTACATCATAAGACAGCTTTTCCCCATGCTTTTCAACGGGAGAGGTCACCTCGTGACCTGATCTCAGGTCACAAAATAAAAAAATCCCGGATATAAATTTTGTAGGCCCCGAAAGGGTGATGAAGTGTAAGAAGTTTCAAATCGATCGGCTTAGGAATGTAGTTCTTATAGAGCTCGAAAGTTGAAGTGAGGTGACCTTGGTTGACCTCTCCTGGTGACACGGGGTAAAAAATTTCAGGGATGGTGGGAAAATGATGGGGTGAGAGATACAGCCCTCAACTGCGGTGCTGCGCCTCGTCGTTTTTCTGCTATCACGAAAAATATTGGGGGGGCATCGATGGCTCCCGATGGCCCCCGGTGGGGCGAGGGTTAAAAGAAATCTTCCCAGCACGCACCTCTTCCACATGTTGTTCAGCAGCAGCATCCATGACGTCCGAGGTCACCAAGGGCACCTCCTCCTCCGCTTCTTCTGCCGCATGCGCCGCGGCATCGTCGACAGTGGTGAAGGCATCGACAGCCGCGCCGTCGGAGACGGAGTCCGAGTTGGGGGAGGCGGGGGAAGGAGGAGGCGAGCCCAGCTGGGCGTCGGCGGCCACCGCAGGCAGACTGAGCATCTCGGCCACGTCGTACTGGGTGCCCACGCTGTGGACAGTGACCATCTGGTCCAGCAGATGGTCCACCTCGGTGTCGTCGTCACCGGCCGCCGCCGCCAGCAGGCTTGGAGCGCGCTCCTGTGCCGCAGCAGACGCGTCAGCTCCGCTCCAGATCTGTGGCGCCGACCCCACGCCGCTTCAGGCGTGGGGGAGGCGGTACATAGATACAAAACAGCTTATCTAGTTATGGGATACTGTTTCATCTCAGGTCAGGGCTCCAGGCCAGGCCAACAGACCTCACCTCCGGAAATTGTCTGAGTCACAGCAGTAAGAATATGTTAAGTCAATTGAGCTGAGGTTCAGAACACATAATGAGACCACCCAGTACCGCAATATGCGGTTGGACCTTAAAGGGAATGTGACACCTTCATAACGTGATTTTAACTGAGATAATAAAGTTGTAAAGCAAGTCGGAAAACCCGGTACTCACTGTATCATTTGACTTGGAACTCGAGATTTCCGTAGCAAAAAACTAAATCTACCTACAATGTACCCCTCGTGTACCCTTAGCAGCAGGCCACAGTTGTCATGGCTGTTGGTGTGACGACATATGCTGACGTCACGATGAGCATCAGCCAAGTGAAGCCCTTAAAGCGTTTCGAGTATGGTAGTGGTTGCTAGATCATGACATCATCCACAGGCAGATATTTATTTGTTTCCCTAGAGGAGCATTTTAAAAATCAAAATATTGAGCTTGTTGTATATTTTTCAGAGAAATCATGAGTGGTTTTATTATTTTCAGCTAAAAGTACGCCTAATTACACTAAATTCCAGAATTCGACCAAGGTGCCACATTCCCTTTAAGGGGATGAAGCTCCGTAGTTTATTCTACAGCTTAGCTTCGTAATTACACACGATGCTTAGGTCAATCCAGGGTAGTAAGAAAGGAGGTGATATTTTCATTTTGAGCGATTGAAGACGAAAAAAGGTGGTTTATTGATTTTCTGACAGATTTTATGAATAGATAGTCCTTTTTATAATTTCGACAAAGTGATCCACTTCCTTTAAAGGGAATCTGGCACCTTCACAACGTGATTTTAACTGAGATAGCCAAGTTGTAAAGCAAGTCGGAAAACACGGTACTCCATATTTTATTTGTCTTGGAACTCGATATTTCCGTAGAAAAAGCCAAAACCTACCTGACACCAGCCCCCATCAGCCCCCCGCCGCCGGCGGCCATTGTTGTGAGCTACTGGTGTGACGACATATGCTGACGTCACGATGAGCATCAGCCAATCGAAGCCCTTGAAGCGTTTGAAGTATGGTACTGGTTGCCAGATCGTGACATCATCCACAGGCTGATATTTATTTCTTTTTCTAGAGGAGTATTTTTAAAAACGAAATATTGAGGTTATTGTACATTTTTCAGAGAAATTGAGTGGTTTCATTATTTTTGGCTAAAAGTACGCCTAATTTCACTAAATTCCAGGATTCGACCAAGGTGCCACATTCCCTTTAAATGGAGACACGCGAAAAAAATTTATTGGCTAGATCAAAAGGTCACAAAAGTTGCTTCAGAAGTCCTATTCTAATTTTTGCGAATTCGGCCTGCAAATGCCTTAAAATTGCTCTCAAAGTCAACATTTCTAGACGATTTACCGGTACACCTCATGTCGATGTATATGACGTACACACGGCTAAGGCTATTAATTGCTCTAAGAATTAGGCCATATCTATCCTTAACAGTGATGTAGAACTTTGGACTACTACAGAAAAAATTACTTTAGAAAAGCAACATGCCAAAACTCTTTTGAAACAAAAATATAGGGCTTCAAAGAAAACACAATTAACCAATCAGAAGCCTAGGAATTCTCATACCGGGGTCACGTGACCTATCTGACGCAAAAGTTTTGTCCTCCTGGTGCTGAAGCAGAAAATAACTCAAGACCCGAGGTACGAAACCGATGAAGACTTGAGTAATTATGTTTTTTTCCGTTTCTAGGGCAAGCTAATTCATTTTGTAGTTTTTAAAAAACTTTTTAAAATTAATTCAAATACAAATACAGGAGAAGAGACATTTGTATTACAAAAAAAACATTGCCTTTCAACTTTAAATAGTTTTCGAAAATAAGTGATGGGTGAAGGTTTCAGCATTTAATCGGAACTGTTAACCTATTTCGATAATAAGTGAGTGGCCTCCCAAAATTTTGCCGAAGATACAAAAATAATTGATAGTTTCGTAATCAGGGTTTTTCAAATAGCAAGAAACCACAATAATAGTTTTTTGCGTATCTCCCTTTAACTCATTGCTTCGGTGTTCCTTGAACAACAAGTATTTTCAATTTGACATGCCCGCACTTTTTCAAGTGCCGCGAGCTTTGGTAGCACCCCACCAATCTGGTTTCTGTTTGCTCAAGTAATCGGGCTATAAGATGGCGAAGAGCCTGCCAAGGCCTGATGCGCACTATGGGAGGTGTAAGTTTTTCATTAGCGCCACGCTCAGTCCGGGCCGTGTGGCGCATGTGTAGATCCATGTTGATATGCAGGAATTCCTCATGGACGCTACCCGCCCGCCGGGTAACTATGCACTTTGCCTTTCACTGCGTCACCACATTTTTCGGTAGCTTAACAGCATTCTAAAAAGATGCCTCGTGAATCAGCCCCCTCCAACAGCAAGCCGTCGCACCTAGTAGCATATAACATGGGAACATTAAATGATTTAAGATCCAGATTTTGCAAAAAGAGGCCCAGAATCGAAGATGAAATGCTTATTTATTGCATTTGGGATAAACATGATTACCGTGTATCCTCACAAATTCGTTAGCGGGCAGTGCCATTAGCAGCAGTTTGACCAATAGCCCAAAAGTGAAGGAATTCTCCAAGCCCGTGTAACGTCACTCGGGCGTGGAGGAATCCCTCTTGAACGTACCGTTAAGTAGTATCTTGCTCGACAACAGCATATCTTACGTCACAAAAGAAACACAACATGCCCCTGGTCTCACCTCAGCCTTGATGCGTCCGCCATCCGTCAGCATGTCGTACTGGGCCCGGGAGATGGAGCGGCCGGTCAGCGGCGCCGGCGCCGGCGGAGGCGCGTCCTCCTCCTCCTCCTCCTCTTGGTGGCGAGCGGTGGCCGGCGGCAGGCAGCCGTGCCGGGTCAGCTCCTCGGCCGTGGAGAACGAGAGCCGGCACACGCCGCAGCACAGGCTGTCGGCCGGGTGCGACTCCCGGTGTCGCAGCAGCTGGTCACGGGACGGGAAGCTGGCGCCGCACACGCCGCAGTGGAACCGCCGCCCGGCCTGACGCCGCCCCGACGGCTGCGGAGGGGAGGCGAGGTCGGTACAGACCCCGCAGTGGAACCGTCGCCCGGCCTGACGCCGCCCCGACGGCTGCGGAGGGGGCGAGGTCGGTACAGACCCCGCAGTGGAACCGCCGCCCGGCCTGACGCCGCCCGACGGCTGCGGAGGGGGCGAGGTGGGTACAGACGCCGCAGTGGAACCGCCGCCCGGCCTGACGCCGCCCGACGGCTGCGGAGGGCGAGGTGGGTACAGACGCCAAGTGGAACCGTCGCCCGGCCTGACGCCGCCCCGACGGCTGCGGAGGGGGCGAGGTGGGTACAGACGCCAAAGTGGAACCGTCGCCCGGCCTGACGCCGCCCCGACGGCTGCGGAGGGGGCGAGGTCGGTACAGACCCCGCAGTGGAACCGTCGCCCGGCCTGACGCCGCCCCGACGGCTGCGGAGGGAGGGCGAGGTCGGTACAGACGCCGCAGAGAAACCGCCGCCCGGCCTGACGCCGCCCCGACGGCTGCGGAGGGGGCGAGGTCGGTACAGACGCCACAGTGGAACCGTCGCCCGGCCTGACGCCGCCCCGACGGCTGCGGAGGGGGGCGAGGTCGGTACAGACGCCACAGTGGAACCGTCGCCCGGCCTGACGCCGCCCCGACGGCTGCGGAGGGGAGGCGAGGTCGGTACAGACGCCGCAGTGGAACCGCCGCCCGGCCTGACGCCGCCCCGACGGCTGCGGAGGGGCGAGGTGGGTACAGACGCCACAGTGGAACCGTCGCCCGACCTGACGCCGCCCCGACGGCTGCGGAGGGGAGGCGAGGTCGGTACAGACGCCGCAGTGGAACCGTCGCCCGGCCTGACGCCGCCCCGACGGCTGCGGAAAGGGAGGCGAGGTCGGTACAGACGCCACAGAGAAACCGCCGCCCGGCCTGACGCCGCCCCGACGGCTGCGGAGGGGGCGAGGTCGGTACAGACCCCGCAGTGGAACCGCCGCCCGGCCTGACGCCGCCCCGACGGCTGCGGAGGGGGCGAGGTGGGTACAGACGCCACAGTGGAACCGCCGCCCGGCCTGACGCCGCCCGACGGCTGCGGAGGGGGCGAGGTCGGTACAGACCCCGCAGTGGAACCGCCGCCCGGCCTGACGCCGCCCGACGGCTGCGGAGGGGGCGAGGTGGGTACAGACGCCGCAGTGGAACCGCCGCCCGGCCTGACGCCGCCCCGACGGCTGCGGAGGGGGCGAGGTGGGTACAGACGCCAAAGTGGAACCGTCGCCCGGCCTGACGCCGCCCGACGGCTGCGGAGGGGGCGAGGTGGGTACAGACGCCACAGTGGAACCGCCGCCCGGCCTGACGCCGCCCCGACGGCTGCGGAGGGGGCGAGGTGGGTACAGACGCCACAGTGGAACCGTCGCCCGGCCTGACGCCGCCCGACGGCTGCGGAAGGGGAGGCGAGGTCGGTACAGACGCCACAGTGGAACCGCCGCCCGGCCTGACACCGCCATTGCCGTAACGGCCGCGCAAAGGTGGCCAAATTCAAAAACCGGGCATAGTCGCAAATCTTGAAAACTACAGTTTTGGATAGACAAAATTCCAATGCTTAAGGAAATGTAAAAGTAAGCTGAAAAAAACTTGTACAAATATGATGATAAAGACGTATAAAATACGCAAACGAACTGGACAAAACCCTGCACATAATCCATCAAAGGTGGAGAGGTTTGCCGATGTCCATACATGCATACATACTGACCGGCGCAGGGCTGCGGTGCATCAGCTTGATGTGGCGCGCCAGCTGGGGCCGCTTGCGGAACTGTTTGGGGCAGCTGGTGCAGGGGTGGTGGGACCGAGAGCGCGCCGGATCGTGCACCTCCTTGTGAGCGCTCAGCGCGTTTGCCTGGCTGAACCGCTTGTGGCACACGGAGCAGACATACGGACGTTCGCCTGCCAGAGAGCGATGGCAGTCACCCGACGATCCCGCCGCCGAGGAGCTGTAGAACAACATCGACGCACCAGGGTTGATCCTTTTGCATTACTAGTGCTCTTATTAATCATTCTGCAGATGGCAAGACCTAGTGAGGTAGTTTAGGAAACCGAAAATAAATACCAACAACTAGAAAGGACCTCATCCTACACCACCCAACGCTTCTCAGCTTCCTACGCGATAACCTAGTTCTAAACTGACCAGTGTGGGTCCGCATGTGCCGGTACAGGTTGGACATGTGGGAGAACTGTCGCCCGCATACGTCACACACGCTCTTCTTGATGCCCAGGTGCAGGTTGAGGTGGCTCTTGAGGTCGCTGCGGCGCACGAACGTCCTCTCGCAGAACATGCAGCCGTGCGGGGAGGCCTCAGCGTCAGCCCCCGGCGGGTCCGGCTGAGTGGGCGCTACCGGCACTGCGTCCCCACCGCCCCCGTCATCCAGGTCCAGCGCTACATGATTGCCGCAGACGCAGGAGGTGCCTTCAGGAGAGGGCAGCTCCCCACAGGTGCCACACCGCCCCCGCCGTTGGGCGCGGTGCGGGAATGACGGCCACCGCGGCGCGGAGGCAGTAGCGCCTCGCGCATCGCCAGCCGTGTCTCCATTTTGACATCAGTGTCCAGCGAGATCAGCGTGGAGGAGGCGGAGGCCGGGGCGTGTAGGGTGATGGAGTCGCCCCCAGCCAGTTCCTCCGGTTCCAGCAGGGTGAGCAGCAGCACCTCCGACTGATCACCGCCCGCCGTCGTCTCTGAAGGTGGCTCCCAGCCCAACTCCGACATGGCGCCTATCTGCAAAATGGCGGCATTACAACGCATTGGACTATTGTCATCATCACTGTTGCAGTTTACAAGCCTGTTTACTCCTGGGGTTTCACTGTTGCAGTTTACAAGCCTGCTTACTTCTGGGGTTATCATTGAGTCAAAGCACGGTAAAGTGATGTCTTTGCACGGCGGTAAGCCTCGGAAGTTTTGACTGTGGTGTGATCCACAGGATAGCAGATTTGACGACAGAACGGGAAAAAGCGCATTCTTCAGTGTGAAGCACAACTTCTAGTTGCTGAAACACTAGAGAGAAGGGAAAAACTATCATTCAATTCCTCATCAAAAGATTGTCTGACCATGTGACCATGTTGGGTCTTCCCTTATGGTTAATAGCTTCACCCAGAAAAGCAAACAAATTCATACAGAACAAACATGTCACATCAATCACGCATGTGGTACAGTATCTACCAGGGCAGGAGGCAGTACCCTGGGAGTTATCTCCTCTAGGGCAAAATTGTGTTTCAAATCGACCTCTGAACAGTCAAAATAAGCCTTTTAAGGGTCATGCCATGTTGACTGTGATACCTCTAGCTCCACCCATTATGTGCCTTGCATGGGTCTACCCATTGCTTTGGGTCTACCTTCATGCTGTTGTGTGGGGTGTGGTGACATTCCTGGCCCAGGTCTGTGGAGCACTGGATTTGCTGTGGAGGCCCCGAAGCTTTTTAAATTTTGGAGAAGGTGGATTCAGTGCTGTCGTCTGGATGTGTGTACTTGATGGATGTTTTTACTGTGAAATATATGTGTAAGGACCCAAGGTAAAAAGTGTATTATGGTGGAGTGAATGCGGGTTAGGTGGAGTGATGAAGAAGTTATCATCAAAATTAAGGAAAATATTACCTTCTTTAATGCATCCCGTGTTAAATTTAATTTGAAGTGAAATAATTATATACAAAAGCAAAGCTTTAGTATAAGTTTGGAGTGAATGTTACCATCTAGGATATTATTAAGAGATTGCACAGTACCAGTCTGAAGAACGAGGCATGTGGCTGTTGTTGTTGTTGTATTTTCCTCCCGGCCGCTATCGCGGCGTAGCCTGGCGGCTCTGGAGGGCTGCAAAGGCGGCCGCAAGGGCCGCCACGATGTCCCCACCGCGCACCTCTTCCGGTCTCGGCAATATGTTGCCGAGGTGTAGCAGCCGGGTCCTCATCAGAGCTGGACACTCCATGAGGACATGACGGGGCGTGTCCGCCTCCTCCCCGCAAACGGGGCACCGCGCCGCCAAGCAGCGGACGTCGCTGCATTGTTGGCAGCGCGGGGACGGATTTCGCCCGATACGGTGTAGATACTGGGCCGACCCAGACCAGTGGCCGGCCCTCAGCTGGTGAATGGTGATAGCTTCGGCTCTATTCGCCGACGACACTGGAGGCGGCGGGCGGTCACCCACCAGGTCGCGGTACCACCCCGGTGGCCAGTCGCGGACCGTCTGTGCGCGGGCCGCTCGGGATGCTGCCCGGAGGACTGACGGTACGTCCAGCGGGGTGTCTTCCTGTGGTAGGGCTGCCGCTTCTTTAGCTAGGGTGTCCGCCGCCTCGTTCCCGGGGATGCCGCAGTGTGAGGGGAGCCACTGCAGTAATATCTCGCGGGATCCGGCCAGGGCGGAGAGGGTACTCCAGATGGCCACTCCTGTGGTCGAAGTCTGGGCAGCAGGGCCCGCGCGGAGGGCAGCGAGGGCCGATCTGGAGTCCGTGCATATCACGATGGGATCGTTGTCCAGGCCTGGGTGAGTGCTCAGGACAGTCAGGGCGGTGAGGAGGGCCGTCATCTCAGCTCGGAAGCTTGAGCAGAGACTACCGGCTGGGGCGCGCAGTTCTTGGCTCTGATCGTCGGCGAAGACGATGAGCGCACCCGCACCTCCATCTCGTACGCCCGCGCTGGCAGAGCCGTCGGTCCACACCCAGGTGGCGCACTGAGGCAACGACGCTAGGTGTAGGAGTGTCGTCTGACGTTTTGTCTCGTCTGACGAGCCCGGCGGCAGAGGGGCTCCCACCCCCATGGTGAAGCTCACCGTCATCGGCATGCCGGTCCATGGGGGAGCCGCGCCGGGAGTAGCGGGTCCAGGGGCGGGGAGACCCCAACGATGTGAGGAGGTCCCCGCCGACTTGCCGCCATCCGGTCACCGCCGCAAGGCGAGATGGAACCCTCGCCTCTGCAACCAATCGGAGGGGGTCGTCCCTTGGGAGCGCTAAGGCCCTAGCCAGGAGACGGGCCGCTAGCTCCCGCCGACGGGTCGCGACGGGCTGCAGTCCGGCCTCTGCCATCAAGGCATGGGCCGGAGTGGATCGGGGGCAGCCCGTGATGGTGCGGGCCACCGCTCTCATCTCTCTCTCGAGAACGAGGACGTGCGAGGGGGTGTGGCGGGTAGCCAGGCCGCCGCGGCATGTTCCAGGGCTCCGCGAACATACCCGTTAGCGACGGTGCGCAGTTGGCGTTCTCGAAGCCCCCACTCCCTTCGCGTCAGCCGCCTAAGCTGAGCGTTGCGGGGGCGGAGTCGCTGACGCAGGCCGCGACAATGGGCGCCAAAGTGAAGGAGCCTGTCCAGCGTAATTCCCAGGAGCTTCAGGGTATCACCGCCTACGACCACCTTGCCGGCTACCTTGATCTGGCAGTTAGTTGCGTCGCGGGCCCACTGGGACAGGACCAGCAGCTGGGTCTTCTCTCCCGCGACCTCCATCTTGTTGTTGCGCGCCCAATTGACCAGCGTGTCCGCTGCCGCCTGGGCGCGCTCCCTCGCAATCGAGATGGAATTCCCGGCGCAGAGTGCTGCGGTATCATCCGCGTACATGAAAGGGGTGGTGCCAGTGACCGACCTGAGGGCTGCAGCGAGGGGGCCGACCATAACAAAAACAAGATCGGCGAGAGGACACTGCCTCGCGGCAGGCCCGCCCGGTACACCCGCTCGCCGCTGCGTGAGCCATTCAGTTCAACGCAGGCACGACGGTCCCTCAGGAAATTAGGAAGGCATGTGGCTCGACAAGGCGCTTGGGGCAGCCCAAAGCCTGCCCCAATTGGGGCAGATATTTGGATGCTAGGGCAGACTCCTCCAATGGGGGGAGGGTATTATTACTGATACATGTTTATCTACTCCATTTTAAACAAAACATCCAGAAATGAAATAAAACCGTGCATCCAACTCGACAATGACAACGCACTCACAACCCTCCACGCACAGCAGCAGCTATGTTGCATTCATGATGAACCACTTCAAGAATACTTTTATTCAAAGGTATATTTACAAACGAAGTCTTTTCCCTTAAAGACGTCATTTGTCACTGCTTTCACACGGTATAATCAATACTTTAAAAAAATATTTCAATTGATAACTAAATTTGATAAATAATAATTTTTTCCACAGCTAAAGCATTTTCCCCTTCCATTTTCTCACATTTGCATGACAGCATAACCAAATTTGGAATATTTTCACAAGACCCAAGCGAAGAAAGATTCCCGTACTCTCTTGTGACGTCACATTGAATCCTTCCATACATGTATTGCGATAGCACACACGATAAAAACACTACAACGGTAAAAAACGAATAGTACAATGGGTGCGCACCCTAAAATCCTAAGGCCGGCCAGCATGACTACGCTGGGCAATATTATAAAACGCATAAGTAACAGTATAATACAGCGAAAAAATACAGCGCAACATAACCGCCGGGCCGGAGCCCGACCGCAGAGAAGTACGCCGCGCCGCCACAGCAGGCGACGATACCCCACGCAGCGGCAGCCGCGGCATGCGGCGGGAGGCGCCCAGCCGAGAGAGCGGCGGGAGGCCACCTCACCACGGCGACCGAAGACCCGCAGCCGCAGAGCGGCCGCCGCGGCGGGCGGCCGCCCGGACGCCGGGATGGGTCCGCAGAGCGGCCGCCACGGCGGGCGGCAGGAGGCCGCCCGGACGCCGCGAGCACCGCGAGGAGTCCGCAGAGCGGCCGCAGGGATGACACCACGCCGGACGTCGGTACGCCGCCAGGGCGCGGCGACCGAAGACAGGGAGCCGCAGGCGGACGCCGCGCCGGGCGGCGAGAGGCCGCCCGGGCACAGCAATCGTCGGGGCGCTGCCGTCGAGTGGCCGCCGCGGTGGGCGGCGGGAGGCCACCCCACCACGGCAACCGAAGACACGCAGCCGCAGAGATGACACCGCGCCGGACGGCGAGGGCCGCCCGGGCGCAGCGATCATCGGGGCGCAGCCGCAGGTGCCGCCGCGGCAGGCGGCGGGATGCCACCCACCACGGCGACCGAAGACATGAAGCCGCATGCCGCGCCGGACGGCGAGAGGCCGCCCGGACGCGGCGAACGCCGGGATGAGTCCGATGAGTGGCCGCCGCGGCGAGCAGCGGGAGGCCATCCCACCGCGGCGACCGAAGACTCGCAGCCGCAGAGACAACACCGCGCCGGACGGCGAGGCCGCCCGGGCGCGGCGACCGAAGACATGAAGCCGCAGGTGGACGCCACGCCGGACGGCGAGAGGCCGCCCGGGCGCAGCGATCGTCGGGGTGCGGCCGTCGAGTGGCCGCCGCGGCGAGCGGCGGGAGGCCACCCCACCACGGCGACCGAAGACACGCAGCCGCAGAGACGACACCGCGCCGGACGGCGAGAGGCCGCCGGCAGCCGCCGCGGCGGGCGGCGGGAGGCCACCCCACCACGGCGACCGAAGACATGAAGCTGTAGGCGGGCGCCGCGCCGGACGGCGAGAGGCCGCCCGGACGAGGCGAACGCCGGGATGAGTCCGTTCAGTGGCCGCCGCGGCGAGCGGCGAGAGGCCGCCCGGGCGCGGCGACCGTAGACATAAAGCTGCAGGCGGACGCCACGCCGGACGGCGAGAGGCCGCCCGGGCACAGCGATCGTCGGGGCGCAGCCGTCGAGTGGCCGCCGCGGCGGGCGGCGGGAGACCACCCCACCACGGCGACCGAAGACACCCAGTCGTAGAGACGACATCGCGCCGGACGGCGAGGGGCCGCCCGGGCGCAGCGATCGCCGGGGCGCAGCCGCACAGCGGCCGCCCCAGGTACGGCGACCGTCGAAACGCGGCCGCAGAGCGGACGTCACCCGCCCACAGCCGGACGGCCAGCCGCCGGCGAACCGCGGCGACACCAGCCCCGGCCATCCGCGCCAGGCACCCGCAGCCCGGGAGCGAGGCGAGCTCCATGTTGGTCCTGAAAATTGCTGACATTGCTGACAGACATTTGTTCTTGGGGGAGGGGGCTGGCATGATTTGCTTTTGAACGGTGGACCCTTTGAACAGTGGACCTTTGGACATAGACCTGATTTGCCGGCCTTTGGCGATCAAAACATAGCAGACGAAATGGAAAAAACTACATACAGGGAAATTTTATTTCGAGTTCAAGATTATTTTTTTAACTAAAACTACGTTTAGATTACAAATTTAGAGAAACAATTTAAATTTAGCTTTAGAAAGGCGCCTGTTGCCTGATTTTTTATTCACTTCCAGGAACTTTGACTTTACGTCTATTGAAAATTTCCTTTGTTTGGTATCTTTTTAACTATATTTCTCTCCATGACAAATATGACCCTTTTGAGACAAATCAGCTTTTACTTCGCAACCTTGACTAATGTTTGTCGTCTCTTTTCATTATTTTTTCTTCCCATGGTGATTACTTGTACCGACTGCTGCCCCAAGTACTAGTTCCTGCCCCAAGAGCCCCCCTCTGCCCCAATATCGGCCAAAAGCTACCCCAAATCGGTAGGTCTGCCCCGAGGCTGCCCCAACAAGATCTCGTCGAAATCTGCCACATTCTGCAGACTGGGCACAGTAGGTATTCTGCTCTTTATTTACCTTCAAGAATGCATATAACAATGCACATGTTAATGGCACATTTGAGCATCAATTTTCCTCAAAAGCTTTTGCCAGATTATGAGCTGTCAAGTGTTTTACCCTTTAAAGTATGAGTGGGACACCAAGAGTAGGAAGTTTATTGTGTCTCATTGTCCCACACTGATCGCTACAGCTAAGCTATAAGCTACAATATTGATATATTTTGCTTCAGCCTGCGGCAGAGGATCTGGGTTTAAAATGCTAGGGAGGGGGCACCAAAGGGTTTTCAATCCATTTCTTTCCAGTTGGCACCATAGGTTCAATGGTATAATGTATCATTCAATGGGCGCATGGACCCAGTACTCTCTATTTCTGCCACCTATGGCTTCAGCATGCTTTTTAGCTCACATATCTTCAAACTGGAAGTGCCCGCAACAACTTACAAATCATTTAGATTCATGAAAGTGGTTTTGGAATAAGACCAAAACCCCCTTTGCTTGACAATGGCTTTTTTTAGATATTTTTGCGTTCCCTTCCTGGGAACATTTTTGTGTTAGTAGCTTAGTCTCATTCATACAGCGCACTCACACTATGTACAGAGCGGAAGTTTCCATTTGCTGGCACCCTAACGGGACAGCGGCACTGCACTCGGAGGGCCATAGCTGCTCCGGTCTCCCCAAGCCGCAGCGCCCGGCACAGGCCGAGCCCTCACGAGGGCCGCGGGCGGGAGACCAGACCGGTGGATCAGTTTAAAGACCGATCAGGCCCGTGCGCCCACAAACAGGGACGCCGGCTGGCACGGCGTTGATTCCACTGCTGCGGCACACACTCCCCAGTGTACCGCTATTTCCTGGGTAGGAGGCGGCCGGAAAAGGCTGCCACAGGTCAGCCTTGATCCAGGGGCCTTCCACACCTAAGCGTGGCACCCTTGCCAGCTGCGCCACGGGGGTGGTAGTTGTCATGGCTGTTGGTGTGACAACATATGCTGACGTCACGATGAGCATCAGCCAATTGAAGCCTTTGAAGCGTTTCAAGTATGGTAGTGGTTGCCAGATCATGACATCATCCACAGGCTGATATTTATTTCTTTTCCTTGACAATGGCTTCATTTCCATGGCCAAAAACTTATGCTCATTGGATCGCTTATCATGATCATAATGAGGTAATTAGATAAGGCCCTTAAACGCTATTTCACCCATATTTTAGCTCAAACCATACTGTAGTGCTGGGAAATAGGCCATAATGCAGTGGATTGGCAGTCTGCTATGGCTCATAATTTGGCTATGGAGCCCATGACAACTGCCTACCTTCAGTTTTGAGAGATGCCTAGGTAATGCCGCGCACCCGTACCCTCTCTCAATCTTATTATGATTAGCTCTTGCCCTAACCACCGCCCTACCTTTATTTTCAGAAGCCCAGAATCCGTCTTGCCTTGGTCTTTCCCACGCGTTTCTTTCGCAGAAGCGATTTACCCTCAATTATCTCTCAGCAGTACTTCGCCACGCCACCAGTGAATAATTTATAATGAATAACAATAACCACCACTGTTGTGTTTATTTCTCCTCCCGCCGCTCATTTCTAAAGTAAAGAAGGCGCTGGACTTGCAACACGCTATTTTGATTTTACACCTGCGGCAGAAGCCGTGTTATTCTGCCGCGCAGAACGCATACTAGTATGCCACACGCATGCGCAGTACTGTACCTTGTAGTCATAATACCATACTGCGCATGCGTGCGGCACATTAATTTGCGTTTTGCCGGCAGAATAACACGGCTAGAGAAAATTTCATCCGTCTTTAGAGACACTTTAGAGGTGTCCGGTAATTTTAGAGGGCCAATTAGGCCCGGGGCCTAAGGCCCTAGAGAGAGAGGTCCGGGCCTAAAAGGGTGACGGCTGGGGGCTTCCATTCAAGCCAAATGCATCATAAACAAATCCAGGGGCAAAAGGGGGCAGGTGCCTCCCTGATGGGCTCATGGCACTTCCTTGAAATGTCGCTTCCCACCCTCCCCCAGGATGCAAAAATCGGCGCCCACCGATGGGACTTGGCACCAACCTGTAGGTTTTGCCGGTCAAAAGTGGCACCCCCTGGTTCGGATGGCACTTCCTTCTTCCAGAAAAGTTTCCCCCAATTGGAAATCTTGGATCCATCTATGAAATAAACACCGTTTTTAACGAAATTGCGACGCGGAGTATAACTGACAGGTGGTGTGCATTATAAAATCGCTACCCCCTCCCGTGGGTGGGCCCCAAGCGGCTCCCAAAGGCGTCCCAGGGCCACGCACTCGGGTCCCTAGGGCACCATTGACCATACGCAGATCCAGGGGGCAAGCGGGGCACGTGCCTCCCATCCACCCTCGGCACCCACTGAAATGGTCACGGCGCCCTCTGAAATGTAGATTCCCCCTCCCCAGGATGCGAAAATCGGCGCCCACAGATAGGATTTTGCGTCCACCGGATAGGGTTTGCCGGTCAAGAGTGGCGCCCCCTGGTCCCGATACCCTAACTCCCCTCCCCGCCGGAAAGGTGCCCCCGATTAGCAATTGATCCACCTATGGCTGGCACGACTGTATTCATTAGCGGACGCAGGGAGGGAGGGCATTCCGACCATAGCCCCCCAAAGCGCTGGAGGGGGCCAAACTATCTTTTAGCCCCCCAAAACGCCGGATAAATTTGTGAAAAAAGGTGTTTACACAAGGCCTGTAGAGCATAAAAGCTTCGCTCCCACCCCCCTCCCGCCCAAGAAGAGAGGCAGACATGGGTTTGCCCCCCCTCAAACCCGGGTCTGCGTCCGCCCTTGACTGTATTAGTGTATTCCGTGGACGCAGGGGAGTGGGAAAGCCAAGGGCTCATGTCCCCAAAATGACGAAATTTTGGCCGATTTTCTAAAAAACAACAGTTCTTGTGATTCCTCAATCGGAGTTCTTGTGTCCGCCCTTGCCTCTACTGACCGTGGACTGTAGTGAAGTCGAGTTGCGGTTTTGTGTATGGTGCGTGCGTTTCTAAACATGTTTCGTAGTAAAAAGTGCCGTATTTGTGAGTGGTTACCGCGGTATTTTCTGAAAGGATCCCTCCGAAAGACTTTCTCCGAGTTCAGCGATAATTAGCCTAGCCATGGGTGTAAATCCCGGGGGTTGGGGGGGGTCAGGGACCCCCCGGATTTTGGATCTCCCATAGGCTTTGTATATGGCTTGTATTACCGTGTCAGTGTTAACCCACCCAGGCCCCCCCTGGATCGAGAAGAGATATCCAGCCATGAGCCCAGCGACTCAAGCTCGGCCTACAGCCAGGTGTGCCGAGCTGAGAGGGTGGAGCGACCGTATGGGGGCCGGACGACCGTCGCCCCCGAAGTAAAACAAAATTAACACCAAAATAACGACCCCCCACTCTCGAGAAATGGGTTAAAAAGTTCACTATGCCCCCCCCGAAACCCTGATGCCTTACCACGCCACGGCTTCCAGGACCTGCTATCTGACACAGCATCGCTCGGGGACCATCTAGGTGGATCCAGGGGGCAAGTGTACCCCCTCCCCTATTGAGCAATCGATGCCCCCCCCCCACCCCACTATAGTCACTGCGGGTATCTACCGTTGCCGAACTGGAAGGGTATATTGGGAATGAGGAAGTCCCTATCCAGCATTCCCGCCGGGGATTTGAACGGCGTGGAGGCCGAACGCACTAGTACTGTTGCTTGGCGTTATTTGGCATAGGGGCGAGCCAACCAGTGCAGTCATTTAGCGCCTTCGCTCTAGCACCGCGCCTGCGCATTTCCCCTTCTGAGCGCATTGACACTCGGGCTTTGTTTTACAGCAAAGGTTTGAGTGGGACCAGCGCCTCCTTTTACTTTGTAACTGCAAATTTCAGCCCCGATAGGAAAACAGCCAAACATTCATGGCGTGCAATTGCGGTTGCAAGGGAAGGGGAAAAACTTCAATTGAAGAACGTAGGCTAAATTGAGAAGACTTCAACATTTTAAATTTAAGGAAAAAACAGCAGAAATTAAAACCGAAAAAATTCAGATATAGAGTTCATACTTATTGCATGCTATACTTCGTTGTCATTCTAAATATTTTTGCATTCCCTTTCGCGGGAACATTTTGTGTTAGTTGCTAGTATCATTCATACAACGCACTCATACTATGTACAGAGCGTAAGTTTCCATTTGCCGGCACCCTTACGGGGCAGTGGCACCGCACTCGGCGGGCCATAAGCTGCTCCAGTCTCTCCAAGCCGCAGCGCCCGGCACAGGCCGAGCCCTCACATGAGGGCCGCGGGCGAGAGACCAGACCGGTGGATCACTTTAAAGGCCGATCAGGCCCGTGCACCCACAAACAGGGACGCCGGCTGGAACGGCGTTGATCCCACTGCTGCGGCGCGCACTCCCCAGTGTACCGCTATCTCCTGGGTAGGAAACGGCCGCGGAAAAGGCTGCCATAGGTCAGCCCTGATCCAGGGCCCTTCCACACCCAAGTGTGGCGCCTTTGCCAGCTGCGCCACGGGGGCTGGCGCTATTTCGTTGTTGTGGGATAGAGCCTACCATCCCCGACAATGTCACGGTACATGTACCAGTTCTCAGCACTACATACCAGTAAGACATCGGAAAACGACGATACCTACAAACTGTCGGCATAAAAGCCCTTTGAAGAAAGCCAGGCATCCTTCCGTCGTGTTTGTGAAATTCTTGTTCGTCCTGCCCAAGACCACAGAAAAAGTTATAGGGCTCCACCACATAGAACTATATTATTTCCACATATATGCTCGTCACGTATTTTGATGTCGACGACTTAGTGCACTGCTCCCTGCCTAATGTCGGTTCTTACACGGTTCAAGCATGCTTGCCAAAGCCTCCCGCAGCACCGGCGCGCAAACATTTAGCTAAGACAAGTTGGTGATAGACCGAGAACGCGAGATGCTCGATGGGACATGTTTGAACATCCTGGCGCGCCGCAGCTGGCGCGCCGAGAGAGCCTCCGCAAAAATTTTTAAAAGCATCACCGGACGCTCATCGTTATCCATCCACTTCTAAACACCAAATCACGTACAGCTCAAGCGGTATATCGATGATATGTATGCAACAAGGCCAGCGTTTCCCCGGACAGCCTTTGACTTACCGCTAACCTTTCCAAACAGTTTCTCATAACAAGCTACACAGGGCGACTGCGTACGTTTCAGTGGGGAATAAATAAGTCATGTGCGTAAACTTTCCTGGCGAGAGGGTTGTCCTTATCGAGGGCACGAGGTGTCCTTATATAAAATGATATTTACAAAAATGCGCCCCAGTAAATAAACATATCACCGCACATATAAACATTCTGAAATAATCGGCAAAAGCCGGAAACCGACACTGTAAAGATTTCAAACATACCTTCACCATATCACAAGAAAAATACACCGGAATGTCCAATAATTGTGGAAGTATTGCTATTGCTTCACAGGTTACCCCGTCCCAATCACACGTCTCACTACAAAACGTAACACACCCATCTAAATACCAAGTTCTCTTGCCTCCTGAGACAACATACTGGTGGTTTTCCACCGACGGAATGGCGTGAACCCTGCCTGAAACACGGACACCAGGGTTTGACATCTAGACTAATGGATATGCTTGGCCGGAATGTCGCTGACTGGTCTGTCCGGAATGTTTCGTCGCAAAATAATTGGTCCCAGGCCTTCCCAGTCTGTTCCGGAGCAGAAGCAGCCTATACATCCAGGAGCTTCGTACAAAGAAGTGATACGCCCTTCTCAGTGAAGCGCATTGAGTTTCTGGCAGATACGAAAAAGAGCAAAAAAGTGGTCATCACTGTCGTAAACTTGTCGCATGGAATTCAAATTTAGGAAGGCATGATCACAGACTGTAAGGGACAAAACATGAAGTTTTACTACAGAAGACCCACAGGTGAGAAAAAACACACATGACGGAAGGTACGGGACCAACAGACATTTTCTTTCTACCCAGTCGACACTGTCACACCACTCAGCCACACATTCTACGGAGTGAGTGCAGCGTGCGACACGCTCACGGCCAGACCTTCTGGAACAGCTCCATGAAGGAGTCATAGATCATGAAGGTGATGGCCACGTCCAGACAGACACGCGACATGCGGGGGATGGTGCCCTTGTAGAAGGCGGTCGGGCCCTCTAGCTTCCAGATCTGGGTGCAGCAGTGCCAGGTGTTGCGGTACTTGTGCGCCTCCAGCCCCTGCATCCGCGTCTTGATCACGTCGATAGGCGTGTTGCCGAACACGGAGGCGGCGCCGGCCATGGCGCCGAACCCGCCTGCGGAGCCGTGACACAGGCGTCACCCACCAGAGGCACCCTCGCACGGGCGGGCGCCCAGCACGCTCCGGCATTTTGGTGCCATTACAACTCTTCGTTACAAAATACTAAATGGGGCGGCTACCAAACATTCAAGTAATGAATATTTGCATATATGCTTACGTTAGCTCCCAAATTTTTAATTACCTAAAGCTGAAATATATGGAAAGAAATGATGAATGAAAAGGTGAACGAAAAACACGTAGACTAATACAAAATCGGATTTTTTGCTCTCTGGTGGGTTGATACTACTTCCTGACGTGGGAAAGGTGGCGCCCGCCACACACGCACCATCACCGGATGTAAAGGACACCGCGACACCCAAGCTACACTTTCTAAAACAGGTGCTAGTATTCTGGAGCCGGGTGGCCGTCTCAGTCCGTGGCAGGACGCCGGCGGGGTCTCGCAGGCCGCGACCCACTCACCGACCACCAGCTTGGGCACGGGCTTGCTGGGGTCACCACCTCGGTACCAGTCCTTCATCGACTCCATCACGTAGAACCGGATGGCCTGGTTACTGCCCTGCTTCATGATGGTGGCCGTCAGGCCCTTGTAGACGCCGCCAATACCTGTCGCACAGGGGGCGGGACCCAGGTGTAACTCCGCTACCAATGCATCAGACGAGCCTTTCACGCCAGGCAACAGGCATCGAGTGTACTGAGGTCTGCTTGGCTAGGGTGTCTTTTGTCCTCGTAAGAAAGCATCCTGGATGTTTTCATTTGTAAGCTTCGGCCGTGTAGCATGCATGATGGTGGAGCTGTAACCGCCTCGCCGCCCACTAAAAGCAAGACATAACAATTACAGACAGTTTCTGCTTGAATTGAACTTGAAGCCGCAGGACAGGACTTCGCCGATATCGTCGAAAGGAACGATTTTTCTATCTTGGACGTTACTTGTTTCAAATACTGCATACATATAGAGCTATGACATAAGAATTTAAGAAATCAATATTTTCTTAACAGACACACTTGATTTCCAATTTAATAACAATAAGTGAGGAGAATATGATAATAGGTTTATAGAAGTTAATAGATGGATAAGTTTATGCAAGAGGATAGGGGCAATGCCAGAACCAACGAACAAGGCCTACACGGCACCTCTCCAATTTTCTTTTAAATGACAAATTTTATGTCTTAAATATGGTTCTCATAGGCCCTGAAGCAGAATCTAAACATGTTGGCCCCATCAGAGCTCAGCTTTAGAAGTGAAAGCCATATCCGTGATTTGAAATATTCTTACAGTGCGTGCATTTTTCAGATGACCATTATAACCACCGCACAAACCCATGAAATATGTTAAAAATATAATTTATAGTGCAGAATGAGCTAAGGAAGAGGAACCGACAGTCAATGTTACCATAATTCACGAGCAGAAAATTTGTTAATATGAACAAACGATAGGTCAAACGATTTTCTTTAAGCCTATTTTTTCACAGCCTTCTTTTAAGGTATATTTTATTTCTTCTTTCAGGGTATATTTTATATCAGCCCACATTTTTCCAATTTTTTGAATTTGCGGTTGTTGACGACAAAACAGTTTTTCGACTACACTTTCGTTGCAAAGAACTTTAGCAGCCTGAACTAAATTGATAACCAAAGTCTTTCATTGATACCATATTGATAGCGCTGCGTCAATACGTGTCACAGTTCAGAAGAAACATGACCATTACAAAATGTTGCCACGAGGTTTGAATATTTTGCAGAATCTGGTTTTACTGACCTAAGGCCCTGGCGCCGACCTGGCCCCACCTGATTGACCTATGGTCCTCCGTGTACCATTTAAGACTAGGGGCGATAACCTTTACAAAAAAGAATAAGTACCGGGTATATTTTATATCTGAATGGTCGACTTATGCTATAATTGTACATGAGATGTCTAAAAAACCCATGTGACCACTATGGAGCCTCAATACCGCATTTAAGGCACTAATACACGGATGATCCGGTATATTTGAATCCTATTTTATAAAAGAACGCATTGGATAATAACGAGCCCAGCGTGATCGGCTCCTCGCCTACCTTCGGCTTTGACGATCTCGCGGACGCCGTGGAAGAAGCCCTTGAAGCGGGGGTTGGCGGAGCGCTGGTCGTTGATGAACTTGACCTTGACCGTCTCCATGGGCGTGACGGCGAGGATGGCCTCGCTGACTCCGGCGCCCAGGCCGCAGAGCAGCCGGGAGCCCGGCGACAGGTTTCCGCGCTCGTCCACCGATAGCTTCTTGAACTGCTCGAACGCCCCGAACCTGGGCCAGGTCGCCGTCATGAAGAGAACGCGACCGCAGCTCGGCTATTGCATCGGCGCGGCACATTCAGATAGAGATAGAGTGCTGTCTTTTCAGACAGAGCCGGTGTTTTGAGAAAAGTAGAATGTCTATCGGAAACCCGCGATGGATTCACTCAGGTCGGGGTGCCATTAACAGAATGTTAGCCAAACACGTGCTGACGCCTACCCCTCTGTTGAGTCTCCAATATGATAGAGACTTTCTTTTAAATCCAAGGAACCAATAATTGCTGGCAGTCTTGACAAACTCATGACAAGCGAAGGTAAAACAAGATAGGAAGCCCGTTTGTGGTAATACAAATACGAAAATATCTAGTTAAATGGCACGGTTGCTAGTATTATACATATAGCATTCCCTGAGACTTGTCACGAAAAGTGAGCCCAACAAAGAGTAACACAAAATAATAAAATATATCACTAGCAACAAGGAAATGAAACATGGAAAGATGCTGGTGTTTATTCGTACACTTTAAAAATACAATCAATGTCATGGTTATAAAAAACACATGGAAAAACTCCATGAAGAAATCACAATATGGACAATATACTAAACATGGACAAGGGCGGATGAGTTCTGGACAAAATATTCCTATCTTTTATGCAATCGAGAACGTATATTCAGGAAGTTCGACGAAAAAGAAACCAAAACATGGAAACATGATTTCCACCATCGTTTAACACGAGTGAAAGGCACGATACACCAAAAGTATTTTCCATTGGAGGAAAAGCGCGAAACACATATCAAGTGCTACTCAACACTCTAAATGCTTTTCGTTACATTTATAGGTAAGTAACAAACAGGACTCAAGCATATTCGAGAACAAATGGTTGGGGTTTAACCACGCACCATTGCCGGGTTATACGACATCGCCAATTTTCACCCTGTTGGGAGGGATTTGGGAATTATATCAACTTATTCAGAGGCTCTGCCAGGACTTGAGTCCGAGACCAGTGGCTCAAGAGACATGAATGCTTTCCACCGAGTCACGATCTGTAGGTTGATTTTTGCCTGTTTTTTTATAAATAAATACATTTTGCCTATGTCTGTGAGTTCGTTTTTGGGATCGCGCCTCATTGAAGTCATCAATAGACTTGTCACAGAGATCCTGAGATCTTGACTCCACCGTCCGAACGAGAAAGAGCAATGCCCGCAATGAAGGGTTAATTTTGAAGTCAAAGTTTAACGTCCCAAAAAGCAAATAACGACCGACCTGTTAATGTCACCCTCTCATTAGTCAGTTTCCAGTCGACCTACGTCGGATAAATATTGAGCGCCGGAGCGTCTCAGGGGAATCGATCGAGCGTCTCACCAGTGCACTGCCACTGCCCGGCATTCTGAGCGGGCCGGAGCCCAACGCTCTACCAACTGAGCTGCCTCGGTGGGAGCCAATTCATTAACAGCTCAATCTCTCACACCGGAAAATACTTTTGGTCTTGCAACCATTTCCTTTTATCAAGGTACAAAACAGATTGTGAAAGCGTGAAACTAATGAAAGGATTCATGCCGTAAAACGGCACCGGCTTCTCAATTCTGTACCATATTTCTGCAACGTGTCACGAACTGTGACGGGGCAAACGGACGCTTGCATCTAAGCGGCAACAGTATGGGATCGGTAAGCAGCTGCACATCACCCAGGAGCTGACTGCATGCGGAATGAACACGGTTCAAAGCTCCCGTACTGGCATGCACATTAAACCTGTAAACATTTTGTCAAATTTTCCAATGTCTCGGTCAGGGGCGTAGCCAGGACTTCGCTCAAGGAGGGGCGGCGCCCTGAAAAGGGCCCCTGCGACAGCGCCAAAAGGGCCCTGATGGGT
This sequence comes from Lepas anatifera, assembly GCA_034440635.1. Lineage (NCBI taxonomy): Eukaryota > Metazoa > Arthropoda > Thecostraca > Lepadidae > Lepas > Lepas anatifera. The sequence continues at coordinate 96,333 of JAOTON010000580.1, read as the reverse complement.
AAAAAGGGCCCTCTTTTAAAATAGAGTCTGAAGAGGGCTTAATAGGGCCCTGTCTGGTATAAAATGCCAAATTTGGCCACAGAGCATAGTGCGGGCGAGCCGCGCTTGCGCAGCTCGTGTCCTAAGGGGGCCCTTCTGGGCCCTCAGGGGAGGGGGCGGCTGTCCCCGCCGCCCCCCTTGGCTACGCCCCTGGTCTCGCTCCCCTGGTATTTCCCCATTGTTTGACGTCTAAGTAGGAAATGCACACACCTACAGGCCCCTGACAAGACAGTAGCGTCTGGCGCAAGACCATTGACGCTTTCCCGTACGGCGCAATTGAGACTCCATCGCTGGCGTTGTAAGCAATGGTAAATCCACATAGTGTTGTTTCTTGGTTACAGAATGCTATTATGTCTTAAATATGCACTTTTGACACCGTGAAGGGCATAATTCGTCTATATTTGTGATGTTAGTATGGTCTGCGCTGTTCGTCTTCGGGCTGGTAGGATGATGACGAGATATAAATTCTACAAGTTTAGGTTTCAAGTGCAAGGCTCTGCACGCCAGTTCTCTGCTTAGATATACATCCCCGAACAAAATCAAAATATTTCGTGGAATTTTCACCAACCTACTTTACTTATGCGAGCATGTTTGCCAGCAAAGATGAGCTTCACAGGTGATTTATGGATTGGAAAATAACTATCTATTGTTGAACAAAACCGGACACCCCCTTTAAATGAACATTGTATTTCAAAGCTTTCAACAACCTTACTGCGCTGTTGGTCAGATAATGGTTACGCTTAACGGCCATCAAAACTGCCAGTCTCCAATACATTCTACATTCGGTCAAAACCACGTTTTCTCATTAAGCCTGTAATACAATCCTGAAAGTGAAACGGTACACCGACATCAGCTGTGAAACCAATCTAAGACCGATCTTAAACAGCCCTACGGTACTGCCCTGAAAACAAAACGTGCAAAGACGGGCCTGTAAACTCTTTTAGGGAGGCTAACAATGTCAAGTTTTACCGGAGTTGCGCCACCTGAATACCACCTGTCTTTGTACTAAACACATTTCTCCCACCACGATCAACCTGAATACGGGCCCAGGAGAGCTAGACTTTAAACAATTTCATCTGCACAGGCCTTACGAACACGGTGTAGCGGGTCAGGTGAAAGCCATCGGTACGGCAGATCGGCACAGTCCACACACGGCCGACTCCCGCCAGGACAGGACCGACTCCCGTCAGGACAGGACCGACTCCCGCCAGGACAGGACCGACTCCCGCCAGGACAGGGCCGACTCCCGCCAGGACAGGACCGACTCCCGCCAGGACAGGACCGACTCCCGCCAGGACAGGACCGACTCCCGCCAGGACAGGACCGACTCCCGCCAGGACAGGACCGACTCCCGCCCGGACAGGACCGACTCCAGCCAGGACAGGACCGACTCCCGCCCGGACAGGACCGACTCCCGCCAGGACAGGACCGACTCCCGCCAGGACAGGACCGACTCCCGCCAGGACAGGACCGACTCCCGCCAGGACAGGACCGACTCCCGCCAGGACAGGACCGACTCCCGCCAGGACAGGACCGACTCCCGCCCGGACAGGACCGACTCCCGCCAGGACAGTACCGACTCCCGACAGGACAGGACCGACTCCCGCCAGGACAGGACCGACTCCCGCCAGGACAGGACCGACTCCCGCCAGGACAGGACCAACTCCCGCCAGGACAGGACCAACTCCCGCCAGGACAGGACCGACTCCCGCCAGGACAGGACCGACTCCCGCCAGGACAGGACCAACTCCCGCCAGGACAGGACCGATTCCCGTCAGGACAGGACCGACTCCCGCCAGGACAGGACCGACTCCCGCCAGGACAGGACCAACTCCCGCCAGGACAGGACCGACTCCCGCCAGGACAGGACCGACTCCCGCCCGGACAGGACCGACTCCCGCCAGGACAGGACCAACTCCCGCCAGGACAGGACCAACTCCCGCCAGGACAGGACCGACTCCCGCCAGGACAGGACCGACTCCCGCCAGGACAGGACCAACTCCCGCCAGGACAGGACCGATTCCCGTCAGGACAGGACCGACTCCCGAATCAGGACAGGACCGACTCCAGACAGGACAGGACCGACTCGCGACAGGACAGGACCGACTCCCGCCAGGACAGGCGACATCGCACCAGGCATGAAACGCAGAAACGAGAACGCGGACAACTGGGCGATATATCACAACGCAGATCCCATGGGTGATTGTTGTTGACGCCTACAGCAGAGATTATGTCGTCATTCAGTCTTACTCCGCAATCGTAACTATCAGCAAATCATAGACTATATTCTTGACAACCAAAGCCGTTTAACGATCTTCGGGGCTTATGGACCAACTGCCAAAACCATATTGCACCGCCAACTCTTTACTTGTTGGAAGGGTGTCAGGGGATTAAAATTGCTCCTTGCTCACCTGATAGAACGCCGGGCCTTGAACCCGGGTCAGCCGCGTAGAGAAGCACACGCCATTTCGGCGACCCCTTCCCCACCGAAAACCTCTTCCATTTCGTTATCATCCACAATTTATATTTTCTTTGTTCACATTTATAAATATTTCGAAAGAATTTGGGCAGCAGTCCAGCCTGTGAGCCGTCACTAACCACGGGGTAGTGTCTGCAGTCCACCGGTGGTCGCACAGGATCGCAGAAGGAAGAGGATGGACGGGGCAGGACCGCAGTGCGATTCAGACAGGCTCATATGCCTACCGATGCGAACACTGATCTGAAACATACACGAAGGACAGCAAAACACTGAAAAATGGCACCGATGCCGCAGGGAAAATCTTAACGAATATCATCATTCGCATTTAACGAGGCGTGTTCAGGGAAAATTTCGGGGACATACTTATTGGGAAATAATCATAACAACTCAAATGAATGATAATCACATCATTTTATCGGTTCAGCTCCACGAAACAACATTTATTCTGGCACAACAAATCACATAAATAATTGAAGCATGAGTTCTTCCGTACAGAGACCTAATCCGACCCAGCACTTCCTCATGACTGCAGTCTATATCTGTAGGACCACTTCTGTATGTCAGCAACACCACAGTAGCATACTGACAGGGTAGCTCTCACCTGACAGACTTTGGTACGGAGCCGTACAGCAGCACGATGAAAGGGTAGCTCTCACCTGTCAGCTGATATGGGTATGGAGCCGTACAGCAGTACGATGAAAGGGTAGCTCTCACCTGACAGCAGACTTGGGTATGGAGCCGTACATCATCACGATGAAAGGGTAGCTCTCCCCTGATAGCTGACTTGGGTATGGAGCCGTACAGCAGCACGATGAAAGGGTAGCTCTCACCTGATAGCAGACTTGAGTATGGAGCCGTACAGCAGCACGCTGAGAGGGTAGCTCTCACCTGATAGCTGACATGGGTATGGAGCCGTACAGCAGCACGCTGAGAGCGTAGCTCTCACCTGACAGAGACTTTGGTATGGAGCCGTACAGCAGCACGCTGAGAGGGCAGCTCTCACCTGACAGCTGACTTGGGTATGGAGCCGTACAGCAGCACGCTGAGACCCCGGTACAGGCCGAAGAAGCCATTGGTCTTCACCGTCTTCACAGCACAGTCGACGATGCCGTTGTACATCTTGCGGCCGCCCTTGGATGTCTTCTCGTCCAGCTGAAGCTGCGTCTTGACATACTCGGTGGGAAAGGTGATGCAGATCTCGATACCGCCCGTGATGCCACCTGCCGACAAAGAGGTAAAGCTTCAGCAGACCATACAACACAGAGGGCTCGCAGCAGTTGCTCGTCCACATGCGGCGCCGCCAGTCACACATTTCCCAAACCACCGTTCGCGGAACCGAACGTTTCAGGTGACATTTTAATGAGACGTGCGGTGAAAAATTAAGCTGCGGAGCTGGGAGCAGACTTGTTGATGAGTGAATTTTTGTTGAGTCGACGCAACTCTGACTCACAGCTTAAAGGCTGACTCTAATTCTGACTCGACTCGCTGTGTTGAAAATGGTGAGCCGACTCGACTCAACCGAAATTCAAGAGTCGACTCAACTCCGACTCAAATAAACATTGAGTCGGAGTCGACTCCGACTCAGAATGGTGGCCAAGTATGCACACAAAAAATGCACATTTCCTTTAATAGTGCACAAATTCGAATGCATTTATTCATGGTATTAACTATTTAATAACTGCACATTTCTTTCAATAAAATGTCAATTGCAATGCATTAATCCTTGACATAAATTATGTCTTAATCCATGACAAATTATGTCTGCATAGGAATAAAGATAGGTGCTAAATGCAAAGAGATGAGTGAGATGAAGGGCCTGAATGCTTTTCATTTTGAAGGTATGTCCTTCATGAGTAGTCATAATTGAGACAATAAGCGAGCTTTCAAACACAAAGAACAGGACTCAAAATTTTAACATTTGACATTTTGAGTGAGAATTCCTGGCCTCAGTGCATTCTGAACAATTCTGTGACAAATTAAGTTTAGAAATACAAACTAAGCCGCGTCGAACCGAACCTGTGCACCACCTCAATCAAAAACAAAACAACGGACGCTCGCGTTGTCCTCCCGATAAAGCTGTGGTAAATACTACAAATGGCGCACTGAGGACATTACGCGTACATAACCTCCGATAACACAAAAGGGGGCAGTTGAATAACGATAAATAGCACTTCAAAAGTCACGTGACTTAAAAAATCTGAGAAAATCTACATACCTTGCCCTCAGGCTACAAAGCAAAGCTAATATATTGTGGCGCACAATGATGGTTTTGTGACTGGCGTGTGGTGCAGGGGGGTGCAGTGCTATGTTGTGCGATGTTGTGTGCAGGCAGTGGGCGCTAAACAGGTAAATGATAATCAACATAATTTAAAGAGTGGTGGTTTGTGGGAGACTTGATGTGTAGGGAATGCCAGAGATAGGACTGAGTTTTACTTTCCGTATACAGAGAACAGAAGGTACAGTGCTGTGTCGTTGGTGTTTATATTATCTACCAGGGATGTCCTCAAACCATGACAAATCAAGAAAGTACTTAAAAAAGCAGCTAATTGAAGCTTTTAGTTTCCGTTTTAACCCATTTCAAGGTTTATGTGCAAAACAAGATTTTTGGTACCCTCTATCTGGCACTTATACTACTATTTTTTAGTGTTTTCAGTTAACCAAAGGAAGAAAATAGAAAATAAAGATGTGGCTTCCTAAGAGTGAATTATTGCATGATTATTAGCTAAGGACTTATTATGGTGTGCACCCTGAAAGTAGAAAAGTCTAAATGTGTGCCAAATCGCATTTGTCTGTATGATTTTGCATGCTATTGCTTGTATTAAATGGAAAATACTAGGAAATGTGTGTGCTTTTGAAACTGTATATTATACACAACTTATTTTTGTTAATGACTGATCCCGGGATGGGTGTAGTGTTGATATGAATAATAATAAGTTCCCTATTATTAGCAAATTGCAATATGAAATCCTTCAAAATTATTCGCAAACATTTCTAAAATGTCAGCCAAGTGATCACATATGTTACGAAAAAAGAGTGCTGAGTTGAATCAACTCCAGACTCACAGCTTAGAGGCTGACCCTGATTCTGACTCGACTCAACTGGTCGAGCAGTTGAGTCGACTCAGACTCAACCCAAATCAGGAAGTGAGCCGACTAAACTCTGACTCAAGGAACTTTTGAGACGACCCAGAGGCGACTCCGCCTCTGAGTCGCGACTCAACAAGTATGGCTGGGAGCACAGAATACCGCCCAGAGGGAGGACTATGGGGTTCGCCCCTCATACGATTTTCATAGAAAAATTTCCCGATTCTACCAAATTGGGAAAAATAGCAAAGTGGGAAATAACAAGGAAACCAAATCCGACGATAATTTTTCTACAGGGGGAATATTCTTGTCAGAAGGAGTTGAAGATCTACTTGCGCTCTCACTTTTTTACTGGTGGCGACGCTTATATCACTTCGAGAACGATGAGGAGGAACGCACGCACAGATATCTACAAACATGCTAGAATAAAAACTGCCTTCCACGCAAATGTGAGGAGCCACGAGTAAACAAGAACAGACATTCAAATGGTGTCGAGATGAAAGTGACAGTTAAGCCACAATAAGGCAATGAGCTACAAAGACCGGCAGAACCAGCATATACCCGAACCGAATCACATGCACAGAAAAGGGAGCCAATAGAATTACAATAGAACAGTGCACAAAACCAGAGCCGCGTAATCATGTGATGAGGTTTGGGTCTGATCTACAAAACATTTCACTTACAGCTTCCCTCAAGTTTAACGCGCTGATAATGAGGTGCAGTGGTAAAGTAATTCGCACGCTTGCTTTCCACGCGGCAGAGCCGGGTTAAGGACCCGGCGGCTTCCCTGAACAAGGAGTTATCTGGCTCCCGAGAAACCCTTTCCAACAGGGAAAGAGTTGGCGACGCCATATGACCCTGGCAGTTGGTGCGTCGATAAAACCAAAAAATTATTAACGCGCTGATAATGTCCCACACAGTTTCGAGCGCTTCAATTATCAACTTCCATAGCAACGGAGGCCTCAATTTCAACTCTGCGGTTTATTAAATCAGAAACTTGCCAGCCCCGAATTTACGTTCCAAAAACAGTTCAGGATCACCAAAGAAGGCTCCATCTCGTCTATTTAAAAAAAATATGTTTTCGTTTGCGTTCCCTTTCCCGGGAACATTTTGCGTTAGTAGCTAGTACCATTCATACAACGCACTCACACTATGTACAGAGCGGAATTTTCCATTTGCCGACACCCTTACGGGGACAGCGGCATGGCACTCGGCGGGCCATAGACTGCTGCGGTCTTCCCAAGCTGCAGCGCCCGGCGACGGGCCGAGCCCTCACATGAGCGCCGCGGGCGAGAGACCGGACCGGTGGATCACTTTAAAGGGAATGTGGCACCTTGGTCGAGTCCTGGAATTTAGTGAAATTAGGCGTACTTTTAACCGAAAATAATGAAACCACTCATTATTTCTCTGAAAAATGTACAATAAGCGTAACATTTTGATTTTTAAAATACTTCTCTAGGAAAATAAATAAATATCTGCCTGTGGATGATGTCATGATCTGGCAACCTCTACCATACTTGAAACGCTTCAAGGGCTTTGATTGACTGATGCTCATCGTGACGTCAGCATATGTCGTCACACCAGCAGCCACAACAATGGCCGCCCAGCGAGGGGTAGATGAGGGGTAGGTGTCAGGTAGGTTTTAGCTTTTTTCTACGGAAATATCGAGTTCCAAGACAAATAATATATGGAGTACCGGGTTTTCCGACTTGCTTTACAACTTGGCTATCTCAGTTAAAATCACGTTATGAAGGTGCCACATTCCCTTTAACAAGGAGAAGGCCTTCGTTCCCGTCACGGGACTCTGCCCTGTGCTTGAGGGGCCTGTCAAGTGGTTTCGGAGGCGGTACCTGTGTTGGCGGTGGTGGTGAGGGTATGTGGGTAGCATTAGTGTTGAGTCGCTGTCCACAGGAATGGGCAGCAATGCTGCATTGGGTTCCTTTCGAGCGCAGTGTTCCAAAACCTGGAGTGCTGGGTGCAGAGCGACACCCAGCCAAGCAAAATTTTCCACTCACTTTTTTTGCTGAATTCTCCACTCACTTTTCAATGATGGTTCTAGTTACCAAAGACACAATTCACTCACAAAGTTAACAATACTCAACAATACTTACTACAAGGGCCAGTTCAATTACCTCCTCTACTAACGTCCACTGGAAAAAGAGAGCAGCAGAATCGAATAGAAGATCGCCAAATTAACTCGGCTCTTATGCGCTTCTTTCGCTTTTCTGTAAGAAAATCTGGCGACTTCTATTTTTCTGGCCAATTATACCTGGCATCCTTATCTCCACCGATTTCAGTGGAACAACAGAATCAAAATTCTGGCGCGGGCAAGACGCTCAGTGCCCCCCCCCGGAGAAAGTTCCAGTGGGTGAACACCGCCACTAAATTCCACCACTCACAAAATTCGTGAGGGGAAAATTAGACACCCTAGCCTTGTGTTGCCAAAGAAATGAACTGACCGCTTTGAAAGATACATTTCTGGAAAGCAGTTTATCTGTGCACATGATTTCTAGGCTTACGTCCTTGAAAATATGTTTTGTATTTCTGGTACCCAGAAAAGTGAAAAACAATTTTTGGTCATATTTTTGTTAAAAGCAATCATCTTGAAATTTGTATGCTAAGCAGCATATTTTTTGACATTGTATCGTAGAAAATTGACCATTTATTGATAAAAAATCATTTTTATCCGTATCAGCCCTTCATTGCTGCGTCCATGCCGTGTGACACCCAAATCCACTCACCACACCCTACGACACCCTAGGCATAAACACGCTGATATTTTAGTTGAACTGAAAGTGTCCGGTATTTGAATATATTGAAACTCTCCATTTTCATTAAATGGATTTTTCTGGCAACAAGAATGCATCCAGTTACCCTGCAAACATCGGCACTTCTTTGTATGGCTGGTCTACGGCGTGGACTTACCAAAACGCCGTCTTTACATCTAGTAAATAAAAGCGGCATCTTTAGGCTTTTTGAAAGGCAGGTTGCATATTCGTTATTAACAAAAAATTGTTTGTCTTCCTCTTTGTGCGATTTAATCTGTAGAATTTCCTATTCTATAAGGATTCAGAAAATTAATTTAGGGCAATTTTTAAAATGCAAATTATGTAGCTCAGGCGACCGGCAGAGAGCAAGCGACCAGAAATTTAAAGTAGTAGTCGCTCTGACGCTGTCGCAACGGTCGCAACCCGCCGCGCCTGGCTGACGTAGACGAAAGGAAGAAACAAAACAGAAATAAGGCTGTAGCTTCGATTAGATTCATACAAAGCAGCATATTCATATGAAGGTGAGAATATGTGAAGAGGAGCAGGGGAATTGACAAGTGAAGAAAAGAAACTTTTAGCAAGAGTCTGGAAGAGTTGATTGCCATGATAGAAGGTTTGTAGTTTCGTCTGGGTAAGCCAAAGCTCTACTGGGCCCTAGCATAGGTGTATGCGAGGCGCAGTGATTGAGGTCAGAAGTGGCCTCCAAAATTCCGATAATTATAGGTATAGGAGGGGCGTTGTCCCGGACAGAAAAACTATACAGTGTATGCTTAGATAATAAATTTAGGCACTAGGTATTGCATGAAAAATCCCTTCTTTATTGTTCACCACTTGCCGGTCTCGGAGGCCTCCTCTGCAGAGCTGGTCTAAGGGGGCCCCCGATATTTCGTCTCAGAGGCTTTTTAGAGCTGGTCATATGGGAGAGGAGAGGAGGGGCACAAGAGTTGGTCTAGGGAAGCCCCCAAGAGTTGGTCTTCATCCCACAAATGTTAATCTTGGTGGCTCCCAGAGTTCTTTCCCCCGAAGGTTGGTCTCAGAGGCCCCTCAAAAAAAGTTTTTTCGTGCCAACTCACCAATACCTTAAAAAATAATTGAAGACTGCATCAGGGGGTTTCAGTTGGTAAATATTTCCCTGTTTAACCCAAATTTTCCACATGGTAATGGTCAAACAATGCTGTTTGGGGACGATTTAAAAATATTTACTTTGAGAAAATTAAACAAAATATCCATCCCTCAGTTCAAACAAGGGCTCTGAGAGTTTACCACCTGAGTACCCAAATTGAAAAATTTTTACTCCACCATACATTTTGAGGGGAATTTTCCACCAACTTGCCATATATTCCGAGCTGAATTTTCCACTCGACACCCTAGCGCAAAACCTATTTTGGGTCACTGTTCGAGCGCTGCGCCAATTTCGCGGTGCCGAAGCAGAATCTTCCAGTTCACTTGTGCGCGGTATGGATCCCCTCTCTCCTGGTTGTGCAGCAGTCCCCGAGTCAGGAATGAGCCCTCCCCGGAAAGGCAGAGTGCTGAGAGGGCTGGAAGGGTCCGATGGTGGCGCGGATCACGATGCCGCCATGACTCCCTCGAGGGTACCCGATTGGGTGTCCTTACGGGCCGTGTGCCCATCCTGATCGCCGGGCTGCGATGCTGCTGGGGCTCCACCCGTAGTTTCATTATCATTTTCATTTGCTATTTTGGATTCATTTGTATTTTTGCGTATAGTATCCAGCATAGCCATGTGGGTTCCATATCCCACATAAGCCAAACCAGGATTTCTGATGAGGGGAGGGCACTTCGGATGGAGAGCGCCATTTGGGTCTGGACGGGCACCATTTGGGCATGGCAGGGGCGCGATTTAGACCAAAGGAACCAGCTCCTAGGGTGTGATTTATCAGAGGGACAGATAATCGCATCGTGGGGGTAGGAAGTGAAGTTTCAGGGCGAGAGGCAGGGGGTTCAGGGGACGCCGATTGGGCCGATTGGGGGGGGGGGCAAGTATCTATCCGACTATGTATCTATCCTTTATCCGACTATGTAAGCTATGCAGATTGATGCATGCACAGATAAGTCACTGATACCTCTTCATGACAGACGTCTGTGCAAACACATAATTATGTGTTCCAAGTTGATGACGAGCAACTCCAGGCTATCGTTCAGGGCCTTCAAACTCTTTTCTGCCGGCCTGGGGTCTGATTGCACCCAAGCCCCCTCCCCCAAGTCTTTGAACTCACGGTACAATGGAACGCTCGTATGCAGCTTGACTCTGCGATAAGCGCATTCATCTGATGTCAACACGAACTGCAGACTTTTGTCTATACTGTTTGGAAATTCAGAATCGACTATTGCTACTGTCCTGCTAACAGAAGCGCGCGTCACTACTCGGAGATATCCATAGCCAGTCTTCTGGTGGTGGGGTTCGGAATGTTTCGAGATTCCGGGATTAAAAATGTTCCCGGATCGGGTCTGCAATTTCACTGGGATCCCGATTCCAGTACTGAGATCCTCTGGCCGCAACATCACATCAGGTGCGATACATCATAGAGCGAACGTTCAAGCACTGGGCCGGGCCCGTTTGGAGGGAGGCCAGCCGAGACTGGAAGGCCAAACGGCATCACATCAATGCATACGCCATTGGGAAACATGCACTGTCTGTGCGCGATACGGACCCAGGTTTGGTTCAGGGCGGGTTCTCTGAATAATGTCCCATCTAATCCCCGTCACCCCTCCCAGGCAGGTGACAGATGGCGACGCTGCAGGACCTTTACATTACGCCGTGAAGCCTCAGCACGTACTACAGCTATTGGCGGTATATTAATTACTTCATCGGCCTGGATAACACTTGGCACTGTTTCTCAGCGCCACAACGCAGCGGCAGTCACTGCAGTGACCACAGCCCTTTGGCCCGGCAACAGACAGGCCGGCGCCGAACAAAAACTCAGCTGGCACACGCAAAAAGAGCGCTGACGAGAAACCAGGCAGCCTGGATAGCAACGACCACTTGGGCGTAGTAACCAAGTTCGCAGCTGACTGGAGAGCTACTGAAAACGACAACTGTGGTCTGAGAATATACACGTCGATAGCAGGAGCTGATAAACACGAACCAACCAGCTCTCTAAGGACAATTCACAGTGTATGGTGTCTACCGCACACCAGCGACACCTGGGTAAGGGAGCCAACCATGACCTTCTGAGGGACAGGGGCCACTTTTGCCACCAGACTCTGCTCTACCTGCACAGAGCACGCAGACTCCGCTCTACCACGCAGAGCCCGCAGACGCCACTCTCCCTTCGCAGAGCCCGTACTGCATGCGCAGAGCCCGCAGACCCCACTCCCTGCGCAGAGTCCGCAGACACCGCTCTCTCTGCACAGAGCCCTCAGACCCCGATCTACCTGCGCACACCCCGACTCCCTGCGCAGAGCCCGCAGACCCCACTCTCCTGCACAGACCGCGCTCTGCCTGCGCAGAGCCACCGCTGACGGAGCGCTCGGCGGGACGGAATACCAATGTAACTATCCCAGCCACTCAGCAGCAAACGGATGGGATCAGCCGCGCCTGCCGTCCACAACAACAGGGGCGAGGCCAGTCCTCCTCTAGCCGGCGACTCAGACACAAACCGGTCGGCCACCGGAGCGGGAGACACGCCGGCCGTCGGCACGCAGGAGACGGGAACGCACCCAAAGGCCGGCGTACTGCCGGAGCCCGGTGCGACCGGCCCCCGGCGGCAGAGTGCTGCACCAGGAGCGACGGAGAGCTGGAAAGTTGTTTACGACGGAAACACCGGACCGCCCTGCGTCGGACCAACCAGGCGCTCGTAAACCGGAACGCACGTGATGGCACACGGTCGCGTCCAGCAACTACGAACGACGCGTTTGAATCCGCGCTCACTTCTGCCGCCAATCAACGACGGCTCTCATACGACCCTTAGAAATTACACTGACCCTAAGAAAATACAGTATTGTGCATTTTCCAAATCTGGCTAAGGAGCACTGTAGCGTCTAGTTTTTCAATACCAGGTGATGTCCCGGCCAAGCGAGATCGGGTTTCAGCCATGGAGGAGATGAGCGTGTAGCATCAGGATCGACGCTAACCAGCTGACCGTTCCAGCCCGCGAGTCCCAACTCTGGTTGAGACCTCTTGATGTAGCGCCTGCCACAGCTACAGACCTTGAGAGCACGTCGACTGTATGTGCGGACCACTCCGACTTTGTATCGCAACGGGTGCGCGCTAAGTGCACCGAGGCAGTGCACTACGTCCGTTTTCTTGTGATGAACGCTCCAATCATGCTGTCCGTCTGAAATGATGATGCAAGTTTTCCCTAAATGTTGAATCTATTCTTTTATTTCGTTTCATTTCGTCAGGTTTATCAGCAACATGTATGTGCAAACCCAATTACAGCGAAGCCGAGCAATAAAACAGCACATAAATGAATAATTACAATGCAACAGTGTAACATAATGTATTAATTTAGATCCGCCGCTGACATCGTATTCAGTGTGTGATACCTATTGCATAATTAAGCTTCACATCGCATAAGTGTTGCCAATATATCATGTGTTTACGTTCCCAATCAACAATGCGACAATGCCTGATCCTCTTTAACCTACGCCCCACCGGGGGTCCGGCGCCACCTTCGCCCCACCGGGGGCCATCGATGGCCCCCTCTAACTCCGAAAATATGAGGGTTAGCGCAAATCTGCAAAGTGCATTAGAAAGCTCACGTGATTTCAATAAGGAATTACTTGGCATTTTTAAGCGCTCAGGCCAATGGTGTGACCTCCAGAGGTCGAATTAGGTCAATATAGGCTATTTTCACTCAAATATGCAATGCTTAAGCACACTGGAAATAACTCCTATGCCATTAGAGCTATTGAGATCTGGTAAAGTACATTTGATAGGAAAATGCCAGACCTTTTTCCGCTATGTAGAACGTAATGAACTCCCGCCAGTGGTTTGACCTCCAGAGGTCACCTCGTGACCTTATATGATCTGAGGTCACGAAAGGTCAGAAAGTGAGCTTGCCGTATATCAAATGAAAGCCATTGACGAGACATACACGATAATGTTTGATTCAGTGCTCTAGCTTAATTAGGTCCAAACGTTATTGTCAAAATAGAGTTTTTGACCCCTGGTGACCTTAGATGACCTAGGAGAGATCAAAGGGAAAATATAGCCCATAGGATCCGTGAAAGGGTGTCCAAGAACGTTTGTCTGAGCAAGCCGAGCATTTGCAATCGTTTTTGTGACTTTTAGATCATAAGACAGCTTTTCCCATGCTTTTTCAATGGGAGAGGTCACCTCGTGACCTGACCCCAGGTCACGAAATCACAAAATCCCGTACATACATCTTTTAGACCCTGGAGGGGTCATAAAGTGTAGGAAGTTTCAAATCGAGACTTAGAAATGTAGCTCTTATAGAGCTCAAAAGTTGAAGTGAGGTGACCTTGGTTGATCCCGCCTGGTGGCCTGACCTTGGGTGACCCGGGGTAAAAAATTTCAGGGATGGTGGGAAAATGATGGGGTAAGAGGTAAAGCCCTCAACCGCGGTGCTGCGCCTCGTTGTTATTCTGCTATCCCGAAAAAAACCTTTGGGGGCCATCGATGACCCCCGGTGGAGCGAGGGTTAACATCCATGGACCTTCTTGAAACCGGTAATTTATCGGAGAGCTCACCCAATAGGACTTCTAAGGGCTCCGAGGAAGGAGACCAATCACAATCGGATGGGCGAATGCTTGTAAGTACCGGGGCCTGACACCACTAGACCGAACCGACGACCCCTGGCCTACATGCACGCCCTTGGTTCGGACGAGGGTGCGACATCGACAAACATTAACGAGGCACACGTATCGCAACAGGGGGACCAGGAGGGCCTGCCCCTTCTCGTCCGAATATCCCCCAGTTTCAGTCGCCAAATTGGGAAGACATCGAATAATTTTTTATCCGTTGTAGAGCCTTGAATTGAGTCCACACCTGATCGCTTTTGGTTCAAGAGAAGAACGTTCTTGTCACCAGCGAGTTCAACAATGAATGAATCCTCACTTTTACGCCGGTGGTGATGCTTATGCCATGTGAAGATAAATTACACAATAAGGGTTGAACACTTAACACGAAGTCAGTGGCGTATCTAAAAAAGAGATTCTACGTTGGAGTGAAAATTCACAAACAAGTATGATTGGTCTGGGCGCCAGTCTCCGATCATGCTGTGCTCTATTACCGCGGGTGGACTTTGTACTGGGCGGCCGCGCCACGTGGTCGCCCCCTTTACGGCCGGACGGCGGCCCAGCCCAGCCCTGAAGCCTGCAGGGTTGATGGGAACCAGCAAGCGAGAAGCACGGGGAGGGTCCAGCATACCAAGGCCATACATATGTCAGCATATACATATAGGCATAGGAACGGGAGGGCCAGGGGCCACTGCACCACCCGCACTTTTCTGTTATGGGCCCCGCAACGAATATAAAAATATCAGCAACTGTAATATGAAATAAGAAACCAAAACGGGCCCAATAGCTTGTCTGGGAAAGTTCCAGTTGAGTAGTACGCTATCTACAAGCCCCTGGACGAAGAGTGCTTCGTAAAAAAAACAAATGCACCTACTGCCTGAGTGCTTCCAATTGGGCCCCGAAAACTGGACCCAATCAAACTCCAGCCCAGACCGCTCCCAACGCAGCACGAATACGGACAGGCATCCCGCACTAAAACGCCGAGCACCAGCCGTCCCTCGGACGACAGACGTGACACGGCCGTCTTCCACTACAAAGTGGGAAGAAATACCAAGGAGCTATTTAATGAAAGGGAAAAGCAAGAAAGAACGTAAAAAGTCATGTCGGGAAATATCTAGTGTAGGCATGCGTGCCTTATTGGCGTAAAATGCGCAGTTTTAAAACTGCTCATATGCTCTCTCTCTCTCTCTCCCCCTCTCTCTCTCTCTCTCTCTAGCATCAAGTCAATAACTAGCAGTGGTCTTCAGGTATATGAAGAATCACTGCATGTTCTTGTTTACCAATGGCGCAGTAACAGTAAAAGTGAAATCCACCCACATCTGAAGCTGGTCCGGGGATATCGCTGGGCCGTCGGGTTGGCCAGCTGGACCCGTCAGTGACGGCGCCGCCACCTACCTGCCACGATGCCCTTGATGCCCTTGTTGCCGGAGGCGGGGGCGGCGGCGCCGGTGCGGCGCATCCACGGCCGGGCCAAGTACGGACTCCTGCCGCCCTCCATGGCCGCGTGCACCTGCAGAGGGAGGCCGTCGCTCACGTTACACACAACAGCTGATCGCCACTCGACCGATCGGCAGCGGGCTCCGCGCGGCAGTGGCGCGCGCCGCCACCGAGCGGCCGGCCCAACGCCTCACAAGGCCGACGCGTCTGATTACCCAACACAGTTGCCACATAACACACCTGCCGCACACTGTGCCAACGCTGGAAGACATGGCCAAAACCGCAGCTCGGAACGCACAGAAAACACTGCCGTTTCCAGTTGGTAGCTGTATAGCGGCACTTGCAGGACCCTGAGATGTTTCAAAGCACAGACGATACAATTTCAGGGACTGTGCGACTTGAGTCCCTCCCCTCGGATCCACCATTTGGGAAGGTAGTACAAGACGGAACACCGACTGGGAATTGACTGCGGAAGAGTTGCTGCGCCCGGGAGTTTCAATTCATCACAGTGTGCATTATGTTGTAATTTCCGTCCCAGCGTCTCGGTACCGTTACCTGACGCTGGTCCCCCCGGAACCTTTCCGCGACCAGCTGGGACTTTGCCGGGACATCAGGGCATTGGGGAGCGTGACCATTTTTACTAGGATCTATGTTTGTTGGAGCCTGTATCGGATTGTGGTTACTTCATATTTGACCAAATTTATAAGTTTTCTTTTTACGTTTTGCGAGCAAATAACCTTGCATGTGCGTTCAAAAGCAGTGTGTGATTCAAACCAATGAAACCTACACAACCTTTGAAAATCGTCACAAAATACGATATCTTAATCCATGTTAATTATTACGATATCAATCAGATATGGAAAAACAGTCTTGAGTGTATAAGGATGTCAATACGACAACTTGAGCGCCCCGAGCGGTTAACTTTCCACCTATGGTCCAATGGAATAAGACTGGGGTACATTTGACTAACACTAGAATGAAACAAGAAAACAAGGCTGGGAATTTCCTCCTTCTTGCAAGTTTTTCTTCCTGGATCGGTGCCGGGACCAGGTTGGGCCTTTCCAGGACCAGTCGAGGCTGGGCGTCACAGGGACCAATAGTTTAGAAAAGTAAAACGTCTAGTATATATCATGGCTCCAGCCCTGCGCCCCCTGGGAGGAAGGGGTGGAAGTCGAAACCGAACCCCAGGAGCTATTCCGAACGGCGCCGTGGAGGCAGTTCACGTCCGGAATACAGCTGCAACACTCGACAAAGTACACGCTGAGAACCGGGAAAGAACGCCAAATTACCTGGTCCAGCAGGGGCGTAGCCAAGGGGCAGCGGCAGGGACAGCCCCCTCCTCCTGAGGGTCCGAAGGGCCCCCTGAGTACACGGGCCGCGCGAAGAGCGGCTCACCCGTCTATGCTCTGTGGCCGAATTCGAAATTTCATACCAGACAGGGCCCTCTTCAGCACTATTCTGTAGGAAGCAGGGCCCTTTTTACCCATCAGGGCCCCTTTGGCGCTGTCGCAGGGGCCCTTTTCGGGGGCGCCGCCCCCTCCCCCGAGCGAAGTCCTGGCTACGCCCCTGTGGCCGAGTATGGAATTCTTTGGAGGATGGAGGGGCGGGGTGACCCTAAACTGCAGACAAGGCCACAGCTGCAGCAGGCGACACAAGCCGAGGTGTTTTCCAGACGATGGCCTGTTGTCCCCGAGTACTCAACGGGTATCAGCAATAGCGGGACAGCACGGCTAACTCCATGCCCAGTCCATGCACATTTCAGGGACAAAGGTTGGTTAAATATAATCAATACGGCTCACAAGCTACAACAAACAGTCTTAGATGACCATTTGTACGAGGGTTCGATTGTGAGCACCTGTCTTTCAGGCCCTCACCATGGCTCACCCACGAAAGCTGTCGTGATATCTGGAAAATCACCACCGCATGCAGTGCACTGGTCCCCTGAAGGTGGCACAAATAAATGTGCTGGGCGAGTTAAGACAGAGCTTTAGTCGATACGATTGGGGCAGCAAAACCAGATGCGAGCGGAGCTCATATAGCAGGTACCATTGTGATAGATGGAGACAGTTTTGTACTCAGCAGGAGAAGATCACAAGCCTGGCTTGGTTTGTTGTTCACCCCTTTTCTTTACCGGCCCCGCACAGCACAAGCCTCCACTATACCCTGCATCAGAGACACACTGAGACTGGAAAGGTTACCTCCAAACGTCACAGCCACCACAGGGTCCGTTCATACCTAACATTCCAGCTGACCGCCACCTCCCTAGCGTAGAGCCTGGGCCCGTCCCTGCGAGGTGCACCAACCGGCGCTGCGCCTTTGATAGCCGGGGGTAATCTGGCCGGCAGCAATCGTCCGGCGAGGCGCACAGGTGGCGCGTGCAGGCGGCCAATGGCGGGCAAAGGCGAGGACGCCGCCAGCCCGGCGCAGAGCCGGGCGGCGGCCGAAGTCCAGAACTACTGATAGAACGGGCCACTGGCCCAAAGCACGCTGAGACGGCGGATTCCGGGCGGGAGGAGGGGGGGCAGGATGAGCAGTTGCACACCCTGAGAACATTGAGGATGGGCAAAAGTATTTTTGCCCACCCGGTTTTGGCTTGGTCCGGGAGGCACCCCCGGGTATCGGCAACGCCACCCCCCCCCCACACCGGATTTGGCCGGCGCCCCCACCCGGTCAAGAGAAAACAGACCTAAATACCGCTTACTTGAAGAGGTAGGACCCTCTGCGTGAAATGAACACACTTTTCACATATGAATGGCGTCCCTGGACATCAAAGCTGCCCCATGTAGGGCAAATAGGCTCAATTTATCGACGAAACACAGGACAATCATGTCGGCCCCCGCCCATCGAGTGGGTACCCCTTGGGAGCCTAAGGCGTCCCCCTGAGGATGGAGGCGCCCCCTCCCGAAAATCTTGCATACCCGCTGGAAAAGGGAATCCGCCGTCCCTGAGTGGACGTGGTATGACAGTTATCGCTGGCCAATGGCCGAGACAGAAAATCCAATGAACAATCATTTCCTCGTCTAACTCTGGCGGCGCGGAGTTTTGAGTCCAGAACATGGCCAAATGGGCAAGAGACGAAGACTTAAAAACTGGAAATTAATAACTTATACATTATAGGTCTATAATATATATATATATATATATATATATATATATATATATATATATATATATATATATATATATATATATATATATATATATCCAAAGCACATAATTATACTCAGAAAGAAAGACATTTTCTGGGATCAAATTGGGAACGACGGAAGAATCGATGAACCATGCGTTAGCAGCATGTCAATCTTGTACAAATGATAAAAACTAGCCCTCTGGGGGACACATGATTGGTCCTGGGTCTGGAGGGAGCACCAAACGTTCCAGCACAGCTAATATTATGGTGACACAGCTGTCTGGGCGGGACACCAAGCAAAATCACCATAGAAACTGTGGTACACCTGCACGACAAAAAGACGGGGTCAACAAGTCAGCGTCAGGCACTTTTCAGTCGCGTGACAAGGAGAGGCATTCAGATGAAAACACCGAAAATTGGAGTCTTGAGATAGATCTAAAAGGTATCTTAGATAATAGACTGTAGTATAAAATATATTTATAAAAATACATTTATTTCCAGTGCCTCTATTTGATAGAACCCGCTTTGGATGCCCCGGGATACGATTCAAATTTCTGGTGGCACCGTTGGCACACGGGGGGATGGTGTCACCGGGGATAGGTCTTTTTAGTTGTGCCGGTACTCGCCTGAGCTGCCAGATACCTGAATTTTCGTTCCACATCACTCTGTCCTTTACGTCAGCGGCTGCCGCTTACCAGACGGTCTCAGCCGCCTCTGTCGTCTCAGGAGTGCAGTACCATCTGGCCATTTGTTTATAAGAACACCTTTTACTTGGAGAAGTATATCTACTTCTCACCCTTTTATGAAACCTTTTACTTGGAGAAGTATATCTACTTCTCACCCTTTTATGAATATGAAAGCTTGTCTCAAGCTTACATTCTTTGAGAAGGGAACCAGTGTCGAGAGATATCCAGAAAATGTCAGCAAGTGGGATGAATGTAAAAGATTGTCTCAAGCTGGCATTATTTGCGAAGAGAATCCGTGTCGAGGGATTTACTGAAAATGTGTCGCTAGTAGGCTGGAGAGAGCATCGCTGTACTCACAAGTACCTGCGGGTGCAGGCAGTCGGATCCAGAGCAACCATAAGGAAATTAGACATAAAATTTGGTTTACAAAGAAGTAAATTTAGTGTATATTTTTGGTGCACCATCAGCGAGATGGTGTCCGTCATTTCAGTGCACTTTGCAGGATCTGTCCTCTGCGGCGCCTGGCTGGGGCAGCGGCCGTGCCGGTGGTGGCGTTGAAGATTGGTTCCTGGGACCTCTCGGCTCTGCCACCTGCGGGGCGGCTGCTTTCTACCACTGTGCGCATCTATACAAGGAACGGATCTTGCATGTCAGTACAGGTGGTGCCTCCACTGTGGAATGATGGCGACCCCGTGTGGCTGCCTGGCCCGGCCTGGCTTGCGAGGTGGTGGCTTCTGTGATAGTTTTTAACGCACACTCATTGGCATCACCTACTGGTTTTTATCCTTGTTTTTAGCATATCAAAGAACAAAAATCATTTATAACAAAAGTGCTCCTGTCATACCCCAAGGGGGTTAGCTGAGATAGGTATACCATGCAAATTTCATAATGATTGAATATTATTTATAGGTTACGCCACATTGACCCATTTTTACTGCAGTTCCCTCATACAAAGAAACAAGGAAAACGACAGAGCTAAGATTGGTGACGTTTTCTTTGACCTTTCTTCCTGAAGTCGACTTCCTACGCAGGAGAGAGCGGGGATGATGCAGACTTTCATACCGGAAACAAGGCCGCGGGGGGTAGCTACTTTACCACCTTGGTCGGTGGCATTTTGTATTGTGAAGTGCGATTTTGTGGCATTGTTAAGGTCGATTGTCAAAACCCATTTTGGCTGTTGAGGTTCCGCTTCAAGCAGCGCCGACAACAATCGCCGCCAGAGAAAGTGAGGGTCCTGGAAGAATTTCTGATCAAATTTATTATTACGTCCTAATTATCTACGGGCCTGCACAATATGACCCCTTATTTTTCAGTCAGCCATATATTGTATTATTAGTTGTGTAATGTTGTATAATTAATAGCCCGACCAAAATTTATTTGGGATATTAATCAAGGACCAGAGACTTGGCCATCTCAGTCAAATCACATTATAAAGCTGCCACATTCCCTTTACCTCCATACACATATATTCACACAAAAACGAGCGAATGAAACATACACAGGCATGGATAAAAACAGACATGGATTAAAACCAGCAGGATGACATGTGAAGACAGTGCCTTAAAAGTCCCCTGTCAGACCAATCCACGGGACGGGGAGGTAGAATTGAAACCGTTAACATATATTTGTTCATCATAACAATACACTGCACATTATAAAAACGACCAGGGATAGGACTAGATGCGCAGGGGGCGTGCTCGCGAACATGGTCCGATACCACGTGGGGAATAACGGCGTTATATTTTTGGCGGGGGAACGTGGGACGCAAAGTACAGCGCGGCTCCGACGCGACCTACCCCAGAGTCCACTGCGAAATCGACGGCGGGGCGTCGGGGGGAGGGGCGGCGGCGGCGGCGTCGGGGGGGGCGACGGCGGCGGCGTTGGAGGGGCGAGGGGACGGCGGCGGCGGCGAGATGGCGCGGCGGGCGCGAGCATCAGGACGCGGATGAGCCAGCGCTGGGGGCGCGACGAACGGACGGCAAAGGTACACACACCACAGAGTAATATGCTCATGTTGAATTTCTTTCTTTGGAAATCACATTTTGTCTAGTTTCTATAAGGTATTTCACATCACTATTTAACTCAGCAAAATAAGTTCTGGGCAGAGCTTGTGTACACATTCCCGACTTAGCCTTCTGTAATGAAACATGTCCTGCGCTCGATTAGAACGGGCAAGACAGGCACCTGGCATGCCTTATAAAGTTCCACCCATCTAAGGTAAATGGTGGGTACCAAGATCAAAACCATTATCACCAACATCACACCAACAGCAAGTAGGATTCTAGCTTTTCTTGGTGAAAATTTTGAGTTTCATTATACCTGAACAGAAAAAATCCACTAGTAATGTACTTATTGACAAGAACAAGGTGAGCCTTTTTTCATCTCTGGATTTGCACATTCAAAGTGGCGAAATCGACTGAAAATACATTCAAGGTTTCTCAGAGGTCACTCATAACAGGAGTGCCCTTCGGTATTATAGTAGTAGGCAGATCACATCTCACGGTTCAAAAGGATCACATCAGAATGTCCAAAGTTCAAAGGGTCTAATGTTCATAGCTTCCATTCTTTGAAAGTTAGACCTTTTGAATAAGAAGTCCAACAATCAAAAGGTCCAAGAGGCGTGCTCAGATGCATGAGAGTGGGGTGCATGATGCCGCAGAGGCGTGCTAAGGCACATGATAATAGGAGGAAATGAGGGTTGGTTAGGTTAGGTTAGGCACTAGGTTAGGTTAGGTTAGGTTAGGTTAGGTTAGGTTAGGTTAGGTTAGGTTAGGTTAGGTTAAGTCAGGTCAGGTCAGGTCAGGTCAGTTGTGTATGCCCTTGGTCCCCATTTCCTAGTCTGGGGATATCACCCCTCTTTCTAGAATCTGGAGTGCGCCTCTGGTCTGGGTACCACTCAACACTACTCAAACCCTCGCTCCTCCCGTCTGTTTCACCTCTAGGGATTTTATTTCAGAATGTGGGGATATTTCTTAAACATTTCCCAAAGTTATACCGAGACCAGAGGCGCACTCAGAATCTGGAAAGAGGGGTGATATCCCCAGACTAGGAAATAGGGACCAAGGGCATACACAACTGACCTCACCTCGCCTCGCCTAGCCTAGCCTAGCCTAGCCTAGCCTAGCCTAGCCTATCCTAGCCTAACCTAACCTAACCTAACCTAACCTAACTAACCTAACCTAACCTAAACTAACCTAACCTAACCTAACCTAACCTAACCTAACCTAACCTAACCTAACCTAACCTAACCTAACCTAACCTAACCTAACCTAACCTAACCTAACCTAACCTAACCTAACCTAACCTAACCTAACCTAACCTAACCTAACCTAACCTAACCTAACCTAACCTAACCTAACCTAACCTAATCTAATCTTATCTAATCTTATCTAATCTAATCTAATCTAATCTAATCTAATCTAATCTAATCTAACCTAACCCTCATTGCCTCCTATTATCAGGTGTCTTAGCACGCCTCTGCAGCATCATGCACCCCACTCTTGTGCATCTGAGCATGCCTTTTTGGACCTTTTGAACATTGGACTTCTTATTCAAAGGTCTAACTTTCAAAGGGTAGAAGCTATGAACATTAGACCCTTTGATCAGTGGACCTTCTGATGTGATCCTTTGAACCGTGAGATGTGATCTGCCTACTTCCATAATACTGTGCCCTTCCCTTTCCCGAGTGCCCAATTGTAGGTTGGCCTCTCGCTGAAAAAAAGAAACTAGGAATTGTTAGCAAGAATGGTTGGCTGAAGAATTTTCTGGGTCACACCGCTCCCCGCTATATTTTTCATTATTTTCTTAATCATGATATGCTTATGAACAAAGGGCATCCTCCTATCTTCAGCATTAAATCAGGTATCTCCTTGGACACCACACAAGACCATAAGCAAGCTTGTAATGTTTGCATGGCGTCCAAGGATAGCTAGTCATTGGGCAAATATTGGAAAATTTTGTTACTGAAACAAATTGGTGTGGCTAAGCACGAACAGCATACATAAATTTCAATTTTCTGGGCATTTTTTGTGTACACACAGAAAATTGAGACAGTCAAAAAAAATAAACAAGGACAGACACATACATACATGCACACTTCCAATTACAATGACCGAGACAATGAAACAAACAGAGTGACCACCAAACAATATACGGCTGGTGGAAAGCACAAGAGTCAGACACGAGACAATAGGCAATACAAAAAGAAAGAAGAGAGAAAAAAACAGACGACAGTTTCACATTGGACGTGGATGCCCATTCACTACGTGTCAGTGTCACCAGTCATACCCTATTTAGCTTCCTTCAAATTTGACATGGGACTTAAGTTACAATTTTCAAGAGAAGCTTGAGGAACGCAGAGATATCTGCCATTCACTTTTTATTACTTCTTTACTTATTAAACCCGACACCACCCACCTTGCTCGTCGCCGTTGTTGTTGTTGTCTGCTGTCAACACCGTCCGAGAAGAATAATAAATGGTTTCGAAACACAGAAAAACCGTGGGCGTGGAAGTTCAAGTTGTAGTAGCTTTAAGGCACGAAAAGTATAACACCACGTGATAATTTATAGGAATCATATTTGTTTTTTCTTTTCTACTTGTCTTCTAGAAGCTGCTTACCACTTTTAATATGTCTTTAATGCGCCATTTGCAACAGCTTCTTTGATTTGCCTATAAATAAGAATATTACTATTAGCTCAGCAAATGTTGAATATTGATTTGCTCAAAACAAAAGAAAGTGATAATTGCACGAATCAAAGAAAACATTTTTAGCTACTGGACATACTAGATCATGGACCCGAGCTTGGGTACCTCTAAGCAGAAGTGAAGTTGGGAACGACCCTATTACCCCGGGAACCAAGACCCAGGACGGCCGTAGTGGAGTTGTTTGTATTTTGTTTTTGGAAAGGGGGGGAACTAGGGGCGTGTGAAGATAATTATCAAGATAGGTGATTACGGCATTGGGATGTACCAGGGCTGGTTTTTAAGCTTAGATTAAAACAAGTGTTTGTTAATTCTGTTGCTCCTTATTGCTTGCCTTTCTTACGTCCATCTCCCAGTCTGCAAAGTACCTATGGCAGCAGGTCAGACGAGTTACACCAGCCATCTAAAATTCTCACACCGCCATCCTCCAAAATTTCTCACCAATCTGCCATATACCAGGGAGAAAAACCGCACCCATTCCGATGCAATGCTACCTCTCTTATTAGTTAGTTAGTGAGGGACTCCTTATAAGTCCCCCTCCTGTGTCTGAATAACCATTTAGCCATTATTTGTTTGGTTTAAGTGTCACCTTCCCTGCACCAGCCTCGCAAATTCACACCAGGTTGATGAAATGTGCACCACTCGCTCCTGTCTCCAGGTGCACTCACACCGACAAGATCTCGTTAAAAATGCCATACTTTGCACACTGGTCCATCTCTTTATGTAAAAATTGAACTAAAAATTTTATGATGATAAAAATATTTTGGAAAATAAACTGCTACCCTGTTTATAGCTGAGGAGCTTGCCAACCGAGCTGAGCCTTTATGATGTACAACTGCAGCTGTGAGAATCTGTCCATGTTTTGACTGACTTCAATCTTGTCTGGTCACATTTACCATGCTATGAATGGTGTTGCTAATATGGTAAAATTTTCCAAATTTGGTACTGTACAATGACTGGTTCAGTGTATGAATTCTTTTGGCTGATCTGCAACAAGATGTTCACTTCCCTCGAAAGATTTTCTATAGAAATGATACATCATCAGAATCAGCATGACACCCTCTTTCTATTCCTTGTACCTTGTGGTTATCAGACTAAGGGAGGCTACTGAAAGCCTGTGAAGTCTGGTCCCGACAAGCTCTTTACCAGGGTTATCAAGGCTTAGGCTGGGGGGATCCGGACGAGCGGTAGACAGCGTGCAGCTGCGCGGGGCGTAAGGTAGCGCACAGCGGCTTTTCGAGGGATCTATTGGCGCGCAGCTAAGTTCTGGCGGAAGTAGTGTCGCAACTCGCCATCTTACGTGCTAACTTTCCGCGTCTTCTCAACAGTGCGGAAGACAGCGGGGAAGCCTGTATGATTCTTTTAAAGTAATAAAAAGCTATTGGAAATGTCAGTGAAGCCAAGTTATATGATTTGTGTTTGACAAAACATGTATTTTTAATAAAAATCGAGGCCCACAAACTCCCAACATCTCATTGGGAAATCGTCAGAGGAGACACAGGCGAAGAGAAACATAGATCACTGCAGCTGTGACAGTGGATCACCAGCCGTAATGCTAACTGCCCTCCAATAAACATTGTTGTTGGCCCCAGCACGTATCTCACGTTTCATACCACTCACCGTCCCCGAGCGGTCTCGTCGTGGCTGACATGGAACGCCAGCGATAACCCAGTTCACCCTGAGAACTGTGGGCGTGAGGATTTTTAATATATGGTGCTGTTTCAAAGGCAGAAAGATAAGGAAAATGGGGTCAAATTCATAGGCGGAATGCAGAAAATGCACTAAATGCACTCGCCGAACCAGGCTTCTTGTGGCCTGCCCGGCTCATCTCTCCCCCAGTGCTCCGACTAATCCAATGGCACCATAGTACAACGAGGCAAAAGTGTGTTGCGTGAAGCCTGTGTCCTGCCCAGATAAATTGACTTGAGGTAGGCTTAAAATAAAAACGCATTCGGAGTAAGCCAAATCATATCATTTTCTCATGTATGATTCATTTATTTGGAAATCCCACTTATAAATTGTCGTTTACGGTGAAGGCTTTTCCCTTTATCCGAACCGAGCACTTTTATCATCACCGCACCTCCCAACGCGGGGCCGTGTCTTCCCCTCATCCCCTCCCCCACAGTTGGCCAGGAAATCCGACACCGTACAGCAGTCATCAGGCTGTAACATGACGTGGGCTTACTACGGCCAGAAAAGCACTGTATTCTATGGAAATTTCACCCTTAGCGTCCATTTACTAAGGTCGCCAGCACTATTCACTGCCGCCTCGGATTGCCCCCGATGCACCGCGCTAACTTACGCCGCCGCGGAGCTCCGCGCGACCGCTCTCTCCCGAACATCCCTCCAAATCGCTTACGCGCAAACTTGCGCCCAAATCAGCGCGGGCGTAGGGAGAGCGCGGGCGGAAGCTACGCGCAACTGGATCCCCCCAGCCTTAGTCTGTGTCTGGAATCATGAACTTAAGGTCTGACCAGTGAGAGTCCAGCCTGGCCTTGAATGCTCCGGTCGATGGTGCGGTGACGACGTTGGCTGGAAGACTATTCCAGTCGTTGATGACTCTGACCGCAAATGCGTTGCGTCTAACCCTTGTGGTTGCTGTGGGTTTAACGAGCTTGTGTTGGTGATCTCTAGTCCGGGAGCTGCCGTCACGCTTGAAGATGTCCGGGGCAAGATCGAGGTGCGAGTGTAAGATCCGGTAGACGCAGATCATGTCACCGTGTTTACGTCAGTAATAAAGCGAGGGCAGGTCTAAGTCTTGAAGGCGCTCACGGTACGGCTTGTCTCTGATTTCCTGAACCATTCGGGTAGCACGCCTCTGAACTTGCTCTATTCTCCTCTGGTCAGCCCGATTGAAGGGACCCCAGGTCAGATTCCCGAACTCCAAGTGAGGTCTCACAAGCGTCTTGAACAGGAGTGGCAGAAATGACTTATCAATTTTCCGGAACGATCTGTGTATCACTGCAAGAATTTGGTTCCCCTTGTTTCAGCTGTGGCTGCATGTTTCCGGAATTCGAGCTCGCTGTCGATGTATACTCCGGGGTCCTTTTTGATGTTGGAGCTTTGTAGTATTCTGGTTCTCATTGAATAGCCTAGTTGATGGTTGGCTTGACCCACATGAAGGACGGTGCACTTATTCTCGTTGAAGGGGAACTGCCATCTGTCAGACCACCCAGTAGCTTTGTTTATGTCCTCTTGTAGCTGAGTTGCAGAGGGTCTGTCAGTGATGGGTGGGCAAATCTTGGTGTCGTCAGCGAATATTTTTGTAGCGGAGCTTATCTCGTCGGGTTAGTCATTTATGAAGACCAAAAACATCAGTGGACCGAGCACAGAGCCCTGAGGTACGCCACTGATTACAGGGGCCCAGCCTGACGTACTGCCGTTGATGACTACTTGTTGTTGTCTACCAGTGAGAAAACTCAATCCTGCAAATAAGTTTCCCTGAGACACCATAGCCCCTCAACTTGTTGAGAAGCCTTGCATGTGGCACCGCATCAAAAGCCTTACGAAAGTCTAGGTAGACTCAGTCTAATGTGTTGAGGCTTCTATTCAACAACTATTCTATTCAGCGAGATCCTGTAGCACCACCCCCACTATACCTTGATTTCAACATTTACTTAACCTGAACGTTGTAATCGCGCACCATCCTTCTTTGTATGTAAACAAAACACAGGAAATGATGAAATACAGATGGCAGCTGATCGTCAGTCAGCTGATTTAAATCATTGGTACCTTTGTACCAGAGGTAAAGCACTCTTGTGAAAGCGTACCAAATTTGCATAAACTTTGTTCACAAATCAGGACGGCACACACACATGTATGAGTCCTGAGCAGGCCCAGCCTTTGCAAGCTGAGGCTGACAAAGGAGATTGTCGGCACCGCAGGCTAGGTTAAGGCGAACCAGAGGCTTGGTGAGCTGCAGGCCGGGTCATTAAATTGAGACATGGTTAGGTTAGGTCGCGTCGGGGTAGGATGCAGGAGCGTCGTTTGAGGAGAGGGGGGGTAAGTCGGAAAAATCGTAAAAACATATTCTTTTCAAGAAAATCAGCCAAATTTTTTCCATTTTGAGGCGACCTTGGCCCCCCTCTGAAGCTGCTAGTGATTCAAATCCAAAGATAAAAATTTGGGTCCCGCGACATTTTCGTGAGAATGGTTCCTGGCGCATTGAGGAATTTGTTAATTCTCCTCACTGTTTTATTAAAATTTATAGACCTTTGTGAAGAAAACTATATATATATATATATATATATATATATATATATATATATATATATATATATATATATATATTTGTGTTTTGGAAAGACCAAGAGTTTTAAACAGTTTTAATCCTCAGCTTTATTTTCCAACCACTGCTCAAAGCCACAACGTCCTTCCCAAAGTGTTTTATTCAATTTTCGTATCCACTGTGTGCTTGTTGATCAACATAGGTATATATATACCTGATATATACAAAAGTAATTATTTATTGATACGTATCACGAAATATATATATACAAATAAATGACCATTGAGAATTAATCTATGAATACAACAACCAAAGGTGTCAAAAAAATAAAGAAGAAAAAACAAAAACTAAGTACGCGTTTAATAGCACATGCATCCGAGAAATATATATATATATTTTTTTTTCTCTAAATAAATTTTTAAGCTAAATATAGTTCAAATAGGTGAATTTGTGTTTCTATAATATCTGATCTTCTGTATTCCCCACATTAAAATTTCGCAACTTCCTTTACAGTTAATGGTGCTGGCAGAGAGAAGCGCACTTTCGGTACCTCTTCATTGTTTACAAGTGAATTGAGCTGATGGAAGTGCGTGTTAGACTTTGATTCCTGTCTTATTTCATAGCTAAAAAATGAATCAGAATCAGTTTATTCGCAATCATCCGCGATCATTCAAGCTTTTTCATGGTTGCACGTCAAGCTCATTAAATGAGTAAAATAAGCAGGTTAAAAGACAAAGATAGTTAAAACTTCCACGCGTACCTACTCCTCAAGCGAAAACCACAAATCACAATCCACTCTGCAAATAACCATTTAAAGCACGTTTGAAAGCAGTCTGGCTCGAGACATTGCGCACGCTAGACGGTAGTGCGTTATATTTGGTTGTGCCAACATTTCCCAGTCTCCTTTTACCCGCGCAAGTTCTCGCACGCGCAGGTCGAAGTTGGTGAATTTGGCATGTGCCATGGTTGTGTTCGGCATACATAAACAGATTTCGCAGGTCACTCAGTTGTTCAGTGACCAGCACATTTCGCACCAGACACAGCGGGTGATAATAAGTTCTGAAACATTAGGAAGTCCAAGTCGACGCACAACATGGCTTATACGCTCAAATTGCCTTTTTCCAGTGATCACCCGTGCCGAAAAATTTATCAGTTTTTGGATTCTGTGAAGCTGAGTTACGTCGGAAGTTCCGTAAATTGATATACAGCATCTAATTGATGTAATGACTAACGCGTTAATGATTTGGTTTAGAACCGAACGGGGAAAGACATGTTTCGCGTGGATCAGACCGATCAACATTCCTGTAAATTTCCTGACAATGTTGTCGATGTGAGTTTAGTAGATCAAATGTCTGTCCATATACAGTCCTAAATTCTTTACAGCCCGGTCTTCAGTGACAGTAATGTTTGCGACTCTAATGCTGACCGGGGGCAAATCCTTGAGCATACCTGGTGTTCCAAAAAAATTAGCTTACTTTTTGACGCGTTCAATTTTAGACCGTTTTGTGCAAACCAATCGAAGAGCAATGAAAGTTCTTTCTCCAGGTCTCTAATCATATCCAAGACATTGTGTTTTGAGCCAGGTATCAGGATTTGGGTATCATCGGCATATTGAACGATTTTGGTCTTTTCGGTATACAAATTTAGCTCATTAGCGAAGATAGAGAAGAGGACAACAGATAATGACCTCCCCCCTGATAAACCCCGGTGGTGTTTGGAAGCAGAGTCGACATGGTTTGGGTACCATTTTTTCGTAATTTTTTCCTTCTGCTTGTGGCCATGGAGGCTATCGAGACCCAATGATTTTGTATGCGATACAGGTGTAATTTGCCGATTAGTTTGTCGTGCGCAATTACATCAAAACATTTTGAACAGTCCAATAGGACGACGTGATCAAGAATCGTGATCAAACCCGTATCCATTGCACGATAGATGAGGTCAGTCACAACTGAGAGTGCAGTTTCTGTAAAATGATTTTTTCTATAGCCATGCTGAGCGTTAGAGTACAAAAAATGATCGTTGAAATAGGCATTCAATTGCGAGTGCACCACTCTTTCCCGTAATTTTCGAAATTGTCGGTAACGTCGTCACCGGACGCCAGTTTGCCGCGTCAGTAGAGCCACCGCCTTTCGGCAGAGGTACGACTATGCCGCACTTCCATGGCTGCGGGACAAGTCCTGTGATGAGGCTCGAATTAATTATATCGCATAAAACGTGAAGGATTCCATAGGAACATTCTAGGGAACATGAATTCAACATGAACATGAAATGGATTCATGAAGGAGCATACTACAGTTAAGTATGGACCACCTTATTTATGAGTTTATGTTTTTTATTTGCAGTTGGACGGGTAAGTGTAGGTGCGCCATTATTTCCATTAGCCGGCTACAAAATACTGATCAGCTGGCTACTTTAGTATTTCCTGTGTTTTGTTTATTTTTTATGGGTTGTCCCCACTTAAGGGGTTAATATATTCCACATTGCAACCAACAACCCCCCTCACCCACACAGACAGACATTCAATTACACACAGGACAATTATCATGTGGCAAACCCGGAAATTTAAAACAGTGCTGCGCTGCATCCTGTACAGGGCGCGGCGGCAGCCGTATTCGAAGTCAGGCACCGGGACCTGCCAGCCGACGTGCTTCCGTAATAGGGATAATTTGGGTAGGGGTGTGCAGTCTCATCATCACTGCTTCGACTCTCTACCGGGACATTGCATCTACGATATTTCGTCTGAAATAAAAAAACATCTAACAAAGTGACATGGCCAGCTGATTTCCTCAGCTTCAAAGCTCGTTACAGCTACAAATGATTCGAATGGATTAAATGCTCTCATCCCGCAAACGAGCCCACATGAAACATCAGAGAAAAAGAAAGCAGCCAATGCTCGGCCGGGGACGCACGGCTGCCCCGCAGGGGGCAAGGCTGAGAGTGTGTACCTCACGACCAGCCACCCCTCCACCGGCACAGCCCCCGTCCCCAACCGAGCAAAGACGGGTTAGCGACCCACTGCTCTTACCCTCAACAGAAACATGTTAATGAGAAGAATATATATCACAGCACAGTGAAAGACCGTTGGTTCCTGATCCACAGAGTTCATCCGATTCGATAGGACCCCACCAGTCGGCCGCATGCACCGCGCCGGCGCCACCATCGGTCTCGCAAGCCACCGTCGCCGACCGCCGCCAACATCAGCCGATCCGTTCCGCCACCGTCCACGAGTCGGTCGGTCAGGCGACACAACGACAGCAGCAGCCGACACACGAGGCCGGGCAGACTGCGCCGGTCCCGCTGCGATCCAACGGAGCTGGTCGACCCTATCGCCAACGCAACTCAGCCATTCACCACCAATCAGTCTCTTCTGGTTTCAGCCGCTCATCTCACTGTAGCACCCAGTGCGAACTCCTCGTGAGGAACAAGCCCGATCACCACTGCCAGACAGGTGCAGGTACATCCGGATCAGGCGCAGGATGTGCCATCGCAGCTCGGACATCGCTCACGAGCCGGTCGGTCAGGCAGCCCAGCAGCAGTCGCCGAACACGCCGCCAGGCAGAAGCGCCCGGTCTCGCCACGATCCAGCGCATCGCGTCCGCTCCCGCACAGACCATCTGTAGTGCGGGTCTGCTCCACTCGGTATCCTCCACCCGTCCCGGAGACGCAGGAGTGGTCCCCGAGTCCAATCCCGGCCCGCCGCATCCAACGCGTGTCGAGGAGAGCTGCGCCAAGCATCCACCGTCGCCACACGGGGCACCTGCCTTCAGCAGCCGGGGCTGTCCAGTTTTGACGGCTTGCCCAGACCCTAGCAGCCGTCCAACAAACGCCAGTCCGAACTGGAACGCCGTGTCCGGGCCGCGACTGACCAGGTTACCATCCACACGACCCTGCCCCCGCGGCAGATGCAGCCGGGCAGCTCATTTTCGAAGCCCGGGGAGGAGGTGATGGCGCGGCCGCCGCAAACGCCGCGCGCCCGCAGCGCCACCGGCGTGACACAGATAGCGGCCCCCAGGCGCCCGGCAGTCCCCCGTCGCCGCAGCATCTCTCCAGCCGCTGCACTCATGGCCAGGTCCCGTGCTCCACCCAGCCCACCGGGCACGGCCACAGCATCGCAGGAGGTTTTGGCTGCCTCCCCAAACGACTGCTCGGGCGTCATCACCACACTGCGGCCGCACTCCCCGGGGCCGACGCCGTGCACGTCACCGCCGCCCAGCGGAGCACATCGATGACAATGACGGCCTCCGTTTCTTCGGCACCCTAAGTCAGCAGAAGAAGCACAGTATTTCCGATTTTGCCGGATGCGTGCCTTGATATGGGCCTATTCCAACGTTGGTGCGGCCGGTATAGGTGACTCCGTCGCCATCTCCATGTCTAGGTGCCTGGTACCGCTCTCCGAGCTGGAAAGGGAATCCAGGGTTAGGGTGGTCGTGAAGAGCGAGGTGGGTCCTTCAAAATAATCATCTACTCTATGCCTCGTTGTTCTGCGTGTTCCTGTTTATGTTTTATTTGGAGGAAAACTACGTGGGGTGAATTTTGTCCCTTCGCTTCAAAGGTGCGCTGTTGGACTTTGCTCACATAAGCCTGCTCACAATTATTTTGTATAACTGGGCATAGTGGGGCATGATTTATTATACATGTATTTTTATACTTTTAGTTAGATGCATTTTCACACTTTTCCTGAATTTTACAGGAATTCTGGCTTCAAGCAAAGAATGGTGTATTTTCAAGAAGGTGTTACTTTGGACAAAGAAATATGTGACATTTCGAGTTCTCGTTGTTGTATTGTTTGTGGTGTCAGGTCCCAGGCGGCTATAAGTCTTCAGCTTGAGATAATGACCGAAGATCTGAAGCCGTGCTCGTCTGTGGAAGACACCGGCCATGAATCAGCTGCCAGCCCGGAAGCTGACACCCTGGATCGGCGTGTAGCTGCCACAGTCCCTTCTTCGACAACAGACACAGAGCCGTCGCAGCGCACGGGCTGGGCGGCGCTGCAGCGCCTGCTCTGCCTGTTGTCCCGAGAGCTGACCGAGGAGCGCCGCCGCTCCGACTCTGTGTGCCGGCCCTGTGCCAGGCTGCTCTCGTCACTGCTCTGTTTGTGCGCTCGCACCAAGCATGTGACCCAGGTGCTGGCTGGGAGGCTGGAGGCCGGCCTGGTTCCCGCTGCTGCAGAGGTGGAGGAGTTGCTGCCTCCATTGACGGTGGCCGAGCAGGTGCAGAGCTTGCCGGAGACGCTGCTGACGGAGCCGGCGCTTCTGGGAATAGACAGTTCGTCATGTGCGCGCGACGACGTGTCACCAGTGGACTCGTATGGGTTTAACATCAGCAGCGCTACTTCGCAGTTCTCTGCGTCAGCATCAGAAAGACAGACTGCGCCGTCCTCCGAAACACTTCAGGAAGAAGCTGACGTTCGCCCGTCCTCTGACCAGCTGCCTGAGATTCAACAAGAAAGACAGGAATGCTGTGAAACAGACGACGACATTGAACAGACGAGTGGGCGCGGCGATGAGACTGAGGACCCCAGTGAAGCGTTGCCACCACTGCCTGCCACCATCAGTATAGAGATTTGCCGTGAATATGTCTCTACAACTTCAGCAAATGATTTTTCAGCTTTTTCCAGTCCTGTTACGGCGCGACAACCTGATTCGGAGCCATCAGAGTCAAGTCCCACTCAGCTGGAACGGGAAGCGACAGATGATGAGGGGGACGCTGAGACTCGGCTGCCGCCAGCCGACCCGTCGCCGACCTATGTCCGCACCGACACCACCACGCAGTGCTCGGTGTGCCAGCACATGTTCGCCGAGCGCACCGAATGCCGCCAGCACATGCGCATCAGCCACGGCGCCAAAAAGGTCTACCTGTGTGCGCTCTGTCCTCTGGCGTACCTGGCGCGCAACGCGCTGTACGGCCACGAGGCGGCGGTACACGCGGCCGGCCCCGTGCTGCCGCACGTCTGCGGCCGCTGCCTGCAGGCCTTCGCCACCGCCCGGCTGCTGCGGGCGCACCGGGACCAGGCGCACGGCCAGCCGGTGGCCTGCCAGCACTGCCGGCGCACCTTCCGGCGGCAGGAGCTGTGGCAGGCGCACCAGGCTGTCCACCAGCACCGGCGGCCCTTCCGCTGCTCCAGGTGAGCGGCGACAGAGCAAAGCTGGCTTTGGAATTTAACACTGACATGTTTACCTCTCAGCGCCACTACACCAGCGCTGAGCAGTTTTATTTTATTTTGTATATTGCTAGTTCTCAGCGAATGTCTTTGTAATTGTAGAAGCTCCTTTTGATTGTGCTAGTTTCCCATTATTTAGTAAAGTGACCGATTTGTGAGCATATCACGCCTCAATAGACAAGGTTTTAAATCAGTGCCAGCGCTCGGCGATGTTGCTACCCGCTTTGCACCGCAGATCCTTCTGCAGGGGACTCTGGAGTACCACCTTGAACCGTGCTTTTGAGCCACTGAAGGAGACCACTGTCGTGCCCTGTACTCTGTGTGCAGTTTTGTTTGGGACAGGTGTCTGCGCCTGCCTCTAGCTGACGTGTGTGTTGTGGGTGTGCTGGGACAGCGTCGGATGATGCTGCTTCCGCGTCAGGTGCGGCAAGAGCTTCACCAAGCGGCTGGTGTGGCAGAAGCACCAGGCGACGCACCAGCGGCGGCCGCGCCAGCACCAGTGCACCGAGTGCCAGCGCGGCTTCGTCAGCGCCGAGACGCTGCAGGCGCACCAGCGGCGGCACCGCAGCCCGATGCTGCAGTGTGACCAGTGTGCGCGCCGCTTCAGCACCGAGGCCCGCCTGGCCGCCCACAGGGTCAGTCGCGCTGTCCGACATCCGCCGAACCTGCAGCCTTCCTGTGATGCTGATCCTGACCGCGGTCAACGCTACAATTCTGGCTCAGACGGTACCTGGCTCTGTGATTACGGGGCCTTTCTTCGCTAATTGATAATGTTTGTGGGTCTGTTTGATTAGTTTGCAGAGCAAAGAGTATTGGATATTGCGAAAGTGGAAGGCAGATTATTTGACTTATATTTATTATTTGTTTAATTATCCTGCGTATCGCTTTTATAGCTTAGTCAATGATCGAAGCCACTCAGTTAGAGTATGAAAAAATGTAGAGCACATTTCAGACGAAAAAATCATATATTGATTAAATGCCTTGTAATCTGGCCTTCACTTACGTAATATCCGATATATCATAATCAAATATCAGAAGGAGCGTTTGGGAGTGCTGTCAACACCAGTTTGTTTGTGTGCCAGGCGGTTGTGCTCCTGCTGACACAAGTCCGTGCGCTGGCTGACCTCAGGAGGCGCACTGCGGCGGCAGGCGGTACGTCTGCCCGGTGTGCCAGAGGGCCTTCACCAAGAAATCGTTGCTGACCGACCACTCGCGCACTCACACCGGCGAGCGGCCCTTCATCTGCGAACTCTGCGGAGCCGGGTAGGTCCCCGGGCGGAGCCGTCCTCAGGTGGGGGCTGACGCGATGCGTACCTTTTTCATTATTCAAATATTCAGATAACAAATATCCATGATTTGGTTCAGGTCATATTTTGATTGTCTTCCCTCTGACGTCCCATCATAAAGTTCGCCGCCGTGATGTTTTCCCCAGCCTGATTTCATGTTGCCCTGCCGATAGGTTCGCCCAGCGATCCAACTTGTCCGCGCACAAGAATTCGGTGCATCTCAACCAGCGGCCGTTCAAGTGTGAAGCCTGCCAGAAAAGCTTCAAAAGAAAGCAGATGCTGAAGAACCACCAGCGCTCCGTACACCCAGGTGTGCCTGCACTTCTGCCTCTCCGCACTTCTTTGTGATACTGGCTCAGTGTAAAATATTAGTATTTCTATTTTACATATTATTTTATGTTATTGAACATTTTCCCAATATAGTCTTAACTTGTTTGACTACTCGTTGCACGGTGCGAACGACCTCTTACGAACTTAATTTCTACCTAAAATTTCAAGGATGAAACTATCGCAGGCTGCTTTCAACGGAATATGGACGCTACGTAAGGTTTTGCCTTCATGGTCGGGGATTGCGAACTTTCAAGCCTGAAATGTATCAGTTTCGTGTTTGTATGAGACCACCATAACGATATTACGTCGCATAGCCAAATTGTAAAGCAAGTTAAAGCAAGTCGGAAAACCCGGTACTCAATATATCATTTGTCTTGGAACTCGAGATTTCCTTAGAAAAAACTAAAACCTACCTGCAATGTACCCCTCATGTACCCTTAGCAGCAGGCCAAAGTTGTCATGGCTGTTGGTGTGACGACATATGCTGACGTCACGGTGAGCATCAGCCAATCGAAGCCCTTGAAGCGGTTCGAGTATGGTAGTGGTTGCCTGGTCATGACATCATCCACAGGCAGATATTTATTTCTTTTCCTAGAGGAGTATTTTAAAAATCAAGATATTGAGCTTATTGTACATTTTTCAGAGAAATATTGAGTGGTTTCATTATTTTCGGCTGAAAGTACGCCTAATTACTCTTAATTCCAGGATTCGACCAAGTTGCCACATTCCCTTTACCGTCTCTTGCCCCTGGATCGCTGGAGAAGAGTTTGAATCCTTTATTGTGTCCCTGTCCACAGGGAATGGCGTGGAGGATGGAGACGCGACAGCAGAATCAATGGAGCGTCTCCATGGCAACCAGCAGCGTCGTCCCTTCCGCTGCGGAGTCTGTCAGCGCGCTTTCAAACATCGCCAGCGCCGCGATGCGCATGCGGCCACACATAGCGACTCGGGTGGCGCCCAGAGTCAGGTAAGAGGCGGCGCCCAGTCAGAGCTGGTGGTGGGCGGCGCCCAGTCAGGTTATTGGCGCCGCTGGTCGACGGTGGCGCCTAGTTCCGGCTCAATACGACTTCAGGTGATGTACTATTCGAGTCGGTGGTTTTGCAGGCGGTCGGCAGCTCGGGGCAGTTGCATTGGTATGGCTTGCTGCCCCGAAATGCAGGGAGTCGTGATGGCTGCCGAACTATTTGTGGTAGAAACAAACCCTTCGTACACCACTGATCTTCCTGTTATTTTGATTGCAGTTTCTGGCTGCAGAGAGGTCGTACATTAATGACGCTTTTGGGACAAGGCAATTTAAAAGTTTCAATGTGACGGGAGCGGCTGATCATTGGTACAACTGCTTTCAAAACTTCCGGGCATTTCTTCTAGGCTTCTGAAATACCGGGAAGATATAGAGGTCTGATACCTGCAGAGCGTGTTGTTGCGTGGCTGGGCGTGCGGACTGGTGCCGGGTACCAGCCGATGTGGCCAGATACTCATGCCCCAGCAGGCGGGGTGCAATCATATCACCTGCCAAACTGTCGTAGTGAAGCTTAATAACGTGTCGGCACCAATGAGCAACCCTAACTTGATTACATTAGATGGGACCTGCCAGAATAAGATACCGTGAATATAAGTTATGTAATTTAACGAGTAAGATATGTGCTTGTTGTTTGATGGAGGCGTGAAACATCCTCGGTCCGTCATTAAAGCGATGTGGCGCTGAATCTCATCTAATCCTATGAAAATTGAGCTCTCGTGACGAACGAGGTGCTGTTGTGTTTGTTTTTTTCGTTGATTAGGGCTCAATCTTAAAAGGAATGTGGCACCTTTATAACGTGATTTTAAGTGAGATAGCCAAGTTGTAAAGCATACCGGAAAACCCGGTACTCTATATATCATTTGGCTTGAAACTCAAAATTTCCGTAGAGAAAAGCTAAGAACTACCTGAAATGTACCCTACATGTACTCTTAGCAACAGGCCACAGTTGTGAGCTGTTGGTATGACGACATATGCTGACGTCACGGTGAGTATCAGCCAATCGAAGCTCTTGAAGCGTATTTAATATGGTAGTGGCTGCCAGATCATGACATCATCCACAGGCAGAAATTCATTTCTTTCCGTAGAGGAGCATTTTCAAAATCAAAATATTGAGCTTATTGTACATTTTTCATAGAAATCATGGACGCTACCATGACATTCCGCTAGAAGTTCCCCTAATTACACTAAATTCCAGGGTTCGACCAAGGTGCCACATTCCCTTTAAGCTGCTTTGTTAGGGCTGAAATACAGCTGTGATGGTACTTGGCTGGGTCTTGCGGACCCGGCCTTGTTAGTGCTGGGGGTTGTGCCGACGTATGACTGAGTCAGTGCCGAGATATTACTGTATCAGTGCTGAGTCTGGTGCTGAGGTACGTCCGTGTCAGTGCCGAAGAATGGCAGTGTTAGTGCTGAGTTTGGTGCTGAGGTACGACCGTGTCAATGTCGAAGAATGGCAGTGTTAGTGCTGAGTTTGATGCTGAGGTATGTCCGTGTCAGTGCTGAGTTTGGTGCTGAGGTCGACCGTGTCAATGCCGAGGTATTACTGTTAATGCTGAGTTTGGTGCTGATGCACGGCTGTGTTAGTGCTGAGTTTGTTGCTGATGCACGGCTGTGTTAGTGCTGAGTTTGTCGCTGATGCACGGCTTTGTTGGTGCTGAGTTACAGGTGAGTTTGGTGCTGAGGTACGGGTGAGTCTGGTGCTGAGGTACGGGTGAGTCTGGTGCTGAGGTACGGGTGAGTCTGGTGCTGAGGTACGGGTGAGTCTGGTGCTGAGGTACTGTTGAGTTCGCTGCTGAGGTAGGAGTGAGTGGTGTTGAGATAGGTATGGGGGGCACGGCTGTTTGCGTGTTTTGTGCTGAGGCGCGACTGTGTTGGGGCTGGGTTTGGTGCTGAGGTTTGACTGTTTGTGCTGAGGCACGGCTTTCCCGGTGCTGAGCTGTGCCTGTATTGCAGGTGGGTGAGGCTGGCGACCTCCCGCGGCAGCAGCACATCGCTGAACGAGACAGCCCAGACACCGGCCAGTCCCCGCCGGACCACTCTCCTCGGGTAATTGCCTGTTCGCAGTGTTTCTGCAGCTAGTCTCGTCCGTGCGGTCGGCTCGCTCGCGTCACCCGCAAATCCACTCACATTCGCGCTACTCTCGGGCTAGCCTACTCGCTTCCCGGCAAGATGAGCTACCGCCGCTCCTCACGGCGGAAAACCTCGGTTGAGGTCGGGTGGAGTGTCACCGGGCAGAAGTGCGCTCAGTGTTTGCAACACCAATCATCGTCCCGTCCGCGCACTCGTCACAATAGATATCAATGTCTTCTCATTGATTCCCACGGACAATAGAGCGTATTTTATGTATTATACTTTTTGTAACGTGTAAGACGTTTCGTACACTGGTCCTTGGTCGATTGAAAAGGTGTTGAGTATGAGAAATTAGCGCGTATTTATAGAGACACACGATAATGTGTCACAATGTTCGCCATTCAAAATATTGCACCGTGGTGATATGGATCCGCAGGTTCGAGGCATCTTGTGCTTCTGCTTTTGGGACCAAAACACAATCAGTGCCCTTGTACATTGTGAAGCATTCGGGGGCTCCAACGCTCTGAAAATTGTTCTTGGACCTTGTCTCTTCCTCTCAGAAACCATGGCGTGGGCCCAACAAAGCTTCAAGCGTATTTCGTAAGCCTCGGCGCCCGTCTAGCCCTCTACCATGGTGTGAATTATGTCTGTGCTTACCCTTTAATGTTCTGTCAGTGGGTTCAGGACGGGTCCTTTGGCTCACTGCTGTGTGCGCCTTCCCCCAGGATCGGAGCACGTCTCTGATAGACGGCGAGCTGGTGGTGGATGCTGAGGATGTCGATGACCCTGCCACCTACCAGCAAGCTTAGGAACTACCGGCATGCCGACGCCCGCTGTCCATTCCTTGCCATGGAACATCAGGTACAAAATGCTTGGTGATCTGAGAGTGATGTGAATTTCATCGTGCGT
This sequence comes from Lepas anatifera, assembly GCA_034440635.1. Lineage (NCBI taxonomy): Eukaryota > Metazoa > Arthropoda > Thecostraca > Lepadidae > Lepas > Lepas anatifera. The sequence continues at coordinate 56,284 of JAOTON010000580.1, read as the reverse complement.
TGAACAATTTGTCATACGATTTTGTGTTATTACCGGTCATTTGTTTCGGACAAGGCAGGAAGAACAGCATGAGCATTACCATAGCGGATCCAGGGGCCAAAGGATGGCCAGGTGCCCCCCCCATCGAGCACCTGGTGCACACACATCGCGCCCAGTCTCCCCTGAAACTGCCCTATCCATGGTCCCATAGTTTCTGCGTCCTAATGCAAAGTTGGGACATGATTCGCAAGTGTGTTTTCCTGCGTAAATAGGTTTTTCTTCACTCGAGAATGCTGTTTTTCTTGCAATTTGTCTCAGGCGCCTCCGATGTTATATTGTAGCATATGCATATGAAACCTGCATCGCCCATCTAAGGGCATTTAAATTGTGAGATACAACGGCAATGCCTGCGCAATCTTTTTCGCAACGCCTGTGATAAATTTAGGACAATGAGCGGGGCCTGGCGTGAAAAGGAGACAATTGTATTGCACATCTTTTGTCGTTGATGGTGGTCTTGGTGGGATCCAGCTGCGAGTTGACTTATCTGAAGAACGCCTGCTCCTTAATGCGTCACCGATGTGATGGTGTGCGCTGGCCCGCGCTGAGTCCGCCCCTGCCGGTCGTGCCCGCGGGCGCCCCTCGGCCATCGGGCTGTGGTGTTGGGCCGATGCTCCGGCAGTGTCTGACCGTACTGCGCAGCGTACGCATAAATACAGGTGAAGCGTTCAGCTCAGACTCTCACATGGCGCAGCCGGCGTTTAAAGCAGCGATGGATGCTGGAAGGGATTCATATTTTGTGTTATGATAGACTCAGACTCTACAGAAGATAACTGTAAGAAAATCCAACATGACCCATCTCGGCTGCCAGAAGAGGGGTGATCGTCACTTTTGCTCAGAGACCATCCTAGATGGGATTACGTTCTGGGAGGACTACGTCACGCTCAGTGAGTCTCCGTTCACGTGCCCAGAATTGGTGGAAGAGACCTGGCAGCGATGCGTGAGCCACCGCAGTGCTGAAATCTTGCGAGAGATGGGCGTCACAAGTAAGAGCCCATCACTTGTTATCCACACACTCAAGTGTGCCCTCCAGATGGTTATGGAACCAATTCATCCGTATTCGCAAGTGTCATCGGATAATCAGACGAGATCGACAAAGCAGATGTCCCCTTTGAAGATGGCAGGGACACTGGCAGACGCGGGCTCAGCTACGAAAAGCATGCAAGTGGTGAGAGTGCTAGACGACATCACCCATGTCAAGGTGCTGGATCGGGACGCCGTGACCTCACCACTGAGTGACGTCACCCCGACCATGACATCTGGAAGGGATGCTGTGACGTCACCGCTGAGTGACGTCACCCCGACCATGGCATCTGGAGGGGACGCCGTGACGTCACCGCTGAGTGACGTCACCCCGACCATGGCCCCTGGAAGGAACGCCGTGACATTGATTTCGAGCGATGTCATCGCAGTGGCGGAACCAAGATGGGATACCATGATGTCACAGTGGGATGGCGTCTTCTCAAACGTGATGCAACAAGATGCCGTAACATTTTCATGGAGTGACGTTAACGAATCCACCGCGGAAGACAGCGAGTCGAGACCAAAAGCCAGAACCAGACTAGACTCGGAGACAGCATGGAACTGCAAGGAGTCACCAACGGGGGTAGTCATCCAAGTACCGCAAGCAGTGTGGAACACTGTGGCATCACACGGATGTGATGTCAACCTGGGGCCTAAACAAGAGGGATGCAAGGTGAAATTAGCAGTGAGTGACGCCACGACAGACAAGCTCCCGGTGAAGGTCGCCGTGACGCCGCTTTGGATTAGCCAAGTCGCTACGAAATGGGACGGTGTGCTACTGCCAGTCGGCAACGTCACCCCAGCTGTGCTGGTAGGCGGGGAAGGCGGCGGTGCTCCTGACGGGTGGAGGAGGCCTGACAAGTCGTACTTTACAGGACGTCAAGTGTGTGCAGCTGACTTTGACAAAACCACCTCCAGAGCCACCAGCCCCACCACATCACTAGTGAGCAGCCATGCTCAGATCAGCTCAGATCTCTTGGATTGGCCATCTACACAGAATCGTGATCCGCCACCACTGAACCGGGGACCAGTGCAAAGCCTCACGGACTAAAGAAGGGCGTGACACACGTTTGGCTTTGAGTGTGTGCTGTGCTAGTGCCAGTAATTGGGTCAAACCTCAGAGACAGAGAGGTTTTGCTTGGCTTGTTTTTCATCTTCTCTGTGCCCAGTTTCACGCGCATTGCCGTTGTCACGGGGAGGGGAGATGTGCTGGTGTGGCTCCACCGCTCAGCTGAGTCCGGCCCAGCCAGGTTTGCTCTCGTAACCAGCTCGACATCGCGGTACCCCCGGGGAAGGGGAGGTGTGATGGTGTGCGCTCGCCCGAGCTGAGTCCGCCTCTGCCGGTCGTGCCCGCGGGCGCCCCTCGGCGGTCGGGCTGTGGTGTTGGGCCGGTGCTCCGGCAGTGTCTGACCGTACTGCGCAGCGTACGCATAAATACAGGTGAAGCGTTCAGCTCAGACTCTCACAACCGACAGCTGTTTCATACCAGGAAATTCGCTGAAGCCTTGGATTGCATAGTGTTGTGGCAAACATTGTTTCGAGCGAGACCCTTGCAGGAAGATGGATGGAGCTCCACATTTGTGTTCCCACCCAGACCGGCGCGCCACGGACATACCTGCTAGCTGTGGACGGTTTGGGGGCGGCTACCAGGCCTTCCGCTATATCTCCACCGTTGACTTCACCAGCCTTGGCATGGTATGTGTGCCCTTCTAATTCTGAATGATGCAGCCCTGTTAGCTAATGACTATTGCGCCCTTTGCTCAGGGCCGTTATGGCTCCATATCCCAGTATTTGATGTGAGACAGCTGTCACCCGCCAATCTAGTTCTCATGAAAGCGACAGCTCTGGCCCGGATCGGATCAAGCTGCATCTAAAGATCAAATGATTCGACAAAATTCCGTGTTTTATATTTATATCGCCTTTTTCACGTCAGACCCTGCCAGAGCTCTGCTAAATGTAGAGCAAATCCAGAAAAATGTTCCTGTAAAATATTCCAAATATGGCATACGCTTTTCTTCTGCTGGACGGCTTATAAAGGTCGCAAAAGGATCATCAGAATGTCAAACGCTGATTTTTAAAACAGGATACAAAACAGGCCAAGTATGAGACGATATTTCACTGCACAGCAGTATCTTCAGGTGCCTGAAGACCTGCAGACATATGTGCTGCGACCTGAAGATGCTTTTGTGCATTGAAGTATCGTTCCATACTTGGACTGTTTGCTATCATGTGTAAAACATAAGCATTTGGCATGCTATTGGTCACTTTTAACATTATTTTTTAACTTTACTTATGCTGCCACAAGCAATCCCAATAATCAAAATTGACACAAATAGGTTGTCGGGAATTGCACCAGCTTTTCTCAGGGCATGGCTAGAAGGGGTTTGAAATCGCCCGGAATCTTGCAAAACAGACTGAAAGGTCGACAGAAATTCCGTCCTGAGCGCTACGTCATCAAGCTCAATAACCACGCCATACCCAGCGACGGGTCCCATGTGGTTTTGATACACATCTCATAACTCTGCTTACCGGAATACTGCTCGCTAAAACCATCTGGACATTGTCTGGTCCGGTAGGGCGTTTTTGCTAGTCATGTTCAGAAATACGGTGGGCTACAGCGGCCGCCTGAGCTGCTGCAAACCCGTGTTATTGGCTCCTGTCATTTCTCCCTTTCCATGTATTCCACCACTGAGCGCCCTGGGCCACGCACACGGTAATGAAGCGCTGCAGCAGTGTTCAGATCTCTCCTACCCCCGGATACCGCCGCGCCTTCTGCTGCTGCTCCCATGTCTCACACCGCACAAATGGCGAAGGCTACTACTGAAGTGGCAGCACAACCCACGCGACGCTGCAAAGTAGCGCACATCCTAGCCATGCCGGAGGTCAAAGTGGCCCATTCAGATGAGCAGACATTGCGAAACTACGACTGTCTAGCGCACACACCGAGGAAACGCCATGCAAAGCGCAGGGTTCTACGTGATTTCATTTGGCTGCAAACATTTCAACATTTTGCAGCTGGGCGATGGTTGCAACAGTACTGTTCGCTTCTTTCCCATTGTTTATGGTGCTATCACTCTATGTTGCAGCATTTTAAGGACAAACTGTAAAATCACTGGTCACAAACCTCGTGTCATTTTGTAAACTGCTCAGATTAAAAAGCCAGTCCGAGTTCAAACATGACGGACATGTGGAAACACCGCGATGGTCGAGCAGTATCCGTCATGCTTGATTCGTATCACCAACCCAGAATGGAAGCCCCAGAGACACTGGTCTTACACACAACCACGCATCACCACGGAGAAAGCGTTTCAAATTATTTACTGACCCACTGCAGTGAATACGAGCCTGCTTGGGAGCAACTACGGGCCTTTGTCTGGGAATGGAGATGCTTTCCCATGAAAGGGCTAGTTGTTCGGGCGCTCGTTCAATCACTCGACCACGGTATCGGCCCGCCAATTACAGCAACGGCGACTGGGACCAGACACATGACGTTCTGAGCTCATATATGCGAGGAGGACACTCGTATTACACCTGTATGCCACAAGCTCAGCATTGTGGTCAGTTCCGGAGGTCAGATCTAAAGTGATTTGTATGAGCAGGTTAATAGTCCAGCACGTGGCTGATTAAAACATCAGAAACCTTATAATAAAACACCCCATTACTGCCCCTCCCCAAAAGAACACACGTCTACAAATACAAATCATAATACTCAGATCATTGTGGCCTAGTAAATGTCCAATAAAGGCAGCATTGGAATGCACGGATCACTGGCAGATTCACTGCCTTTGGCCTGATACGGACTGCATGTGGCCAGGTTCACTGGTCTGGCTCTCAGGTCCCACATTCACGTACGTTAGTAGATCGCTGGTTCTCCGGAAGCTTCAAAAACTCTCCGGGTCAGCTGTGATTTCGCTCCTCGTCAGATCAAGTGATCTCAAGCTCACTTCTACATGTATTTACGTGTATTCAATTCCAAGGTTCGGGGAGCACATCTCCGATTTGTTCTAAAGAACACGTGGATTCACTGGCCCTTTCCAAATGTTTGAAATAAGCACGTGCGACATTTGACTGGAACTCGGCAAGAAGTTCATAAATCTGTCGTCCGAGTGTCAACGCATCAGCGTAGTTTGTATGGTCATTAATCCCCTTCGGGATCACCTCACAACTCCTGTCCGATATCAGGGTCGTCCTTCGCGGTTAGATCCTGGAAGGCAGAGGCGCTCTTCACCCTCTCGCGGTCACTCCAGGTGCTACCAGCCCTCTGAAGAGCGCGCTCCCACCGACGCCTCAGGCCAGCTCCGCCCGGCCGCCGATACCTCAGACGAGGTCCGCCCTCTGGCGAGGTCCGCCCTCTGGTCAGGTTCGCCCTCACGCCGGCACCTCAGGCGCGGCGGCCGGACGGCCTCTGAGGCGGCCGTGAGGTCGGCAGGTGCGGCAGTCCGAAGCACGTCTCCAGGAAGTGCTCCATGGTGTGGTAGTGGTGGCGCCGGATGCCGCCCAGCCCGTGGTTCTCGTCCGGATAGATCTGCTGCTGGAACATGATGTCGGCGCGCTCCAGCGACCGCGACAGCATCATCGACTGCTGCAAGTGCACGTTGTCGTCAGCAGAGCCATGCACCAGCAGGTACTGCTTGTTGCGGAAGTTCTCCACGTTTCCGCTGACGTCGCCGGCGGCGTAGCCTCGGGCGTTGTCGTCCTCAGTCGGCAGGCCCATGTATCGCTCCGTGTAAATGGTGTCTGCCGGACAGGGATGCGTCAGAGAGCTCAGACAGCCAACTGGCCGGGCTAGCTCAGCCAGCGGATGGGGATGGCTGAGAAGTAGTGTTTACTGGGGTGGATTTCGGCACTTCTCTGAAGTGACCGTTTCTGGCTGCTGGCGTGTTGACACGCGCTCTTACGTGATACGCTAGCACCTTACAGACAGCTGGAAACGACTGCCGTGATTTTATTGTTATCAGCCTTTGCTGAGCGCGGTCGCGACCCCGCATCTGTTTCAGGATTTCGCAATTGTGCGGTTATTCAAGCAAGCTTCATTGATTTGCAGTTCAGCGTGGCCAGCAGCCCCGGCAGGAGGCCCGGGCCGGTTGCGTGACGGGCGGTTTGATAAGTTGAGCACCCACCGTAGTAGATCCAGCTGGACACGGGCGCCACGGACATGCCGCACTTGAACACCTGCGCCGTGTCTGTCGCCATCACGCGGGCGGAGACGTAGCCGCCGTAGGACCAGCCCCAAATGGCCGTGCGGTTGGCATCGATGAAGTTGTACAGGCTGACCAGCTTCCTATGAAAGACGGCCGGTCTTAGCCTTTTACAGCGATACTGAGCTAGATGCACGTCCTAACAGAATATGACGGACTGTGACTAACGTTACTCCGAAACGGGATGTCATAAACATAAAACTGTCTCCTCATTAAATTCGGAAATAAGGACATGGGCTACATTCCATCTACAATAATCTGACATTTGGCGAAACTATCACTCGAAAATCGCACCCCCAGCCATTGTTACATTGAAAGGCCAAGGGATACGACCTGCTAGATAATACGACCCGGAAGGAAATCCTAATCACACTGAAAGTATTATGACAAATGCCGCGGGTCTTACTGGGCTACAGAGATCTGGTCCTCCACTTCGACCTGTCCCATCTGGTAGTAGATGCTGTGGAGGAGCTTGTCGCCGCGGTAGCCGGAGCCGCGGCCGTCGATGGTGACGTAGATGATGCCTCGCTCCGTCACCAGGTGGTCATCCCAAGCCACGCCGAATCCGTCCCCGATCACCTGACTGTTGGGGCCGCCGTACCTGTGGCACACACGGAATATTCAGCACACATAGACCCCGATCACCTGACTGTTGGGGCCGCCGTACCTGTGGCACACACGGGTTATTTAGCACACATAGACCCCGATCACCTGACTGTTGGGCCCGCTGTACCTGTGGCACACACGGGACATTCAGCACACATAGACCCCGATCACCTGACTGTTGGGGCCGCCGTACCTGTGGCACACACGGGACATTCAGCACACATAGACCCCGATCACCTGACTGTTGGGGCCGCCGTACCTGTGGCACACACGGGACATTCAGCAGAGAGAGAGAGAGAGAGAGAGAGAGAGAGAGAGAGAGAGAGAGAGAGAGAGAGAGAGAGAGAGAGAGAGAGAGAGAGAGAGAGAGAGAGAGAGAGAGAGAGAGAGAGAGAGAGAGAGAGAGAGAGAGAGAGAGAGAGAGAGAGAGAGAGAGAGAGAGAGAGAGAGAGAGAGAGAGAGAGAGAGAGAGAGAGAGAGAGAGAGAGAGAGAGAGAGAGAGAGAGAGAGAGAGAGAGAGAGAGAGAGAGAGAGAGAGAGAGAGAGAGAGAGAGAGAGAGAGAGAGAGAGAGAGAGAGAGAGAGAGAGAGAGAGAGAGAGAGAGAGAGAGAGAGAGAGAGAGAGAGAGAGAGAGAGAGAGAGAGAGAGAGAGAGAGAGAGAGAGAGAGAGAGAGAGAGAGAGAGAGAGAGAGAGAGAGAGAGAGAGAGAGAGAGAGAGAGAGAGAGAGAGAGAGAGAGAGAGAGAGAGAGAGAGAGAGAGAGAGAGAGAGAGAGAGAGAGAGAGAGAGAGAGAGAGAGAGAGAGAGAGAGAGAGAGAGAGAGAGAGAGAGAGAGAGAGAGAGAGAGAGAGAGAGAGAGAGAGAGAGAGAGAGAGAGAGAGAGAGAGAGAGAGAGAGAGAGAGTGAGTGAGAGAGTGAGAGAGTGAGAGAGTGAGAGAGTGAGAGAGTGAGAGAGTGAGAGAGTGAGAGAGTGAGAGAGGAAGTGGAAGTGAGAGAAAGTGGAAGTGAGAGAGGAAGTGGAAGTGAGAGAAGTGGAAGTGAGAGAGGAGTGGAAGTGAGAGAGGAAGTGGAAGTGAGAGAGGAAGTGGAAGTGAGAGAGATCTTGTAAAGTGATTCTATGCTATGGTGTGAATGTGAGGGATCAGATCCTCAGGTTAAGATTGACGCCAGAAACTCACGTGTAGACCAGCATGGGGTACTTTTTGCTGGCGTCGGTGTTCAGCCCAGGAGGTAGCTTCATCCGCACGCGGGCTTTGAACCCGTCGGCGACGTCCAGGGTCAGACGCATCTCCTGCGGGAAGCAGCCCAGTTAGAGCCGACCTACGACCGCTGGTGTCGAGGCCACCAGTACGCACCAATACTACAGCGGCGCCACCGTTGGTTTTGATCTTGTGAAGGGAGATGGTTGGCAGCGCTACTGGTCTATCTCTGGTCCTGTGCTGAAGGGTAGACAATTAACGTAGAAGCTAACGCGTTAAGTCGCCCTAGGCCTCTACAGCTTGACTGCTGCACCAGCTAAATGGCGTTGCTCCGGCAGTGGGCACTTTCCCCGCGGCCTGGTTATTTCGGGAGTGCGTAGTTACAAGAGGCGGGGCGGTTGTTTGCCGGATACGCGTCACGGTTGTTTGCCCGGATCCGACCCAGCCACGCCCCAGACCGCGAAGCCACAGAGATGGGCAGCGATTTCCCTCGCGCGCATACAATCAGCTTACCGCCGGCAGCCTCAGCCGTAGATGGAGCGCTCCTCTGCACGACGTGTCCTCCCCGGCTCGAATAAACTCAACTATTTGGGATGCGAGTGAAGGAAATTGGCGGCGTCCAACATTTTCAGATACTGCTCGGCTATGATTGCTTGCCTCGCGTTGCGTGCTGAAGCGCTATAAAAGCATGATTGTCGGCGTGGCCCTCAACAGCGTACCTGGGGCAGGTTCTTGGAGGCCAGCCTGGCGGAGAGGTCCCGGTTGTCAGCGATGAGAGCCAGCTGTTTGCCGGTGTCGGTTCGGTGAAGCGTCACCCTGGGCACCGTGCTGGGACCCTGGCAGGTCCAAACGTAGTGGCCGCCTTCCGTACTGAAGTCGATGCTGTTCTTGGCGCAGGGGTGGCGGTCCTGGGCGTTGGTGTTGCAGGTGATGCAGGTGATGACGCCCGATCTCTCAGCCTTGATGTCTGTCACTGAGTACAGGTGGCGCTGACTAGCCTCGCCCTCTGGCGCTGCCATGAAGTATCTGGGGACACGCGAGGCGCCGGTCACACTCTGCTGGTTCAAGTAAGCACATGGGTTTGGGATGTATCTGCATCCTCCCCTACAGGCCCCATAGTCTGGCAGCACCGTATAAACCTCGTGCACACGTGTAGTCAACGGAGAAAAGAAAGAACAGAAGCTGACATAACGACCGCTCCATCATAGTATATAACGGAGCAAGGAGTCCACTTTACTGGACATGGAGTCAACAATTTCGCAAGGACGTTCCAACGGCTATAGAAAGCAGATAACAAGTTAACTACTTTTATTACAGCGCTATACCAGTTACCGTAACTGATTTTGAAGCATCAGGCTCCACAAGCTACAAACCGATGGTTGAAATGATTTGAAATCGGTTCAACCGCCTTGTCTGCTCCTTACTTGGCTGGGGACTCACATGAGCTGCCTGTCCTGGTCCCAGTGGAGGATTTTGGTGACGGTGAGTCGTCCCGAGGTGATGGGCACGCGCGCCAGGCCGTTGCGCCACACCATGTGGATGTGTTTGAAGTGGTCGTCGGCAGCCTCCAGCTTGGGCAGCAGGTAGATGTAAGCGGCCCGGTCCCGCGACCAGATGGCCGGCTCCTCAATGTCGTTCCAGGCGTGGTCCGGACTCGCCTGGTCCAGAATCTGGGCACACATGCCTGCGTCATCCTCCCACCACGCTCACCCACCTAATCAAGTATTGATATTGCAAGTAAGTTCTGCTTCCGGCGCATAACAAGTCGGCATTGGATAAGCCCACTTACCCTTTACTATCAGGCGAACCCTTACATTTGGCCTGGTAATAGGGCCTGTTGGACCTTCCCCCTTTGCCCGATGGGCATCAAGTATCTTCTTGTCTCAGGAGGAAAATAAAACTAATCGGGAAGCCATTGTTAAATGAGACCGAAACATGCATCTTAACCATTATGAAAAGGCATTGCTAGGCAGTTCTTAAGAATCTGCTGGGTTGTTGAACCCGCAGATGGAACCCTCCCACTCATTGTATTTGTCCCCCGAACGTTTGACTGCATCGAGAGTATTACCTTGGACATTTGGGAAGTGACGGCGTTGAAGAGAGACATGATGGTGTGGTTCTGATGCCGGTTCATCCAAGTCAAGGACAGGGAAGAGTTGTCCATCCACTCAGCCCGCGTCAGGTAGTGTTCTCTGTGGGACGGGCACCAGTTATCTGCCCAGCTGCTGTGCTCTCTCTCGGCCCCTGACTTTCAATCGCGTACTTTCTGAGGAGAATGCTGCCGTGACGCACGTTTTGTGAATAAAAACACTCCGCGTAATGTTCCACTGCTTTATTTTGTATTGCGTTGAAAACTTTGATCGTTTCTTTCTTGTATGGCTGAACACGTTGGATCAATTTGTCCTGGAGGTCGGGAAGTTTTGAAAGCAGCGCGTCCAAAGCACCTGAGCACAGTACAATGGCCTTATTGTCGCCCTGCGACTGACAGGTTGAGACCGGAGGAGTGGTTGGTGCAGAGTTATGCGCTGACCTTCGGTGCGCGGCCACCAGCGCATTGAGTAACAACAGCGACTGCGGCGGGTGCGCGTGCAGCGTGTTTTGCACGGAAATGGACGGACGTGACACGCTTCCATCACAGGGGCCTGCAAACACACATAGTTCTCCGCTCTCCGCTGCAGCCGCCCCCGCCCGCGGGGCGTCAACTCTGTTACTCAATCCGGATAAGAACGAAAATAATGTTGCAAAAGCACGGCTACACAAGGTCGTTGATCAGTTTTCGCATTCCATTCTATCTTTTTACAGTTCAGTAAATAGTAGACTTAAGTAGTTATTCTATAAATCATTCAGTAAAAAGTGGATATCCGCGCCCCTCCCGACGAGAGGGTAAAGTACAGCGGACTTCCGCGCCCCTCCCGGCGAGAAGCTACAGTTGAGCGGACTTTCGCGCCCCTCCCGGCGAGAAGCTACAGTTGAGCGGACTTTCGCGCCCCTCCCGGCGAGAAGCTAAAGTTCAGCGGACTTCCGCGCCCCCCCCCGGCGAGAAGCTACAGTTGAGCGGACTTCCGCGCCCCTCCCGGCGAGAAGCTACTGTTCAGCGGACCTTCGCGCCCCTCCCCGGCGAGAAGCTACAGTTGAGCGGACTTTCGCGCCCCTCCCGGCGAGAAGGTAAAGTTCAGCGGACTTCCGCGCCCCTCCCGACGAGAGGGTAAAGTACAGCGGACTTTCGCCCCCCCGGCGAGAAGCTACAGTTGAGCGGACTTTCGCGCTCCTCCCGGCGAGAAGCTCAAGTTCAGCGGACTTTCGCGCCCCTCCCGGCGAGAATCTACAGTTGAGGGACTTCGCGCCCCTCCCGGCGAGAAGCTACTGTTCAGCGGACTTTCACGCTCCTCCCGGGGAGAAGCGCCGGCCGCGCGCCTGCGTTTCGGTGCCGACACGTCCGCCGACATCCGGCCGCGTGCTGGCTGATTTGGTGATGCATCGACGAGCTGCAGCATTCAGCTTGCGAGCAGGTCTGGACGGCTTTGAGCCGGTACAATGGCGGAGCCGGCGAGGCCAGGCGCCGGGCCGCCATTCAGGTGACTGAAAACAGGCGGGCTGACACTGCGCTCGGCTGACGCGGACGTACCCTGCACGGTAGTCGGCAAATCGCGACCGCCCTACTCGATCAAAACGGGCCTACTGGCTGCCAACATCAGCGGAGTCTGCACGTGTCCAGGAACTTAGGCTGATGATGACGATGATTGGGGTTTTAAGTCACGTCAGCTTCATTGGCTATATGCTGCGCTAGACGACGGCAGTGAGACTGACCTGCCAACAAATTCGGTGGGCGGCGGCACCAGCTTGACAGCAGCCTTCTTGGCGATGGCCCGGTTCAAATCCACGATGTATGTGGCCACTGTCGGATTCTTCCGTCCGGGCTGCTCGACGAAACAAATCAGTTAGAACGCGGCAGAGTTTCTCAATGCACATAACTTAGACTGGGAAACTAGAAGTCACTTTTCCCCGTTGCGGTGTTTGAACTACAGGCTACAGGTGTACCAACTACAGGCTTGGTGCGCTCACATTCTGGTTCCATGGACTATAACGGGTTCCAGGGCGGCTCAGACAGCTGGGATTAAACAATAATGCAGCTGGAATATTTTGTTTACGGATTATACCATTTACGATGTAGTAGAAATATTCGGAATTTCGCACCCAGCAGGGTGTAGCATTCGGTGGGAATAATCTCTTAGTCCTTAATGCGACATATTTCGATCGTAACATTATCTCGAATAATTGAAGGCTGTTTCCACCAGAGGCTCAGGCACTAATAGTTGTGTTAGCCAGTATGAAATCCGACCGGTAACCGAAAAATTACCGAAACCGCTTCAGTGATAGGCCGGACAGGCCCCGAATTTTTGGACACTTCGGTAACTGCTGGGGGTTACCCCTCCTCTTCCAAGAAAAAGAGCGCCAAATTTCTATGGGTATTACGTTTAAATGGTACTTTTGTTTTAGATAGTTTATTATGTTAAACATATGATCTAAAAATATCATTACCTTTTGTCATTTCTATACCAGGTATTCCAGATACTTTCCATTTTGCTCTATAGATTTGCAAGAAGTCACCAGAACATATTGATAAGCTGAAGAAAGTAATGGCTCTGATCTCTTCACGGATTGCTTGTTTGACCACAGAAATGGCCCAGGACTCATGTTGTACATCAGACCCGATATGGAAATCTCAAAGCTTCTGACGGGATGTGACGAGGGACCCATTCCGCTCACACGCCCAGTCACCACCGTAACTGGGGGTTTAGGGCGCGCCGACAGCGACGGTCACGTGACGCCCATACAGGCACACCCAGTCTCTCGGATTCGGCGGTGCAGATACCTCAGTCCCTCTTCAAGCTCATTTGTATACTTGATAAACACGGAAGTAAATGGTTGAAGTAATCAACACTTTAACATAATTTGGCCTTTCCTTAAGCGTTGATCAATCGTGGACGTATTAACGCGTAAGTAAATCAACACTTCTAACGTAATCTGGCCTTCACTTAGGCGTTAATCAATCTTTTCACCCTGATCTTTGTATACTTACAGAAGCGTTCTGGGTGGATTGGAAGGGGTTGATTGTCTAAACTGGGCTTCTCGCCAGTTGCATACTTCTCAAAAATGTCATACGAGATTTGAATAAGTTTTAGAAGCCTTTCTCACGTTCAAACGTGGTCTCAAAATGCATTTTTGTCTTTAGGGAACGTTTCTCGGAGTATTTATTTGCTGTAGCCCCCATTGGGTGCCATTTGCGTTCGCAGGCATTACATCTACCATGCCGTATAAAATTATGGTGATCAGGTAGTTTTTGCGGAGGGAACACAACATAATTGAGCCCGGACCCGTTTTTTGTCATACTGCAAAAACGCGACGCAGCTACTTGAGCGGCATTGAGACAAATGCTCCTTTGCTCTACCATAGGAGAGGAAATATGTCATCGTATGTGAATTAAAGGTGCCCGTAAGATAATTAATAATTTCATTTAAATGAGTTGATTCTTTGTTAATAATTGACTTTCTGATAATTATTTCCAATCCGGCATTTTCCAAATCCAAAGTGAGGTGCAATTTAACACGCGCCGTTGCGGCGCTTGGTATCTAACCCTCTGAGGCTTTCGCAGATCGCCAAAACAGGGCATCGCTTTACCTGGTCTTTTTCGCAACTTCGTAAAATTGTTAGGTACAGATCATAGCAGGTCAGATCGCGAGCTAGCTTCAAGTGACCTAAGTAAAAAAATGTTTAGACCTGCAGCACTACGAGCAGACTTAATCTTTCCATCTGAGATTCACATCGTATAACAGTGTCAGTGATAATAAACATGTTTGGTAACGGCTTTTTTCTATATCTACGCCCTGGGGTCAGGCTAGGGCCATGACCTTTCTGTTGGAAATTCATGGGAAACTTGGGCTTCAAGTTCGATAATAACTTCGCAGATAACGGAGATAAGGCGTTGCTTTTGACGTCATCGTAAATAGCTTGTCAGTGCCGCTCGAATGATAATGTACCATGACTTATGATAACCTTGACCTGACCGTAGGTCTGGTCAGTTTTAGAATTTTACTTGACAAGATAATTTTTTTTGATCGGGTTAGACGAGATGATTCCAATCATGCTTATCTGTTTTCTATACATCCACTGTATCAGCCGTTCGACACAAAACGCAAGTTTCCATTGTATTCCTATGCGGACATTGAGAACCTCTAGTGACCTCAAAATGAACATGACCAAAAACCTGGGCAAGATAAAATATACTTGACAAGATAATGTTTTTTCGATCGGGTTAGACGAGATGATTCCAATCATACTTATCTGTTTTCTATACATCCACTGTATCAGCCGGTCGACACAAAACGCAAGTTTCTATTGTATTCCTATGCGGACATTAAAAACCTCTAGTGACCTCAAAATGGACATGGCTAAAAAGCTGGGCATTACATTTACAGTAGAAACCAAGACAGGCTATCTAACGCCGCCTTCTGCTTTCCACTACCCGGCATGGTTGATGAGATCACGTGGGGAGGGGGAGGGGGGGCACCTCTCCCACCCTACCGTCGAAGGGGGCGAGGAGTCCCGTTAATATTGCATCGACACAATGGGTGTGCAGAGAGCGGAGGCTGGCAGCAGCTGCGGGCTGGGCAGAGTGGTGTCTGGGCGGCGCGGGAGCAGCCGAGTTACCTTGGGGTAACGGAGCGGGTGTATGACCGGGTACGGCCCGGGGAGCAGCCCATTTCCCTTGGGGTAACGGAGCGGGTGTATGACCGGGTACGGCGCGGGAGCAGCCCACTTACCTTGGGGTAACGGAGCGGGTGTATGACCGGGTACTGGAACTCCAGCTTGCCGGCCTCGCCGTACAATGGTATGGGCATGATGTCCACCTCCGAGTCGTTGAACGAGGCGTACGCCATCATCTTGCCGTCAGGTGTGAACCACATGGTGTTGTCCTTACCGATCACCTCCTCTGGCGAATGCATCCGCACATCTATTACAGCCGGGCTTGTACAAATGGGGGAAGCACTGTTAGCTGGTTACTGATGCGGTGCTCCTTATCCCTGCAGGTGTAGCCACTCGCGAGCTCAGAGGTGAGGTATCGCAGACCATACCTAGCGAACGTTGCAATGAAGAATACAAGCTGGAGGCACAGTGCCCCTTACGATGGGAAGTGATAACAATGCCACCGAATGCCTATTTACTCATACTAAGTACATTTCTTATTGAGAAATAGACAGGCGCCTTAGCGAACGCCTCAAAATCACCGCAGCAAACAGTGAGGAGAGGCGTGACCTGAGAAATCAAATATCTCGAGGGAGGGAGGAGGGATCTAACGACGCGTCAACTGCTGAGGTCATACGGCGTTGTCAACTCTCCTCAATCGGAAGATACTCTGGAGGATCAAGTTACACCTTGTTCACACTACGGGATGTGATATGAACTGAAAATAGGTATCCTTTTCCCCTTTATGTGTAAATTAATGGTTTCACTGACATCGTAAAATGCATACTTGCTAAATTGCAAGGCAATAGTTTGGTTCCTCTGGATGTTTCACCTGTCACAGAGTACCTCTCCACCCACAGGATAACACGTGCCGGCCTGGTTGCACGGGCACGTGGCAAGCTTACCCTCGTACACCCAGTCTGGAACGCCGTTGTAGATAACGTTCGGCTTTCCGGTGCTGGTGATTTTCACCACGTCCGGTGCGGAGACTTCCGGCCGGATATAGATGTTGTTGCCATGCACAAACACGATGCTGTCCCGCCCCGGCACCCAGGTGGCGTACTGCAGCCGTTGGCTGTGGCTCTGCGCGCCCACCCGCAGAGGGATCCTCCGACTACGGAGAACACAGAGGAGAGTCAGAGGACACTGCAGTCGCTGGCTATGGCTCTGCGCGCCCACCCGCAGAGGGATCCTCCGACTACGGAGAACACAGAGGCGAGTCAGAGGACACTGCAGTCGCTGGCTGTGGCTCTGCGCGTCCACCCGCAGAGGGATCCTCCGACTACGGAGAACACAGAGGCGAGTCAGAGGACACTGCAGTCGCTGGCTATGGCTCTGCGCGCCCACCCGCAGAGGGATCCCCGACTACGGAGAACTCCCGACTACAATGGGGTTCCGGAGGTTCGGAGGGGTCATCAACTCCTAGGTTTAAAAAGGTTCAAAATCTAGCACCGAACTGATTACGATACCAGCTGCAATACAACCAGGACTCCTTCGGTCCTCTCTGTTGACGGTCAGCCCTCTACTCCTGCCCTCTAGAAAAAGAAATAAATATCAGACTGTTGGTGATGTCACGATCTGGCAACCACTACCATACTTGAAACGCTTCAAGGGCTTCGATTGGCTGATGCTCATCGTGACGTCAGCATATGTCGTCACACCAGTAGCTCACAACAATGGCCGCCGGTGACGGGGGGCTGAGGGGGGCTGGTGTCAGGTAGGTTTTAGCTTTTTTCTACGGAAATATCGAGTTCCAAGACAAATGAAATAAGGAGTACCGGGTTTTCCGACCTGCTTTACAACTTGGCTATCTCAGTTAAAATCACGTTGTGAAGGTGCCACATTCCCTTTAAGCCCAAATCATCATCATCATCGGTCCAGGAGAGACTGCAGCCCCGGTTCTGAACAGGTGGACTTGCTCCCGTGCGGCTGCCACCTTGTCGAGTCAGTGACACTCTTCCAGTCTGGAGAAGATAGCGCAGACTCTCAGGGAGGCGACATGGAAGCGCACTACTGGGCTATATTTCAGTTCTTAAACATAGGTGGGGAGTTTATCTTAAATGGAATTAACAACTTTGTCGAAATTCTAAAAATAATAACGTAAGAAAAAGAGAGGTCTAAAAATCAGGGAACAACATTTTCCCTATTTCATACGCTAAAACAGAAATATCTCCTCTTTCCTAACAATATGTGATGCTATCAAAATAACAGTTTTAATATTTAGTGAAATCCCAAACCTTGATCACAGACTCGCTGTTAAGGCCCATTAACAACATTTTCGTATGGGAAAAATCGCATTCGCAATCAAATACATGGTATAAATAATCGCTGATCCGCAACCCATTTTCCGCTGCGGACGCCCGCTTTCGTCATCAGTATCATATGTGTTCAATTGCCACGGCAATTGCACTCGAAAGGCCATTCTCGGTCTTCTTAAGCGATGGTGCGAATACTGAACGACAGATGGCGTTACGGCGGTCGTAACTATTCAATGGTGGAAAGGTGATGCATATGCTTGATGTAAAGAAACAAGTTCAGAGTTGGATTTTGAAGAAAAAAGCAATTGATACTTGCTGCAAGTACAGGGGAGATACGATGTGATGTGTGTTGGAGCAATTGGCTGCATTTCGGCCCAATGACGCTCTGCAATGGACGACCACTCGTCCGAAGTTTTCGGTCGACAGGCAGTTGCATGCTGGTTGACTCGCTAGCATGGAATTTCCAGCGAATGAGCGAGACGAAGGGCTTACGACCAATCAGATTACTGCAACCAGTGAAGGGGAAACCAAACGGAAAACGGGCAAAATGTTGCCCCAAAGCATCGACCCCCCCACTCCTTTTACTTGTAACAAAATTTGGCCAACAACCAAACGGAATGAAGTAGTGTAAAATGGGCGATGAAAAATATGTTGAGCCGTTATTTTCACCCCGTGACGTTTTTTCTTTTCGTCTCCAGTTCCAAAATCCACCGAAAAGGCATATTTAGCGCAATTTTCACGCGCGACGTTTTTTGCTTTTCGACTTGGTTTGCCCCTCCCAAACCAACCGGCAGATCCGCCACACTGCAACCATTTGGAAGGCATTCCTCCAGGGTTTGAAACAAGGTAATAAGCCCCTTAGAACGTTAAAGATGACGGATATTTTATACCGAGAGCTTTGGGTGAAATTAAATGTGAGGATAGTGGTTTCTAAGCACACTCTACAAATCTGGTATCCAATTCAAAATCCATTATAAAAGTGGGAACCTCTCTTGCTTTCGGCTGTATGTTCCCTCTCGTTCGTGACTCATCTATTGTTCCTAAGACATTCACTCAGCCAGTACATTATCATCTTTCCGTAAAGACCCAAAAGGTTCTATATGTCTTTGTTTCATGAGTTTACCTCGCATTGCATTGTTTACCATGCGCTTTTATCTTTGCATTGTAAACAGAAGGCATATATATATATATATATATATATATATATATATATATATATATATATATATATATATATATATATATATATATATATATATATATATAAAACAGTCATGATGTATGTATGTATGTATGTAATGTACTGGCTGTATGTATGTATGTATGTATGTATGTATGTATGTAGCAGCATGCATGCATGCATGCACGTATGTATGTATGTGACAAAGTTTATGTATGTATATATAACAGAATTTATGCAAGAACATACATTCTGCAGTGATATCTATAGCCCGACACCAAGCTTCCAGTTGGTCGCAGATTATCTATTTATGCAAAAAAGCAAAAAGTGAAGCAAAGCTCGATTGTGCCGTATAACGTTTTTGAAAGTGGCTTTCAACAACCGACAGGCTCCGGACTAAGAGGGACAAAGTTGCGTGGCTGGCACTTTGCTATGCTGCGTGGCTGGCACTTCGGCGTCGCCTCTCATCCAGTTTCCAAGCTGAAGTTAAAGCACTACGCCTAGCCAGTCCATTTCCTGGAGTCGAATGCACATGTTCGGCAGCGTGACTTCCAAACGCATGATCGTGCCGATGAGGAAATTGGTGGCCAGGTTTTATGCGGCGTGCTGGAACCCAATGTTCCAGTAAGAGGCTGAGAAGGATACGGTAAACTCGGAGTGCAACGTATATGATGGTACATCACGCCAAAAACAAAATGCAGTCAACGTGGGGTCTTTTGCCGGCATTTTAAATGCTGGTATAACGTTCAATCGTTGCTTAAACCCTTCTATAGCATATAAGAAAAGGTCTTGGGGTTTACAGGAAATGACATTTAACGCACGCAGTGGTAGGGGGTGGCCCTAAAGTCAGTGACGGCGGAACGTCCGAATTTAAGGGGGCACCATGGGCTTTTCAACGCATTTCTTTCCAGTCAACGGCAAGCGCTTAGAGTTAAAAAGAATTATTTAAGGGGACACCGTGCCCCGGTGCCCCCTCCAGTTCCGCTGCCAGTGCCTAGAGTGCCCAACTCTTATTTTGCCCGAGGTGGCCGGAGAACCGTTCGTAGGCGGAAAATGCTACTGTTACATTTGAGAGAATTCAAGCGTCGCCGTACTAGGAACACATTTTCGCTGATCATTTTTACAAATTCTGTCAAAATTTTAAGGTTAGGTCACCAGTACAGGTCAAGTGACCTGACCTAAAAAAAGTTTAAGATAGCATAAGTCCGAGCAAGATGAACTTGAATTGAATATGAATCTAATTGAAACTTATATCAGATAATGGCCCCACCGAGAATATCGATGACCTAAGGTCAGGTACGAGCCATGACCTCTCAATTAGAAATACATGGGAAAATGGTTTTGACTAAATAACTAATTAATAGATGGCGATTGAGATTTATTATAACTGCATTAGATACGCCGTGTCCTTGCAGTTCCAATGATATCCATTTTATCTAATTTGACCATGACGTGAACTTAAGTCAGCTCAAATCTCATATTTGACCTAACAAGGTCATATTGGATATCATTCGATTCGGCTTGCTGCGAGGATTCGAAGGTTCAAAATTGTTTTGCTCTATCTTTACTTGTTCAGATGTAATGACCGAAAACCTTCATTTACATGTTATCCCTATAACGGAATGTATTGACCTCTAGTGACCTCAAATGTGACCTGAAAAAATGTTTCCAATATTTTTTGATAGAGAAGTGGATGGGCTGCCCATGACCGTCTACCGTTTTTCGCTATCACGCGTGGTTTTCGAGATCTTGGGACGGGGGCGGGTACCCGCCCTCCTTCCGTCAAAGTGAAGGTGCCTCAGACCCCCGTCAATGCGCGTGATAACTGTGAAAATTGGTTTGACTTTGTTTTACTTAAAGGCTTTCAAAATCAGACGCATACTTTGAGACCGTCGTAATCGCGCAGTCACACCCGTAGTCACACGCCAGTCACACTGTAGAAAGAGAAGTGACGATATAACGTCATAAAATCGGGATTATATATCGAGATCACCTCACATGGAGGCCACAGGTCAAGGACATTGACCCCGGTGTTCTGGTCAGATGACATTACTCAGTATGATGTCTGTTGTGCTATGACTTCCAAGTTAAGGCTACTCAATGTCAAGGTCACAGGTCAAGGCCGAACCCTCATTTCTTGCGCAAAGGCTGCTATAGTGCCAGCTATGCTGTACATTATTGGGAATATGTCACGTTGTTACTTCATAGGTCAGTGAACTTGAATGAGCCTGACATAAGGCTTTCAAAGAACATGGTGTTGGACTTTCCCTCTTCGGCCTTAGTCCGCTTTCAGTGTATTCCAGGCCTTTTCCGCATTATCACAGAATCTCCCAATCAGTCTCTAGCACGGCTCAGTTTTGACATTTACGACCTCGTTTGACTTTGAAAATATAAACCCAAATCAATGACACACGGCTATAAAGGAAATTATCATCGCCCCATCCACTCCCAACGGACATTTGTATAATCTTCTTGGTTATTTTAGATATCAAGGGGTCACTTTAGGACCCCTTTCCACTGCGCGTAAAAACCCATGCGCGTGCTAAAAGTATATTTTACCCACCGATGGATAAAGTATGAATATCGATGGAAGTAGAATTTATCTTTCTAGCTTATCGTACAATTGTAAATATTGTAAGCACAGTAACGTGTTCTTACCCATTAATACCCCAGCGGCACCACAACACGGCGCCGGGCCCTGGCCGCGAACAGGCTGCGACTGTGTGTATCCGCCCCCACGGCAATATAAGATGCCCGCTGGTTTTGGCCTTGGTTCGACGGTGCCGCTCGTATGAACGGGGACTGTCGGGAAATCCCATCAACCCACACCTTTACGTAACAACAGCCTAGTTGGGCTGTGAGCAGCCGACACCCTCACAGCCGTCCAGGCTAGTTTGGCGCGGTTTTATCTGCCGCCTGAGCTTCCAACGCTTCCTACGCAACGGCATAACAGTTGAATACAACAAAAGCGAAAACGTCTTGGGTCATTTTCTTACCTATTTTCTATGTCGTATATGTCGTAAAATGCCAATCCCGTATATCTGTACACCTGAAACAGACATTAGGAAAGAAATTAGTGATGCGCAAAAATACGCGGGCTGTTCAGTTTCTGTCGAGGCTTTATGATATCAACGGGCATCAATATCCAATAACGAACTAATTTATAACACAACAGTGAGTAGCACACGGTACATGTGAGAAGCACACGGTACCACTACTCAGGGAAGGCGCAATTAGTTACGGGACCTAAGGTGCACATACCGGCTTGGAGTCGTGGGGGCAGAGCACGTATTTGCGGCTGTCCGACAGCGTCCGTTTGGAGCTCCGGATATTCTCCTGTTGAAGAGAACATCGTTATCAGTATGCTGTAAGAGTGAGCAAAATATTTATACCTTGATGTACGCTCTTGCATGAGTGGTGGCCAGTGCAAGAAAATGTAAAATAGCGTTATACTGCTGAGCTGTTCTACCGAGGGCTTCCGACCCTAACATATCTGGGGTGACTCCGGCTTTAACCCCGGCCCCAGGTGCCTTGCAGCAGTTTCCATATTATTTCCTTCGTTGGGAAATGCTTAACATTGGATTTGGGTCTTTTAAGGACATTTTTATTTTAGGTAGGTATAGATGCCCATTCTTTTAGGGTTTAGCGGCGCACCAACGGTTGAGGTAATGACCTAATTTAATAATGGGACTAAATGTTCACATTTCTGGATTTCTGTGACTAAACGATAATTGGATCAGTACGCTGGAAATTTCGCCTGAATCATCATCCTAAACTGGCACGGAGATAGTTTTCACTAGAATATGATGTATGGCATAACATTTGAAAACCTGTGGCCAATCCAGTGGCGGATCCAGGGGGCAAAAAGGCAATTGCCCCCCAAACGGAAAAGCTCGGGGCAAAACTATGTTTTTGCCCCCAAAGCGATCGACCTCCTTTTTCCCCGACTCCTTTTTAGCTTGTATGCAAAATTTTGGTGCTTCAACTCTCAACTTCAAACAGAATTAGAGAGTTCAGTGTAAATATTGGGGCTTGGATAGGAAAAAATGTATCTTGAGCCGATATTTTTCAGCCCGTGACGTTTTTTTTGCTTTTCGTCTCCAGTTCCCAAAATCCTACCGAAAAAGGCATATTGTAGCGCAATTCGAAAAAGGCATATTTTAGCGCAATTGTTCACTGCGCGACGTTTTTTTTTTTTGCTTTTCGACTTTGGTTTGCCCCTCCCAAACCAAACGGCTAGATCCGCCACTGGGCCAATCTGCCGTGAAGGGCCTGATAAATATATTATATCCGAGACATCTGGATCGGGCCACAGCTTCTGATAACGTTGGGTCTGGTGTAGCGGCAGTTCAGTGGACTGCGTAACACCCGCACCACCAGGATCCGTGCCTGCAGAATCGCCCACTGGAGTTGTCCGCGAGTTCCCCTCGTCGTTCCTCGTTCTCGGCCGCCGCGCCTGCGCTGCATCCCACTCTGCCCCCTCGCGTCGCCCGCTCCTCCCCAGATCCTCCAGTGTGAGTGGTTTTGTGTACAACATTTATATATGTGCAGGGTTGTAAGTTTCTTTTCCTTCCTTTCAATGAGTCACCTTACCCTCTACAAACACAACACTTGGTGCGTCCTCAGAAGTGGTGCCTGACGTTATCCCGGAGCTGAAGCTACCGCTCTGACAGCCCAGCTTCGGCCTCAGAAGCCTTCAATTACCAGAAACCCCGCCTGGGGCTAGGCACTGTGCCGTGGACACTGTTGCACCCGCAACACCTCGTCGAACATCAAACCAGACAGAATTCGTGCTATCTGGTTCCAAGAAACATCAGCCAGGTTGGGAAAAACACTTAACTTATAGCTGTAACTTTAGAGACGAATCAGTGGAACACTTGGAGAAATCATTGCTAATTTTCCCAGTCTGGTGCCAGTCTTGGTATCGCGTCTCGGTAAATTTATGTTAACGGCGTGTCTCGTAACTGGATGGAAAGACTGGCCCTCTGCGGGTCTCATCACGGAGTTTCTGCTTAACTCAATCTTGGGGGCTTGCTTTACCTTTACTTTGCTATCTGCTACTACTTCTTCGTTCTACACACCCTCTTTTTCATAATTCGAGCTCCGTGATGCAAGTAGCCAAATGTGTATTAGTCACTGAGTATGATGAGCTGTGCTGTGCGCGTTTCCGCTGCTGTCCTGAATGCCAGCCTCAGCAGCAGAGGAAGGGCTAACATCATAGTGGGACGATGTGATTCTCAAATATTTAAGATGAAATAATTGGTGTTATTGCAAATATACTGCCCTCTGGGTGTGATGCCCAGTGGGAAAAACGGAAAAAATGTCTGGATGTAAAATCTCACCCCGATGAGAATCCCGTAGACGAGAGAGGGGCCCTTAGCCCGAGATAAGGCCTGCATTTAGCATATAGCAATAATAAGCAATGCATCACCACATCATAGATCGTCGCTCAATTGTACCTGCAAGAGTCATTGGTTTGCACCACATCCTGACCAATAATTAGGTCAAGGTGAGGCATCTTTTCGGCTTCGGCTCCGCTTAGTCTGGTCATATCCCGTACCGGTGTGATCCTATAAGAACATCTCACGTGTAATCCGGTTGCACTCCGTTGCCTACCGTTTGCAGCGTTTTCCAAAAACGAATTATCCGGTTCCGTCCCAAACCAGGCCGAGTCATCTTCACTTCCTGCACCCCGTCTCATAATTCCGTGGTATGCCGTAACCCATTTTGATACTCACTTGGAACGCGTGGACACACGGTCACCAGTGCTAGATGGCCACCAAAACTGTGGTGCTACCCTCAACTCACCATCCTCGGCACAGCCCCCGTCTCCGACCGGTACTACCCTCAGCCCACCAACATCGGCACACCCCCGTCTCCGAGCGGTACTACCCTCAGCGAGCCTCGGCACAGCCCCTGTCTCCGAGCGGTACTACCCTCAGCGAGCCTCCGCACAGCCCCGTCTCCGAGCGGTGCTACCCTCAGCCCACCAGCCTCGGCACACCCCCGTCTCCGAGCGGTACTACCCTCAGCCCACCAACATCGGCACAGCCCCTGTCTCCGAGCGGTACTACCCTCAGCGAGCCTTGGCACAGCCCCCGTCTCCGAGCGGTACTACCCTCAACCCACCATCCTCGGCACACCCCCGTCTCCGAGCGGTACTACCCTCAGCGAGCCTCGGCACAGCCCCGTCTCCGACCGGTACTACCCTCAGCCCACCAACATCGGCACAGCCCCCGTCTCCGAGCGGTACTACCCTCAGCGAGCCTCGGCACAACCCCGTCTCCGACCGGTACTACCCTCAGCGAGCCTTGGCACAGCCCCGTCTCCGAGCGGTACTACCCTCAGGCCACCAACATCGGCACACCCCCGTCTCCGAGCGGTACTACCCTCAACCCACCAGCCTCGGCACACCCCCCCCGTCTCCGAGCGGTACTACCCTCAGCCAGCCAGTATCGGTACGGCCCCCGTCTCCAGGCCAGTTATCCACAGGCTGGTAACTTCTTCGTCAGCGGCAGAGCCACCTTTCATTCCGAGGAGCTGGCAAGACGCCGCGGAAGCAGCGGCACAGGAGAAAGTCGCTCAACCCGATTAACGGCATTTCAGCTCAGAGCCGGTCACTTTCCATCCTATCCCCAGTGTCAGGCCCATTGGACTGCGGCCGTTAGCAAGCTCGCGCGGTTGATGTGTCTTACCCAATTAATACTAACAATGGGGCTGGCAGCGAACTTTCTCCTGCCATTGAGTTATGGTGGGGACTGCTATCAAGCCTTTGTGTTTCCCATCGTTAAATCACGCTGGCATATTTACTGAGTGGGAAACACACGGGCCAGCTGACTCGGGTCGCCAACCGACCTTGTGAAACACGTTTGCTCTCCACAGGGCAATCCGGCTGACGAAAACAAGGAAATGAAGTACCGCTACATCTCCCACACAGTCCAGAAGCGGCAGTGAGGGGCTTCTAGTCCAGCGGGCTGTGCAGCGGTCACCTCCGGTACACTGGTGCGCTTACCCATTCAACCTGATCGTGCAGAAGGTTTAAGTTGCATGTCAGGCTGCAGCCAATCCACAAAAAAACCAAATAAATGACAGCCCAGGACAGAAGATGAGGCGCTGCGGCGGATTAAGGCCACTGCGTCTGTTTTGTGGCGGTTGTGGGCGACCTTGGTCGAGCTCGGCGGCAGCAGGCTAACCACCATCTGAGCAGAAAACAGGTAAAAAGCGGCCCACGCGCCCGCATTGCCGACCGCTCATGTGTGCAGCCTTGGCCTAAAGCGACGCTGCACGCTCGCACCTGCGGCTGCGCTGAGCCGGCGAGGCGAGAGTTAGGCCGGGGAGGAGCGTGCGCGGCTGATACGGTGCCGAGGCGATCTCTGCCAGTCATCGCAGGCTACCAAAGACCCGATGTGCTCTGAAAAATAATCCGGCGTGGTGTGTTCCAAACTGGAAAAGTGCTATAACGACCATGGTTGCCAGGTTTCAGTCCGCCATGTCTATAGCTGCCAAGTTTGTATTAACATAGTGGATATAGACATAAAACATAGTCTTTAAAATTACCATAAAACATGATAAGACCTTTCATGACATGGCTTATCTTCATGTACGGATTGCTTCTGGTTCGTCCATTTTCAGACTAACAAGGCAAATGATAAATAGCAATGGCGAGATCAAATTCTTCCGACAAAAAGGACCCAGAAAAATCAGTACTTCAACCATTAAATTTATAGGTACTCTTTGAAAAGCAAAATGTTTTAAATATTGACGTATCGACGAAAAAAGAGACCATTAGACACATAAAAATTAACTGTGCCCCGACACATACAGAAAACTAAATCGCAGTGTCCTGGAAAACCTATAAAAGAAAGGTGAAGAATCTTCTTCAAAAGTTACGGTCGGTACATTCGTCATCACAGAAGAAGCGCTGCCCAGCCGTGCACAAAAGGGATGCGCTGATGCGGCCCATTACCTGCGTGGTCGACTCACCAGCCTACTCGTCTGCTGCCAGTCCGACTGAGGCTATAGGTCACGCTTTAGGCCAATCGATTACACAGTATCAAACTCGATGGAATTTGTCGAATATGTCTCACAGTTGAGCTTCTCAAGACATGGTAAGCTCGCGGGTGTCGATGTTGTGTCAGTGTTCACGAAGGTTACAGTAAGAGGTGCGGTAGTTGTGCTATGCCTAAAACTGGTTGTTGGATAATAGATAGTTACGTGCCGACTGATGCACGGACGGCGGACTCCATTTCTAGCGGGCGTGCACGTTTTCGGGAGGGTGTGCCTTTGGATGCCAAGGGGTGCCCACTCGGGGAGGAGGGAAGCCGAGCCAAGGGGGCGCCGACATTATTTCCTGGCGTTGAGTGGATACATTGAGCTTATTTGCTCTCCATGGAGCGGCTTTGATGTCAGAGGGCGCGATTCATATGTGAACAGGGGCGCAGCCAGGGGGGAGCACAGGGGGTACGTGCCTCCCCCGTCGGTGCCGGAGTGCCCTTTGATCGCTAGGTGGTGTACCCCGTTTGGGCCGTGCCGCTCGAAATTTAGTGCCCTACGCCGTTGAACTTGATGCAACTAGACTACATTTAGCGATTACAACTACTGTTTGACAATTTAGTGCCTTTTTGGTCAGCAAAAGCATTCTGTTGCCTTTTCAAGCACCCGATAAGAGTATGGGCACGTAATCCGTTTCCAGCTAATGCCTCATCGTCGCCAATAATCGTACGGGCGGAACTAATCTGGTGCCCCTTGAGCTCATCTGGTGTCCACTGAGCTGGTCTTGGCCACTTGAGCTGATCACGTGCCCTCTAAGCTAATACGGTGCCTCCTAAGTCAATCCGGTGCCCCCTGAGCAAATTATTGTGCCTCTTGAATCTATATAATGCTCTATGAGTTAGTGTGATACCTCCGAGCTTGCCTGGTGCCCTATTAGTTGTTTTAGTGCCCCTTGAGGTGATTCGGCCCCCCTGGCCTGATCGCACGCCTCCCGTAGTTGATCTACTGTCCCCTGAGCCAATATGGTACCTCTTGAGCTGATCAGGTGCCCCCTGAGCTTGTTATTAATGTCTCCTTAGATGATCTGATGCCCCTGAGCTGGTGTGGTGCACCCTGAGCTGATACATGCCCCTGCTCTGGTCTGGGGGATAGGAGCTGATTTGGGCCCCCAGACTGATAGATCTGGTGCCTCCTGAGCAGATATGCTGCCCCCTGAGCTAAACTAATGCTCCCTGAGACGATTTGGTGCCTCCTGAGCCATCATTGTGCCTCCTGAGCCTGTTTCCCTCTGAGCTAGTCTGGTGCCCCATGAGCTAATATGGTGTCCTTTAAGCTGATCTGGGCCTCCTGGGTTGATTACGTAATTTCCTGAGCAGCTCTAAGGCCCTAAGCTGAGCTGGGGCCACAGAGGTTGATGAGGACCCCTGAGATGGTATGGGGCTCCTGAGCTGATTAAATGCCTCCTGACTTAATCTGGCACCCCCCCGAGCTGATTTGGGCCCCGAGCTGGTCGAGGACCACGGATCTGATCGTTTGTCCCCGAGACTGATCTGGTGCCCCATGGGCCAATCTGGTGTCCCCTGAGCAGCTCTGGGGTTCCTGAACTGATTGGGCCCCGAGCTGGTGAGGGATCCCTGAGCTAATTTGGTGCCCCTGACTTGATCTTGCCCCCTGATCTGACTTGAGGCCCCTGAACTGATCTGGGGCCCCAAGAGCGGATCTGGGTTCTGGAGGTTCCCTGAGCTGGTCTAGGCGCTGAGCTTGTGAGAGCCCCTATTTCCGGCAAGGGGTCAATATCGGCACCTCTAAGATCTCGTAATCTATCCGGCCGATTTTGAAAATTCAAAGCGCTGCAGATTTCCCTGACGCTAAACTCTATTTTGAAAAAATTCAAAATTTTGATTTTTAAAGGGAAGGTCGTGCAAAATATACAATTTTTGTGTTTTTTTTAATTGTCCATAACACTTGTCTCTGTTGTACGATTTTCACAAGACTAGTTCGGATTTACGAATAATTTTACGGAGCCGTCATATACTGTTTGGCATCTTTGACACTTAAATAAATGAAAAAAACAAAAAAACTCATCAGCGGCGGATGCAGTAAGGTAAAATAGTGGGGTAAAATACATACCAACAATATGCGAGAGGCATGCATGAGTATATTAGTCCCTCGGCTAGTTGAAATTTATTTCTGATAATTTTTACCCTCCCATGGCAGCTTTGGGAAAAGGGGTGACATAGGCGGATCAAGGACTTTCGTCGTGGGGGTGGGGGTGATTGGAAGCACATTTTCAATATAAGAGGATATTGAGTCGCGGCGGTGACACTGGCTGGAAGATATATTTTGAAAATGTAATGTTACCCCCTCAAATACTGACACTTTTCCGCCATTGGCAACACGTACTGTATGCTCTTGTCTCCGTGATCTGCTTATGGACGAAATATTTCCTTAGTCGTTCCTGAAACTGAATACATACAGAGCATGATAGCCTTGCACAAAGCTCTAAGTGAACAAACATCTGCTTTTATTTTTGTGATTTACTCTACATTATAGTGACTGGTGGACACGCCTCTGGAAATCTAACATCGGGTTATAACTATTCTGCATTTTCATATACCCAATTTTATTCGCCCTAGCACGGCTATAAGTAGTCTTCTCACTTACTAACGATTAAGTCCTTCTTGATTACATTCCCCCTATTTTGAACTGCTGTAACCGCCCCTGATGAATACAAATAGTGACAATTGTGAATGTACTATCATCTCAAATATCAAGTAATATAATAAAACCATATAACTGGTATCAGGATCAGCAGAGACGGCGTCCTTTTACAAAGAACCCACTGCATACGATAACACTTGGTTTGTGGATAGAACCTCCCAAAACCCAGCCATAGCTCCACCTCTGGTAAATATATTATCTTAAAAATTTCAGAAAACCTGCCTGTGCTAGTTTTAGGAAAAGTCACTAAGTTGTTTCAAAGTTCTATCGCAAGCCGCTTCGGAGATATTCTCGAAAAACCTGAAGGGGGCAATATTAGTCCCCCCTGCCGGAAATAGGGTTAAGTTGGCCTGAGGCCCCTTGAGGTGATATGGCACCTTAAACTGTTCTGGGGCGCCTTGAGCTGGTTCAAGGTCCTGTTAGCCTATCTGGGGCCCATTGAGCTAGTCTGATGACCCTATCTCTGGGGCCAGTGAGCTAGACTAGTCCCTGAGTGAAGTATGAGCTGCTCTGGGGGCCCTGATTTACATCAGAGGCCCCCTGAGCTGGTATTGAATATACAGAGAATAAGAACACAGGCCAACTCCCATCATCTCGGGGCGGGGTCACTGAGCTAGTCTAGTCCCTGGAGGCGCATCTGGGGGGGATGGGGGAAGCTGCTCTGGAGTGCTCTGATCCACACTAGAGGGCCCCAGAGCTGTTCTTGAATAGATAGAGAAAAGAACACAATGGAAACTCCCCTTCTAAAATGGAGCAAACGAGGAATGGGGCATCGCTAAAACGACTTGTGATGCCTAGGCACTCCTGGTTAAATCAATTGCTTATTATGCTGGTGGATTCTAGGGAGGGGCGATAAAAAAGCATGTGTCACTGAGCTCAGAACACAGTATCCCTACACCAGGATTTCTGCCAATTACTTTAAATGAAGAACTAGTTTTCACAATTTTCAGCCCTGTCACACCATCCCAGTCCAAACCACCGGCCTGTTCACCTTTTCTTTACTCTTAACTGGGACCGATCCTTGAAAATATGTAACTTTATAAACGCGTTAAAAGGCATTTCGCAAGTTATTCCGGTAGCAAAAATATTATTCTTCCAAAGACACTATGCCACTCCTCCTCTCAGGGCCATTATGGGAGGCGAGGAACTTAATCCGCTTTCAACTAGGGCTCACTCGTCACGACAAAACCAGTGGGCATAACAAATGAATTTTCGACTCCAATATGTGTTAGCTTGCACATGGTGACATATATCATAGGCTCTGCTAATTTCTCTGATGTTAAAAACTTGCCTGAGTAGGCTGATTTTTCCTTAAATCTATCCATCCAAAACAGTCGTGTTTTTGCTACTTCCATGACATTTTGGTGATACTTTTTTGGTTTTAATCGAGTTTTCCTTCTCGGTCAATGCTTGATTTGCATTTTTCTTGAACCAAAAGTGCCTCAAAAATAATGAAAACAAAGATATAGTAGGTTGTTTAGGTTACGTTAAAAAGTGTCCTTTTTCTCCCGGGGTGCCTCCTCAAAGTTGGTGTGCCACCCATACCAGAGCTCTGGCTGCGCCCCTGTATGTGAAAGTGTATTATTTCACACAGAGTGTTCTACCTCTTCAGGTAGGCGGTGTTCAGACCTGATTTCTCTTGACCGACCGGGGGCGCCGCCGAAATCTGGGAGGGCGCCTCCCCGAACCAAGCCCAAACCTGGTGTGCAAAAAGATACTTTTGCACACCCTTGATTTTTCAGAGGGTGCAGCTGCATTTCCTGCCCCCCGGAATCCACCGTCCCAGACTGATGTTAAAAAAATAGCGCTTTATCCACTTCGACTGGCTTCTAACAATATTTTTCAATGTTTGCAAACTAGGGATAGTTCTACTAGCTAGCCATACATGGCGTCGCCCCGCTGCACAGTGTTCTGAGAGGGGCTAAGATGGGGACGTTATTCCAATTTTCGAGTACTTTTTAAATCGATTTTCATGTGTGCAGCCAGTGGTAAAATCATCTGAGTATCAGAAGCTACCAAGCAAAAAATGCGATGTCTTTGCAATAACGCATCAAATTTCTGCCTTCGAATCCCCTGCCAACGTGACAAACGCCAAGAGCGATGGTCATTTTCGGTGCTTTCTTTTAGGCTAAGAAAACTTACAATATGCGACAAAATGGGAGTCATTAGAAAGCCTAAGGCATGAACAATTCGATTTTGCATTTTTTCCAATTATCGACACAATGAAATTTGGTAACCCAAATAGATAGGGGAAAGTGTCCATATTACGTACAGTGCTCAATTACCCACGGTCGTAAAAAAATGCCACTTGATGGTAGCAAAATCTAAATCCAGTCAGTTGACTATGTACCTGCACTCGGCACCGTTTCTTTACTCTGACGTCAGCGTGTACGCACATGTGGGTAGGCAGTGTTGGTTTGGTGTCTTGTTATTTACAATGTATCGGGTTTCATCGTTTACTAAGCATTCATATTGTTCTGGCATTTTCACTTGTAGGGACAAAAGGTAAAAAACAGTCCCTGAATTTCTGACGAATTTTTTCGACGATGCACGGTTGGATTGATGCACCCATACCTAAAGAGCACGATTGTGCGTCTTTGGGGCATAGGCCCTAATTACGCACAAATTGAGTGTTCCTAATTGCGTACATGTCACATTTGGCATGAATTCTGAATGAAAATGAATACTGTTAGATTGATGTTCGCATTTTATTAAACAAACTATTTTATCTATCCACCTTCACCACATTTTCAACCATAGGCGTGGCGAGAAAAGTCACTAGGGGCTATGAATATATAAATGTCCAGAATACTTGCCAGGGACCCGTACATGGCATGCATGGCATATATCGACCAAGACGGGGAAATGACAAAAAAGGCGTAGGAACAGGGGGCTTCTGTCTTCCCCCCTCTTCCACCACTTTTCTGCGGTGGGCCCTCTGGGTAACTACAGTTTTAAGTGCAATATAAAACATGATATAAACGGACTCGACAGTTTGTCTGAGGGGTCTCCAGAGTCGGCATGGCGGCACCCTGAGCTTGTGCTGCACCCCTAGAGCTTTCCTGCGGGCCCTGAGCTGATCTGGGGCCCTGAGCAGTTATAATTTTATTTACTTTCGAACCCCCTGAGCTGATCGCTTTCTGAGCTGGGCTAAGAGCCCCTGAGCTGATATGAGGCTGCCGGGCTAGTGTTTAGGTCTTTGCTTTTTTAGCCTTATTGATACCGATGAGTGGTCTAAACTCATTCCAAAAATGTCTAAACTCAGGCCCATTAAGTACCGCCTGAGCTGTGCCCCATCTAAGCGATATCCATCACTTCGAGGAGTTCAGGTAGAGCCGTGTGATACTGCACACATTCAGTGGATGTGATATTGCAATAATGAGGCGAAATTATATCTGGATTGTTTCAAATATGTTGGTGTTGGCTTTCTGTGAGCAGAAAAACCATGATTTCTATTGCTTGTATTTTTAGACATGGCATGTTAAGCTGTAGGATTTGAAGATACAGAAATGGAATAAAACAATAAATACAACAGCATAAAACTAAAACATGATTATCAATGAAAATAAATAATGTCATACAATTCGATACGATAATATAATGATCAAATGTCTTTAATCAGATTAGTAACAGATGTGCAGAATTAGGTGCGCAGATTCGACGAGGTGTGCATATTAAGGCACCCTGTTCCTAATTCTGACCGAATGCAGACTGTTCGAAGATCTGTTGCCTAGCAATGACCATGGCAGTTGAAACATTCATTGCTCCATTTTGGAGCAATTGCGATTTTTCGTTAGGAGAGCGTAATGAGGGCACTTTTCCCCACCATATACATTTCACACAACTTTTGAGATCATGACTATTGTCGATAAGCATACAAACAACAGCGTAGCTTGCCCAACCGTGGGAGCACTTCTCAGCTATGGCAAGGAGCATTGTCTGCCTGCCCTGTAAGTTTCAGCTGCGGCAGTGGCAGTAGGGGCATTCCAGGACAAAACGACCAAAAATATTTCAATTTGACACCACCATGTCTAGAAAAAATCTGAAACTTTGTCTCCGGGGTAGTTTTGGGCCAGAAACACGCCTGTGAGAATCTTAGCCCCTCCGATCAACGGTGACCGAGTTATAGCCCGAGGCATTTTCGGGAGGTCACCCTATAGACTCATTTTGATGCTTCATAACTCAAAAACGCATAGCCTGATTAACAAGTTTTGTATATCATTGAACTCGTCTTGAACTATACTTTATTTTGAAAAAGAAAATTTCAAATTTTGAAAATTTTTGACTTTTAATTTGTTTGACCTTTTCTTTTTGACATAGCTTGACCTTTTCCCAGTTGAAATTGCCATTTTAGACACCTCAAAAATTTTGATTAATTAAATATCTTTCGATAGGAAAAATAAAAAATGCGTTCTGCTATAAGTTCCAAATATTTAGCACCTAAGGTAGGTATGCAGACGGTTTTTGACCACTGCAGTAGTACAGCCTTATGTTTAACGCCGCAAACATAGTGATTGTTTTTGTAATCGGTTGCTGGCAATCATATTGCTTTGTCTTTACGAAATTTTCATCGTGCAAGTGTCAGAATTTATGACAATTAACACGCGCCCACCCGAGGGGTGGGCAACCGGCCTCCTCAGGTCTCTACAGGTAGTAAAAAAACACCTTAGCGCAGCACCACCGTACGCCATCTATCTCTAACACAACATATTACAACTTCTGGAAAAATAATTTAGGTCAACTGGGAGGTGGTAGGTACCATAAATACTGAAGGCCAGCTGGCAACTGACTGGTGAGGGTGTGACCTGAGGTAGACGGTCGTCGTTATGCCTTGTGGGACTTTCAAATTTGGTTCATTGATTAACACTTCATCGTGGGAGTTGCTCGTTTGGGTGGTGGGGTCGGGGTCTCCGTAAAAAGTCCCGTGATGACTCTAGTGAGACACCTACTCCTAAAACTGAACTGGAAACAACTTGGACAATATTTATAAAAATAAAATTGCAGCCATTAAAAGTGATAGAAAGGGATCCATTGTTTCGAGGGAGACGAGGGCAAATGAACTTATTAATAAATGACCTTTCAGCCTTAAACGAAAGTTTACAAAGATGTTGCGAGTTTAGCCATAATTGAAACAAATATGAGTTATCCTATGAGCACCACTAACTCACACAATTACATCGTCCCCCGAGATGGAAAAGTAGTATCGCTACAAGGTGACCCAGTGCAGCACAGCATACGTTTGAGAGGATTCATGCAATGTAAACAAACGTGTCTGAAAGAATTTCATTCCCAAAAAGTAATTTGAATCTGCTCATATATGCGAAAAAGTGTCCTGAAATTGTAACGCATTCGACTTGGTCACTTAAACAGATTGCCTCATGATATTTTTACAAGGTGATCATTTCATAGCTGACACGGATCCCAGAATCCCAGATGAATAATTACACTGTGCACTGGGAGTGATGCCGCTAAACAGCCAGTTTTAATCACTACCGAATATGTTACACACAATCGTTTGGTCGTGTCATCTTTGAGGTTGCTCGAGGTCACAGTATTTCTTACAGGAACAAAGTGGAAACCTAAATTTTGTGGCATAATAGGTGACAGAGGAGAGCCGTTGAAAGAAATGTTCAGCGCCATTGGAACACTTGTTGAGCCCAAACGGATTATGTATCTTATAATATTGCCTAGTCAAATGCCAAAATTAGCCTGCTTTGACCTAGAGCCAGGCTTAGGTCTGTATGGTAAAAAGAATATTAATTAAACTGCAGTGGCAAGCCAGACACGACAACGTAAAAACAAAACCTCCATCGCAATTCTCGACAATTCTCAATTTTCTCAAGTTATCAAAATTTACCAATTGCCCCATGCATTTCTAATGGAAAGACCATGACCTTGACCCTGCTCCCGGTTATCAACATAGAAATCCTGCTACGAAAAATTATCTTGCTGGGCGACCTTACTATGTAATGTGAATCAAACCACGATAGGCTAAATTTGATATTATTGATGCACTTCCCCAAGTTTTTTCGAGGTTAGGTCTCTTGACCTGGTTTGGCGGTTTGACCTGGTATGACCCAGTTCTAAAATTTTTCCAGAAGTTGTAAGATGTTGTGTTAGAGATAGATGGCGTACGGTGGCGCTGCGCTAAGGTGTTTTTGCTACCTGTAGAGACCTGAGGAGGCCGGTTGCCCACCCCTCGGGTGGGCGCGTGTTAATTGTCATAAATTCTGACACTTGCACGACGAAAATTTCGTAAAGACAAAGCAATATGATTGCCAGCAACCGATTACAAAAACAATCACTATGTTTGCGGCGTTAAACATAAGGCTGTACTACTGCAGTGGTCAAAAACCGTCTACATACCTACCTTAGGTGCTAAATATTTGGAACTTATAGCAAGAACGCATTTTTTATATTTTTCTTATCGAAAGATATTTAATTAATCAAAATTTTGAGGTGTCTAAAATGGCAATTTCAACTGGGAAAAGGTCAAGCTAGGTCAAAAAAAAGGTCAAACAAATTAAAAGTCAAAAATTTTCAAATTTTGAAATTTTCTTTTTCAAAATAAAGTATAGTTCAAGACGAGTTCAATGATATACAAAACTTGTTAATCAGGCTAGGCGTTTTTTAGTTATGAAGCATCAAAGATGAGTCTACAGGGTGACCTCCCGAAAATGCCTCAGGCTATAACTCGGTCACCGTTGATCGGAGGGGCTAAGATTCTCACAGGCGTGTTTCTGGCCCAAAACTACCCCGGAGACAAAGTTTCAGATTTTTTCTAGATATGGTGGTGTCAAGCCTTGGTCGATCTGTCCTGGAATGCCCCAGTAGCGACATATTACACAAAGGCGTCGCGAGGTCTCCCGGCCGGGCGTGGCGGCCGTCGGCGGTACATGCCTTTAGGCGCGGAGGAAGCCGGGCCTGGGCACGATGAAGGTGTGGTGCATTGGTTACAGGGTGGGAAACCAAGCTTTTAACAGACGTCTTTCTACGCAAGAATGCCCAGTGATCACCCGTAGAATTGCAGCTAGCATTTGCACAGGCCTTTGTCCGACCTGAAAATGGAATGAGACCCGAGATACGCAAATTAACTCATTCTTGTTTGCAAAGGTCACTTCAAATGTCACCAGGGAATAGGGCCTCGTGGCACGCACACGCTCTGTGTGTTCATACGTTCACTTTATCGTCAGTTGAGTTCACAATTGGATGCTGTAAACATGGACTTACGAATTGTGCAGAAACGCATGTAGCCTGGCGCGGCATTCGGACTTGGCAATATCATTGCAAAGGTGCGAGAAAGAGTGTTACTGCTAGTGAACAAGCAGCTCCCTTATCTTTACTGTATGTATTGGGGTTTTAGAGTGCTTTCAACAGCTTGGCTTTATTACGCCCATCATAAAACATAAAAATAACTCAAGTGTAAAAATACGTTCGATTTTAACCCTGTTGTCTATAAAAGTCACTTACAAAATAAGGGTAGCATATCCCTATTTAGCTGAAACAGAAACTTTGGAACTGACATTAAACACTCAAATACGTTTCTCGGCCCAACCTGATCTTTACCAAGTACAGCCCTGCTTGATCTTTACGGCGATTCCACACAGAGTGACATCAAACGTGAGGCAGGTTTATTGACAACATACCAAGCAAAGTGGATCGCGTTAAGCATGAGCAAAGCGACGCTAGAGAGGAAACTCTCACAGACTGGGTTTTTAGCGTCACGGGAAAAACAAGGCAGCGTGGAGGTGTCAACTGAAAGCAATAGAACTTACACAACTTCGGAGGTTCGACGCTATCGATGCAACACTAGTTCCGGAAAACGTTCAGTCTGTGTTTTCCATATATTCCGCAGGAATATGACACAATTGTGTTGATATATAGACAAACACATCAACAGTAACTGATCAATTTCATTTCGTAAGCAATGAAATCAGTAACGACGTATTTGCGTACCTTTCTTTTAAATGACATTTAAAGGGAATGTGGGGCCTTCATAACGTGATTTTAACTGAGATAGCCAAGTTGTAAAGCAACTCGGAAAACCCGGTACTCAATATATCATTTGTCTTGGAACTCGAGATTTCCGTAGAAAAAAGACTTAACCCTACCTGCAACGTACCCCTCATGTACCCTTAGCAGCAGGCCACAGTTGTCATGGCTGTTTGTGTGACGATATATGCTGACGTCACGGTGAGCATTAGCCAATCGAAGCCCTTGAAGCGTTTTTCGTATGATAGTGGTTGCCAGATCATGACATCATCCACAGGCAGATGTTTATTTCATTCCCCAGAGGAGTATTTTAAAAATAAAAATATTGAGCTTAGTGTTCATACATTTTTTTCAGAGAAATCATGATTGGTTTCATTATTTTCGGCTAAAAGTACGCCTAATTACACTAAATTCCAGGATTCGACCAAGGTGCCACATTCCCTTTAAGGTCAAGCTAAGCCATTTAGTCAGGTTACAAGAGTCATTTTAGATACAAAGCAAAAATATGACATCTGTGGTAGGTAAAAGATCAGCATTCATTTGACATCCATATCAGTTATGGTGTAGTGTATCCGCACGTTTTACCTTAGGTAATGACCTCAGTGGCCCTTTACTAAATCTGAGTTACAAAAAGAATCACTCTCCACGGATTAGCTTACACCCTAAAGGCCATCAAATAAAAAAGAAGAAGACAAATTGAAAACGTGACTTCAAAAAAATTATTCATTTAAAGACATGGTCACAAGGTCACGAGGTCAAAACCTTCCCTGATGCAAAATTTTATTTTTCGTATATGGACCGTTGTATTTTCTATCCATTCATTTTCATTTTGATTCATTTCAATCAGCCACTTTTAAGGTGCAAAATTATTTCGGCGTCAATGCTAGCGCTTACCTAAACAAATTTGATGACCTGTATCTCGCGACCTCTTTGACCTTGGAACCTGTAAATGGGTCCAAATTTTTATGAGAGCCTTAGGCGTAAAATTCGTTTGAAATCTAAGGGGTGATGGTGAACTCGCCTGGACTATGTGTCCTTAATTGATTTATATGAATTAATTATATATATATATATATAATTTATATAGAAAAATATGATTTAGCCGGCGTGAAGTTGTTAAGCTGGTTTTTTTTTACCATTTCAGACATCTGGTGCTGGAGAGAGCGAATGATATAATTATCAAAAATCAATGGGTATTATTTGTAAATTCTGCCAATCAAACATGCATTTCAATGCTTAAGTTAGATTTCTACCATCCAAAAGGTAAAAATGTTAGGCATTTCACACTTTTTTAGCAAGTATTTTGCCGTGCGATCAGAACAGATCAAAAACCCTTTTCGCGAATTTCCAGTCAGATATATTGTTTATTTTTCATGAGAAACAAATTTCTCATGAAGAAAAATGGCTTCTGCACGCTCCTTTTTGGTGTCAGGCACTTGCCCACGGCATCTCTGGCACGGCTTCAGTAGCCAACTGGTTCGCCCATGCCCCAGGCGGTTGGTCCGTGTCCCGGAATCGCCCTGTCATGCTGTGTGAGTCTGTACTGCGTAATGAGCACGCAGTCTATGACTAGCACAGGCGGTGCCGTTGAGTGGGTTGAGAAAGAACTGTTCAAACCGGGGAAACATGCCGGCTCAAGAGATTTGAACGGTGGGGACCGAGGTTGATGGTGCCTGGATCCGCCCCTGGATGAGTGTAATTTGTGGCCAGGCCTGCCACTTCACTGCAGGGCTGGCCCGGCCGGGCAGTGCCGTTGTCAGTGCGTGCTGTAGCGAGTGCGGCGCGCCGGCCCTGCGTGTCTGCACGCGTGCCGGGTTCTCAGGCCGCGACAGCTCGTAGAAGCACATGGTGCAGAGGAGTGCTTTGGACCCAGTCCCGAAGGGACTCTCCATTTATGGCACCCCAGTCTGGTTTGTGAATACCCGTTTGCCTGGACACAAGCACTTATCGTGACCATATTTAAGCAGAGGTAACCTCCCGATCTGGTCGACATAACAGCGTGCCAGCCGCACGGATGCCAGTTTGACTCAGGGGTGCATCTCACAGTCGGGGGCAAAAAGGGTGATCAAATCAAATGGTGATCAAATGGTGATCAAGGGTGATCAAATGGGAGGGCGGGAGTTATAAAAGGGCGCCGTTTCTGGAGTCAAGCAGGGCTAGCACAGTTCACGGAAAGGTGTGAAATTTGCTTTCGAAACGTATTATCCGTCTGTTTTGGAGTGTCGTATTTGTCCATGAACGTTCCATGTCCTGATTCACATATTCCTTATTTTCTGGTAGTGAATATCTTTGTCCATTTGATTTCGTATTGGGAGCCGATGCCCCACATGTTGCAAATACTGTGCGCCGGAGATGTGCGTCTTTACTAGTTATCACGCCCGCCACGCAGGAGCGCCAATCCTTCAACTGCGGCGGAGGGTGGAAGGAGCGGCTACCCCTCATTATACGACGCAGGAGCGCCATTCCTTCAACTACAGTGGAGGGTGGAGGGAACGGCTACCTCTCATCATACCCCCTGGTCTGCATATTGGTTCCGAACACGATTGGAGGAACTTGTGGCAGAGAAGCTGGAAACTAAGCACATACCTTAACACTTGCTCTGTTAGTTACATCCTGTCCTCATGTTTTAGAGCGCGCTGTCGGCCGGGAGGAAGGAGCTCGACGCCGCCATCGGTCCAGAGAAGATCTTTGCCCAGATTCCCGTCTCCCTATCTAACCAACAATATCTCATCACCGAGCAGTGGCTGAACTGCCTTCTTCGCCTCGTCACCCACGGACCCTGACTACAAGGCATAGCAGACGAGCTTGATGTCCAGTTTGATGTGTACAGCTGCACTGTCACCCTGGCTCTCAACTCCTGAGTGGCTGATTTCCTGGCTCAGTACTCCAGCATCGACAACACCCTCGCTCGTATTGTCAGGAGTTTCGAAAGTGTGAATTACCTGCGGATCCTCGCAGCTGTGGCGGTGACTATTGGGACCATCCTTGTGGAATGGTCCCACCTGTCCCTCGCTTCATCTCCACGACGACATGGGCAGGGGCGCAGCCAGGGGGGCACGTGCCCCCATCGGTGCCGGAGTGCCCTTTGATCGCTAGGCTGTATACCCCTTTTGGGCCGAGCCGCTTGAAATTTAGTGCCGTTGAACCTAATTGAAACTAGACTGCAGGTAGCGATTAAAACTATTCTTTGACAGTTCAGTGCCTTTTTTGGTCAGCCAGGACATTCTGTCGCCTTTCCAAACACCCGGGAAGAGTGTGGGCACGTATTCCGTTTCCAGCTATTGCCTCATCGTCGCCAATAATCGTACGGGCGGAGCTAATCTGATACCCCTTGAGCTCACCTGGTGCCCACTGAGCCGGTTTTGGCCCCTTGAGCTGATCACGTGCCCTCTCAGCTAATATTGTGCCCCTGAGTCAATCTGGTGCCCCCTGAGCAAATTATTGTGCCTCTTGAACCTATATTATGCTCTCTGAGGTGGTCTGATGCCTCCGAGTCTGCCTGGTGCCCTATTAGCTGTTTTGTGCCCCTTGAGCTGGTTTTCATGCCTCCCGGAGTCGATCTACTGTCCCCTGAACCAACATTGTGCCTCTTGAGCTGATCAGGTGCCTCCTGAGCTGGTTATTGAGGTCTCCTTAGATGATCTGGTGCACCCCGAGCTAATTTTGTGTTCCCTGAGCTGATCTATGCCCCTGCTCTGGTCTGGGGGCTAGAAGCTGATCTGGGCCCCCAGGCTGATCCATCTGGTGCCCCCTGAGCAGATATGTTGCCCCCTGAGCTAAACTAATGCCCTCTGAGTCGTTCTGATGCCTCCTGAGCCATCATTGGGCCTCTGGAGCCCATCTCATGCCCTCTAAGCTAGCCTGGTACCTCTGAGCTAGTTTGGTGCCCCCTGAGCCAATATAACGCCCTTTCAGCTGATCTAGGCCACCTGAGTTGATTACATGACTTCCTGAGCAGCTGTGGGGCCCTGAGCTGAGCTGGGCCCACAGAGGCTGATGAGGGCCCCTGAATTGGTATGGTGCTCCTAACTTGATCTGGTACCCCCGACCTGATCTGGGCCCCGAGCTGGTCGGGGACCACTGATCTGATTCCTTGTCCCCGAAGCTGATCTGGTGCCCTATGGGCAGATCTGGTGTTCCCTGAGCAGCTCTGGGGCTCCTGAACTGATTGGGCCTCGAGCTGGTGAGGGATCCCTGAGCTGATTTGGTGTCCCTGACTTGATCTTGCCCTCTGACCTGACTTCAGGCCCCTGAACTGATCTGAGGCCCAAGAGCTGATCTGGGGCCCAAGAGCTGATCTGGGTTCTGGGGGTGCCCTGAGCTGGTATGGGCACTGGGGGAACCCTGAGCTGGACTGGGCGCTGAGCTTGTGAGAGCCCCTTAAGTTGGCCTGAGGCCCCCTGAGGTGATCTGGCGCCTTAAATTGTTCTGGGGCTCCTTGAGCTGGTTCAAGGCCATATGAGCCTATCTGGAGCCCATTGAGCTAGTCTGATGACCTCATCTCTGGGACCATTGATCTAGTCTAGTCCCTGGGTGAAGCATGAGCTGATCTGGGGGCTCTGATCTACATCAGGGGCCCCCTGAGCTGGTCTTGAATAGACCGAGAATAGGAACAAAAGGCCAGCTCATATAACCTGGGGGGGGGGTGGTCACTGACCTAGTTCATTCCGTGGGGGGCACAACTGGGGGGGATGGGAAGGGGGCAGCTGCTCTGGAGGGCTCTGATCCACACTAGGGGCCCCTGAGCTGGTCTTGCATAGATTAGGAATAAGAACACAATGCAAACTCCACTTGTAAAATGGAGCTAACGAGGAATGAGCCATCGCTAAAACGTCTTGTGATGCCTAGGCACTCCTGGTTATATAAATTGTTTATCATACTGGTGGATTCTGGGGAGAGGTGATAAAAAAGCATGTGCCCCTGCGCTTAGAGCACAGTCCCCTGAACCAGGATTTCTACCAAATAATGTAAATGAAGAACTAGTTTTCATATTTTCAGCCCTGTCACACCATCCCTATCCAAACCACCGACCTGTTCACTTTTTCTTTACTCCAACTGGAACCCATCCTTGAAAATATGGAACTTTCTAAACGCGTTAAAAAGGTATCTCCCAAATTATTCCGGCACAAAAATTGTATTCTTCCCATATCACTATGTCACTTCTCCCGCAGCTGTTGTGGGATCCGAGGAACTTAATCCGCGTTCAACCAGAGCTCACTCGTCACGACAAAACCAATGGGCATAGCAAATGAATTTTCGATTCCAATATATCTCAGCTTGCACATGGTGACATATCACAGGCTGCGCTGATTTCTTTGATGTCAATTACTTGCATGAGTTGGCTGATTTGTCCGTAACTCTGTCCAAAACTGTCGTGTTTTGGCTTGTTCCATGAAATTTCGGGGATACTTTTTTCTTTTTTCCCGGTTTTATCCAGTTTTCCTTCTCCGTCACTGCTTGATTTGCATTTTTCTGGAACCAAAGATACCGAAAAGTTGATATAAACTACGATATATTATTTTTAGGTTACGTTAAATGCCCTTTTCTCCCGGGGTGCCCCTCAAAGGTGGTGTGCCCCCCCTATACCAAAGCTCTGGCTGCGCCCCTGGACATGCGACAAGCGGCGCAATGCCTTCCCCATGCTTTACCAGGACCTCCTCACAATGCAGCCTGCCCTTCCTCTAGACCTTAGCAAGCCCGCTTTCAGATTTGTATCTGAGAAGCGTTTTTTCAGCTGTCTCTACTCCACAGACCTTCTGTAGCCCACGGTGCTCGTCACAGAACAGTACAGGACCGAGATCATCTCCGTCCTCTGCATCCTTCTGTCCAAACTGGCCACGGGCTGGGTCACACAGAGAGGCACGATATTTGGCTTTGGGGATACCGCTCCGTCCTAGTTCAAACTGAGGACAACCAAGAAAGGCTAACAGTACTCCCGTCTCCAACCTGGACCCCAAGAGAAGTATCGGCTTTATCAACCACGAGCTTAGGATACGAGGTGGCAAGGTGCTTAGGAGGGCCAATTACTCCCACGTCAAGGCCAAGGGGCTAAGTCTCATCCGCTCAGGAAGACCAGTTCCTCACACGTCAAGGCCAAGAGGCTAAGTCTCATCCGGTCAGGAAGACCAGTTCCTACCA
The DNA here is from genome assembly GCA_034440635.1 of Lepas anatifera. Taxonomy (NCBI): domain Eukaryota; kingdom Metazoa; phylum Arthropoda; class Thecostraca; family Lepadidae; genus Lepas; species Lepas anatifera. Next base: position 13,198 of record JAOTON010000580.1, on the reverse strand, counting down.
CGTCAAGGCCAAGGGGCTCAGTCTCATCCTCTCTTCTGACAAGGAGATGGATAAGAGCTTATCAAAATGACAGAAAAGGGGATGAGATCTCTACTATCCTGGATCAGTGGGAGCGGATGCAGCAGGAGCTGAGGAGGAAGGGGATGAAGACCTAGGAAATCGTCAGCCTCAACATCGACAAGCAGCGCAACGCTGACTTCATTAAGCTAGCATCGATGGGGTCCTTTTATTAGCCTTGAGAAGGTTCAGGTATACATGGTCCGGGAAGGCGTCAATGAGAAGGATAAGGGGAATGACCCTACCTGGAAGCTAGGCCCAGCGCCTTTCACTTATGCGTTTGAGGTGGACAACAGTTTTGCTGACGAGAGGAGGTCTGGCAATTTCTGACGAAGAGGGGTGTCAACCATTTTCTGAGGATAGCTGAAAAAGGGGGCGGCCCGTGTTCGGGGGGCGGCCCGAACACCTCCAATTTTGGCTGACGCCATATGTAAACAGCCCCTAATGCCTATGATCATATTTAAGCTCATTGCGTATTGGCCGGTACGCACTTAGTCGGTTTTACTTTTGTGTAAGATAATTGCCAAACGGTGTACTTAGCCTGAACATCTGACGTGGAACCCTTGCCACATGCACATGGCTCACTGGCAAGGGACGGGCACGATGCTAAACCAACGTACACGGTGTTGATGAAACCGGCGAATTGCTCCACTCTCGGGTGGTGTACTTCTTTTCTATTGGTTCAGAAACAGGGATCCATCACACTCATCACGCGGGATAAGCTGGTCCGGCGTGCCAATTTCCATGCCTGGTAGTCCGCAGCTTTCCCACGCTGAGAAACCAGGCGGAATAGCTAGTTGCCGCGACCAGACTTCGAAGGAACGGAGGAGAACAATCACTTGCCAAATCTCATCACAGCTGCACTATTATGACGTACAGTGTAGCGGTGAATCTGGACCAGGCACGGCAACCTCTCCGGTCTCGCGGTCCGCTCTTCCGCAGTATGAAACAGCCCCAATCCAGAAGGCCGGCTCTGCCAAACAGGCTGTGGATGGCCAGTGAAAAGGGCCTCTATGCAGCGTAGGCAACTTCTGGTTCATAGATATGTACTCAATAGGCAGGTTACTTTCAAATAGATCACGTTATGTCTCTCCGGACGCTTGGCTTTGTTGCGGGTTGTAGAGAATAGTTCCACGGGCTACCGGCGCGCCGTGGCGGTCCGCGCAGTCAGCTGGTTCTAATTTAACTAAGCTTTAAAAAATTATAAGCTGGTTCTAATTTTAGCAGTCAGCTGATGATGTCACAAAATAAGTACTTACCCATTGGGCTGCAGGTATCAAAATGGTCCGCCTTTTCGTCTTCACGTTAAATATAAAAAGACCTTCTTTGGAGTCATCCATATTTTCATCATCTGAAAACGAGAATAGTAAGTTAATTACCTCCTGAAAAGGCAAGAGAGAGCATTGAAACCTGGCACTACAGAAAAAAGCAATATCTAAACAAGTTCCCACTTGCTTTTTCCTCCTCGAACACTGTGTGTTAGGGTTTTCTTTCATGTAGCATACACAAGGACCAACACTGTAAAAAGGGCATATTGACAAGGTCTCAAACTGGTAAAATATTCGTGGATGCATGTCGCGACGCAGACATTTGACAGTGTAGTAAGGCTGGGTATAAAAACACGGGTGTATGTTTAAGGCGTTTATGGAAAATTATGTATATTTCTAGTTTGCTCTTGGGATATTTTATCTATATTTGTATCTCCGTTTATATATGTTTTATGCGCAATACTTCGGTTTCATCCTTTTTGCAGTTTCAGTTGTCAACACCATAGGACCCCAGCAGTCGGTGTGTCGTAAAGCCCCAAAGTTGCTTGACGATGAGCGACGGGGAATATGATACAAAAGTCAGTGATTGCATATGCGTTTCTCATCAGGGGCGGACGCAGACCCGAGTTTTGGGGGGACAAACCCATGTCTGCCTCTCCTGGGGGGGACGTGCGATTTGGGAAGCTACCTCTCCAAGTACATGATCGCTCTCGGGAGAGGGGGGGGTAGGAGCGAAGATTTTATTGCTCGACAGACCTACACACAATGACAGTGTAAACACATGTAAACATGTAATGTAACACATGTTAACACATGTAAACACATTTTCACAAATGTATCCGGCATTTGGAGGGTCAAAAGATAGTTTGACCCCCTCCAGCGCTTTGGGGGAGGGCCAAGGCCGGAACTGCCCTCCCCTGCGTCCGCCAATGTTTCTCATAATCTAAATATTTGATAGCAACTGGTAACCGTGTATTCTGTTGCGACGTTTCAGATCTCTTGAAGTCTGTAAATGCAATGAAAACTGAAGTTCTTACACCTGCACATGATTTTCTTGATTTTAGACGGAAATCAACAGTTGTGTATTTTTCTGAGACCGGCGAACTTTACTAATGGCGGATTGCCAGTGGTTTAAAACCACACGTTCGGTTAAATGCATCGCCGTGCTATTATATAATAGCCGGGGGTACTGAATTTATGTATGTACATACATACATTCCTCCATGAATGCTGGCTAAGAACTTAGGGAACATAATCACATGTAATATGATATTTGTAATATATGTATGATATGATATAATACATATATATATATATATGTATATGATATATATATATATATATACATATGTACAAAATGTAACATATAATTAGATAATGTAATGTAACATATAAAGATTCAGCCCTAAATTGGTTTATCTCGTATCTCTCCGACCGCCGCCAGAGGGTCTTTCTTAATGGAAAAACCTCAGAGTGGAAAAACGTCAGCTCAGGGGTGCCTGAAGGCTCTCTAAATGCTCCTCTCTTGTTCGCACTCTTCATCAACGATCTTCCGGCTGAAATTGAGTCTAGTTGTCTCCTTTATGCAGATGATGCCAAAATTTTTCGAACAATCAAGCAGCCATCTGACGGACTCTTGCTGCAGAGGGACCTGAGCCACCTGCATCAGTGGTCCGTCAGATGGGGTCTAAAACTTAACCCATCCAAATGTAAAAACATTACGTTGACCCTCAGGCGGATACCGGTCCAGACAACGTACTACATCGGAAACACTCGCCTAGAGTCTGTTGAAGAAATCCGTGACTTAGGAATAATCATTGACTCAAAACGAATTTCTCATCTCACGTTTCGGCATAACACGACAGGCCAACAAATCACTAGGACTGCTAATTCGATCTTTTCAAACCGGCCTGCGCTCAACAAATTTCAATACCAAAACACTGCTCACAACATATAACGCGAACGTTCGGTCTGTTTTGGAGTACGGTAGTGTAGTCTGGGCTGGTGTAACCAAATCCCATGCCAAACGAGTCGAGCGGGTACAACACAAATTCTTGATGTGGCTAAATTCTCATACTTCTCAGTCTTGCGACACTTTGAATTACCATTCACTTCTTCGGCATTTTGGCGTCCAGTCTCTTGCTGCAAGGAGAGTTCAACACGATCTTCTGTTTCTGAAAGCCATATTTTCCTAAAAAAATTCCTTTCAAACTCTTCTGAACTGTTTTGGCCTTCATGTTCCACCCCGCTCGACCCCGCTCGATATATGAAGAGGGAATGAGCTCAAACTATTTTAATAACTTTATTTTTACAGCACCCATTTTACTCATTTGTATGTTTTTAGCACTAGGGTGTTTCGGACATGTTTATGTGTATGTGTTAGTTTTTGGTGAGAGAGTTTTAATACCTGACTTCACCTGTTAGTGGGCATCAGCCTGTTGGTGATTATGTTTAATACACAAATAAACAAATAATATGTATGAACCATTTTTGCCGACATGTTCCAAATCCAAAATGTTTATCAACCTATCGCATGAGTCGTAATCTTTACTCAGCGTATTTTAGGCCAGATCAGTAGTTTTTTTATAATTGAGCCATTGGTAGTGAATATACGAACCATTAAATACCCACACTTGTCTCTGCAGGAGCATTCAAAAGGACCGCCACCAAGGCATAATTGGGATCGGATCCAAGAGGGGGCAAAAAAGGCATTTGCCCCCCAAACGGAAAAGCTCGGGGCAAAACTATGGTTTTGCCCCCCCCAAAGCGATTGATCTCCTTTTTTCCCCGACTGCTTTTTAGTTTATAAACAAGATTTTGGTACTTCAACTCTCAACTTCAAACAGAACCAGATAAGTTCAGGGTAAATATTGGGGCTTGGATAGGAAAAAAGCATCTCGAGCCCACATTTCTCACCGTGACGTTTTTTTTGCTTTTCGTCTCTAATATCTAAAATTTTCCGACAGGTCATATTTTAGCGCAATTTTTCACTGTGTGACGTTTTTTTTTGCTTTTCGACTTTGGTTTGCCCCTCCCAAACCGACCGGCTAGATCCGCCACTGGCGTAATTTGAGGAAAACCCAAATCCGAGAACCAATACCTGCTTATTGTGTTTGTTTGATGACCAGAAGCATTCAATTGAAACAAACACTATCATTCTATCATAAAATCTGTATGAAAAATGATAATTACCAAAGCATACTTGTAATATATTTATGAAATCCCTGACAACTTGACGAGAACCTTAATTCGAAAACCTTGTGCCTGTTTAAACTCCCCTGGTGACAAGCTTTTCTTAGAACCCGAAATCAGAATTTTATCATAATTATTTTTGAGCTAGATGTTTCAGAGCATTTTAAAAATCAAATATTGAGCTCATTGTAAATTTTTCGAAGAAATCATGGAAGTTTTCATGATTTTCGGCTAAAAATATCCCTCATTACAGTTGGGTCGACTCACTTCCAGATTTGGGTTGAGTCTGGAGTCGACTCAAGTGCTCGACCAGTTGAGTCGAGTCAGAATCAGAGTCAGCCTCTGAGCTGTGAGTCAGGAGTTGAGTCGACTCAACACTCTATTTCTTAACATATGTGATCACATGGCTGACACTTTAGAAATTTTTGTGACTAATTTTGAAGACTTCATATTGCAATTCGCTAATAGTAGGTACTTTATTATTTTCATATCCCCACTACACGCATCCCCGGGATCAGTCATTAACAAAAATAAGTCGTGTAAAATATACAGTTTCAAAACCACACACAATTGCTAGTTATTTTCTATTTAATCTTAGCAATAGCATGCAAAATCATACAGAAAAATGTGATTTGGCACACATTCAGACTTCTTTACTTTGAGGATGCACACCAGACAAAGTCCTAAGCTGATAATAATGCAATAATTCACTCTTAGGAAGCCATATCTTTATTTTCTATTTTCTTGCTTTGGTTGACTGAAAACAAAAAAACTAAGTAATATAAGCGCCAGATAGAGGATACCAAAAATCTTGTTTTGCACATAGGCCTTGAAATGGGTCAAAACGGAAACTGAAAACCTCAATTAGCTGTTTTTTTCAAAATACTTTTTTGATTGGTCATGGTTTGAGCACATCACCAGGTAGATAGGTAATATCAACATTGATGACACAGCACTGTACCTACTGTCATCTGTATACGGAAAGTAAGACTTAGTCCTATCCCTGGCATTCCCTACACATCAAGTCTCTCACAAACCACCACTCTTTAAATTATGTTGATGATTTTTTACCTATTTACCACCGCCCGCCTACTGCACACCACACCACTGCAGCTGCACCATCATGCCTGTCACCAAACCATGGACCTATTCCAGCACCTCCTTAAACCTGATCTAACCTCCTCAAAGCTTCTCCAACTTCCTCTCGCCCGGTCCAGCGCCTCCTTAAACTTCCTCCAAGCTCGTCAAAGCTCATCTCAAATCTAATCCAGCCTCCTCTCAAATTATGGCGCACAAATTTCAATTGAGAAACTAAAATAAGTTGTTTTACAGACAGAAACAACGTTTGTGGGCAGCTAAAGGTTTTGATTCCGTTGTTTTTCTGCATACCACTTTCACTCAACTACATTAGGTAAATGAACATTAGAGGCCCTAATTAAATTTGATTAGTTTCTTAGCTTTGCCACGCCCGCCATATTGGCGCTGATCAGGCGCAATCAGCTGATATCTCATCCCAAATCGTTCCAGCGGACACCGGTTTTTGCGCCTGCTCCGACTTACTCCAAGCTACTCTCATCTTTTTGTAAGGAGGCGCTGGAACAAACCCCATCATTGTGCGCCATAATTTGTTAGCTTTTCTTTATTTTATAGCCTGACTGTAACCTGAGGGCAGGATGATTTTTTTAGTTTTTGAAAGTCACGTGACTTTTAAAGTGCTATTTATCGTCATGTTTTGTGTCATTGGAGGTTAGGTTCGCGTAATGTCTTTAGTGCGCCATCTGCAGTATTCACTAAAGCTTTTTCGGGAGGATGAGGCGATTGTCTATTGTTTGTTTTGTTTTTGATTGAGGTGGTGCAACACAGGAGCGTCGTCGGGTCGACTCGGCGTGGTTTTTATTTCGAAGCTTAATTTGTCACAGGATTGTTCAGAATGCACTGGGGCAGGAATTGCCACTCAAAATGTCAAATTCTCAAACATTGAGTCCTGTTCTTTGTGTTTGTAACCTCGCTTATTGCCTCCATTATGACTAGTCATGAAGGACATACCTTCAAAATGAAAAGCCCTCAGGCCCTTCATCTCACTCACATGTTCGCATTTAGCACCTTTCTTAATTCGTATGCAGACACAATTTATGTCATGAGTAATGCATTTCAATTGACATTTTATGGAAACAAATGTGCAGTTATAAAATAGTTAAACCCATGATTAAACGCATTGGAATGTGTGTACTATGAAAGGAAATGTGCATTTTTATGTACATACATGTCCATCATTCTGAGTCGGAGTCAACTCTGACTCAAATTTTATTTGAGTCGGAGTTAAGTCGACTCACTTCTGGATTTGAGTTGAGTCGAGTCGGCTCACCATTTTTCACACAGCGAATCGAGTCAGAATCAAAGTCAGCCTTTAAGCCGTGAGTCAGAGTTGAGTCGACTAAAAAAATTTGAGTCATCAACAAGTCTGCTAGCAAACGTTCAATTATGTATCCCAACCCTTGGTAAACCTCGTTGCGTGCTTGGTAGTTAGTTTGTTAACCTTCGCCCGGGCGGGGGTCTTTTTAGCCCCCCCAAGTTTTCTCCAGGAGGGACCAAAAACGGTGGCGCGCAGCGCCGCCATACTTTGGATAGCTATTTACTGTTCTATTTTCACATTTAGGGAAATTTTAGGTCCAGACCATGTTAGGTCAGGTTATAAGGTCAGGTCAAGGGACCACACCTTTAAAAAATATTCGAAGCGACACCAGTGAGAGTATGTTTAACCTATAGATCTGAGGTTCATACCACATGGAAAGGTCACTGATTACCACAATATGCAGTAACGGGATCCTCGGGATCTGAGACCTAGGGTCATGTACGGGTCATGACCTCCTTATTGTAAGCCCATGGGAAAATTTTGAAATACCTGTAATTCAGTCTGCACAGCTCAGATCAGCTTCAAAACTTCAGCATCAGGTATTCGTGACCAATTACTAAGGTTGACGTAAACAAATTTTCCTATAACCTTTTGAGTTCCTCTGAGGTCAAATGCATAGTTTAAAAAAAGTTACCTCATAACTTTTAGGTAAACAATGATAGTAATTGTATTTTACCATCACTGTGTTTGTTTTATCACTGCAAGTCCAATGATTTACGTCATGACCATACCAGGTCGCTTTGGGTCAATTCGTTGACCTCAGGTCAGGTCAAACTCAGAATTTCACACAGCATGGTGAAACCATATATCAGTCGATTTGTACTAACGAGAGGATTACAATGGTTTCAAAATTACGACTGTTCTATGCTTTTTCGGAAGTTCCTCCCGAAAAAGCAGACACCCCATAGTATGGGTAGCGTAAGGTTCTTGACCTTGATTGCCCGCTACCCAAGCTTGACTTAAACTCGGTAGCCACCGTCAATACGTGCTCAAGATAGCTTTCAAATGGCCGTGGAAGCACTGTCCTATATTGTCTATTAGATAGGATGTATTGCGTCTAAATCGAGCATGTTTCATATTTTGGCTAAAGAGTACATGCAAAAAATTGGCAAAGTTCAGTGACCCGCAGCGCCTTACCATTTGACCTCACAATACAATGGATACCGTGGCAATTAAAGAAAAATTCACAAACTTTCGAATGGTGCTCGCAAAATGATTCTAGTATCTTAGTTTTTGAGATAAGGGATGTTTTCTTAGAACACCTCATATTAATTTGTTTACCTATTTTGACCGCTGGTGACCTTGATATTGACCTGACGAATAAATGGTAGAGTTAACTCCGATATCATTTTCGAAGAGCTTTCGAGTGCCCCTTTCCGCTTCTTTCTAGCTCTCTTAGTTCTTGAGATCGTGGGGTCTTTTTAACCCCCACCCAGGCGAAAGTGGCTCGCACGCACCGCCCGGGCAAGGGTTAATATGGGGAAGATGCTGTCTTTTCTATGGGGTGTTTTATACACTACGCATAAACCAATACAAATACTAGCCATATTTCAAATGGTTTTGCCTAACTTTCGTGCATATTTAAGCATAGGGGAAGTCCGTGCGAGAGTACGCACCAAACTTTCTAAAGGCTTTCACTTTTCTCCTATATGTCTAACAGCTCAAATTTGTATATGGTTGTTAAGCCTCAATTGTCTATATATGGTTTATGTTTCAACTTGATGGCTCTGAAAGGAACTCGCCACGAGCCCATCAAAAATAAAAGTCACGTGCGTACTCTTGCTGGAGTGGGTCGGTAAGAGTACGCAAAAAGAGGGGGCTGGAGTACGCATTGATGTCCCGCTGTGCTTTAGGTGCAAAGGCTATGTCGCAAAGTTTTTTGTCGTCAAACTGGGCGATTGTAGGATTTGATATAGTTCTGAATATACAAGAAATATGCTTCAATGCTTGGTTTTCCAAATATAGATCACGGACTCTGTCCCGAGCGAAAATTAAATTTCGCTACCTCTTAAGCATGCGCAGTCTTGCACAATGGTCTACAGCGAACTCTTGCCTGACATGCCCCCTTGGGAAGGAAAGTCTTCATAAACTTGTTGGCAGGCGTTTTAGCGTGGACTCCGGTCCTGCAGCTCAGTCCCAGCTCAGCTTTCTTACTGATGATAGGCCATAATACAATACTTTTGATAATAGAAGCATGTTCTACAAGTTTACCTAGTGAAGAAATATTACATCAAGGGTGCCCAGAAACTTGTTTTGCTCTGTTCTCCCGCGGAAAGAACAGGAGCACGTTGATTTTTTTGTGCAGCCTTGACACTGATCTTGCTTTTTTATACCAGGGTATTCACCATCTCAGTTGTTTCTACGTAACCAAAACAGCTGCTGCGTACTCTTATCTCCTGCGTACTCTTACCCGCCCTTACCCTAGATGGGAGTGAAATTACCTAGTAAATGAAGCAACCTAAAGCTCCAAACAACAACAACAGCAGATTTACCCAGACGATCTAGTTGTCTAAACCTAATTTTCAATCATGGTAGCCATCAAAACAAGCTCGAGAAGCCTTCGGAAATCACAAACGATTTTTGATGCACCTCGCACGGGGTCAAAGCCTGTCATTGAAAACTCCATGAAAATAGAAATAAATACGTGCATATGCTCTCTCAGTATTTTTATTACGAATTGCAGCGCTCCAAATGGGGACTGAAAAATATGGGCAACAACTAGCGCCACGTTGCTATAAATCGGTAAAAACTTGGAATGGTGGAGTAATGTCATTCTGTGACTGCCGAGGAGTAATTGTGTCGCTAGTGATGGCAACGGCGCGCTATGGGAGAACATTGGCGGCACTCCCCAGACCGAGCAGCCGTACTCTGCGACTGACCACATGCTTTCAATTAGGAAGCGACGGCTGCTTTATTGCATATTCCATTCAATGGTGGTCAGTTTTCCTGTTTGCAGTTATCTAATGGGTAAGCTCACCAATTTCTTTTTACTTGATACACTGGAATCAAGAGATCGGGGTCACATCTGAGATCTACATATGAAACTGTGCCTGTGTGATAAGGAAATCGGGCAAACCATCATCCTGTTTTTGTTTAGCCCTGCACACTAACCACAATGACTTTATTGGCTCCTGTCCCGAACAAAAGAAACCCACTGCAAACATGCCACTCCGTCATTCACGGGCACTGAACAAAAATAAGAGATGTATTTCTTAGGATAAATGATTCGGCAGCAATCGCCGAGACGCCCATCGCATCTGGCCAAGCCTTTCAGCTCGGCACGCAGGGGTCCATGGTCAAAGCACCATCTCTACCAAAGAACGTCAGCTTCTGCTGGAAACGATGGAGGAACGTCAGAAGGTCAGAATTAGGTACTCAATGGAAATTATTGGCACCACGCTCCAGGTCCACGCAGCCCATTCTGCTGAGAGCGGGCACATTCGGAGGCATGAATAGAGCTCCGAACGGCTGGTTTTTTTATACTTATACACTCCACGAGCTCCAGGGACTCAAAGGTACATGTTCCTGATCTCGAAGGCTCTGTTGCTGCCTGATAAAACACTGATGTCGTTGTCACAGCTCCTCTCTTGCCAGCTTCAATTTTTATCAGAGCCGGACGGTCCGCTTCTCCGTTGCTTGAGGACTCTCCATTTCCAAATGGTAGTGGAGTGGCAGTAGCGGTTTCTATAAGCAAAAAGAAGCGGAGAGGCGGGCAGTGGACTAAGCTAATTGAAAACAGCTACCGATAGCCAGTTAAAGGGAATGTGGCACCTTGGTCGAATCCCGGAATTTAGTGAAATTAGGGGTATTTTAGCTGAAAATCATGAATACGTCCATGATTTCTCTGAAAAATGTACAATTAGCTAAGTATTTTGATTCTTAAAATGTTCCCCTAGGGTGAAAAATAAACCTCTGCCTGTGGATGACGTCATGATCTAGCAACTACTACCATATTCAATAGGCTTCAAGGGCTTCAATTGACTGACTACTCACCGTGACGTCAGCCATGTCGTCACGCCAACAGCTGACAACTATGGCTAGAATATTGGGTAAATTTCTGGTATGTTTTAGCTTTTCTCTTCGGAAATTTTGAGTTTCAAGACAAATTATATATTGAGTACCGGCTTTTCCGGCATGCTTTACAACTTGGCTATCTCAGTTAAAATCAATTTATAAAGGTGCCACATATCCTTTAAGGGGAAAGCCACAAATAATTAAAAGAATTAGACAAATGATGAAATATCTGATAAATAATAATGCATATTTCTTCTGCATAAAAAATATGAACGTTTTTGTTTAGTTTTGTTTCGGTATACTGCAATAAAACTGCATTTATTTGAAACTTTGGTAGAGCTTTATAATGCAAAGCAGCGATTGCGAAGTAGCGGGTAGCGGTTTCGCGATTTTGAGAAAGTAGCGCCACTGGCGGTGGCGGTTTGATCTAACCAAGATGCTGGAAGTCACACCAAGATGCTGGAAGTCACGGCAGTGGTTTCAAAATTCCGGTGGCAGCACCCACCTCTGGCTTTTTTACCCATGCCGTGAGATCCAAAAGCTGAACACTTTTTTCTTTACCCTCACGATTTAATCACTATGGAACCAAATTCTAAATTCTCCAAAACGAGGGCTCCTGGAGAAAAGAAGCCTGTCATGTTTAACCCTATATCTGTCGTTACTAAATTTTATACATTTCGAAGAAGTATATCTAAGAATAGTAATTTATTTTATACATTCACAGGTCATGCAGCCGCACAATTTCATCTCACAGCAGAAAATGACCAATGATATAGCTACTGTGGTAAATAAATATGTGTCTGATCTCCCGTCGTATAAAAAAATGCTTCGTACGGAAATGTGCTGACCAGCCCCATTTTCTCCTGTAAATTCTGGTAGCATGTTGGGATGAAGTAGCCTTTTCAGGAGGATTAAGGATTTAAGGATAAGCCGTTAATCACACTGCTTCAGCTAATGTAAACAAGATTCAAGAGACTACCTATCTGGGGTCTCTCCCTAGCTTCTGATGCAGTTTAATGTGTAGAGCCCAAATACATAGTTCGCAATATGCTAGTTTGGCGCTTGTTTATGCTATTTGAAACTTTCAATGACATTTTGCGGTACTTAGCAAGCATCTGGGTACATACTTTTGCGTTTTGCCGGATCCTCTAAGTTAGATATCCAGGAGACTGAACAAATTTACAAGTGATCAAGTTTAAGGTACAATGAAAAGTAAGAAAATCGAGCGCCGGAGAAAATCAGGCATGGGTGGAGATCCTAAGGCGGGTTGGGGGTCAGGACCTGCCCTGGATTTTGTGTCTCCAATAGGCTTTGTATAGGGCTTGTATTGCTGTGCCAGCGTTAACCCGCGCATCACCGGGCGTCCGGCGCCACCTTCGCCCCACGGGGGCATCGATGCCCTCCCTAACTCCGAAAATATGGGGGCTAGCGCAAATCTCCAAAGTGCATTAGAAAGTTCGCGTGAATTCAGTAAGAAATTAATTTGCATGTTTAAGCGCTCAGGTCAATGGTTTGACCTCCAGGGGTCAAGTTAGGTCACGATAGGCTATTTTCACTCAAATATGCAATGCTTAAGAAAACTGGGCATAACTCTTATGGCATTATATGTATTGAGGTCTGGTAAAGTACATTTGATAGGAAAAGGCCAGACCTTTTCCGCTTTGTGGAACATAATGACCTCCCACCAGTGGTTTGACCTCCAGAGATCACCTCGTGACCTAATATGACCTGAGGTCATAAAAGGCCAGAAAGTGATCTTGCCGTATATCAAATGAAAGCCATTGACGAGACATACACGATGATGTTTGATTCAGTGCTCCAGCTAAATTAGGTCAAAAGTTATTGTCAAAATACAGTTTTTGACCCCTGGTGACTTTAGATGACCTAGGAGAGGTCAAAGGTAAAATATGGCCCCTAGGATCCGTGAAAGGGTGTCCAAGAACGTTTGTCTGAGCAAGCTGAGCATTTGCAATCGTTTTTGTGACTTTTAGATAATAAGACAGCTTTTCCCCATGCTGTTTCAATGGGAGAGGGTAACCTCGTGACCCGACCTCAGGTCACAAAATCTAAAAATCCCGGATATACACGTTGTAGACCCTGGAAGGGTCATGAAGTGTAGGAAGCTTCAAATTGATCGACTAAGACACGTAACTCTTATAGAGCTCAAAAGTTGAAGTGAGGTGACCTTGGTTGACCTCGCCTGGTGAACTGACCTTGGGTGATCCAGGGTATAAAAGAAATTCAGGGATGGTGG